>CM060905.1:1034826209-1036031709 GCA_030737815.1 Allium fistulosum
AACTAAATTATTTATATAAACTAACGGCTCGGATGCCATGTTGGTTTATGTGCATATGGTAGCGGGTAAAATGGGGTAAATTCCAAAAAATTTCCTAAAGCAGACCGTAGATGAACTTATACAAACAATTAGTTAGCATTTAATCTCATCCGGAGTTTTAAAATATTGTCATACTTTTTGATAATATAAAAAAATATGACAATATTTTAAAACTCTGGATGAGATTAAATGCTAACTAATTGTTTGTATAAGTTCATCTACGATCATATTTTAACTAGGTGTTTTATTTTTTTATCATTTCAAGTATGTGAAATGTCACAATGGCATATACGGTATGACAAGTTAATAAAGTATAAAAATTAACAATGCGTCATTTAGTTAGATGTGTTATGATTTATTAGTTTAGGTGTGTGAAAAGTCATATTGACATATATGGCATGATAAATTAACAAAGTATAGATATAACATGCGTATAACACACAGACACACACACACACATATATATATATGCACATATGGATATTGGGATTTAGATCGGTTCATATATAACTGTAAATGTTTTGGCTAGGTCTAATTTACATATAAATCCAAAATTTTGTCCTTATTGATCGAATCTAATTTACATATAAGTCTAAAATTTTATATATGTTTTTGACTAAATATAATTTAAATATAAGTCCAAAATTTTGTAAATGTTTTTGACTAAATCTAATTTACGTGTAAGTCCAAAATTCAAAATCTAGCATTTACATATCTATAAAATAATTATGACACACACATATATCCATAAAACAAACATGTATAAGTTCTTCATTGCATGCAATTCAAATCCCATTATGTGATAAACATTTCAAAATCCAATCATATTATATTTATTTATATTAATATTATATAAAAATAATAATAACTAAATGAGGCCATGAATTTTAGATTGATCAAAGTTATAAAACTGAAATTCTAGTGATGAAAAGTTGAATTTTATGTTTATATGATTCGTACAATAAATTATGAATAATATGATGCGGTTTTCATTAGGGTTTAATATTTAGAATAAACCAATTTGTGTACACAAATTATATTTGATCAATTATTAATCTTAATAATTGTACAACAAACATATAAATATAAATAATCATCATATATTAGGTGTATGCATCATGAAATCAAATATATATTTTTACCGATTTGTGATCCTACTACTTGTAGCACCTTGATTTACATATGTTTCTTATGAATCTGATTTCACATTCTTGATCTTGCAAGGATCAAAGAACTATAACCAACGGAGTTGCTTTTATTTTGAAGAGGGGAGAACAATAGGGGGTAACCATTGATGGGTGGAGGCTTAGGTTTTTTTCCATCCAAAAAAAAAAAAGGAGTTTGAGATGCTATTAATGTATATAAAAGTTTTAGGAGAAAATATATATCACCGTTTACTTATTCTTAAAAGTCAAAGTCAAACCCTTCACCTTCCACAAGTGTGGCTGACCCCTCTTTATTTATGCATTTACTTGTATATTTAAACCCATTTAAATATGTATTAATATCATATATTAATACGTGTATGTATATTGCTTATACACACACCCAAATGAATGCTAAGGCATCCAAAGAATTCCCAAGAACTACCAAAATTACTAAAGACACCCCGACTACTAAGCACTCGTAATCGATATATTTTATATATTAGTTAATAGATTTTATGGCACGTGCAGAGCACTTGCACATAAAAACCCTTGTAAAAGTATTAAGTTTAAAATTTCTACGTATTTTGGATAAAAAAACAAACTGAAAAATATAAAGAAAAAAATGTAATTTTTTTGTTAGAACAGGGTTTCGAACTTGTAACCTTATTTACATCACAAAATTTTCATTTAAAAATATATGTTAATTTTTGTTCTTGGCGGGATTCGAACTCCTGACCTCTTGTTTGCATATAAGGATATTTTTGAACTTCGTCGGACCAAAAATTATGTTTCTATTCCAATTATTAATAAAGAATTAATTAATTTATAATATATGCAAATTAAGCAAATCAGGTGATATTTTGGAGTCTGCGCAAATTCGGTTGTGCGACTCACATGTATGAATTCAGTCAGTGGCTAATATTGAATAATTCAAATATTAACGTCAACATGTTATCTTATACGATGGTGTGACAATTTACTAAATTCATCGCTTATAGATCTTTTCGTGAAAATCATATTTTAGATCAATTTAAGCAGCACCTTTAAGCAACGATATGTTATATGCACGTTATCTTCATCACCACCGTATCACTTCAAATATCTAGAGTTTGATCATGGTCAAAATTCCAACAATATCAATAAACAACTATCTAGTCCATTTTCAAAGTTCTTGATTTAATAATAACATTTATTATTAACTGAAATGCCATGGCCAAAGACTTTTGACTTTGAGTCGACTACGGTTAACTATGATACTAACGTCTCATAACAAAGTAGACAAATTCTCTATTCAATAGTGTTTCACTTCCTATGCTTCAAATCAAATCCAAAATATAGTCGTTCGATGGTCGCTATGTCATGATTTAACTATAATCAAAGTGGAGTATTCACGTCAGTATTCTCAGGTCGAAGGAATCATGTGACATTATCACGTAGAGATTTCCTCTTTTATCTTGGTTATTATCAACAAATAGAAAACTCTAGGTAGAGTCATTTTATAGTCATCCAATAGCTATAAGTATGTAACATCTTGATGCCCTCAATAGCCATAAGTTATACATTGTCCAACATTTGAAGAGCATTATGTACTATGGTCTCAATGGATGTATCAATATCCTTTTCTAGAAACATCTTGACCATTAATATTTAAAACCATGAATGTTTAAAACTAAGTATTTTTTAGTTACGATTCAGTACTTATGTACAGCATTTATAACTATAATTGTATAATACTTTATTTAAGGATTTTATATTTATTAAACAATTATTTGATCATTTATTTATATCATAATATAATATTATATAATGTAGAAAACAAACACCAAAAGCATAATTTATTTCGAACGAGATTGGTTCCAAAGTTAGGGTATGTAGTTCCCCCTAGTGCATACCCCCTTAACTTTCAAACTTTAGATCGTAATACATTCAACCTTAAAGTACTCAATCCCTCCCCCAATTAGAATAATCACATCGTATAATATATTCAAATTTCATATTTCGATAACTTTGAATGTTGTGAGATAATACAAATGTCCAAAAACATGACAATTATCAAGGTTTCCTATTTTATCTGGTCAATTTGATCGATGATAAAAAATTTGTAAAAGAATTTGTATACTTTCTAAGGGGTTTTGCAACTGATCGAACATTGAGACCCTGATTATTGTCTTGCCGAGTTGGGGGTGTCATGATTGCTAGAGGTGGTTGTCATGCAGGGAGTTGTTAAGATGAAGGTTGTTGGGCTTAACTATAGTTAATGAGAAAATGACTCCATTACACTACTTCATCTCTCCCCTTTAAATAAGAGTTCCCAATGCATCCATTAGATGTTTGTACACTTATCACTATCATGTTCAATTAATTGATGAAACATATAATATTTATAGGCACTGCGAGGATTAAGCTTATAGTTAGTTGTAGGGGGGCCTTGTGTGGGCTATACAATTTTGGTTTGTCCTAAAGATACTAGTTCTCACACTGGTCAAATGAGTATTTAATATAACATTTGATCATAACTCACCTCATTGTTCTCCACCCTCGTTGGTCTTTCATCATCACATAATTGTCGATTGATTCTTTTTTCTCACCGCTACTCTTACCGTCTTTCCAGGAACTCTTATTCTTTCTTAGATGAACCTTCCTCGTTTCCATGATGGGTGCCATCGATGCTAAATTAAAAAGCTATATACTATCATGATATTAACTCAGTGCACAAATTGATGATAAGCAAATTAAAATCATTGGCATCCTCCATAGGGTAAACCATCACCCGTAGAAGAATGAAGCTTTACCCCCAAATATCCAATCAAACACTACTTCTCAATGCATTTTGGGGAAAACTAGCTAGTTATATGTTTGAGTGGCATTTCATCCATACCATAACTCATCCACTGATTCTTCAACATCACTTGGTTCAAACCTCCATTTAGTTTAATCCAAGCCTCATCCTAACCATGGATATACAACTCGGGTTCAAGTTCATAAACATCGGCAATTACCTTTTAAAAAATTAGCATGTCTTGAAAGCTAATCCAAACGATCATTAGTTTGCTTTTTTCATCTAAATGCTTAGCCCCAGTGGTCTCCTTGTTGAATCATTCGATAAACTCTTTCGAGGATTCAACCTTCATTTGCTTGAGATTGGCTAGATGACAAGCCTCTCTCTATCTTTCTCAGTATGCATGAAATATTTCCTCGACATCAATGAAAAATCGGTACCATGAGATGTATCTAGAAGTCCTTGTACTTTGAATACCGTTAACTTTCTTTGTTGGTCATCATGGTCAAAAATCAATCGCATCAAGCATCTTGACCAACCGAGTGTATCTCTATCTGCACATCAAATGCGGTAAGGTGACCAGCCATTTCATATATCCCAATATAATTCTTAATGTGGTGGATTCATAAATTATTTGGAAAAGGAGGAGCAATAATATGATAAGCAAAACGATTGCAATGTTCATTATCGAAATCTGAGTCTAAATCTGATCCTCTTGTATTTCTTAGAACATGTAGTTGCTTAAAATCTATCCTTTTTAGCTTCGCCATGATCTATCATCTCATCGGGGTTTTCCCTTGCACGGCAGTTCAAATCTAATGAATGCTTTAACCATGCTTTCAAATGAGAATTAACCCTATAGCTCGTTAGCTCTCTAACTCTCCTTCCTTATCATTGATAAATAAAATTGCAACAAGCTCGACCCATACATGGGTGATTATCTTTATATCTTATAGGAAAATGACCATGCTTTGATGACAGGCTCTTGAATACCATGCTTGGGCTCAAACCGCAATGGGGCGACATGACCAGGTCTATTTTGTTTAATCTTCACATTGTAGGTGAGGCAATCAAGGTGATTAATCTAGATCCATTTGTTGATGTACTCACAATCATTTTAATTCGAATGGCTTCTGATGCGATGATGGTTATTAGGGTGGTTGATCCAAATTGCTTCATCGAGGTGGCATGTTTAGAATGGCAATGAGTTATTGCCTCTATTTGGATGGTTGAAGTAACATTTATAGTTTCTTGTGGTATGACCATTCTCGCTGTTTGCTCATTAAGGTCTTGGATAGTCCTTTGCATAAAGATTATGGAATGACAAAGACTATCATAAGAATCCCTTGAACAAAAGTTAAATATCTTGAGCAAATACAAGTTCTTTTGCATGTTAACATTAATGATCATTATGTTTGCATGAAACCAATGTCATAATATTTAATTGTGGTGCCAAAGGCACCTTAATTTCCTCTTACCGATATCATTCTAATTAAGTTATAGTTTATTAAATTTTTACTCTTTCCAATACCACACATATATTTTTATTTCCACAATTTATTATAAGACATGAGATATGATCATGCAAATCAAATCCACCAATTAATTTTTGTTAAATGAAATAGCACCACGATGAGGTTCAACATTTTTCAGTATAACAATGCCATTGCTCAACATTTCCACTTATTGTTTTTTTGAAATGAAATTTATAAATGAATTTTATATAAATATTCATCAATCTTGACATCTTTAGAACAATATACTAAGAAAGCTGTAAATTTTTGTAAATATTATTTTAATATTATGAATTTTGGTATATTTTGGAAAAAGGTATTTTTTAATTGAAAATACATATGGTTTTGAAGATTTTTTGATGCATTTTATTTTTGATAATAAAAGTGGTGCTTTATTCAAGCAGAACACTCATTTTGATATTTTGCGGTTGTGAACCCATGACCTCTATCACTTAGCCTACATCGCCATACTATTGCAATTTGAGCTAGTAATTATTTACTATGAAGCACTTTAATCATGATTATGCCAAGATAACTTGATTGACCTATTAGCAATTGAGCAGTTCAATTTTATTGTTAACAATTTAAATGTATTTTCTGAACATTTTTGAATTTTTATCAAATTTTTGTAGGCATTAGTAGCCCCTATATTATTAATGGTATTATGAAGTATGGTAGACCAATTTACTGGTATTTTCGGTAATGGTATCCATAAGAGAAATTAAGGTGCCCCTAACAACACACATCTTTAAAGATTTGTTGAAAATGAAATTTTAAGCACACATGAAATATATTATTCTAAAAAGTAAGAGTCCGTTTGGTTTTATTTTGAGTTTTGTGTTTTGTATTTCAACATGTACAAAATATAAGGATGGAGGGGAAGATTTAGAAATCTTTGTCATTACGACGAAGGAGGAAAGACGGATGTGGTGTATTGTTTTTCATGCTTTTGTTATTTCCTAAAACATAGAAAACTAAATAAATTTGTTTTCTCTTTTGTATTTTAACTTCATTTTTCAAATTGATTGTTTTTAAAAGATATATGCATCGTGCACATTTTTGTTTGATGGAAACCCCAAAACTAAAAAGGACAAATCACAGGCTTAAAACTATTTGAAAATGAATGTGTTGGTTATAAATAAAAAAGGAAAATTTTAGTATACATCCTTGTAATTGTAAAAACTAGGTTTTAGTTCCCTTCTGATTTCTTTTTATAAAATACATCCCTATTTTCAGGAAAAAGGTGAAATTCATGAGTTATTTGGGTAATTTTACCAATCTTAACATGTACTAATGTTATCATTTTCCATAAGTCATAACCGCATGTAGTACACGCCTTGGTAGTCACTTTTAAATTTGAAAACAAAAGATGTTAAAGAAAAAGAATTATAAAAAAGAGCACGTATAAAATAGTTTACAAAAGAAAGAAATGTAAAAGAAAAAAGTTTTCAAAAAAGGGATGCATCCCTAATTTTAACTTATTGTAAAAAAAAGACGTATTAAATAGTTTTCAAAACGGATGATGTAAAATAAATAAGTTTTGAAAAGAGTCCATGGTTTCCGCTGAACTAAGGTTGCGTTGGTTTTAAAGAAAAAATGGCCGAATGCTTAATTAATAAGTGATAAATGGTTGTTAGCTTGTTTGTTTTCAAATAAGTACTTCCATTGAGCTTTTCTATTCGTTTAATTGAATAAGCAAAATTTTAATGCTTATTGTAAGTGCCGATCACTTATTACTTCATATTTTCCAATTATACTCATATGCAACATAATATGTAATTGTTTCATAATTTTTTTTAACTGTATCAAATAATTAGAAAAGTTCAAACATCAATTTTGGTTTAGGTTTGTAATTTTTTGTGGTTTTGTTTTGATTTTAATTTTATAGTATAGTTTTCAATCACTAGAAATGAATATACTAAAAACTAGTGATGACGGAAAAAAAAAATATCAATCTACCGCGACGTTTACATATAATTTAAAGTTAAAATATGATAATTTGTAAACTGGTTAACAAGGATGGAAATAAAAAAAATAAATAAATTGAAATATGTAATGCAGATGTGAAAAAATTATAAATAAATAATTTCGACAAGCTGAACAATACTGATTTATTAAAGGTAAATGAAAACAAACAAAATCTACAATACATACACAACAAATCAACATATTACGTAATTACGAAAAGTTGAACAAAATCATATGATATTTTTATAATAACCTATTTCAATACATCGAGAACGCACACACATTAATAACACTGAAAACATTAATTGATAATCTAAACACAAACAAGCTTCAATTTTAATTATTTTTTTCTCGACCAAACTAAAATATATTTACGTCGTCGAATTTTATATTTTCGACGTGTTTTGTAGATTTTGTAATACTTGCATACACGACCGTTTGTTGTTTTTTTGTTTGTATATTATTACAAGACATGAAATAAGATGATAAAATTTGTTTTGTACGACGGTTGCATTGAAGAATAATTAATTTTAACTTTCAAGGATAGTATTGTCAAAGGAGTAATTTATATTCACATAACAAATTTCTAATCAGAATGTAATCAACCATCAGTATTTAAAATTTAGAATTCAACATTTTTAAACAAATGATATCTAAACAGAAATCCCCTTTTTTTTTCCGCCTTGCAAATTTATCCCTTATGATTATTGGGCCTTAATACAATCGCACATTTTAAAACAACTCTGCTATCAAAAAAATCTTATCTTTGGAAAATGTTCCTCGCATGCAAAGTCCCGCCACTTTCGTCCCCATATTTCATAAACCCTAGGCCTAGAAATTTATCACCCGCTCGATTTAAAACCAAATCCTTAAAAGTTGAGTGTGGAAAGAGAACTGGGAAGCGCCGCTATCCTTCGGAGAAGAAGAAGCTGGAGAAGCTGCAGAAAACTCTAATCCAAACCGTGGTCACAAATCGAGAAGAAGGGTTTTGGAGGCTATATAAGCTTACAGTTCCTTTGGATAAAGACCCTGGAAAGGATTCCTTTGATGTTTCGATTGGGTTGCTCGAGGCCATCGCTAAAACTCTGGAATTTCCTGTGAGTGGGTTCTGTATTTTGATTGGCTTGATTGTGGGTTCTGTGGTGATTTCGTTATTTTCTTATTTTAGGTTGCAGCTATGTTGCCTAAGGAAGCTTTTAGTGTTGTGAGGAAATCATTTGATGCAAGAAAGGTTAGTTTTAAATATGGAAATCGAAATTTGTTATTCATAAAGAGTACACTGCCACAAGTTTAGATTTGTGTATTGGAGCCTATAGTTAAATGGAAATGATTATGAGATCATCATGCATTGTTGGAGTAAATTTCAAAAAGAGTTTACTATAATACTAGGCTTGGTTTGAAAGTTGTTCCACAAATAAGCTTGACTTGAAATTTACTACACAAATAGATCTCCTTTTCAGTTTATTATATTCTTATTTTGAAAGTATGCATGCACATTTTCAAAATTGTACACGAATTTGCACATGCGCATTTCTAAAATGCACATATACCAAACCCAAAATGAGGTCTATTCTTATAGTAATTTTCCAAGCAGGACATTTTTGCAATAAGTTCTTCCCAGAAGCCTACATTTAAAATGAGTTCTTCTGAAAATTGAACAATGTATGTAACTGTCCATAATAGGTTGAATCAAGGTTCGAGAACTCGGTTTCAGTCTCGATTTCGGTCATTTGAAATTTTTGTTAGTTTCGAATGATTTCGGAAATTTTAGAAGTTTCGGTTTCGGTGGTTTGTTGCATAATACAATATTAAACTTAACACTATATAGTATATAAGTCAAATCAACCCCAAATATAACTTAAAAATAATACATTAAGCCAAACTAGATAATTTCAGCCCAACACAAATTACACAATACATCCCAGTTTCAGTCCAACACAAGTTACATAACACAGCCAGGTTAAATTATTTCAATCTGCTGCTCACTGTCCACTAAAAAATCTTTCGCATTCACAAATCCCCTTTACGCAAAAGCTAGAACAGTATAAAAAAATGCTGAAGCAAGAGAAAAAAAAGGAAGAAAAAAGACACTCGTTGATCTTCACCGCCGACTAAAAAAACGCTCACTGTCGATTGTCGATCTTCACTATCACGCAAGTTTTCAAGGTCGATGTCGCTAAAGATGAAGGCAAGTCGATTGATTTCCTTCAATTTAGGCTTTAGTTTGGTTGTTTTTTGTTACGATTTTTTCTTTTTATAGCTTACCTAAACTTTTTTTGATCGATTTTGGTTTGCTCACCTTCGACACCGGTATGGTACCACTAAATTTCTGGGTACCGTTTGATACTTCAAACGAATGCAAAATTGTTGTTTTGTAGAAACTGAAATGGATAAGTATACAAAGTTAAGAAATTGGGGGTGTGTTTTTTGTTAAGCGAAATAGGTATTTTGAAAGGGGAAAGCTAGTGAAAGGGTAATGTGTTTTTGTGTTAGGAAAAAGGTATTGGGAGGGGGATTATAATTATTGGGGAAAATTAGCCGTGGGGGTTGGACGCCAACCGAACATTTCTCTCGCACCAGATAAACCGGGCAGGAAGGTTGTTCCCATTCTGGCGTTAGATGCATTCGATGCGAAAATGGGGTAAATTTTTACTGCGAACGCACCTTAGGTTAGTCAGCAAGAGTTAAGAACAAATGATTTTGCTACATGATCACTGTAGATGCATGAAACGATACTTATCAACATAATCTTGTTTTCAAGAGCAGTTAGTTCTCACTTACATGCACAAAATAAAGTTTGTTATATTTCCCTAATGGTATGATTTGATAATGTTGTGTTCCATTGAGTAATATTGAGTTTGTCACAAAACTACTTTCTTCTTCTCTCTCTCTCTCTCCAAAATAAAAATAAAAATAAAAATAATACTCCAATTGATATCTAATAAGTATTTGCCAAAGCACAATAGGCTAATATACATATACCAGAATTCCTGTATAAGATGAAAATGAAGAAACAGTGGGGTCAGAATTCAAACTAACTAGATGTAGCTTAGGTGGGAGGAAAATGTGGAGATAATATGATAGTGGAGGTCTATGATTGTAAAATATATATAGAGACATAATAAAATCGATGGAGTCAGGTAGGTGTATCAAAATTCAGTATTGTTGAGAGGAGATGTTTCTGTTTTCACAATTATTATTATGTGAATTTGCTCCTTATATTGCTTCACAGTATAAAGGATCTGGCTATTTTAACAACACTGCAGTCGTTGTACTGTAGTGGTGACTATTCCCGCTTATCACATGGATATGGAAAGTTATATAACTTACAATGTGCATATTAACTGATTTTTTTTAGAACTATCATTATATAACTTGGGGGAGGGGGGACACTGATTTTTCTTTTTCAAAATTTTCATCCAAAAATAACTTTGTGCAAAATGTAGCAAGTACGTTTTCTAGACAAATAAAAAAAAAAAATCATGCCCGATAGGACTCAAACCCACAACCACCTAATAAGAAGTCAGATGCCTTCTCCATTAGGCCACAGGTGCAGTGCTACCCAAAGATGCAGTACAAATGCGTCCATTATGTATACATAATAATCAAGAAAAATCCGTTGTTACATTGTGGTAAACATCTGCCAAGAAATTGCAGGAGGTTTATGGTTCAAATTTCAAAACACAAAGCAAAGGGCACTTTCTGTTCAAGTATTATCATGTTATGTCTAAATAAATTGTTTAATTCATTCCATGATGAATCATGATCATGATTTTGAATATTCTAAAATATGACATCTTCTAAATTACTGGGCATGGACATTTGTTTTAAACTGTTACCATAAATCATTTTTCATCATAATGAGGTCGACATGCTTTCTAAATGATGGGTATAACAACTTAGCATGTTCAAGAACTATGACAAACAAAGCACATCTTATGCCACATTGTTAGTTAATGGTAAATTAATAAATTTATTAACAACATAGTTATTCTCATTGTTCATATACAGTTATACCCTTTTGGAAAGACAATTGCATCATTTTCTTTTCTGTTACTATTATTAATTTAATCTTTTCATTTCTCTCTCCTATGTTGTTTGTAGATATTGAAGGAACCTAAATTTGTTTATACCGTGGATATGGATGCTAAGAAACTTCTGTGCCTTGAGCCTCGCACATGGGATTTTATTTCTACACTAGAGCCGAAAATAGGTCTTGTAGAATATATGGTAGAAGAAAAAACATCTACTGATTTAATAAACATGCTACATAATAGTAAGAAGAAACTAGTTGGTAACAGTCCCCTCATGAATTCATCCAGACCAGTATCTATAAAACCAAAAGTTGCTGTTGTTGGTAGTGGACCATCAGGCTTATTTGCAGCTCTTGTTCTAGGAGAGCTTGGGGCAGAAGTTACTTTAATTGAAAGGGGTAAAGCTGTTGAGCAGAGAGGACGTGATATTGGTGCTTTAGTTGTTAGAAGAATCTTGCGCTCGGAAAGCAATTTTTGCTTTGGGGAGGTTTGTTTGTTCTTCTATGGTTGCCAGCAAAATTTGCTTATTCCGACTCTATGATGCTTAGATGCCACATATTAGTAAATATTTACACTACTAGCAAAATTTTGCTAGCTTTGTTGGGTTCTTGTGGTTAACTATAGCAACAACAGATCCACAGGTCATTACGGAGAGTAAATTTATTTTTATGTAGAAATTGTAAGTAGTTAAATTCAGTATCTTTTTTTGTTAAATAAATAATGGATCTTCTGTCGCATATGAAAATGTTAGAGCATTGAGAACTTGTTTAGTCTGCATGCAAGATGATGTGGACGTCAAGAACTTCAACAAATCATGAATCTTCATGTTTATTTGTAGTTTTATTTTGAAATATAACTTGGTGGCTGCAATAATAATATTTATGAAGGTTTACTGACAATGCAGCTGAACACAATCAGTAATATTTTTTAAAATACTTATCCAATGGCAGGGTGGTGCAGGTACATGGAGTGATGGAAAGCTGGTTACTAGAATAGGAAAAAACAGTGATAGCGTTCAAGCTGTGAGATTCCAAACTCCGCGACCTTTCAGTTTTCATTTTTGTTCAAATATTGGTTAATAAATTGTTGTTGCATTAATCAGCAGACTAGTTTCTTGTTTATTGGTTTTACGTTTTTGGATTAGACCATTCATAAATTTCAAACAAGCACCCATCGTTTCATCCATATACACAGGCTCAGGCTCAGACGAACCCTCACACCATAAACTTGTGGCAGAACACACTAACTTGTGAATCTATTAATATTTTTCTTCCTATTTATAGTAATAATTTATGTAGAATAATCAGTGAATAAAGAAATAATTTTTTCTTTTAAAAGAATAAAATTGAAAACGGTCAATGGATTGTAATCCACATGTGATGAAGCCTTGTTACTAAGTTAATTTGCCAAAGACAGTCATGGAACCTAAAAGATGCACAAAAAAAATACTAATGCCCTGGTTGCACCTTTTATATATTTTAGTTTCTCCTTTGAGCTGAGGTTTATTTATAACTTTTTTATATTTAAACCATTTTTATATTTTCAGGTTATGAACACTTTGGTTAGATTTGGAGCTCCTCCACATATTTTAGTCGATGGGAAGCCTCATCTTGGAACAGACAGATTAGTTCCATTGCTACGCAATTTCCGTAACCACCTACAGAACATAGGAGTAAGCATCACTATTTAGTCCTCAACCTATTTTTAGTGCAACACTTACTTCATCAATATTTATGCAGGTGACCGTAAACTTTGATACAAGGTTAGATGATCTTATTGTAAAAAATGGTCAGATACAAGGAATACAAGTTTCTGATGCAAGTTATGAGCCTGGTCGTAATTCCAAGGACTTACTGTTTGATTCGGTTGTTTTAGCTGTTGGCCATTCAGCTCGAGATGTATATCAAATGCTTCTGAAGCATAATGTGGATATGATCCCCAAGGATTTTGCAGTAAGTGTCAATTTACATTAGGTATCCTGGAATAACAAAATGGGACCCAATGTGAGAAATAATGTACATTTGCAAATCCTCATAGTATGATTAAGATAAATTTATGATTCATGCACATATTGAGTATGGAACAATACCTTTATCCTCATTTTTTTATTTGTCCACATATCTTTGTCTTGATTAACTCAAAAAAGATAAAAGAAGAATGTATTTCATTACTACAAATTCTTGCCTACCACTTCACTATCGTGATATCGTATGGAGAAAAGTACGGAGTAAGCCACTAATTAACTTTATTTTCATCATGAATCATGTGAGTGTAACAAGGGAATCCATCCACATATAACTTCCTTCCAGAATTATCGTAACCAACTACCTTTATGTTTGAAATTCAAATTTGATTTCTGCTTCACTTTAATAATCATTGTATGTAATAAGTGTATGCTCAAACCTTGCATATGTTAATGCTTCCATGATACTGTAGCATCATTTAAGAATTTCCAACATCCAATGCATAAGGATTTCCTAAATATAACTATCCAAGGGTCTGAGGCCCAATGCACAAGGATCATCTACATATAAGGGTCAGGGTGGGGTCATCTAAGGAAAGCAAGCTTGCTTAATGCTTACTTCCCAGAACCCCATTCTTGGATATGAACATGCAGAAGGCAGGATATACTAGTTTGCCCAGTTGCAATGCCAAGCCTGATGCTTTGCAGCCACTATATTAGCCTTTATATCTCAGTAGTCAGTAGTAACACATTCAACTTCTTTTCTTAGTTGAGTTGATTAACACTAGTAGAAGCTAGTGTTACTTTTCAGATGCCATGTAGAAAACAATCTTCTAATTTCCAGTTTACATGCTTTAAATGTTCTTTTAGAGGTATTAGGTCTCAAAACAATGCTAGGAACACTTCCCTTGATGGAGAGTTGGAATATTCTTCCTTTTAATGGTAAAAATAATAAGTTTTCTAATGCAATTATCATTACACTAATAATGAATACAATACTTACTTTTACCGATAGAAGAGAGTATTACACAGTTTGTAAACTATGCTGTTGTAGTTTCTTTTTACGTAGCTCTTTCACTAACATGATTAGCTGCAATAATAAAGTGATTGATATGATCAACAGGTTGGTTTGCGAATAGAGCACCCACAGGAGCTAGTAAATAATATCCAGGTATTTGTGCTGTGATTTATGTTAAATTCTGTTTGACCTCTAAAAATGCCAAACCATGCTTATTTGATTTTCTTTAGTTGATACTTGACAGCAATCTCTTGCACCATTATTTTATTTTAATAGAAGTGATCTCCTATACCAAAGGTAATATGTATCTCAAAAGGAAGCATGTTCATCGCTATATGAACTTTGTCAAAAAAAATTTCTTAAAATAACAAGTGGTTCTTTTAAAGGCCATCTTTTTGGATGCAATAAGAAAATTTGGCCATGCAGGCTTCAAAACTACAACCTTTGCATTATAAGCTGATGTTCTAAGCAACTGAGCTGGTAGCCAGATAACTTTATCTGTTAGTTGAATAAATAATTTAGCAAGTATTGTTAAGCAATTTTGATCATATATTCGTATAACAAGATGCAATTGCTTGTGTAATATTATGTTCATGCATTGTACAAATATTAATGGGAGATTTATGTTTTACGCCCCTATTATTCATCATAATAGGTTAAAAAAACCCTCTCGCCTTTTAAATTTACAATGATAAAATAACATACAAATTTATTACAATACAAAATAAATAATGTAATTCATAAATTTAAATTCAAAATCTTCAAATTAAGTACAGCAATGACGATTCAAGGTTCTTGCACTATTTAAAATGCAATGTACAATGAAGCCAACAAAAATGCATAATTGAAAATATTTTGAACATCTAGTATGTTTATATCATTTGTATGCATAAAGTATATCATTTCATAAATATAATCCAAATTATTTTAGTAAAAATATACGCATTTAAAATCCTAAGTAATTTGCATTATAATAACCCAATGAACTAAAACAATAACACGTAGGTTGTGCTACATAAAGGCAACATACAATGAAAATAATCAAAATTGCAACAAATACATTACTATCAACACATTCTACTTTATAATATTTATCCTCGTTTAACGTGCTATTTTATTTACATAATAATGTAAGATGTTTTTTGCAAAAATAAAAAATTCAAAAGCTCTGACATTGGTTCAATATGTCATAGGTTCGAAATTGCGTAGCATGATTCGAACCGTTGGACGTTTATTGACATATTATATGTTATATACTACCTAAGACTTGTAGTATTGTTATGTACTACCGTCTAAGTAACCAAAAAAAACATAATACAAGAAATTGCAATAAAAGAAAGTACATTTAAAACTTTTAAGTACATTAGATTACAGTTATATATATATAATAAAGAGGGGTGACATTAATATTCAAAAGGGAGAGTGAGATTTTACTATTTTTCATGAAAACAAGAGTGTAAACATAATTTAGCCGTAACCATATGAGTGCTCTCCTCTCTTTGAGGATCACTCTTGTATCAATTTTTTCTAGCCATAACCATGGCAAAAACAGTAAACTCTAACCATAAATGCCTCATCCTGCGACCTTACATTATATGGACGATAGTTAACCAACCAGGTAGCATTTTATGTCTTAGTTGATAACATAATTTAGCATGCATGGAAATTTGATCATGTATTCACATAACAATATGCGATTGCTTGTGCAATATTGTATTCATGCATTGCACAAATTTAGATAGCTAAACTCTGCCCATAAAAGCACAAACAACTGAGCTAATGAGCCAACTAACATTTCAAGTGTTAGTTGATAAAATAATTTAGCAAGCAGAGTTTTGTAAATTTGATCATATATGTTCATATAACAAGATACAATTGCTTGTGCAGTATTGTGTTCATGCGTTGTACAAATGCAATTAACCAAGGAAGGAACTGTAAAATCTAACCAAGTTGGCCTCCAACTCGCAGCCTTTGCTTTATAAGGACAACGTTGGAACAAACTGAACTAATGAGCCAGTTTGCATTTTATGTCTTAGTTGATAAAATACTTGGTTTAGGAAATTCGATTGTACTTTATAGAAAGTAATGTAATTGTGTGTGCAATATTACCTTCATGTGATGTACAGCCATCAGTAAAGGCAACTAATAACCAAGGGATGAATGGTAGAAACCGTAACCATATGAAAAATAAAAGCAACAATATGGCCCATGCAGGTCTCGAACCTGCGACCTTCGCGTTATTAGCACGACGCTCTAACCAACTGAGCTAATAGGCCAACTGAAATTTCATACCCTAGTTAATGCACCAGTTTGGAAAGTAGAGTTTACACAATATGATTGTCTAGCAAAATAGACACTTAAATCCATTCTTATTTACATAAAAAGATGCAGTAGTTTGTGCAATTTTGTCTTCGTGCATTAAACAAACCAAGGAAGGAATATGCATAATATTAATTTGTCTATTTATCTTCTTTACGATAATAAATCTAGAATATAGTAAAAGTCTAACCATAACAATTATTCTAATCTGATAATAAATGCCTAAACATATTATGTCCATTTGCCCAACTATTTTCCCTCACCAGAAAAAAAAAAGAGTTATACTCCATCACAATGATATAATACTATTCTTACATACTTCAGTTAGATGATAATGCCACTGTTCGATACCATATAATATATCAACTACGAACATGTGATATGATAGAAGATTCATAATCATCTACCTTAGACTCTATCCAATAATAAACACTGAAAAACAATTACTTGGTTTGTGAAATTGTTTATCAACGCGACTTCATCACTTGTTAGTTTGCACATCACATTTCTACATCATCCTTAAGTTGCTCTAATACTGCATAACTCAAACTATATGTCTCCTGGTTCAGCTTTTCCTGTACGAACAATTTGGATATAGCCTGGCAAGTCTGATTTTTTTTTTCAGTATTCTACATTGGCAACTAAAGTTCAAGATGGACGTGGAAAAATTCCTGTTGCTGACTACAAGTTAGTTAAATATGTTAATGGAGGGAATGGTGTAGTTAGTCATGAAAAAGACGAACAAATTAGAAGCTGTTACTCTTTCTGCATGTGTCCAGGAGGACAGGTAAACTCTATTCTTACTTAATATATCAGCACTGTGAAATGTTTCCTATATGTATATATGATTTTTTCCCCTTTTCTTTTTTATTGGATTATGTTAGGTTGTTCTTACAAGTACAAATCCCAGTGAACTTTGCATTAATGGCATGTCATTTTCTAAGCGTTCATCTAGATGGGCAAATGCAGCCCTTGTTGTAACTGTCTCATCAAATGATTTTGATTACTCTCAAACTCAAGGCCCTCTAGTTGGTGTTGAGTTTCAGGTATATTATTCTTGTTTGCATTCAAGGGTTCATGGTTTCTTCGATGGTCATATACATTAACTCAAGGTTGACAAGCTCTGCTGATATTATCTTATCATAACCTTTTAAACTGCTTATATAAGTTGTCCAGAGACAGCATATAGATCGTACGCATTTTTTAATCTGCTAAAAGTGCACAACTATTGTCAACTTTGAGTAAATACTTGAAATTGACTCAACTTGGTGGATATGTAGAGAGAAAATAGCAACTTACAGGTACATCAAACCTGGTGGATTTGTAAATATGTTTGTGCTCAATATACCTTTTTAAACCTGCTTCTAGCAATATATATGGATCGTTCTCGCTAAAAATTAGAGCTTAGAGATTTTACATCCCTGGAGTTAACACAAATAAAAATAAAAAAGGCCAATGCTGTCATATTATATCCCAAATTGACATGATATATTTCATTGCAATAGTGTTGATTATTCACTTATTTTTACCATCAAGTGAATGTTAATAAGGTTTATAACTGTCTTAAGAAGGTTACATTTGGAAACATTTACCTTGAACTATTGTATTCTAGTAACCACCTCTGTTTCTTTAGTTGATTGTAGCATTATTTTCTTGCTTATCTAAATTTTCACCAATGGTGTTTACTTGGTATGTTGTTTGTTGTTTAGGTAATAACTGGATGCTTTCTGATTGTAACTTGCCATAATTACCATTTTTCAGTATTAACAATTAAATTTTTATTAACAACTAAATTTTCACCGTCTTCTTCCCCTGCCTAATATTGATCCATTCCTATTGCAAAACCTTAACAGAGAGAATTTGAGAGGAAGGCAGCTATTATGGGGGGAGGGAATTTCGTTGTTCCTGTACAGCTGGTCACTGATTTTCTTGATAACAGATTGTCAGGTAAAAACTAAAAAGCATATTTCACCGATTTTTTGGTAACAATCATCAGGTAAAAAGTATATTTCTTATCGAGCGAAGACTTGATACTCACATTTGTATCAATTAACGAAAAAAGTAGATTCAACGACACCCCTAAAATTCAGCAATCAGTTGGTATCTTAATGCACTCCAGTGAATCAATTTAATCAAATGAATTCAATTATACCCCTAAAATTCAACAGTCATTTCGTATCTTAATGCAATCTGGTGGATCAATTTAATCAAATGACGATGACATGACTAATTAATAGAAATAGTCATGTCACCAAACATTCATTCGATTGTCATTATCAGTCAAGAATTATAACCAATCTAGTAGAATATATTAAGGTGCAAATGAGATGCTAGTTTATGAATACCATTGATCCTACTTCACCAACAAAATCTGCTTTTTTTTTGGCCATGTCAATTTTGAATCTCACTAATTTTTTTAAACGGAATTTCAGTTACAACCCTGCCACCATCAAGCTATCGGTTAGGAGTTAAAGCATCAAACCTTCACGAAATATATCCTACTCGTATCACTGAAGCATTACAACAGTCAATTATGATGTTTGATGAAGAGGTATATTTCCATTTGCAATGAATGATCGAAGCTCAAACATCATTATAACCTTGATATGGCGGTAATTTCGCTTTGAAATTTGCAGCTACCTGGTTTCATTACCAAGGATGCACTTCTTCACGGCGTAGAGGTAATTTAGCATTGATTGATATTTTCTTATTTTCCTCTTAATAGATAAAAAATGCTTCCATATGAACATCGGGAATTTCAGACAATGTGAAGTTGCTACGGCTAGTTACAAGAATTCAGCAGACTATTTTTATCAGCTTGCGTTGATGATATGTTCCATTCATGTTGGTTTTAATAAATTGAAAGATGTGGTCAAATGGTTTTTAGGAGTTTTTTTAATCATTGCTTTCTTACGCATAGGATATCTAAAAGTTGGAATTCATTTTTTGAGCAACTTGAATCATGCCACTGTAAAGATTTGATTACTGTAATGTAGATGTTCACCGGTTTTTTGACCAAACGGATTTTCAACTGGAATTAGAACGTCAAGATGAAGACAAAACGATTTGCAAACTTGGAAACATGCTCGGAAGGGCAAGAAGATGACATTTAACAAGTTTCAAGTAGAATGGGGTGCAAAGTGGACCTCTCGGCATTGAGAGGAACCTCTCGGTACCGAGAGGAATTTATTTCACTTTGGATCTCTCAAACCCTTTGTACTTTAAGTACTACCTCAAGTAATCGTCGTGGAGTACTTTTCTCAAAAAATAGATGAGTAACTCTAAGGATTTTTTGGAAGAAAATAGAGAAAGTAGAATAAGATAAGCGATATCAAGGAAATTATCAAAGAGAACTTGATTTTTATGGAAAAGAGTTTGGAACACAACAAATCGGAGATAGGAGGACAAAACAAGGGGAAAAACGGGTTTTCATCCACCAAAATCACTCGGTACCGAGAGTTTTTTTTGGAGTTTGGTCCGGCACTCACACTCTTGAACACTTGGACTAGCATCTAGACCTTGAACTTCACGGCCCCCGGATCAACAGAGCAATTTCCCCTATAAATAACAACCTTATGGCAACTAAACAAAGGGCTTCTTTCTCCACACATGGGCACTTCTCCTTCTTCATATTCTTCTTCCTCAACTACTCCAATCACTCTTAAATCCGAGATTCACTAAATTGTGGACGGATCTAATTGTATTCATTGTAATCCGGAGAGAAAACAATAAATAACAAGAATATAAAGTGGACGTAGACTATAGAAATTCCCATGTGTTCTTTACTTTCATGCTATTTTCTGCTAGATCTTTATATTTCAACATGTTTTTGGATGTTGTGCCATTTTTGGCTTCAACGGTAGAAGATGAATGGAAACGATCAATCACATCATACAGTACTAACATATTTTTATGTAATAGCTGAGCTAGTTTTTCCATGCATTGCCACGATTTCCCTAATTATTATGATTTTTTTGGGTCAATATTTGAAAAAGAATCAAGATCCTAGTTTATCCACCTATGTTGCAACCATATTTGACCAATTTATTTTCATGTTGTGAGCAATGTTGTACCAGCAAATAATGCAAGTTAACATATCAAAAAGTATTGTGAGGTATGGAGTGGTTCTAGAACAAATGTTATTGTCTTTTCCTTACGCTGTTCAAATCCTTTTACCATTTAAGTGTTGGTGGTATTTTTGGTTTATGGTGAATGAGACTAGTAGTAGAAGTTAGAGTTTGCTCGAAGACACGTCGATAATGCTTTCCTTAAGATGTTATTTGCCCTCACCACCGTTTGATTAAAGGAATGAGTGCACTGAGTTATGATAAACTATCTCCTAAATATAATGGAGTCCAAGAAGTTGATCTTTATCAATTGCGGTCGCACTATGGAAATCGATCCAAACTATCTGTTGAATATATACCGCGGTGATTTGAGTGTCACAAGGTTGCAAATCTGACATTAGTTTTATGTTTTTAAGAAAATAGAGATTACAGAGCAGAGAGATGGGGGAAATTTTTTGAATACTTTGGACTTCTGTGCCACAACCTATTTATAGGTGGAGAAACATCCCTTGACAAAAAGGAGTCAAAAACGTCCATTTAAAATTGAATGTTTTCTACCCGTTTTATTCCCGCCATAAACAACCCCTGTTTAATTTTAAATTTGGTTTCGTTTTTGGGTTTGTTTGCTGGATGAAAAAGCCTGTATTAATTATTTAAAGTCCATCCAAAACATTATTTGGATCCAAACCCTAAATCTCATTCACTAAGAGTGAATATCCATCCATGAATGAATATCCATCCGCTAGTTGATCCATGCTCGTTATTTTCAAAATTCGACAAGCTTTCGTTTTTTACTGGTGCCTGTAAACCCGTTTACATGCTTAGATAATATGGTAAGTCATCTAGACGGATTAGGCAAATAGTTAGACGATATGGCTAGTCTAGCGTCTAGACGTGGCCTAGACGGGAGCCTAAAAAGATTTTTACAACAGAGCATGTATCATCTATGCATAAATATTCCGTCTTTGGTCAACAAATTTTTATCCGACTCAAAGACATTTGAATTCAAACATATAGACAAGGCTGCTTGATGCAAGATTCTTCCTATTTTTCGGTACATAAGATATATCGCTCTATGTCAAAACTTTCCCATATATGAATTTCTCATTCACCGTCTCTTTATTCTTAAGTGTTACTTTTCTCATGTAGAGAAAGTTGATCTATATTCTATTTGAATATATTGAAGACTTATTACTAAAAACACGGTAAAAAGCATCAAAATCAATTCACCAAGAGTCATCTCTTTAGTTTAATTAATTTAGAGATCCTAGCCAAAATTTGTTCTTTGATGTTTGTTTCCATTTAAGAAACCGACACCAATTTTTAAAGATCATAGTTTTCCATGGTGGAAGTAACCATTCAAAGTTTTTGATCTTTTGTTTAAAGTTTGGTACCTTTGTTCTGGCACATTCCTATTTTAATTTAAAAGAGTAATGCGAGGCAATGTTGTCCCGCTTTTGTTTCATCATGTGGATATACATCTTATATGCTATGATCTTATTTTATATGTGTTTGCGCCTTAATTAATTAATTCTGCATGAAAGGACATTTCATAAACCACCTTTTATGAAAGTTAATTTTGTGAAAGGACACTTTACACAAGGACCCTTCGTGAAAAGGCATTTCACTTTGTTGCAAAATATTTTATACAATGCATCTTTCTGAAGTCTTTTTGCGAAAAGTCTTTTTGCGAAAAGTCACTTTGTGAAAAGTTACATCATGGAAAGATCCTTTTCGCAAAATGATGTGTTGCGAAACGACATTTTGTAAAAAGATTATGATTCGCAAGTGTGTTTCCATTAGATCCTTATTTCTATAAAATCTATCAAGTGTTTGTTCACTTTAAAGCACTCTCAAAATATACGTTCAAACATGTGATGATATAAAAATTATAAATAAAGACCTACAAATTTCATCGTCCAAAGGAAACTTGATTCTAATGCTTTTCGGAATATATGGTGCAACAAATGTCGTGTCATCCAATCCATCGAGTAAATGCGATCACTTTGCTCCATTTCATTTTGGGTTGTGTCTCTTCAAAAGTTGCATTGTATTTTTCTATTCTTGTGAGATTAGTAGCAAACTTCTTTAAACCATGCGGTGTCATTGTCTCAAATAACGTTTAAGGCTATTGGTGGTATTTTCGTTTCTAGCGAATGAGTCAATGTCATTAGAATTTAGAGTTTGCTCTAAGGTGGGTTGATTATGCTTTTATTAAGATGTTATTTGCCCTTAGCATCGTTTGATTATCGAGCAGTGACATCTTCCAAGATACAGTGAAACCCGAAAAGTTAATTTCTATGATCAACTACGGCCACACTATTGAATTGTCCAAAGTATCCATTGAATATACAGTAATGATTGGAGCAACACATTTGTGATTATGTAATATCGAAAATCCAACATTGGTATTATATTTTTAGACAAACAAATATAAAAAAGTGGAGAGATGGAGGGGAATTTTTCGAATACTTTGAACTTCTGTGCTACAACCTATTTATAGGCAAAGGAGAGGTGTGGCCAAAAGATGCATCTCTTGGTCTATAACTATTTCTACCAAGGGAAACGTCCTTTGTCAAAAAACAATTAGAAATGTTCGTTCAAAATTGAATGTTTTTTTATTCCAGCCATAAACACCGCCACTTTAATTTAAATTTGATCTCATCTTTGGGTTTGTTTACTTGGCTAGAAGGCCCGGTATTGATTGTTGCCTAAAATTATTACCCAAAGCCATCCTGGCTGAATTATGATGCACAACATTTCTTCTCAGTGTAAGAGAAACATTTGAATGTTCAAAGGATTCAACTCTTTTCTTGTGAAATCTAGACTTAAACAAATGTAGTTTCATACATTTTATGATACGAGACTAGTCTGTGTTTCCTTATTCCTCTTCTCCTCTAATCCTCTTTTTCTGGAAAAACAAAAGGTGAAAACAAAATGCTCGTACAGATTATATAAAATTTCACATGAAGTTCCCCCCTTTTTGGTACTTCAATCAACCAATTGAAAATAATAAAGATTTTTTTTTCCATACCTATTGTATTCTAAAGTGCATGGCTGTGACGCCCCACCCCGAGACCAAGATCAACATGCAAACTACCAAATGAAAGAAATCCGGCAGCATTTCGTTGCCGGAATCAAAGGTTACAGGCTTCCAAAGTAGCAACATGAAACTGATTTTGAACAGAGAAAACAACAGAAAATTTGTACAGAGAGCAAATTATTCACAGTTTTTGGCGATTTTGAGCTTAGAATAATTTAAAAATATTATATAATAATAATTTTAAATACCAATTTATTTTAAAAATTATTTCAAAATCGTTTGGAAAAATCCGTGCTAGAAATCAAAAAAATCACTCAAAACCGTCATTCAAATTCAATTCAAATTTGAATTTCAAATTCACCAAAACTTGGCTAACCTATTGATAGACATCATAGCCTTCAAAACATTTCAGAAATATCACAAAAACATGAAGTAAAAGTCAAAAGTCGGACGGAAAAAGAACATAAAAATGCATAGGCAAAACAATACCCAGATCTGAAATCTTCTTCGGGTTCAACTTTCGGACATAATTTGAAAGACTTACTAACCTTGGAATGATCTAAAAGTTGATACACATAAAGTAGAACAATTTATTTATGGACTGGAAAAAGATTCACTGAATTTCGATATGAAATGCTAAAGATATAAAACCTCAAACATGGACTCAAGCCATGTTGAATTCTGCCCAGGTCTAACTAAAGCCCTCTCGGGTTCAACTTACATGCCTGAAACAGAGGTAGAAAATCAATACAAATCCAGATTTTTGCCTGTAAGCATTTTGTTTGCTGAGTCGCTGCAAACATGACCTGGGTCCATGTTTGATACAACATATCTCTTTCATTTCTTGCTGGAATTCGTTGATTCTTTTTTTGTTTGAAAGATGATATTTTTTAGTATGTGCATACCAATTTTCAGCTCAATATGAGGTTGTTTGGTCTCGGTCATACATAATTGAACTATCCCATGCTCGAAAAATGAGATAACGTGTTTGGAAATGGTTGAAGTGGTGGAATAGGAAATCGTAAAAGTTTTCATATGATCTGACCATTCACCATAGAAAAATAAAATCAGTGCTCTAAACAGCAAGTATAACATTATTTCTGTCATGCAGACTCGAACAAGCTCTCCAGTTCAGATTCAAAGGCATCCGGAAACATATGAAAGCACATCGCTTTGTGGACTTTATCCAGTAGGGGAAGGTGCAGGGTATGCAGGTGGAATTGTTAGTGCTGCTGTAGATGGCATGTACTGTGGCTTTGCTGTCGCTAAATCTCTTCAACTCTACCAAGAGAGCGAAGAGCATGTATTAGGTAAAGCACATAGAAACACGGGTTTTGTTAAGTACTAGGTTTTTCAATTTTATGAAATCAATTTTGATATCTAGTTATAAATTCTGATACAAAATGTGGAGGTAGTTTAAAGAACTGAAATAATATAATTTTTAGTCTGGAGAATAGTTTAAATGCACATTCTTGCATTGTGATATGGAAAAATGCTACATTTGTTTGTGCCTAAGCCTCTCATGCGAAGACTTAATGTGTTGGGTGATTAAACTTGCAACTATCCAAATACTATAAAATATGAACAAACTATAATGTATATCAAATAATTGAATACGCTTGCTTAAGAGACCTTCACCATAAGAGTTCCATTGGCGCTGAATCTGACAAGGATCTTATCTGTGTGCTGTATTTTCATGTCTCAGTTCACCGCCACTGAAGATTTTCATTTTTGGAATATTTTTCTTCAAAGATTCTTCATTTCAATCTCTTCCTTTTTATTTTCTTTGCTTGCTAATCTTTGTTATAAGTGTCAAGCCAGAAACGCCAAGTATTCATTGTCCAACTTTTTAAATCATACGGATGCATAATTGTAAAGTAGGTAGCTATTCAATTTTCACGCAACTATCCTGTGCTGATATTAAAAAATGTTTTAATTCGGCTCGATATGATATGTTGAGCTATTTTTCTTTTGGATGGCTTTTGACATTTTTTTATCGTTTGGATAATATTCCAGGAAAAGTGGGAATTTCATTCAAAGTTCACATACTGTAATATTTATTTTTAGTTGGTTTTGAAATATCTGATGCTTTATGACACTCAAAAGTTATCAAATTTCAACTTTCAATTTTCTCCTCGCGATTGTACTTACCCAAAGTGTAGTCAATCGGAAAATCTTAAATATTTTTGTTGGATATTATATGACATTTTTGTTGATTTTTTTTCTTTAGTTGTATCATAACTCATAGAAAATATGAACACACACTTAAACATAACTAGTTTCTCATGTCATTTTCAGATTAAATTGAAGCTTGTTTCTTGTTTTTTTTATAGAATTTTTCAGTGTTTCATATTGGTGTGCTAATTGCCACAGGATATGCAAAAATAAAAAACAACCATAAATTGAACAAGGAATGGCTGACAACTTCTCAAAATTTGTGAACGTTTTGTAAAATTTTTTATATCATTTTGGGTTTGGTTATAATCAGGAAAGATGTGAAAAGTCAGAATCGAAAGTCGTAAATTAATGATGGTCCATTTTCATTTTACTGTACTAAAATGTGAATTTGATTATAAAAATTAGAAATATTTGCTTGGACCGTTTCTTTTGTTATTTCTTGCTTCAAAAGCATGAATTTATGCTAGGGTTTGAATTAGTACAAGTTACAGGAAGCAAGCAATTTCCAGCAAGCTCAACTGAGATATAACTCAAAACGTGATGCAATCTCAGTTATTAATAGAAACCGAAATAATTATAAATATGACTAATAATTTATAGTGGTTACCCTCAAAAGATATTTTCAAATCCAGACAATGCCATATCCACATTCAAAATCATGTTCGAACATAAAGATAGATATCAAATATTTATTCCATCTATAGACGATTGACAAACTTAAAAATATAAATAATTTTTTTTGGTTTAATGTAAATTTTTTTAGCCCAATCAATTATTAAAGTATGAAAAATAAACAATTATGAACATAATAAATAATCAAATGTTTTATAATATAAACTATTAACTTAATAAACTAGTAAACGCATATCATTCATTATACAAATACATACAAAATATAAACTATAATTTTGATGAAAATTGAATGAATAATTTTCGAATAAGGAAGGTTACTAATAAGATATTCTTATAATGCTTCTCATTTTTTAGCACTTTCTTTTTATGTTGCATCGCTTTTCTTATGACCAGAAATTTAGGCTCCGTTTGATTTGCTGTTTTTATTTTTGTGTTTTCGTCTAAACAAAATTGTGCATTTCTTGTGAATCGTTGAAAAACACACAATTTTAAAAAACGAAATTAACATAGAAAATATAAAATAAATTTATTTGATTTTTCGTGTTTTGAGACATAACAATAAGATGAAAAACAATCATCTCTTTCGTTTTCCGTCCATCACCGCAATGACTAAGAATTGTAAAAAAAAATCTCGCATTGTCTTGTATTTTATAGTATATGTTGAAAACACAAAACAGAAAATTCAAAATGATACCAAACGGGCCCTTACTTTTATGAAATACTTTTTTTTTTCGGTAGAAACTTCCTCTTTTAGGATCAGCGCCCTTTGAATTTTGGTTGGAACGGAAGCTCAGGCCTGAGATCCAAATTTTCGAATGCTCAAGTGCGTTTCCTCGTTATCTTTTCAAATATCATGTTCTGGTTGAAAGTCATATTGTCTAAAAATATTTACTTGTCTTCATCGTCTTACCTTATACTTCCTTAATGCTTCATATACGATTCCAACGTCCTTTTACATTTTGTTTACTTTGTTTTTATTTCTTATTTTGCTTTTATAGATAAATTAATTCTTTGCTGTATTGAATAAGGAAAAGTTTACATACTTCTTTTGACTTCCATATTTATAAATAAAACAGGAAATTATTGTCAAGGACAAAATTTTTCAGCGTTTTTGCCTCAAGGACAAACCTTCAATATTTTATCCTAAAGGGCAACTTTCTTTTGGTATCAGTTTTTAGTCATTGATAGTATCAGTTTTTAGTTATCGGTAGCAGTTTTTAGGTATCAGTTTTTAGCTTGGTAGCAGTTTTGTTGTCCTTATGAATAATTTTGGAAAATATTTGTCCTTATGAATAATTTTTAGAAGAATGTTTGTCCTTATGGTAAAAATATTGAGATTGTGTCCTTGAGGCAAAAAATATACAAATCTTTGTCCTTTAAATTAATTCCCCCTTTATAAAATCCATTTTAGTAAAATAATATTAGAAAAAAATCATTGAATTTATTCTTACTACCATGTCCCAAGCTTTTTCAGTTTTATTACAAAGAAATGATCGACATATGAAATAATATGTTAAAAATAAATCAATTTCCAATAAAATAAATATAGTTTTCCTCGTTATTTTTGAATCTTTGTCTTTAATTTGTAATCGAAAAAAAAATGTAAGCAAATAGATAGCATTGCACAAATATTTTGATGTTCTCTGCAAGATTTTATTATTTATAGAATATGTGCTGATTCATTACTATTGTACTTTCAATTTTCATTGTTAGCCTTTATTTTGGGTTTACACCCCAATTGATAAAAATTAAATGAATAAATGAAAAATTGTAAGAATGAGAAAGAAATAAGAAAAGTGACAATATTTTTATAGTGGTTCGGTAAATTGCTGGCATACTTTCACTTTATCGTTTTATTGCTTTTGTTTGCACTAGATCTACAAAGATTATAATGATTTCTTGAAGTTCTATCTCGAGGTACAAAAATGGAAGCGTTTCCCCCGGTAAACAAAGAATAGATACAAAAGTCAATTTCTTGTTGAAGATGATGACCTATTTATAGTTGAAATAGGCTGATCCAAGCCTTCAGATTTGTCAGGTCTCGTTTGGAAATTGTTAATCAATCAGATCTGGTATATTAGGAAGAGATCATATCAAATCTGAACCAAATCTCAAGGCTTGATGAATCAATACCGATGCATGAACTTGGTCTAAAACTTGTGTTTTGCTCCAAAATGCTTTTTTCTTCAATGATCTTGAGTTCCAAGGGAAAAATGGTCTTTTTGACTGGTCGGTACAAATCCATCCGTCATTCTCAAAAACTTGTCTTTTTCTTCAAACATGCTAGAGATCCATTACACTTGAGTTTTGGGGTCTCATTGAGCATTTTGATGGATCGATACCATTCCATGCACTTAGCCAATTTTGGCCTCTTCTTCTTTTACTCTTCATAGTTGATCGCCTTTGAGGTTAATGTGCATTACTTCATCTTAGTCCAACTTCACGAAATGTTGCTTAGTTAAAATAACGGATAACACTTGCCTCATGGTATGCTTCTACGAACACAAATCATGCTTTGAATCGAGACAAACGACTAAATCCTGATCCCCACAGGTGTTTTCGCGATGCGTTTCCGTGGAACATCTCATCTTCACCGAGAATTCAGACACTTCGTTTTCAAACAAAAGTCGAGCCACGTCTTCTCAGCAAACATAAATGCCATAGTTTACCGACCAGAAACTTTGTTCATTTCGATGATCACTGAGAATTATCTAGAAGTTGCTTCAACCCATGGTCAGTTGGATACATCTTTACTTTCCATTTTCCACTTTTTTTTTAAATGATGCTTGATGGATCAGCATTGATCCATGCTCTTTCTCTTATGTATAAGTAAAAATACAAGCAAAATTTTCCCATCCAAACCATTTGTTCCCATACTTCTTGTTCCAAAATCTACCGCTAGGGCTTCCAATTCCCTTTTTGATCTCGATTTCCAACGTCCAATCTCAACCATTGACTCTCTATCTCTTCCATTCCTACCGTCGTTCCAAGGTAGAATCGTTGATCCATTGCCGCTAAGACGCCACCACCACCAACCTGTGCCATCGCTTTAGTACGTCGATCATCGAACCATCGCTATCTACAACTGATCCATTTAACTCAATCGACACCGATTACTTTCCATTGGATTATGTTGAAATTGTAGGTCCTTGATGAGGGGTAGGTCAAGGTTGAAGTCGAGGTTTAGATGATAGGTCGTTGGCAAGTTGAATTCGACCAAGAATTTGTTGATTCCAAGCAAAGCTTCATAGGGTTGCATTCAAATTCCAATGTATTCGAGCGAGTTCCAGACCATGTTGAGATTCATCTGGTGCCATTAACGTCTACGTTAAAGGGTAATATCAACACATGATTCCATCGTGTTTTGGGGCTCGTTTGACAGCATGAGAAAGCTTTCTACACAAAGTGTTTCCATATACCATACAACAAACACATGACACAGATTACATAGGACACAAGTACTTCCCTTAGTTGATGTATAGAATTCGATTGGTTAACACACATCAACTTTCTTTGTTAGATGATGACCACACATAGGGACTAGACAATTATATACTCAAGTATAATTTTTTTTTAAATTACATGACCACACTCGCCGACCTCAATTTGTTTGAGAATAATGGTTTAGTTGTTGTTGTTGTACATGATCACACTCGTCATCCAAGGTTTCAGTTTAGTATGGAACCCAGTAGACACTATCTACGCATCTCTATAACAGCAGCGACAGCTTTCGCTTCTACATCGCAAGCAACGACTTCTAGCTCAGCGTCAACTTCCACTCCTGCCACAACTGGTTCTTCTAGCCTAACTTTTTTGGTCTGCCTTCAATTGATGTAGCTCCTGTTAGAACCTCCAACTTATGTTTCAATGATAACAACTATACAATCATATACATATATAGACTTTATCAAAATTGCAGGTATATACTACAAGCACACACCGTGATCGAAGATATTATCGAAGATATTAAGACTCAAAGAGAGACTAAGATTCATTAACCATACTAAGGTTATTCTATTGTAAAAGAGTCATAGATAAAATATTGTTAAGGTCTCCTTGAGTATATATGCATACAAAATTTATATACATAAAAAACAAGTAGAAAACTGCATTTTTACCTCATAGACGTTTGAGATATACTCATTGACGTCTGTAACAAGTTTTGAGTTAAAAAATTAATAAATAAACTCACAGACGTCTAAGGTATATTCACGGACGTCTGTGACAAGTTTTGGGTTAAAAAATAAAATAGTCACAGACGTTTGTTATTATACCACAGACATCTGTCAAGGCAAAAACTGTCATATTTGAAAAGGCACTTCTTTTTGAAACCAAAGGAAATCATCTTTCATGAAGAGTTGCAGCCATTAAAATGAAAAGTTTTCTTCAAAGAGCAACAACTCTTCATCTGCACCTCTCTAACTCTATAAATATCATCTTGATTGAGAACTAACTTAACTTGCTTTTGATCTATTCTATACTCTCTTAATTTCTAAGCATTTCTTGCATATACACTGTTTACATACTCTCAATCCATTATAACCTTTTAGTTAAATTTACTTCCTACAACTCAAAGCATATTCATATACTCAAAGGAGATCATAGAAAGATTTGTACTGTAAGTCAAAAACTATGTTATTGGAACACAAAATTGTCAAAGACACCTTTGTATTAAGCCTATTCCTCCGGGCGAAGTGAGGGTAGTTTGTTTAAAGGAAATACCGAAGAGGAGCTTCGAGACTGGACATAGGACGGGAGGTCCGAACCAATATAAAAACTCCGGTTTGCAAGCTTTTTATATTTTACTATTTATTATCTACTATTGCATTAATATATATACTTGCATATTATACACAAGTTAGATAGTATACGATCCACTAGACTTTCAATTGGTATCGGAGCACGGTTATTTCAAGTTACAGTAACACGTAATTGAAACATATTTAATATGGCAAGTACATTTTAAAAAGGTCAATCCATTGCACGTCCTCCATTATTCACTAGATCTAATTATGCTTACTGGTCTACACATATGCGTATTTTTATGGAAGCTAATGGTCTAGAAATTTGGTTAACAACTCAAAATAAATATGAAGCACCTAACACTGGTATAGGCACATGGACTGATGCACAAAAGGCAGAGGTATCTAGCAATGCCAAAGCTATGAATGTTTTATTTTGTTCACTCGATAAAAATGAATTTTCTCGAGTCATGTTGTGCACTACTGCTTATGATATATGACGTACATTACAAATTACTCATGAAGGCACAAATAAAGTCAAGCAAACAAAAATTTCCATTCTACAAAATCAATTTTAAACTTTTAAAATGAAATCGAATGAGTCAATTATTGACATGTATGCTAGATTTCAAACTATACAACACGATCTTATGAAACTAGGAGTTAAATTCACTGATTTTGATTTAGTCACACGAATTTTGAACTCTCTGAAAAACAAATGGGAAAGAAAAGTTTTAGCCATCGAAGAAGCTAACGAGCTTTCCCAACTCAAAGTCGAAGAGTTAATAGGAAATTTGATGTCATATGAAGCTAATTTACAGGCAAGAAAAGAACAGAACCGAGAAAGGAAAAACATCGCATTTCTGGCAAACAACGGCAACTCCGACTTCGAAGAAGATGAGATTGTTTTCATTTCCATAAATTACAACAAATTCAAGAAGTTTAAAAAGATGACGAAATTTCAAAACAACAACAACACTAATTCCTCAAATCAAACATCAATAAAATGCTTCGGGTGTGACAAATTTGACCATATGAAGAAAGACTGTCCACTACTCAACAATGGTAAAAAGAAAAAAAAATTCGAAAATTTCAATAAAAGGATAAGAGCATTTCAAGTACTTGGGACGACTCCGACTCTTCCTCTTCGTCCGATAGTGACAGTGACTCAGAACAAGCAAATGTTTGCTTCATGGCTAACACATGTGAGGTACCCAAAAAAAAAAGGAGAAATGGATACTCGATAGTGGATGTTCCAAACATATGACGGGAAATGCACACATGCTATCAAACATCACTTACATGGACGGTGGCACGGTCACTTTTGGGAATAATTCCAAACAATATGTTATCGGAATTGGAAACGCCATCAATGTCGGTACATCTACTTCTCCTATTATTTCAAATGTTTTATTAGTTAAAAATTTAAAACATAATTTACTTAGTATAAGCCAATTATGTGATAAGGGATTTAAAATCGATTTTGAAAAGGATAAATGCAATATCTTTGATCAAAATAAAAATTTAATTTTTGAAGGAACAAGAAATCAAAATACTTATATTCTAAACATGAATATTAATCACAATAATGATTTATGTTTAACCGCAAATCATGATGATCCATGGATATGACATAAAAGATTTTGCCATATATATTTCAAATATATAAACAAATTAGCTAAAAAAAATTTGATAAGAGGAATTACCCAAAATAAATTTCAAAGTTAAAAATCTATGCGATGCATGTCAACTTGGAAAATTAAAGAAAAGCTCATTTAAATCTAAAACAGAAATCTCTACTAAACAACCTCTTGAATTACTTCATTTGGACTTATTTGGTCCAAATCAAGTACGTTCGATAAATCATAATAAATATGTCTTTGTAATTGTAGACGATTTTTCAAGATATACTTGGACACTATTTTTAAAACATAAAAGTGATACATTCGAAATGTTTAAAATTTTTGCTAAACAAATTAAGACTTTAATGGATTTAAAAATAAAAAGTATAAGAAGTGATCATGGTGGAGAATTTGAAAATGAATTATTTACTAATTTTTGTAATAAGAAGGGAATTACTCATAATTTTTCATTTCCACGAACGCCTCAACGAAACGGAGTAGTCGAAAGAAAAAATCGCACCTTGCAAGAATGTGCTTCTCCTAAATGGCAGTGACTTACCAAAGAATTTTTGAGCTGAAGTAGTTGCTACTGCTTGTTACATATTAAATCGAGTAACTCTTAGACCTATGACTAAAAATACATATTATGAAATGTTCTACAAAAAGAAACCAAAAGTATCATATTTTCGAATATTTGGATCAAAATGTTTTATTCTAAATACAAAAGATAATCTTGGTAAATTCGATTCAAAAGCCGATGAAGGAATTTTTGTTGGTTATTCTGATCAAAGTAAAACTTACAGAATTTTTAACAACGAACAAATGTTATAGAAGAAAGTCTTCATGTCTCGTTTGATGAAAACTTCAAAAATATAAACAAAGACGACGAAGAAATTTTTGACTCTAATCAAAATAGAATCATTGAAAATAATAATAATCAAAATGATATAATTGAAAATAATAATAATAATCAAAATAATATGATTGAAAATAATAATAATCAAAATATCAATGGGTTGAAATCACCTCCCCGCATTTTAAAAGATCATCCAATTGATAACATAATTGGAAATCTAGATAATAGAGTTTCGACTAGAAGACAAATAAATCAAATGAGTAATGTAGCATTTATATCTAATTTTGAACCAAAAAATTATATGGAAGCATCAAATGATGATTTTTGGATATTATCCATGCAAGAAGAACTTAATCAATTTGAATGTAATAATGTCTGGGAATTAGTACCAAGGCAAACCGATCAATCGGTAATTGGAACAAAATGGGTTTTTAAAAATAAAGCTGACGAAAATGGAAATATCATACGTAATAAAGCTAGATTATTGGCACATGGATATAATCAAGAAGAGGGCATTGATTATGAAGAGACGTTTGCACCTATTGCACGTCTTGAAGCCATAAGAATATTACTTGCTTTTGCGTGTCATCAAACTTTAAGCTTTTTCAAATGGATGTTAAAAGTGCTTTCTTAAACGGTTTTATAAAAGAAAATATTTTCGTAGAACAACCACCACTATTTGTTCATGAAAATTATCCGGATCATGTTTTTAAACTTAAAAAGGCATTATATGGTTTAAAACAAGCACCTCGAGCTTGGTATGATCGATTAACATCACATTTAATTAATTCCGGTTTTAAAATATGTAAAATAAATATAACATTATTTATTAGAAGAGAACAAAAGGATATATTAATTGTTCAAATTTATGTTGATAACATTATATTTGGATCTACTAACGAAAATTTATGTAATGAATTTTCTACGATAATGACAAACGAATTTGAAATGTCTCATATGGATGAATTAAATTTCTTTTTAGGATTACAAATAAAACAATTAAACAGTGGAATTTTTATAAATCAAGAAAAATACTGTAAAGAACTATTAAAACGTTTTGGAATAGATAATACATCAAGTAAGCCCACTCCAATGAGTACTACTACTCATCTAGACAAAGATGAACACGGAAAAGAGTTTGATCAAAAACTATATCGAAGCATGATTGGATCTTACTATACTTAACTGTTAGTAGACCATATATTATGATGTGTGTTTGTTTATGTGCAAGATTTCAAGCACAACCTAAAGAATCACATCATTGTGTAGTTAAATGGATTTTACGATATTTAACTAACACTAAAGATTATGGCTTATTTTATCCAAAATGAAGTACGTTTGAACATGTATCTTACAGTGATGTGGATTTTGGTGGATGTAAATCAGATATAAAAAGTACAAGTGGCACGTGTCACTTTATTGGTCAATCATTAGTTTCATGGTTTAGTAAAAAACAAAATTGTGTTTCTCTTTCAACATGTGACGCCGAATATAGTTCTGCTGCCTTAGCTTGCGCTCAAGTAATATACATACAACAAACACTTAAAGACTTTGGAAAAATAATTAACAAATCTCCAATATATTGCGATAATACTAGTGCTATAAATTTATCTAAAAATCCAATTAATCATTCTCGGACAAAACATATAAATATTCGTCACCATTTTTTGAGAGATGATGTTGAAAAAGAAATAATAACTTTAGAATTTGTAAATACCGAAAATCAAATAGCAGATATTTTTACAAAACCATTAAGTGAACAAACCTTTATTAAGTTAAGACGGGATTTAGGAATTTGTTCGTACACTGATTTGATTAACTAAAGTTATAATGTATAGTTCACTTAAGTCTGTGATAGCTTATATAAAATTTCAACTAAAAATTAATTTTATAATTTTGAATTAATTACTACCGCATAAATTGTTTTTAATAACAACCTTTTAAAAATAAGTAATTAAATAACAACCATTTAAAATCATATGGTTTAACTCAATTGTCTCAACTGCTTTTCTAAATAAAACTATATTTTATCTTATAAAATCAGTTATGTATTACTTAGAAATAAATAAACACAGATTAATTTCTAAAAGCAAATAAAAACGATGTCTTCCGATCACGACTCCACCTATTTAGCTATTGACTACAAATCCCCATCATCCAGGAGCACTTACGTATCTCCAACTAAAACCACTCCCACATCATCTCCTTCTCTAAACATTATCACTTCACCAACATACAATACTGGCTTCTCTCGGAAAGGAAAGAAAGCTAAACATTCAATTGATCTGAAATCATCATCTCTTTCCGACAAAGTCGATGAGATACATCACTATCGATAAGAGATGATCGGCGTTCAACGTGAAATGTATTATGAGCAACGTCGTCAAGGATCCCATTTAAATTTTCTCGAAAAGTGTATTCTCGCAATTTGTGGTCATTCACCAACAAAAGATTGCATACATCAAAAGTCTCCACGATTATGAGAAACTCCTACAAGAGCACACAACATTACTCCGAGAAACTTATGCAAACTAGTACCCTCAAACCAACCTTGGATTGACTCCCCAGCTCGTCCAAGTTGGTCTCCACTCAAGCCATTACTTGACAATACGAAAGTCGAACCAAATTCGTGGGATATTCAACAAACAATAATTTCGATTTCTCTGACAAACACTAATTATATATATATATATATTGCATATTCATTTATTAATGGTTAATATGTATTCTGGTTAATGTATTTTAATAAACTGTTTTCGTTAATATTGAAAATTTTCTATATATCAGAAATATGCATATCACAGACGTCTATGACTAGACCACAAACGTCTGTAAACACCTTCGGGAAAAGTTTTCCTGTAGCCACAGACATCATTGGATACATCAAAGACGTCTATTAGAACTCTCTGTTTAAAACTCTTTCAACCACAGACATTTATTGATCTAACATAGACGTCTGTCCAATCTTTTGGCCTAAATATTACTTAAGCCACAAACGTTTGTGCCATATTGACAGACGTCTATCGCGACTCAGTAAGCAGCCTTACATAAAGAAATTTATGCCTCATTTCACCATTACCTTCATTCCAACTTCTAAATTCTAAAAACCTAATTCTCAAAACTCTCAAATTTTCAAATCAATGGCTCCCAAAAAGATTTCCGTCTCCAAAAAGCCAAAACAAGGCCAATCATCTTCTTCCGCTCAAGCACCGGTTACACAAACCCATATTGCCCAATGGCTTCGAAATCATCCCAACGCAATTAGACGGTTTGAGTCTCTTACCCAAAAGAAGATTCACTCCGAACCTTTTTACCGCCTTGCAAATGTTATGGAATATGAAATTCTTGGAATTACAATGGATGCTGGCTGTTGCAATTTGATTATCTACGATGCTAATAAGATAACCATTGACCCCCTTGCTATTTATCTCTTCTACTCCAATTTATGTAGTTTAGTGATTTGGAATCCTGAGAATGAAGAGGGTTGGTTATGGTCTAGTGTGTATGGAAAAGTAGTTAATATAGATGTATACACTCTTGGTAGAGTTTTGGGTTGTTGCTATGAGGGGATTGATTTGACCGATATACCGGATCATAGTCTATTACCTAGGGATGAAATTACGCATCAAATATGGGAGGATAATATTCCACAATGGAAATCTATCTATCTTCGACCTCGTGCCAGACCTATAAATCGTATGATAATTAATACCATTATTCCTCGCCAAGGTAGTCATGAAAAAATTTATCCGAATAATCATAGAGCTTTATATGCCATATTTGCTCAACAACGGGTTAATTGAGCAAAATTTATTCATGACCAAATTTAAGGATTTTGGTTGCAGCATCGTCATTCCATTATTTATGCTCCTTATATCATGCGCATCCTGCAAAATCTTAACGTTCCTTCATATGTATCACAATACGAAGAAATTCCCACAAAAGATAGTGGTCCGCAATATTTGTCGCTAACGCATCTTCCAAAAAAGCCCTCCTCATATTATCCCTTTTAGTCAATGGACTCAACAGCATCAAGAAGAAGAACACCATGAGCCTCCTCCACCTAGCGCTCCTCGACAAAACTACTCTCATACTTCCCGACAACCACCTTCATCTAGTCATCATGCCGAATAGTTTTTCGACTCTGAGGTACAAGAAGCTCGTCTTGAACCAACACTAGATGAATCTCTTTCTGATTTGGCCATCAAAAATCAAAGAATAATCACGGCAAATCAGAGAGCATTAAATGGAAAGATGACAGGATTATAACTTTCTTTCTCCACTAGAATGACAAAGATGGAGAAGACATTGGACAAAGTGGTCTCCACTTTAGGGAAAGTAATGCGCAAGGTCCATGGCCACTCTTCCTCACGATCATCATCCTCACCTTCCCTAACACCTTCACCTCAGGAACAAACACCAGTCTATCATGCACAACCCTCTCACGTAGGTACATCACTCGACCGAAGTGCTCCAGGGAAGACTCCTATACAACCCGAGGAAGAGGAAGAAGATAGTGATGAGATGTACGTGTTTGACAGCCTACATTTTCAACAACCATACATGGCATTTCAAGGTCTTTCTATTCAAGAAGATGAGGAGTACAACAATCAAACGTAGTGGCCAGGCTCGTATGAGCAGGATCCATCTTTCTACTGGGAATATTATGAGAATTACAGAGGATTATCTTATTCGCATAATTAATACAATTAGACTTTATTTTCTGTTATTTTAAGAATCCTATGCTTGTTTGTTCTTACAACTTTTTGCTTTCATTTTGTGCTGAACACTACTATTTGATGATTACATGCTTTGGTTATTCAATATTTGATGGTAACATCATATATCATTTTTCGTTTCCCTCCATTTTTTATAATAACAAAGGGGGAGAAATCTATGCATATACATAAGGGGAGAAGCATATAATGGGGAGACAAAACATAGATAAACATAATAATACTTCTATTGTTGATATCTAATTATATGAATGAATAGTTGATTTGTGATTGTATAGTTATCATCATCAAAAAGGGGGAGATTGTTAGAACCTCCAACTTATGTTTCAATGATAACAACTATACAATCATATACATATATAGACTTTATCAAATTGTAGGTATATACTACAAGCAGACACCGTGATCGAAGATATTAAGACTCAAAGAGAGACGAAGATTCATTAACCATACTAAGGTCATTCTATTGTAAAAGAGTCCTAGATAAAATATTGTTAAGGTCTCCTTGAGTATATATGCACGCACAATTTTATATACATCAAAAACAAGTAGAAAACTGCATTTTTACCTCACAAACGTCTGTGACAAGTTTCATGTTAAAAATATATAAAATTCACAGACGTCTGAGGTATACTCATAGACGTATGTGACAAGTTTCGAGTTAAAAAATAAAATAGTCACAGATGTCTGTCATTATACAACAGACGTCTGTCAAGGCAAAAACTGTCATATTTGTAAAGACACTTCTTTTTGAAACCAAAGGAAATCATCTTTCATGAAAAGTTGCAGCAATTAAACGAAATGTTTTCTTCAAAGAGCAACAACTCTTCATCTGCACCTCTCTAACTCTATAAATAACATCTTGATTGGGAACTAACTTAACTTGTATTAAGCCTATTCCTCTGGGAGAAGTGAGGGTAGTTTGTTTAAAGGAAATACCGAAGAGGAGCTTCGGGACTGGACGTAGGACGGGAGGTCCGAACCAGTATAAAAACTCTGGTTTGCATGTTTTTTATATTTTACTATTTATTATCTACTATTGCATTAAAATATATACTTGCATATTATACACAAGTTAGATAGTATACGATCCACTAGACTTTCAGCTCCGTTGATAGTCATTGAGGAGCCTTACAGTGAGATTCCTCCCGACGCTAATCTAAAAAAGGTCATGGTCTTAGACAATCCACCAGATTCTTCCACTTCTCATTTATCTGTTGTTGAGTTTCAAAGAATTCACAAAAGGCATAGGATTTCCTTTGGATGTAGTTTGGCTCCCATTGCTACACAAGCAAGTCCATAATCCTCCATCTAGTTACATAGCCTGTAATTGATGCATGTGCTTGTCGGGAGCGGGTCCTCCTTTCAATCCATTCCCCCATCATGATTGCAGTCAACGAGACTAGTTGCATAGTAACAGATTTCTTCGCTTAACTTGTTGGGAAAAAGTTTTCCCTTAGCTTGAATTGGCATCGTATTTCACTAGTTGAGAGTGGTTGAAGATATTATTCCAAAGACTACATTCTGCACGCCGGATGGATTATTTGAGTGCATAGTCATGCCGTTCGGGCTGACTAATACTCTGACACATTTGTTAATTTGATGAGTAGAGTATTCTTAAATTAGTTGGATAAGTTTGGAGTAGTCTTTATGGATGATACTCTTATGTATTCCAGAAGCGAGGAGTAGCATAAGCTTTATTTGAGAGAAATGTTGGATGTTTTTAGTAAAATTCTTGGCTAAATACCCTTTTCTATTTCCTTGAAAGCACTTTCTTTATAAATGATTTAACCCTTGAAATCATACTTCCAAAAAAGTAAAATATAGCCCTTTACTTTATCCAAAATACTTATGCTATATGCTTTCATAAAACTTTATTCATGAATCTTCGCCCCTTAAACAAAGGCCATAAGGCCAAAACTATAAACCTTGTATGGTGATAAAGCTCAGCGACCTCTTCGCCGCTAAGGGTCTTCGACCTTCTTTAAAATAAAAATATGTTAAAGCCTTTAACTTTTAAAACATAAGGCCATAAGCCAATAACATGGACATCACACTTCATAAAATGTCGGCATCCTAAGGTATAAAACTTGGTTTGCATAGGAACAAGTCTTAAAAGAATATGGTCGACATAGCTAAGTCCCGACGTCATTGCCTTAAGGAAATATCGACTTTATTAGAGCCGAAGTGATAAAACTCGACGCTATATTGCCGTTTTCAAAAACAGGTTATAAAGAATGAGGTCGACAGTCATTAAGGTCGAAGTAATAAAACACGATATCATATATAGTTGATATAACAATGGCATCATCGTCCTTATAGAAAACACGACCTCAATAAGGTTGAAGTAGATAAAATGCGACATCATTTCCTTATAGAAGATAGGCGGCTTCACTAGAGCAAAAGTCAATTTAAGCACTTTGAAAGCAATAGGGTCGACGGCGTTATGGGTATGCAGCCCATACCCTTATATATATAAAATGCGGCACTATTGCAACACATGCGGCAAGGTCGACGTCGACGATAAGGATGCCGACTTTGAACCTCTTTAACCCTAACTGATTCACTACATACCAACACAGGTTCATATCATGTGCATCGCTCTTGGTTTTCGTCGAAGTCCTAGTAGCGATGAAGAGGAATGGCGACGTCGTCATTGCCGCCAGGGCATTTCCGTGATTAATATCAAAACTGATCAATTGCTAATAAAAGTAAGTTCTTTTCCACCAACCCTATTGTTTGTCAAAACCTTATTAGTTAACAAATACTTTATCTAATTCTTTTCAAAAATCTACCCATTACTAGAATTTATCATTCTCAAAACATTTCAAACTACACCTTATTATATTAATATTTTAACATAATACTTAAGCTTTTCTAGCTTAAATAATTCTCAATAAATCATAAACACTTGGGAAAAATCTCAAAAAATCATAATAAATACAATTTATTATATTCTTTAACTTATCGAAATTTCAGGACAAAAATCCTTATTTAATTATTCTGAATAATTAGAACCCGAAAATAACCCATTTTCTCTACTTAGAAAATTCATAATAAATTCATACTTGCTTGAAAAATAGTGAAATTAAAAACCCACTTATAAAATAATGTTTCTAACATTATATCAAAATCTCAAGTAATTTAGGTATCATATGACAGGTTTTCACACTTAAACATATTATCTAATTTCATAAATAAATCCAACTATTCATCGAATAAGCATATAATCTTTCAAACTATCATAACATGGCATAATATAAGAAAAAGAATCATATTTATACTTAAAACTAAAAATAATACTTAAAACATGAGATGCATAACTATTATTCACCTTGAATGGTTTAAGAAGGTTGAGATTTGTATATTGGTTTGATTCCCCTAAGCTTTGATCTTGTTTTCCCTAGCTTTACTTCTCTTGAATCACCTTGCTATGGCCGGCCTTGCTTTTTTATTTCATTTGTAATAAATGAAATGAGGGAGGAAATAAGAGAATAAGGGTTTATGTTTAGGAATTTAGATCTATTCCCATTTTTCCCTTAGCATATATTCCTCCTTCTTATTAATATTCTAATTAATTCCACTGGTTCATTAATTAAGGCTCGAACCATAATAATTGTCAAATCTCAATCTCCTTGACCTCTTTTATATTATTTTATTTAATTTATCCAATTAAGTCTCCTAAATAATGTTAACTTAAATAAGGGTTGTTACAGCGGTAGACCCTGTGAAATTATCAGTTGTTAAGGATTGGAAGACGCCAAGAAATGCTTTAAAAGTCTGTAGCTATTTGGGAATAGAGGGAATCTATATGAAGCTTATTTATGACTTTGCAAAGATTTTAGCACCTTTGACTCATCTTACTAAGACAAACTTAATTTATACTTGGAATCCGAAGTGTGAAGCAACATTTATTAGATTGAATGAACTATTGATGGGTGCTTTGGTTTTAGCTGTTCCTGATGGTACCAAACCTTTCACCGTGTATACCGATGCATGCGATACCGACCTTGGTGCTGTCCTTATGCAAGAAAGAGGAGGTGGTGGCGTATGCGAGTTGACAATTTAAGATTCATGAGTGGAATTACTCGATACACGACCTTGATTCGGTTGCTATAATGTTTATACTAAAGTCCAAAGGCATTATTTGTTAGGAGAAAGGTTCGAGCTATTTACGGGTTAGATGTCACTTAAGTACCTTTTCTCCCAGAAAGACTTGAATCTTAGGCAGCAACCATTGATAAAATTCTTATCATCATATGTTTTGTGATTGCTTATACTTATTGAAGGGAGATGTAGTGGCCGATGCCTTGAGTAAGAGGCAGGTTGAGTTGAATGCTATGCTATTGGAATGGAAGCAGTTGAAATTTATTTAAAATTTTTATTTTCAACCCCAGTTGGTATATGTACCTTGCTTGTTGGCGGTAATGAATGTTAGACTTGCATTGATGGATCATATTAGGTTGATTCAGTGGTAAGACTCATCGTTGGTTTGTATTATGCAACAATTGGAATGGTGTGAATGGTCAAGTTATTTGGATCATTGCTCCAAAGACCAAAAAGGTTACCAGAAGCGAGATGGGAGATTTGTGTACCTGTGTAGTTAAAGCGCTTAGTGGTTTTGGAATGGTGGAGGCGTAAAAAGCTATAACATAAATAAAATAGTAACATATCGAAAAGGTGTAAACACATTTATCGGAGATAAAATCAAATCACCAAAATAAATTTATTCTCATTTCCACATCATTTGTGTAGGGAAAAGAAACATCGTTCACTCCTATGTAACAAAACCAAATAACATCATAATCCACGCAGTTCAGACTTAGTGAACAGAATATTGTTCCAATTTATGTTGAACAATTAGGAATTGAACTTATACATATACCTTAAATTTTTTGATTAGGTTTATAAGAGAACTGGTCAAATTAAACTCTTTATATTAAAGTTGCTAAGCAGGGGCTAAAAACCCCTAATTTAGTGGGCATATCGAAAAAAAGGACTTTAAGCCGATGTACTATTTAATAGCATAAAATTGAAAAAGCATAGCAGTCAAAGTGCACTACGTGCTTTAACGAGACCTTAGTGGGACTTTAACTGCAATGGTGGGTACCACAAATCAAGGAGTTAATAAAGGTGGTCTTAGGTAAGTGTCATCATTCTAGAATGACTCTTCATCCTGGAGAAGATAAGATGTACAGGAATGGGAAAAGAGTATCTTATTGGCCAAGATGAAGAGACATGTAGTAGAATACATAACAAGATGTTTGACATGGAAAAGAGTGATGGCGGAGTAGAAGAAGCTGAGTGGACTATTACTCCTTTGGAGGTTCCATAGTGGAAATGAGAGTGTATATCAGGAGGGGGAATGAAATTATTTGGGTTCTAGTAGATCGACTTATCAGAAGTGCACATTTCATTTCAGTTAAGAGTACAATAATGATGGCTACGCCGGTTGCATTGTATATTAGGGAAGTAGTTTGACTTCATACAGTCCCGTTGAGTATAGTAAGTGATCGCGAACCACTTTTCACGAGTGAATTTTGGAGGAGCCTAAAAGATGCATCAGGGAATGGGCCGAATCTGAGTACAACTTATCACCGCAAACCGATGGACAAACCGAGAGGGTGAACCAGGTGTCGGAAGATTTTCTAAGGGCATGTATATTGGATTTTAGAGGATCTTGGAATAATCAACTATGTTACAACCCGCAATTTTAACGACTCGGCATTTAAATAGTTAATTTAAGTATTAAGTCATTAATTAACGAAACGTCCTTTATACTCAACTCTTTGAGATGGAAGAATTGGGTCTCAAGGCACCCATAGTTGAGACCGCTTTTCTTACGTGAGAAAAATGAGTATAAACTTGACTATGTTTGGAGTTGATGAATTTTTGAAGTGAATACTGATTTTTGAGTGGATGAAATGAATTTGGGCAAGGTCCTTAAGTTATCCTATATGTTAACTACATCTTCAGAATTCCACTCATTCATTTTATTTCAACATTTATTTTCCTCTTCCTCTCCTAGTCTCCTTCTAATTACCCCTTAACCATCTCTTAATCTCTAAGCCTAAAGTCTTCAAATAAAATTCCCAAGTTTGAATAAAAATCACCATAATTTCTCTCATCCAGTTCTCTATAAAACCCATCAAGGCATTAGATTGAAGTTGTGATTTAGAGCTTTATCTATGATTTAAAAGGAGGGAAAGCATGGGTTTTGGTGATTAGAGCTTGATTTAGGGAAAGAGAAGGTGAGTGGGATGATTCTTCCTATATATTTACTTGTTAATTTTCTTTATTTCGTTTGTTGATGATTATGGGATTATATGAAGTGATTTAGAGATTGTTTAGCTTGAATTAGGCTTGTATTCATGTTATGAACATGATTATATCATCTCCTGATTTTTTTAAGACCTTAATTACTATTTTTGAAATAGTTAGTAAGCTTAGAAATTGATTTGGGATAATTGAGTGATTATATGTGATGCTGTAATGGATTAGAGACTAATTAAATGACATAATTAAGCATATCTCATTTGTTAGTAACAATAAAACTAATTTAAATCATTTTAGAAAAGTTAGTATGCTAGTCAAGTGATTAATGAAGCTTAATTAGTAGTTATGAATCTTGTTTAAAAGTAAAGAAACAAACTTTACCAATGAATGACTTATTTATAAATATTACTTATGTAAAAGAATAATTTTAGTTATATTTTATAAAATAGTGATTTTATAATATATTATAAAAGTGATATTTTATAAAATAGTGACTTTATAAAATAGTGTAAAAGTGATATTTTATAAAAAGTGTGATTTTATAAAATAGTAAGAAAGTGATATTTTATAAAACAGTATGAATGAGATATTTTATAAAGAGTATATGATTTTATAAAATAATACGAAGAAGATATTTTATAAATTGGTTATAAAGTTCTATAAAATATTTGTGACATAAAAACTTAATTTTAAATGAAGAGATTTACTATTTCAAAGGCTTAAATAGATTTATAAGCTAGTATTGTGTTTTATAATATGGTATGAGATTTTATAAAATAACACAAAGAAATATTTTACTTCTATTGAAAAGTTTTAGTAAATAAAGGTAAGATTTTATTTTCGTAATAGTTGAATTATTTAATCAAATATGTGTGTGTATGTATACATGCACGAGTGGGTATACATATACGTGTATTTGAAGTTATATATTAATCAAGTCAATTCTTGTATTGTAGCTAGAATTGTCGTATGTAGTTGTGTGTGTGTGTATAAGTGAATTATTGTATATATATTTGTGTATTTCTTTACTTGTATATAAACATGTGGTAAGCGTCTCATGCAGCCATAGTGATTATCGCACGCGATAAGTTACGTGAGAAGATATTGGGCCAAGCAATCGCTCCGGTGATGTTCGAAACATGATTTATATAATCGAAAGTGTGGTTGTGTGTTCATGTGTATAAACATACACAAATGGGTGTATGGGCGAACATGTAGGCATCAAAAAAGGTTAGAAGACCGGTTATGTTGTTTTGACGTGTTAGAGGAGGTCAGGTCGCTAGATACATCCGTTGAACTCTACACGTGCAAAAGGTGGATTTCGTGTCGAAGTTGTTTTTCGAACGCATAAGGAACCACTTCCAATACATCAACCAATGAACTCTGAAGAGGGTCCGATGGGTAGAGGTAGGTTTGTAAGGCAATGTGGCTCATTTGGCGAAGCAATGGAGGAAACGACACGCAAATCGACAGCCGTAGCGATCAGGTGGTACCAGCCCTAGGCTTTATCGCCTGTGATAGGCTACCATCGGTTGACTGGTGTTAGACTACCAGCGGATCAGTGACACACTAACCTGGGCAGTAAAGTCCAGTTAAGGTGCTATATTGTCGGGGGTTCTGTCCCCGTTTTAGGTGTGTGTTCGTGCGGAGCTTCGGTGCAACTTTGGGACTATGGGCTACTCGGTGAAATTGAAAGCAAGGCGAAGCTCGAGATCTAGATGTGAATGTTAAGTGATTCCTAAGGGACCAACAATGATTAGGCATGGGATCGGCATGATAATTGGTCACACAATCATGTCCGACGATCATGTTTGAGAGCGGAGTAAATCCGTACCTTCGGGCTTTAACCTTGGGGTATGCATAGTTTGATGAATTATATCGATCTTATATTAGTGATCATATATGGTATTGATCTTACATTAGTGATTATACATCGTATTGGCCTTATATTAATGGTCATACATGTCACTGGTCCTTCAATTGTGACCATGCACGATGTTATATACATAAATCTGTATGGTACCGGTGTTCGTTTATGGTCCCGATAGCATATTACACGAAACAAAAATGTCATTCTCTTTTTGATAGAGGTATACGCAAGTTATTTGAGAAATCCATGATGTCATAGGGGAATGATGACAATCATCTACAATGGGATAATATATCACCAAAGCTTGTTTCAGAGGGTACAGTGTGACTTACAAAGGTCTTAGGCATATAGAGTAGATCGTATGTTACTAAAGCTTGCTTCAGATGGTATAGTGAAATCTATACGAGACCCATACATGAGGATGTGGCTCAGGGTCTAAGGTACATTTGAGTACTGACTCTATTTGTTACTGGGGCTAGGTTTCAAGTATATAGAGTAGGTCGCATATCACCAAAGCTTGCTTCAAAGGGTATAGTGAGATCTACATGAGACCCATCACTTAGGATGTGGCTCGAGATCTATGGTACCATTGGTATGATTAGGTATCGACTCTACTTATGTTGAATCCTTGAAGGGAATCATTGGATCATGATTAGATATCCGTAGTCGACTTCACCCATCAGTAATGACGGGTATCAATTTGTATTCTTTGTTTGTCTTTCATTGCTATGTTGTCTGTGTTATTAGTTGGATGATGTTATTGTTGTTACATTTATTATTATGTACTTCACGATAGACTTATATCATGATTACCCTACTCTTAGATATTGGTTTACCTTTATCATAGTATACTGTTACTTATCAGTCATACTATACTAGTTATGCTGAATCGTTTAGTACAGAAGAAGAATATGTTATGGTATGATTTCCTATCTTTTGGATAAGTGTAACACCCCTAATTTTAATTAACATTGTTCAGGAGATTTAATTAGATAAATTAAATAGAATAATGTGATGATTAGAGTGATAAGGGAATTGAGATTTGAAAATAAGTAAGGTCATGCCTTAACCAAATAAATCTATAAGCTTTTTTTATAACTTAAACACATATTTGAACAGGGAAAAAGTAAAATAGGAATAGATAAATCTTATAACCCCTAAACCCTTATTCCATTCTATTATGTTTTCATAAATCAAAAATCCAAAGAGCAAGGCCGACCATTAACCCTAAGGAGAAGAGAGCACGAAATCAAGTAGGGTTTCAAGAGTTAGCTAAGAATTTAAAAGCAAGATTCAAATCTCAATCCATTATCAAACCAAGGTGAATAATAATCCAAATCCATCTCATTTTCACTGTTTTTGATTGATTTGATTCGATTTAGATTTAAAACCGAATGTATAGAGGTCTTGATGATACAACACGATGAGTTTGTCATGTTTTGAATAAGAGATAATTTATGAGGATTTTGTGAAGTTAAATAATTTGGTTTTAAGGCTAAAACCATAGTTTTCGATCTCCAAATGCTATGAATTTATGATATGATGTGTAAAAGATTAATTTGGAGATGGGTTTTTAATTTCATAAATTTCTAAGCTAAGATCAGTAATATATATTTCCTAAGGGGAAATATGGATTTAATTCGGGTTTAATTTAATTAAGTAATTAAATTATGATTTTCGACCCGAAAATTTTATATGGTGAAGAAAATAGTATTTTAGAATTTTAGACAGTTTTTCGGAATTTTCCTATGTGATTTCATATTATTATGAATTAATTATGTTGGAAAGCATTTAAATGGATAATTAGTTAAGAAAATTAATTAGTTGGTTTACATATGTTTTGGACTTGATAAATTTGGTGCGGCAGCAAAATTTGAAAAGAAATTATAAAGCCTTGTTGAAACCAATGGGATTTTGACAAATTATAGAGGTTTGGTGAAAAAAAAACTTTTATAATAATTTTGCAGTTTTCAAAATAATTACAACTTTACCATGTCGATATTGGCTATGTCGAACCACAACTCATCACATCTTAGTGTCGTCAACGTGGAATAAAACCATGCATACGATGTCAACGAGTTTGGCATGAAATGGCTTGGTTTTAAACCTCGTCGAGGTCACAGTAACAAAGACAAAGAGGTGGACTCGACATAGGCATGTCGATGTTTATACATGCCGATTTTTATACTAAGAGGCTTGTTGCCGCATATGTTTTAAGAATTGCCAACCTTTATAATTTCAACATCGCTCTGTTTTATAAGTGACTTCGATTTTATACCTCATCGACCAGATGGTCATCGAGCCTACTCTAAGCCGCATTTAACTTATCATCGAGCCTAACCCTTATCGCTTTAAATTGTCATCGATCCTAGACAGGCGGCTTTTTAACATGTCTTCGATACCCTATGCCGCTTTTAATATTGTTGTCGAGCTTTGTCAATGCCTTTAACTAGTTTTGAGCTTTTGAATAGGTGGATAACCTATGTATCATGAGGATCGACGACTTCATTGTCATCGAGGCTCATAATGCCGCATGTTTAGTCTTTGAGTTTTAATAGACGAAAAGTTTTATGGTTTACATCGACGTGAGATGGATGTCGAAGTTAGTACACATCGAGCTTATAAACAGCGGAGAGCCATTTGTTGAAATTTTTTTACTTCGAACCTTAAGGACATTAAAGTACATCTTAATGAGCCGACATGAAATCTTTTGGGGTTACTAATTTATGTCACCATGAAATTTAAATAACTAAGCTGAAATAGCTTAATTGGGGACACCAATAGAAATAAGTTATACATGTGGATAACATGGATTAATGTTGAACATGTGTGTAGCATGGAGTAAAGTTAAACATGTGGGTAACATGGGATAAATAGAAACATGTGGATAACATGAATTAAATGGCCAAGTGATGGGTTCATAGTCATCATAGGAAAACTATGGGATGCATGATGGATAATATACATCATGCCGGAGATTAATAGTCTCTAATGGTTAAATTAAGGATTCATAGTCATCCAAGGAAAACTATGAGATGTGGGATGGATAGTTCGCATAAGTTTAAACGATGAAATGTGAGATGGATAGTCCACATTAGTTTAAGTAAGATAAAATATGGGATGGGTAGTCCAAATGAATATAAGATGGGTAGTCAATGAGAACTTAGATGGGTAGTCTAATAAATGAGGGATGGGTAATCCGGTACATATGATATGTTTATACACTATCATATTATTCGGTTATTACCATTGTGGATGTAGGAGCACAATATATGGTTAAGATATTTAATTGGGTACTAGTGAGGCAAAATGTAACGACCTGGATATTTTTAATGGTTTTATAACGTAAGAAATTGAATTTTTGTGAAATTTAAAACAATAAAATTTGATAATGAAAATTTGATATTTGGTATATGTCTATTTTAACATAGCAACTGGTAAAATTTTATCGGAAAATATGAAAGTAAATTTTGTTGTGTAATTTTTAGTTTAAATTCAATTATATTGATGAAAATAAAATGTTTTCAAAATCTGAATATTTTTATATAATAAAAATGTAAACTATTTTCTGAGTGAGACGTCATATTCCGTTTCGTCAAATTTGGTCTTCTCTAGCCCTGTTTATCTTATTTTCTGCGAATTAGCTGAAGTTTGACAGCGAATATTGACTTTTGATAGGATGATTGTATCGCTGATATCTATGTACCATCTTATTCGTCTCATCGCGCTAATCTCCGCAGTATATTCATTTCTGTATTTTGATGCCCGATACGCGGCGAAGTCGGCATAACGGTTTGTCGTATCGGTACCATATTCGTGCTTTTTTGTTTCCTTTGTCTTTTCAAATTTCAGCCGTGGAATCCAAGGAACAATTGCCTTAATTATTTTACCTGAATCAAAGCATTTGACCGTTGCTATTTCATTGCTTTCATATATATTGCAAGTGACTGTTCATTGGGTTGTACAGTTCATATATCTTTCTTCGTTTTGCCGAGCTTTGTTTTATTCAGATCCAAAAAAAACCAAAGCTTCTCTCCTATCATATTCTTGCTCGAAGTAACCCTCACCACCTGTTCCGCCACGTCCTCTTCGACATCAACCCATGCTCTTCCCACTAAGCTAGCCGACAGCCTCTCCCCTCCTTTGCTTTCACCCGCCACCTACTCCGCCACCTTAAACCACACCCAGCCGAGATCACCAAGCAAGCGTCCCTAGCCTCTTCACGGCCTTCACCTTCATGACCACTCAAAGCCGAAACTCCACCCGACCTCCACACATACAACAGCCTACCGACCCATCACCCAAAAACCCGACAAACTCTCCCATTCCCACTAACCCTCTTCGGCCATGGCAACCACCACCGGCCCTGACTCGCCACCTCAAGCAGCCGACCTTCCATAGCTCCACGCTCCGCCTCACGTCAGTGCACCGACCTCCTCCTATCCGAGCAGCACCCAATTCTCCCCTGATCCAGCTTTGCCCCGCTTGGTTTTGAGTATTTTGGTTCTCTGCAATTCTGTGCTTACTTCCTATTAAAAAAAGTTAGGTTTATATATATATGATGCTTGCAGGTGCGTATTTTAATAAGTATTATCAAGTTTTATCAAGTTTTAATTTTTAATTTAATATATTGATATAATAAAGTTTATATAAGTTTGTTGTTTTATGTTGTATATATATAAAGTGATACAAGTTTGTGTATAATCCGCTGTTAGGTATATTAGTTTATATAAGTTACATATGTTATGTTTGTGTGTGTATATATATATAAGTTACAGTACTATATACATAGGTTACAGTGTTATATTATATAGGTCTACAGTATTATATAGGTCCATTGTATATAAGTCTAATATATTAAGGTATATATTATCAGTGTTATATCACAACATTATATTATATTACAGTATATATATATATATATATGGTTGTTTTGTTGTGTGAGTGTATACTTGTTTGTATATCAGATCTTTTGTTTAAAATACATAAGTTATATTAGTATATATAAAGTGAATTTGGTCAAGGCTAACTTGCTATTGTTTATATGTGTATATATTGTAATAAAGTAAGTTGATATTGACTTTTATAATATATATTGTTTTTAAAATATAACATGTATGTCAGTTTATATTAGTCTATATATATATTAGTGTGTATAAGTATACTTGAGTTCGGGTTTCAAATAACATATAGAGGTTTATTTTATACGTGATTTGAAAATATATGAAGATTTTATCTTAAACATATGCTTTAAAATTAACTTTAGAGAAAATTTTGTATATAGTGTATAGGTTTGATTTTAAAATATACGTGTTTAAATTTGAGCAATGATTGTGCAATAATATATATAGATTTTGTTAATATATTATATGTAAATATATATAATATGGAGATTTTATTTTTAAAATGTGTATTTCTAAATTTAATTTTGGTTTTATATAATATATTTCGTTTTAGTTATATCAAGCTGATTTTGATTTTTCCATTGACTCCAATTTATCGGCTTTGTTCTTCGAATTCGTGTCCATCTTGCTTCGCTTTGGAAATTCGTGCTTGGATTCGTAACCCATTTCATGTGATATATGACACAATTAACATTCTTATATTTAGTAAATTTGAAATATGCTTTAAAATTAACTTGAAACGACAATTGAAATATGCTATTAAAAATTGAATTGCTAGTTATTTAATTATTAAATATGATATAATATTATCTGCAATTGTTCACCTGTGATATATGACACCATATCCTGTTGTGTATATTTTATTTAAATTTGTTATTGATGATATATGCCTTTTGTTGAATTATTATCATATTTGTTCTCACTCTGCCAGTTCCCTGATAGTTCCCTATGGGTTGAAATGATACATACCCGAATGATATTATAGATTAGGGGAAAATCGTTATGGGTTGAAATGATAAACCCAAGCGATTTTCATTGATTTGAAATTTTGGGATTGTGGGTTGAAATGATATATACCCGTAAATACTTAAATTGCGGATTGAAATGATAAACATCTGTATCACTTGACCATAGAATAGAAAATTATATACGGACACCGTTGGTCTATACTTTGAAAATGATTTCCAAAGTTTGAAAGGAAATATATGGGTTTTAATAAATATTGTTTATATAATATAAAAATGCTATTTTTATATATGTATAAATGTAGATTTTAAAATTTTATGTTTGGAAATTTTAAATTTATGAGTTAGTTTTTAAAATATAAATTTTAAGATTTTCTTATAATTTTATTATTTTAAAAATATATAATATAAGATTTAATACAAAATACATTTAATAATAAGATTTAATTTAATAAAATTTTAACTTAATTGGTTTATAATATGTTTAAGTACTTATTTAAATTTATATTAATAATAATTTAAAATATATTTTTAAAACATTAATAATAGAGGTTGGGAAGAATAAATTAATGTCGACTTGGAATTTAAATTGGGTAATAATTGAATTTGAATAAGAATTGATTTAAACTTATTGATTTTGGAGGTTTTGAAAGATATGATTTATAACTTGATTTGATAAAAAGTGATTAAATGAATATTCTCAACTTTAAATAAAATTGAGACTGAATATTTAATATTGATTTAAATATATAAATTGAGATTTTATTTAATTATTATTAAAATGATTTAGCGAATATTTTCCAATTGGAATAAAGCTAAACGTTGAAATATAAATGCAACTTATATTGAAACTGTTTGAATATTTAAAACCTTGAATCTTATTGGAATTGAAATGATAGTTCAAACCTGGATTTGAAATTTGATAAAGATTGAAATGGTTTATTTAGAATTTGAATTGAATCTTTAACCTTTTAAATTGAAAGTGTTGAACAGGGATTGATTTAAATTGAATTTTGGAGTTTAAGCTGATTTGTATCGATTTTATGAAATTGAAGGAGACTATTTTATATATAAACTATTTTTAATATAGATAAACTATTTTATTATATAAATTATTTTAATATATGAACTATTTTAAATTTATAACTATTTTAATATATATACTATTTTCAATATCTAAACAGTTTAAGTTGGAAGTGTTACGATTTCAAAAGTGTTATGATTTCAAAAGTGTTATGATTTCAAAAAAAATTTGTTATGATTTCAAAAGTGTTATGATTTCCAAAGTGTTATAAATTCGAAAGTGTTATAAATTTGCAAGTGTTACGATTCTGAAAATGAATATTATTTAAAGTGAATAATGATATCGAATTGATATGGTTTTGAAATGTATATGATATTTTGATATGAAGTATGAACTATTTGAAATGAAATGACCACGGTGTGAAATAAGCATTTGGTTATTAAAGAGACCGGGATCAGATATTGTCATACTTTCTGCCAATATCGAAACCACTTTAACAACTGTGTACGTGGTGGAGATTCCAGAACGAAGTAGGATGGCTGGTGACGATTCTGTATGGTATTTACGTAGCCCTGACTCCCGTGAGTCAGCTTGATGTGGCTAAAACAGGAGCCACGCCGGGCCAAGTGAGGTCATTCCTCCGATCGGGCACACTTCTTCGATACCATTCTATTACTTTGTGATTTGATTGGGTGCACCTTTGATTTGGGAGTGTCACGAGGTTGGTGGTAGTAGCTGCTATGCGTTACCACCAGTGCGGATCCGCAAACGGTATATCTACCCTGATATCCCACCTGCGGGTGGAGTTTACAGTATCTGTATAGACTACGACATTATATAAAATGTGTTAAGGGGGATATGGGTAACGCCTTAATGCTATTTTAATACTTTACTTTACTATAGACATATTATAATAGCTTATTGTACTACATAGTAGATAGTTCCACGGATCCTTAGAGGATGGAAATCCCAAACATCCTTTAAGTTACTTGTATTTCAGTTGACATTTCACTTGAGTTGAATTTACCATGTAAGAATGTTAATCCTGACTCGAGCGTTTTGTGTTTTGCTTTATGCTCGGGTCAGACTGAGTGTCACAACATTTGAGACTCACCTTTGGAGATTGGAGCTTTGTTTGATGATCTATTTATCCAGCTTTCAGTTATTTCAGTTCATTTCAATCATTTGTGTTCAGACTCGTCAGTTGCTTATGTATTAGAGATTCATTTGTATTTGAGATTCTGTTGTATTTTGTTTCAGACTTTGATGTTTATAGTAGCTTCTTGAACAACTATTTATCTATTCCGCTGCTTATTGTTGTAATACTCTACGTCTGTGATTCTGTGATTGATTTATTTACTGTATATGCTGAGTTTTGCCAAATATAAATTAACAATATGATATTTTGAGCAATTCAAGTCTGATATGTGTGGATGTGAATGGTTCGAAATACCGGGTCGTTACACGAAACCCGTTCAACATAGAGGAGTGGTCTCACTAGATATATATTGGTTTGAGATGGTAGATTATAATCCACACCAGACTATTTTTCCGACCCGAAGTTTTTGTTGTCCCCTTAAACTATCGGGTACTCATTTGAGTAGGTTGAGAATAAAGGCTTTTGAGGTTCTCTTTAGACGAATAAGCTTCCGGAGACATGAAGGAGCAATCTAGCTAGTAAGAGCTATATATCTATTTTTTGTTGTGTTTAGATTCTGCTTTTGTGTTGTAATGACAAGTTGTATTAAATGCCAAATATTTGACTCTGATAATCCAAGTGGGCATCTTCGTATGTCGCTTTTGGAATATGTTGTAATAATTATATTTTCTTTGAACGTGGTTTGCGAATTGGGATTATGTAATGAAATTGAAACCTTATTATGAAATGAAATGAGAAAATTTATTTTAAATAATGTTCAAAATTTTCATATTCATGGGTTACTGGTCTTATCAAAATGATTAACATAGCCACGTTTTTCATAGGAAATTAATAACCATGGATGATTGCAGTATTCGTAACACTTAGTTTTAAGCCTCAAAATAGGGGATGTTACAGTTTGGTATTAGAGCATAGGTTTATGTGAACTTAAAAGGAATTTTAACCTAAAGGATTTTGAAAACATAATCCAATGAACCAGAGAATAAGATTGGGGTTGGGATAACGCTATAATAAAGTACTTGTATTTTTCTATATATGAGTATGTATTCCTCTCTCTCTTAGACCGTTCTTCTGTATCTTACTAGGGCTTGTATGCAGATTTACGAGAAAGAAAGGTATAAAAGCAGGAAACGGAAGAGTAAATCTAGGTGGAGGAAGCACCACAACTAATGGAAATTCTTGACCCAATACCAGGAGAAATCAGGGTCGATAGGAAAATGCTAATCAAAACGTAAATGCTAACGTAGGTACTAGAACCCCACTAGTAGATATGGGGATGATGTATCTGTTCTTCTTTAAATTGATGTAAGCTAGAGCAGCTGCAGGAGTAGTTGGAGGTAATGTTATGAATGCGGGAGGAGCAAATACCGTGGTGCCAGATGGCAATAATTATGCCAAGCTGAGCAGAGATTATACCAATCTTGGAGGAAAGTCTTTTCTTGGAACAGAGGATGCCATAGAGGTGGAAAATTGGCTTTTGCATTGTAGAAATTTTTTGCTGATCTTTGTTTGGATGATGAGCAGAAGAGAAGATTGGCTTCGAGGCAATTGTTAGGTACAACTTTGTTCTGGTGAAATGTAGTTACCATGCGTGTGTCAGAGGAAGATTTAACTTGGGCAGATTTTCGAAGGAGATTCGAGGAGAGATTTTTGTCCGAGGTAGCTAAGTTCGCTTTGCTTAGGAAATTTATGGATTTGGAGTAGGGGGAAATGTAACTGTTGGAGTATTCTGCGAAGTTTGATGAGCTGTCTAGGTATGGATATGCCATTGTGGACACTGTCATTAAGAGGAATGAGAAGTTTATCCGGGGGTTAAGGCCGAAAATTGCTAGGGAAACCATTCCATATCTCCGAGATCCGTCAAATGTAGTAGTGGAGATAGGGATTAGAAATGACGAAATGCTTTCTACCTTCAGGAAGGAGAAGTCAGCGGAGACTTAGGGTTCGCAGAATAAGAAGAGGAAATTCTTTACGAGGAAGGGTGCTCAAAAAGGAGGACCGGCTAAGAAAGGGAAGGCAGATATTGTCTGTTATAGATGCGATAAGAAGGGGCACTATGCTAATGAATGTCGCTCGGGTGATGGAAAGGTGGTTGTAGGGAAGTAGAATGTGAAGTGCTTTAACTGCGACCAAGTGGGGAATTACCAGAACAAGTGTCCATAAGTAGCCAAGGCTAAGAAGGGTAAAGTCTATGCTTTGAAACCATCATCCTCTAGACCAACAACAACCGAGAAGGGAAAATCTATGATGGAAGGTACGCTTTTGATCTATAGTATACTAGTTAGGATACTATTTGATACCATTGCATCTCATTCATTTATATCTCAGTGTCTGGTAGATAAGTTATGTTTAGAACCTTCATACCTAGTTACTTCCTTAAGGGTTGCAAATCCAATAGGTGGGTATGCCACTCTAGGGATGAGATGTGACAGTTAGAACTTGATTTGTTAGGTCATAAGTTTTGCATGCACTTTGTATGTCTTGATTTCATAGACTTCAAGATCATATTGTATGGATTGGTTAGATAGATATGATGCTAGGATATTTTCCTAGAATAGAGAAATATCATTGAGACATCCTAGTAGTAGTGATCGAATAGTATCTTAGTCGAGAATTCGAGTCTAGGAATTTATGTTGCTGGATGCTATGGAAGCAGAAGAAGAGTTGAATCGGGTTTTGGTAGCAAGAGAATTTGCAGATGTTTTTGAGCCAGTTATAGGACTACTACCGAAACGAGCTATAGAGTTTCAAATAGATCTTATGCCAGAAGCAGAACCCCTAAGTAGACTACCTAGCAGGATGACACCTACCGAGAAAAAAAGTTAAAGGTGCAGCTAGTGGACTTAGAAGGAATGAACTTTATTTGACCAAGTAGTTCGCCTTGGAAAGCGAGTGTCGTGTTCGTGAAGAAACCGGACGGGTCGTTAAGGTTGTGTATCAACCACCGTAAGTTGAATGAGAAAACGATCAAGAATATGTATTCTTTGCCGAGAATTGATGATTTATTCGATCAATTGAGTGGAGCCAGAGTGTTTTCCAATTGGATTTGGCTACAGGGTTCCATTAGCTAAGAGTGGCGGAGGACAGTATTCCTTTGACGGCGTTTCGAACGAGATATGGTTCATATGAGTGGTTAGTAATGCCATTCGGGCTATCGGATGCGCTAGTTTTCTTCGTAAATTTGATGAACTGGATTTTCCGAGAGCACTTGGATAGGTTCATATTGGTGTTTATAGACGACATTTTGAAATACTCTAAGGATGAAAGAGAGCATGACGTTCAACTTAGAATAGTGTTAGAGACACTAAGACAGCATCAGTGGAAAGCGAAGTTTTCAAAGTGTCATTTCTGGAAGAAAGAAGTAAAATTTCTTAGCCATGTAATCTCAAGAGAAGGGTTATCAGTTGATCCAGCTGAGATTATAGTGGTTAATAGTTGGAAGAGACCCGAGACAGTGACCGAGATAAGAAGTTTTCTTGGATTATCTGAATATTACCGGAGATTTATCAGGAATTTTTCATGGATAGCAGCACCCCTGACTAAGCTAACTAGAAAGGACGTGAAGTTTATTTGGTCCGACAAATGTGAGGAAGCATTCCTTAAGTTAAAGCATTTGTTGACCAATGTGCTAGTGTTAGTTGTGCCAGACGGTAATCAAGGGTTAGTAGTGTATATTGATGCATGTTGGACTGGCTTAGGAGCTGTGTTGATGCAGAAGGGTAAAGTAATTGCCTATGCTTCTCGATAGCTTAGATCGCATGAAGTGAGATATCCAACCCATGATTTAGAGTTGGCAGCAGTGATCTTCGCATTGAAAGTGTGGAGACATTATCTTGTGGGAGAAATATTTTAGTTGTACACGGATCATAAGTCTTTAAGATATTTATTCTCTTATAAGGAGTTGAATATGAGACAGCAGAGGTGGCTGGAGCTTTTAGCAGCTTATGATTTCGGTATAGAGTATACATCAGGAAAAGGAAACAAGGTAGTCGATGCTCTTAGCAGAAAACATCAGAATGTGGTCTTAGCTATGTTGGCAGAATGGAAGGATCTTGAGGCATTGACTATGTGTAGTGTGAAGTTAAGAACGACTGCTAGTTCTAGTCAGAGTACCGCCATGTTATCCTGTTTGGAAGTTCGACCAGTTTTGATTGAAAGGATTGCTTCAAAACAGAGAGATGATCCATTGTTGGCCGAGAAGATTATAAGACTTGAGATTGGAACTAAGATTGATGATTGGAGAGATTTTAGCCCTGACCAGAAGGGATGGTTGAGAAAGAAGGGACAGTTGTGTGTTCCGAATGTTGGAGACCTAAGGAAAGAAGTTCTTATGGAATGTCATCGATCGAAGTTTACGATTCATCCTGGAGGAACCAAGATGTATCAGGATATGAAGAGAAGTTTCTTCCGGGAAGGTACGAAGAGGGATGTTGACTTATGGATAAAGCAATGTTCGAATTGCCAATAAGTAAAAGCCGAATATCAGAAGCTGAGTGAGTTGCTTCATCCTTTAGACATAACAGTTTGAAAATGGGATTCGATATCCATGGACTTTATTAACGGGTTGCCAAGGTCGAATCGAGGAAATGAGTGTATATGGGTCATAATGGACAAATTGACCAAGAGTACCCATTTCATTCCCGTTAAGTCAACCAGGACGACACCTGTTTTGGCTAAGTTATTTATAAAGAGCATAGTTAGTCTGCATGGGATTCCTATTAGTATAGTCAGTGACAGAGATACATTGTTTACTAGTGAGTTCTGGAAGAGTCTACAGGAAGTGTTAGGTACCAAGATAAAGACGAGTGTTGCTTATCACCCTCAGACAGCCGGGCAGACAGAGAGAGTCAATAAGGTACTCGAGGATTTGTTGAGAGCTTGTGTACTAGATTTTGGTGGATCATTGGAAGACCACCTACACTTGTTGAGTTTTCCTATAATAATAATAATTATCAAACTAGTATAGGAACGACGCCTTTCGAAGCTTTGTATGGAAGGCCATGCAAGTAACTAGCATGTTGGTTGGAAACCAAAGACATGTCAGTCTTAGGTCTAGATCTGGTGAGAGAAGCAACAAAGAAAATTGAGTTTATCCGAGGTAAGACAAAAGAAGCTCAGTCTAGACAGAGGATTTACGCAGATAAGAGGCATATAGATCTAGAGTTTTCAGTTAGAGACAAAGTCTTCATCAAGGTATCACCAATGAAAGGTGTGGTGAGATTCGGTAAGACATGAAAGTTAGCACTAAGATATGTTGGACCGTTCCCAATTATAGAGAGGATCAGAAAGATCCTATATCCCTAAAAGATCTGGGCGATTAGAAACCTTGAAACTCCAAGAACTATAAAGCAAGTCCAGAGCCTCAACGGGAAACGCAACACCGAGCAGGTTCATTTCAAAATCTACTGACAAATGCATTCCCTTCTTCGATCTGATCCGAAAAGGGAAACGAAATTTTGAATGGACTACGGAATGTGAGGGCGCATTCCGAGCACTAATTCAACACCTCTCCACACTGCTAATTTTGTCAAAGCCTATCGATCTCGAGAAATTGTACATTTATTTGGCGGTATCGGAAAACGCAATCAGTGCTGCCCTAATCCGGGAGGAAGACCGCAAACAAAAGCCGACCTATTATATTAGCAAACAACTAACCGGAGCTGAGAGAAATTATCCAAAGCTAGAGAAGTTGGCTTATTGCCTTGTTATTTCCTCAAGGAAGCTCCGTCCGTATTTCCAGGCTTACCCAATCACCGTCTATACCGACCAGCTGTTACGACAGGTCCTTACGCGTCCTGAGACGTCTGGTAGGTTACTCAAGTGGAACATTGAGTTAAGTCAGTTTGACATTACCTACACTCCAAGGTGAGCCATTCAAGGACAAGTCCTAGCAGACTTCATAGCTGAATTTACCACCCCCAGAGGACTTGCCCGAAACAAGTGAATCTCCCAAGTATATCTGGAAGCTGCATACAGATGGTGCAGCAAATGACCGTTGCTCAGGTGCAGGGGTTGTGCTTGAAACTCCTGAAGGTCGATCTGTATGCTATGCTTTAAAGTTTGGTTTTTGCACGACCAACAATGAAGCTGAGTATGAAGCCCTACTTGCCGGATTGAGGCTTGCCAGAGATTTGAAAATCATTGCTGTGGAGATTTATTATGATTCGCAATTGGTCGTGTGTCAAGTTCGGGGGGAATACCCGGCCAAGGATCGAAGACTGGCTACTTACCTTGCTCGGGTTCAGGAAATATTAAATCAGTTCGATTATTATGCCATCTACTGCATACCCCGAGAGCGCAATCAAAAGGCAGACTCATTAGCAAAGTTAGCCAGTACAGGCGAGGCACAACAAATGGGACTCATTCTCGTGGAGACATTAGCTTCCCCGAGCATCGACAGAATGGAGACAGATTGGATATTTGAGGTTGTTCGCGATAAGGAGTCATGGATGACTCCATTCAGAAATTATCTCGAGCGTGGGACCCTGCCAGAGTGCAGGAGTGAAAAGAGACAGATTCTTCGAAAAGCTTCGTGGTTCACTATTCAGAACAGAGTCATGTATAGAAGAGGATACTCTGTTCCCTTACTCTGGTGTATCGCTCATAACGAAATCAAACGCGTATTGCATGATATGCACGAAGGGGAATGTGGCGATCACACCGGAGGGCAAGCCCTCGCCAAGAAAGTGCTCAGATATGGATACTATTGGCCAACCGTAAATCGCGATGCATCAGATTACGCCAGAAAGTGCGACAAATGCCAGAAGCATGCTCGGATTCCAAAAGCCCCACCTACCGAAATAACTCAAATGGTCAGTCCATGGCCATTTGCTGTATGGGGCATTGACATTATTGGCTCTCTGCCTCTAGTCAACGGTGGTGTGAAGTACGCCATCGTAGCAGTTGATTACTTTACCAAGTGGGCGGAAGCTGTACACCTTGCTACAATCACAACAAAGAAGGTGATCAACTTTGTAGTGTGCAACATCATCTGCCGATTTGGTCTCCCACATACCATCATCACTGATAACGGAACCCAATCGATAATGTTGAATTTAAGGATTTCTGTCAACGATTCCACATTCAGAAGAAATTCTCCGCGGTTGCACACCCTCAAGCGAATGGACAAGTTAAAGCTGTAAATAAAGTTATAAAGTCTATTTTGAAGAAACGACTGGAAAAGGCCGGGGGCAAATGGGTCGATGAACTTCCTATAGCTTTATGGGCTTATCGGACAACCCACAAATCCGCAACCGGCCACACTCCATTTTCTCTTTCCTATGGTTCAAAAGCTGTTATTCCAGTCGAATTAGAAGTGCCTTCTCTTCGCGTGACTTACTATGATCCGAAGACAAATGCTATATTACTTGCCGAATCTCTGGATTTATTGAATGAGAAGCATGAAGAGGCTGATTTGAGGGCAGCCGCATACCGAAGTCGAATCGCCCGATTATACAATGCCAAGGTCCGACCCCGAACCATTGAACTCGACGATCTCGTCCTTAAGAGAGTTTACCCGGTCCCTTCGCATATGAAGCCAACTTGGGAAGGAACGTATGTTATTGAACGAAAGCTCGGAGATGACACATTCAAATTATCGACCGTTGACGGTCTCACTCTTCCGAGAGCTTGGAAAAGCGAAAGTCATCGTCGCTACTACACATGAAAGACTTTGTTTATTTATTCAGTCTATTTTTCATTCGCAATTTGTTTCTGCATTTCGAAATTTGAATTTGTAATAAGGCAACTGATTTTGCCGTATTTTCTTATTTCAGCAATAAAATGTAATCTCTTCGAGCCAGAGCTGTGATTTATTGAATGCGTCATACAACTATCACTATGCACGGAGAGCTAAATTCCACCCGACGGTGGAATTTATTCAAATAGGGAGTGACTGTGATATGACCGGTACTCGCTAAGTGAAACCCGAGCTCGGAGGCAAGTCATCACACTGAAGTCAAAAAAGGATTGATACACGACAATCCTTTAACCAACTCCAGATTCCCAGAATGTGAACTGGAGTATAAACTTACAAATACGACCTCGAAGAGGGTGGATCCATCCACCTAACGACTTTGCTCGTACCTTGGACCAAGTTTGAGGAGGATGGATCCGTCCGTCTAAACGACCGCGCTTGTTAACTCAAGGTGGATGTGAACCGACCATCCACAATCCTGATAGATTCGTCGTTCCTGGAGTGCGAACGAAATCCTAAAGCCTGAACAGATGTGGCTGACCATCTTTCGGCTAACTCCAATTTCCCAGAGCATGAACTGGAGTATAGACATCAGCTAGCTCCGGATTCCCAGAGTGTGAACCGGAGTGTCAACATAAACACCAACTCCAAATTCCTAGAGTGAGAATTGGAGTATAAACGTTGACTCAAAATCCCCGGAGAGTGGATTGGAGTTTGAACACAAACCGGATTGGGATTGACCGTCTGTAAAACAACTCTAAGTCCCCGGAGCGTGGTTGGAGTGTAAATGCAAATCGGGTGTGACTGACCACCTGTGAAAATGACTTAAGTCCCTGGAGCGTGGATGTATCCTTGAAACTCAAGCAGGCGTGCTCGACCGCCGACGTACGAATGCAAATCCCCAGAGTGTGGATGCAATCGACGATAAATGAGCGAGTGTGATTCGACCACTCGAATTTCTTTATTCCAACATCAGTTCGACGACGTTACGCTAGATGAGTTGAAAGCGGAGTGCGATTGCCACTTGGTCTTGCAATTTGTCCCTGAAACTGGGGGCAGAACTTAAGTGTCGATCACTGATTGAGACAGTGCAACATCAGAGTCTAGTTTAACATTCAGTCATCACTCATAGTCATGATTTCAGGACTTAACGACTAAACTTGGGTCCAATCCAAATGTCGAAACTCAACAAGTACATTGGACTGGAGTTCAAATGCTGGAACACTTAAGCAAATAAATGAAAATTGAGTTAAAGACAAAATGGAATTTCATTTCAACTATTTGTAGAAGAAACTAAGTACAAGTTTATCCAAAAAATTCTATTAGCAGGGGTCGAACCTGCATCTATACACGGCCAACAAAGCTAAAGAAATTCCTATCTACTCAAAAATGAACCGAAGAGATGTGTCTATTCTTTCTTCTTCTTCTTCGGTTTCCTCTTCGGTGTGGATCCGCCGGAGCTGTCGCTTGGTTTTCTCTTTGAGCCTTTGCCTTTCGCCGGCCGATCTCCAATAGGGGGCATTATATAAAAATCCTCCTCCGAACTCAAATGTATTGGAACACTTCCTGCAAGCGGAGTCGGAGGGACATGATCAACAAAAGGAGGTGGGGCAGGCGCGCTCTTCTCAGTGACCGCTCCTCCTGGAGATATCATCCGCAAAGGAGCTGGACCAGGTCCAGCCATTCCACCGCCAAAACCACTGCCCCGCGCGGCTGCCTCCATCTCAGCATTGATTTCAGCTGGAGACTCCCGTGAAGTGTTTGCGCACCGCTGGAGACTCCCATAGTTAGGGCCGAGGAACTTTTCATTGGAATGCTTCCACCCATGACAAACGACAAGTCTGCAAAAGGGTCACTGTGATGACTGAGGAGTTCCTCCATCATCTGCTCATCAAAAATAAGTGTGCTCCCCTGCGCTCCATCGGTCGGTGTCGTGGTCGTTGTGGTGGTCGCTTCACTTATAATGGCCTCCTGCATATAATGTGGTTCTTGAGTGGCATGAGGCACGACTGGTGTAGCATCAATCACTGGAAAAAAAAAGAAGAACTGTTAATAATTACTTCGAGTGACGCTTTCGATTTCAGATAAGTTTAAAGAATGTTCAGAGTACCTTCCTCAGTTTGGCTCGCGAGTGGCAAAACTGCCTCAGAGACTTGCTCGCGAGCTGGAGACATCTGCGGTTGATCCGGATTATAAGCAGAAACGGGCCGAGGATCAACCACAGATGTGGATTCGGGCTGATTCGGCATGGGAGCTTCAAAACTTATATCATGATGCTCGACGCCGGAACCTTCTCCAACTTCCAAATGCTGAGCGCCAAGCTTCTCCTTCTCATATGAAATCATGGCATCGTAGAGAACTTTCTGCTCGTCTTCGCTCAACACCCGGTTCTCGAGCTCGAACTCGTCAATCGATTCAGCTTGGAGGGTAGCCTTTTCATCTTCCACTAATTGGCCCCAGGCGTTGTATAGATGTGTCGGATAATTATCGGGCCAGGCTAGATTTATATGCATCAAGACGTTAGCATTATAAACAATGAGGAGAACTTCAATATCATCTTCTAGCCTAGACTCCACCATTTGGACTTTCTCCTCGACCTTAGTCTCCACCTCCCGGACTTTAGCCGCTGCCGCATCGCGTTCGCTCCGAAGCACTATGGCCTGTTCACATGCTTCCCGAGCTGCTCTATTTGCATCATCCTTTTATTTGATGATTTCAGAAAATTTGGCTTTTAACTCGTTGAGTTCTTTCAGAGCAGCATCCCTTTCAGCGGTAACTGTGGTGTTTCGATAGCCCATCTGCTCAACCAAAGCGAAGTGTGTCTGCCTCATCCTCTCCATGGCCAAGTTCACCTCGTCGGCCTTTTTGGTGGCCTCTATCTCTGATTTCCGAGAGGATTCGACTTCATCAGTAAGCACTTGAATGATCCGGCCTTTTTGAGCAAGTTCAGTTTCTAGTTTCTCGACCGTTTTTGCCCGCTCAAAGGCCACCTTTGATGCTTTTTCTGTAGCTTTCACCCACTCTTTGTACTGGGTATAGATGTCATGAATGTAATCATTCATTGTATTCTCTGCATCCGACGGAATTCTCTTTAAGTGAGGAGGGAAGATGTAGCCGTCAAAGCATATATTTGGAAAATCTTTCTTTAACTGAGCAATTCTAATAGCCCCTTCCCCAGTAGGCTCAGTGATAGCTTGTTCAGCGATGACTGGAGGCTCAACCTCAGTTCTGTGGCGTTGTGACTCAGGCCGAGAAGTTTGCGAAGATGGTTTATGACGAGGGGGCTCTACCAGTTGTTTTCCCTGGTCTGAAGGCTGTGAAGGGACTCGGGGAGGTGGAGAACGCGATCGGGATCGATATCTCTGTTCTTTGTAATCTCTATCTCTATCCCTCTCGTAACGTTCTTGACTAGAATAACCGCGATCACGGTTTCTATCATCCTCCCTCCGACGGGACTCATAATACAAGCTCGATGATTGGCGTACTGAACGGAGACTGCCGAGCATAGACTCTCACCTATTCATCGTATCTGTAAAGTAAAAAAAGAACAGAGTTAGTGAATTCTCGAAGTGCCGTGAAGTGTATATGTGTGTGCAACCCCCCGACCAACCGGTAATGTCGACTGCACTGATGGGTAGAGACTCGCTTAAATCTAGAGCACTTTGAAGCCCTTCCAATCCGGTGTCATGTTGGAGTGACACATAGTCCGGGATCAGAATATCAGCAAGTCCTTCAAAAGGATTCTCTACTGGCGAGGGAGGAGCCTTCGAAATTCTAACACCGGAGGCTGGCAGGGACACTATTACAGATTTCCATCTTGAGGATTTGTGATGTTTGTGTGCAACTGTCTTGCCTTTTCTCCTTCCCTCTGAACCCTGAAAACTGTCAGAAGGCCCAACCACGGGTTCGTCATTGGTAGGTGTATGTTCTTTATCACCTTCCTCAGCGATTACGACCCCGGGCGTTTTGCGCTTTACCCGCTTCGTCGGGGCCGCCCTCAGCGTTCCTTCAAGCCTTATGCTTTGGTTTTGTTCGATTAATCCAAGAATTCTTAAGTTCCTGTCGGTGAGCACCGACTCGATTTCTCTCATCTCGTCTGGAACTTCTTGAAGGATCCGCACAATTTCTTTAAAATGCATGCCCTCAGGTCGTGGAATTACCGCTGTAAAGGAAAGAAGACATTAGTTTAAATATCAGCTATGATTATCTCGTTAACTACTGGAAAAGATTGCAACACTTACGTCTGACTAACCATCGGCTAGCAAATCCTGGAGGGCATCGGACATAGAACCACTCCGTTTTAAAGTAACTCAGTCTGGTCCAGGAGCTGGTCACAACTTGACAATTCCTGACTACCTCTAGGAATGTGAACGAGGGGCTATCTCCCCAACTCTTAACGTTGAATAAGCATCTAATTTCGATCGGGATCGGAGGTCGGAAAAGATGCTCCATAAATACAATGAACAGACTGTTGAGCAGAGCATATCCGTTCAGGTGTAACTGTGATGGGGCGATTCCAAAGAAAGACATCACTTCTCTAATGTACTGATTAAATGGAGGAAGTGTCCCCGCTGTACATGCATGGCGATTAAAGGCCGTAAACCCCTCTGGGGGACCATGCGGTCTATCATTCGGTCCTGGTAGTAATACGTCATCCAACGGTAGACCATGCCTTAGACATATTCGTCCCAGCATATCTTCGGAGATGTTAGACGGCATAGAATCTTGTGGATTCATGATAAACCTGGCACCAGGCAGCTCGTCCGGAGTTGGATCTATAACTTCGGCCGCGATGGCCGTATCTTTAGAACAAAAGGAGATGAACTCTGAAGCTCCTGCTGTTGAGAACTTGTGGATTCCACAGCTAATCAACTTATTAAAAACCATCATTAGATGATAATAAGCCCGTGTGTTCCCCAGTGTGAAGTGCGTGAATGTGTTGTGTAGTGCAGTGCTACATAATGCTTTAAATTTCTTCAAGTTCTAAAGATGTTAAAATGACAAGACTTCGAGATTCAACCGGAGTGACCGTCATCGCTGACTGTCACAACCGTGCCATCCTGACTTCGGAGAACGATCCGTGCTGGAGTTCATTAAGTTTGTCAAATTACAGTTCCATCGACGAGCTTCGAAGGGCAGTCAAATATGCAATTACACAGTTATGAACAGTTATGCAAGGCTGAAGCTCGCCGGAGTCAAATGTTCGAGTATACAAAGATTTCTTATCAGTCACGGTGTGAACATGAATCGATCACCAAGAACAAGTTCATTTTGGCCATGGTAGGCATTAATTCGTATCGATCATGGAACAGCGTTTCGTATCGGTCACCAAAAGTTGATTTCGTATCGATCCAAAGTCCTTTGGTTCGTATCGATCGCCAGGCCCGATAATTACAAATGCCAACCATCGACAGATCGATATGAACGTACACTCAGCCATCGATACGAGACAACTCGTACATTCGATACAAAACTCCAGTGTATCCAAGATCGATATGAATTTCTCCCTCGTCCACAATTGATACGAGCAATTTCGTTCGTATCCCTCACTCCATCACCCCTTCTTCTTCCTCAGGCAGATGCCATGCCGCTGCTCATCCTCAACCTCGCTTCGATCATCTACGGCCTCCTTATCACCAGAATCGGCTGTGGATACGGATGGATTAGCAATTGGACTCGAGTCTCATCATTCTTAACGCGAGTTCTTCGATTAATTTCCTGATTTCAACAATTAGTTCAAGGGATTGGAGGTTTGGTTCGATTCGAATGCGAGAACAGTTTTCTTTTTCTCGGTCTCTCTATCGATACGAAGGCAGTGTATGAAAACGAACGCAAATGAAAAATTTGGTTAAGTCCAGAACGTTTTTATATGAACACAAGAGATGAAGGGAAATGGTTCGTCTTCAAGTCATTTCGACCGGTTGGGTCAGTTCCTTCGCTAATCGATACGAAGAGAACTATTCGTATCCACAAACTACCTATTTAAGGCAGCACTTATTCGTAACCATCCAGCGATCGGTACGAACCACGAATATTACTATGAAGACTGATTCATCTATTCGCATCCATCTAATATCTATCGATGCAAGTTGGCATCCTCGCATCCATCAAACATTCATCGATGCGGAATGGCAAGTTCGTGTCCGTCACTTGGAAGACCATAGGGTTTCAAATCTATCGATACGAAGAAGCTTTGTGAAATCCGATAATTTCGAATCGATAACCATCGATACGAAGATCACTGCAAAATTATGTCTGGACAAATCAACTCTATCGACATGAAACACCAATCTCATATCCACCAACCTCGAGACCCAAGACTTCATATCCGTTGATACGACACATCTCCGAAGACTATCCATTTCGTATCGATAGCCATCGATACGAAGCATGCATTCCAACTTCTCGAATCGATCCAGAAGAGGATCGATACGAAAGGAATTACTTAAAACGACTATCGATCGTTACTACAACTCGAATTTCACACCAATTCAGGTGAGGATCGATACAAAATTTGATACAAGAAAACTGACAATGACTCGCCAATGTGCAAACGTTAGCGAGAGTCAGACTAGCATACATTCATATATAATGGGCTAACGTCCAATTTTTAAAATTCACAGGAATTGAATACTTTTTTGATGATGATTACAACAACAGTTTGCTATTATTCAGCGCTCAGTCACAACAGTACACAGTACAACAATTGAAAATCAACAATTCATGATTTATGTTACTGAAGCATCAATCGAAGGTTACATCTTTCGACGAATAGAGATTGCAGCTTTTCAAAGCACGTCATGTTCTCACAAGACATACTTTGGGGGGAAAATGTTATCCCGCCTTTTGGCAAGGTCGTGATACCAAGAACTTAATTGGAAACCGAGGACAGCCCGTCCCGAAGATCGGTTATACGCAGGCTCACTATGGATATCGACGAATTTTGTCTGAGTCCGGATCGAGCTACAATTGACATGACACGACAAGCAAAGCTATGAAAACCAACGTTCCAAATTTCAAGTCAATCCGAGTTCGTATGCTCAAGATATGATCGATACAAGTCAAGGAAACCAACTCGTTCGTACCCATCATTTCATATCGATCAGGCCACATCCATCATTTCGCATCGATCGATTTGATATTCATCACATATCTATCTATTCGTGTCCATCGCCATGCAACTGTCTTGTTCGTATCCATTAAAGACAGTCTTCTTCGTATCCATCAGCAGATAGGCTCACTTCGAATCGGTCGGCTATTGTCTACTTCGTATCCATCAACTGCAACGCGAGTGTCTAGTTCGTATCGATTAAGTTTCAACATGCTTCGTATCGATCAACCACAAATTGACACGAAATCAACACTTTCCATCGACACAAAGTACAATGCAATCGATCGATACGAACAGAACAACGCAATCGATCGATACGAACAAGGCAACGCAACCGATCGATACGAACAGAGCAATGCGACCGATCGATACGAACAGAACAATTAAGATCGATACGAACGAGGCAAAAACCTTGGAAATACCCGGTCGATCCGGCATGAAATGTGGATCGATCCTAGAAACTAGTGTCACGTCAACTTACAGGCACATGCTCAAAAGCGATTCGAACTAATCGACACGAAGGGTATCGATACGAACAAGACAACCCACATAAAACTCGAATTTGCATCGATCATAACTCACAACCTACAAGTCCAAATGCCACCAAATTTTCACAGGAGCTTACATACAACCTAAAGAATGTTCATGTCCAATTTCGACTCGATTGGACCAAATCTTGATCGATACGAAATTCGTTCGTATCGATCATGGACCGAGTGCAAATCACGTTATAAAAATAAAAGTTCTAAACAGGCACAAGTTAGCAAATCGCGCTTTGGCGGTTTGGTGGCCAAAATAGCAAATGTTCCAAATATATATTTTAAAAATATAGAATAAATTCTATAAATTCTTTAAAATGTTTTAAAAGAGATTTGATTTATAAAAATAGATTTTTAAATAATCGAAAATGTACTTTAATCAAATAAGCTTCGAAACACTATTTGCAGCACTATTCGTAGCACTTTTTGCAACACTTTGATAATTTTTGAAATATGAACTTAAACTTAAGTATTATTTCCCAAATATTTTACATATGTTTGCAAAATAAATAATGAAGTGTTTTAGTAATGATTTGGAAGTTTAATAATTAACATAAAACTGTTTAAATAAATGATTTAAAGAAATGCTGCCAAAAATCAAGTGATTTAATCTTGGTTCTAAAAGTCGACGAGTAGACTGAATTTTTCTAAATGTGAGATCCGAGTGAGGATTTTAAACTAAGTAGATGTTCAGGAGCAACCAGTGCCCTGGCTTACCTGGCCTCTCTGGCGAGGGATAGATAAAGTCGAAATGCCCGAAACGAGTTAAGTATAAAAGATTAAATTTTCCAAATTTAAACAACTTGGATTGCATGGAGATAATCTTCTTACACTTGGTGTTAAATTTTGAGGACGGAACCTGTACTATCCATATGAATTTAAAAGGTGATTTCACTGCTATTTGACGAATAGTGAAGGTTGAATACGGAAATTGATATTGAGCATACTTAGTATAATTTTCATGATCCTTTTTACTCAATAGTGTTTTCCAATATGAGATTTAAATAAACGATTTAGAATTATTTTAATTCCTATGCTTAAAATTAATTGTTTTGGGTTTGCAGTAAACAATGTCTTAAATAACATTGTTTTTGACCCATTTTAAAAGTTATGATTTGGATATCTTGTAAAGATTTAAATAAATGATTTGGAAATATTTTCCCAAGTAAAGGATGAAATAATTTTGAATTATTCCAAGATTCAAAAAGGCTTAATTAACCAAAAGGATTCGATAAATAAGGCTTAATGATTCCATATGTTGTTAAGAAGATAAATGGAATAATTTAAAATAATATATCTCTCTGAGATATTTATGAATAAATAAAAAGATGAATTAAATTGAATGATGATTGATAATCACATATGAACTTAACATCTTTTTTATCGATGATTGCATCGGAGGAACCGGGGTCGGATTTAGGTAATTTCTAGCTGAAAACCACTTCAAACCAATGTATACTTTCGGAAGTGAAGACATGCTGATGATTATTTTTGAAGACGGGGAGCTACATGATGAAGGGCAGCTTGCCACTAGTCCCTCAGGGTGAAATTTACCATGTCGTATATTTATGGTGGCAGTAGTGCTCTATTATGAAAATCTTCGATTACAAGGACTAATCGCTACTAATCCTAGGGATAATTCTCGATGGGATGTGGTAGGAGGAGTGACTTCGGTTTCGTTCAGTCCTAGAATGAACTTGTATGGATGAATGTATAACATTGCATTTTTGAGATAAAAACGTTGACTTTTACAAACGTACATCTGTTTGGTGGCGGAGAAGGCAACTTCTCTTAGCTTAACACCCTTCTCTGAGATGTACGAGCTCAGAGGTTGTATGTTCATGAAATTCAATAGTGATCGAAGGAATGACGATGTGGCATTCAAAGTGGAACCTGTGATGATCAAAGCGTGGCTTTGCGAAAAGCAAAGCGTGGCTTTGCGAAAAGCAAAGCGTGGCTTTGTGGAGCGTAGCCTCACGAGCCTCACATCCTAGTAATGGTATGGGATACTATTTGGTCTGAAGGACAAATTTTTGGGCTATTATTGAGGGAAGATGTCCCTGTAGGCACTTGTTGCCCTATTTTATGAATGGACAAATATTGGAGGCTGACGGAGATCGTGTAAAGCCTAGCCGAGTAATATTCTGTTCCATAGTAGTATAACAGCATAGTTTGGAGGCTGACGGAGATCATGTAAAGCCATGCGGAAACTATGTGTTATACGTCGATTTTCGGGTTTGAACGGTGACTAGTTCCCTATCATGTTGGAAATCCAATTCCAATACGTTGCCTTTACAGTTTTGATTATAGAACCTACTTTTAAAAAGTAGTTAGTAAGCCGTCAAATTTAATCAATGTAACAATTTTGGCTATCTTTGTTATATTATTTGAAAAGTGTTTTCAAAGGAATGTCATCAAAAATAATATCAAATTATTTTGGTATAAAATTGTTTGGTTATCATAAGGTAAAAACCCGTCCATATTTATGTGTGGGCGTGGTCTTATGAAATACCCTTCTTTTTAAAGGTTTTAAACTGGCATCAATTTATAAATCGAGTATCTCATGCTGGTTTATCAAGTCTGATTCGGGTATTTTTAATACTCGGGTCAAATCTGAGTATATTTAGGTTTAGTTGAAGACGCTTGGAGTTTCCAGAAGAGAGCTGGAGATCTTCATCTATATATGTACGTATTCTATTATCCACTGCATCTATTGCATTTATATTTGTTTTTATTTTTTTTAGCATTTGTAAGGATAGAGGGTTTATAACTGTCTAGGCTGAATCTAGGTTAGACTTGATATTGTATTCAAAATTTTCCGCTGTAAAGATTTTATATTGAAATAATATATGTTATTCCATTCTTGTGAGATTCTGGTTTCTATTCTATTCCACCTTTATTTTCTTTCCCCCTAACGATCAGTCCTTTCGGCACTTGGATTTGCGACACGTGAATACCAAGGATGTATTAGTGTATATTTTCGAGGGTCGAAAATCCGGTTCGTTATATAGTCATTGTTAAAATAATTAATTAAATTTGGAATCATTATTATTTTAAAATTTTCTTAACTTGTAAAAGTAATCCAAGCACGAAGAGAAAACAAAATAATTTTGATAAAAGGTGATTTTTCGAAAGTGCCAATATAGCGACTATCGCTATACGGGCAGTTCAAAAAACAAGTTCAACGCATTAACATTACCATCAAACATCATATAGCAAGGGTATGAACATATATATATGGTGATTTACAATAATACAACATATATCAAACATTTACTAACAATATAATTTACTTTAGCCACCAACTTTTCTTATTGCTTACCATATGTAAAGAAACTTCCAAATGCGATAACTTTTCACAACATGAACCAAATCAACTACCAAACCATCACTATGCATATACAATAAGCATTCATAAGTCATCTTTAAATGGGCTGTTTGGATTTAGCATTCATAAGTCATCTTTAAATGCCGGCATAAGAACCATACTTCACTCCACTCAAGCTCATACTTTTAGGCCCTTAAATGGGCTGTTAGGATTTAGCCATGGGTTGTTATGGCTCGGCCTTGGCTCAAAATGAGGAGTTATGGGTCTTGTTTGAATGTAGAGTGAAGAAGAGAAGGAATAAGCTAGCTTTAAGTATATGGAAGTGGAAGAACAAGTAATTTATGCCATTAACTTCAATATGGAAGCCATGGAAATGTAAATGAAGAAAACGAAGAGAGAAGTAGGAAACGAAGAAGGAGGATTTGTAAAGTGGAAATTTTGAATAGGTTGTGGTATTTATAAGCATAGAAAACTAGAATTTACCAAAATACCCATAGCATAAAATAATATAATCACATGCATGCTACACCATGCCTCTTCAACCCCTAGCACACATTAACCCCCTAACTCCTACCTCCTTAAATCCTGCTACTCTTTCCATGTGTATGTACTTAGGGTATGGAGATGATTTATATATATATAAGTTTTTTTATACGTATATATATGCCTTTTATAACATAATAAGTCACATCCATGCTTAAGTATTAATTTGTATATGTTAATATATTAAGTGTGCTTTATTATTACTACTCCTAACATATATAACATGTGCATGTTGATACAAATGTGCATGATGTTTTCGATGACTTTTACGATGCCGAAAAGTCGTAATTTCGGAAATCGTTTTTCGGTCACATTTTCTGTTTTTATTTAAACTAACTATTTTGGTAAACATACCTTGAAAACAATTTTAACATCATTAATTATTATTTAAAAGATGTTTATTTAATTATTAAAATCCATTCTTAAAATATTTAAAAATGATTTAAATATTCAAATGCAAAGCGATTAATTTACGAGTCGTTACATTAGGTTACCCGATCAATGAGGAAAATATACGTATGAGTGGCGTATTTGTTATTTTTGAAATGTATTTTTCAAAATCCCTAATATATATAAATATATATATACTTATTTTGAAGATACGTCTAACTCTATAAATTCCAACTATAGAACTAGTTGTAACCATATTCTGAAAGAAGGGGTGAAGCAACTATGAGTTGGCAAAATAAATAGAGCTAATTTATACTCCTGCTCCGATTACCCATGGGGCGCAGGTTGTATCACAAGGAGTAGACAAAGAAGAGCATGAGCGTGATATATAGAAGCACCCTAGAAGCTGAATGGCATTTGATGCCTTTATTGACCTAAACTTCCTTATAATTGTGAGCTCTATAAGCATAATACCCATCAATGTTCACATTAGATGTAATTAGAAAATTTACTCAAATAGTTTAATAAATAATAGGGATAGAGAATGTAAATGGAAAGGGTTGTAACTCCAAGATTAATGAGGCAATAATTGTGGAATAAATAGGAAGTTACAAGAATTTAATAGAGATATAAATGGACTAATTATGGTGAGATAAGGAAGTCATAATAGGTAAAATTAGAATAAATAAATGTCTTTAAGAATTGTCCATTAAAACTATAACAATTATTACGGACAATTGACATTTATAGAAATAACAAATTGCATGTTAGATAGTAATTAAATATAATAATGCAATGTATTTGTTGACATCTGGAAGAAAGATGTGGAGAAGGAGTGAAACAAGCTTCCATAAGAAGGTATGCACTAATCACCACAAGAAGATAACCAGATTTTTAAAGGTTGAGTAGGACAGTTCAAAAGAAGGAACAATTGAAGTCAATTTCTAAATGCAACCCCATGAAAAATAATTTGATAAAAGGATTTCTGAAATCCTTTAATTGTGTTGAAAGGACTTTTCAAAGGATTATAAAATGAAGATCTTATGTATCATAAGTTAAAATTTCTTTTTTGGAAGAAAGTGATTTTAGTCGGGTTTGGAAATATGCTACCAATTATTTTGTGAAAAGTTGGGAGAAGGATGTAATTTTAAATAGTGGTGGAACGTCTTAAAATCAAAATGGTGGATAAACTTTATAAAAACAAAATTGTAAATCTGATGATTTAAAGAGTTGAAAAAAGGAGGGTTTTCATTTTTGAAATTTTTAGTTTAAAATTAGCTGAGTGAAACGGTTTTCAATTTCTGGATTCTTCATTTTTGAAATGAATGCAAAATAGGGTATATGTTGGACCTAATTATTTTTCTTACTTTATAAATTTTCAATTTGTAATTTTAAAAGAGTAAGAAAATTTGGAAATTCATAATTTATAAATTAGTTGAGTTAAAAAGTTCCAACTTAAAAGGATTTTTTCGCAATTCTTAGTTTAAAATTTATTGAGCTAAAAAGTTTTTGGTCTAAATATTTTTAACAAATGGACTTTTCGTTTTTGAAATAAAACTAAAGTAGAATGTAGGTAAGACTTGATAATTTTTCCTACCTTATGAAGTTAGAATATTTTTTCCTTAAAATTCTTTTAAAATGGTGTATAAATGGAAACGACGCTTGATTGAAATATGATAGAAAGAATATAAGGTTATGAATGCTCAATAAGGTTGGTAAGAGGAACATTCCCGTACAAGAAATTGCAGAAAATAATAGCTGAGATATATAGTAATGGCATTGGGGATTTATATGAAGTATGATTAGTAATCTAGTGAGAAATAATATAAGAGGAAAATAATAGAATGGAAGTTATCATTGTCTACTCCATTTTAATTATTTAAAGTTATAAAAGATATTTTTGAAAAATTGAAATGAATGATTATTTGATGTGATGATTAAGTTGTTAAATGTTATGGGTTAAAAACTCTAGCTTTAAAAGAAGAAAGCCTTTGTTATAGGAAGTAATTAAGAAGAGAAATTTTTCATAGTTCCTTCTTGAAATCCAAGCAATTTTTGAATGTTATGAATGAAAAGTCCAACTTTTAAAAGAATAAATCTTTCATGTAGAAAGTATTTGAGAAAGAAAGTTATTTTACTCCTTTTTGGAACTACGTAATTTTGAATTCTTGATAAAGGTTTCTAAATTTATATTTTCAAAGATAAAGATTTTGGATATGGCATTTCATGGTTGTGAAATTTTAGTTTTATAAGCAATGGTGGGAACTAAACAATTTTTTTTAATATGGAGCAGATAGGGATCTTTAATTAGATAAGACAAGTTAAAAGCATTAGTATATGGATAAAATAGGAATATTATTTACAACTTAATTTGAAAATTTGAAATCAGTCCCAAACCTTTATTTATAAAAGGTGGTAAAGTTGTCAAGATATTCTAGATCTGTGATTGGGCTGTAAATCAGGTTGCCCGTAGAATGTGAATTTTTATATTTAATTTTGGAGCGATTTCTATGTAATTTTCATAAATTAATCCAATTCCAAAATATGTATAAAAGCACATTGTTTGAATTAACAAGGGTTGTACCAAAAGGAAAAGAGATGTGTTAGATATGTATATTCTTTTCGTAGTTTACACTGTCTGTTTTAATAAAAGAAAGAAATAATCCCTTGTAATATCAAACAAAACAAAAATCTCATTTGCGGCTAATTTATGGAAAAGTATAATGATAATATTTTTAGAATGATAGCTCTGATAAATTAAAAATATGGAAATAAGTGCTCTAGTTTAGAAATTAGTAGTTAGAAATATACATACACGCATAACTACACTTACTGACTAAAAAAATAAAAATAAATATATAAATAGCGTAGTTTACAATATATATGTGTTAGTTGGTAATTGACAAATTAAGATTTGTAGACATTAAATACAAATTTAGCGAACAATAAATTTATAATTAATGAGGGTTAAAAGGAATTAAATGGGGGGACTGATCAAGAAAATTTAATATGTCATTAATGAAAGAATTGAATCGGAGTAATAAATGGATTTTGAAATTTGTAAAAGGATAAAGGGTTAAATGAGGATTGAATAGAAATGGTCCAATTTTGACAATAATGGTCAATTATTATGGGTATATTAACTAAAGTAATGAATGGACCACATTTATTAGAAACCAAGAAGGAAAATTAAGGAAAGCAGACAATAGTGGAATGACATATTAGGAACGTCCATCTTAATTCAGTAAGGAATGTTAAGAACTCAACATCATTTACACCGGTTAATGATAAATGGCAACTTCCAACAAAAAAATTCTTTTATACTATTTGGGTTATAGTTGCTAGTTGTCTTCCTTAGATATTGGGAAAGCGTAAGATGTGGTATAAGATATGTCTGTATTTTATCGCTGTGTTGATTTTATGAATGCGATTAAAATGCTTGATAAATATCTGTGCATTGAGAAGCCATATATATAACGGAATTTATAGGGACACTTAACTAGTGATGAACCGTAGGTAAGACTGGAAGTTAACTAGGGAATTAAGTTAGCAACTAGAAATAAAAGAATGCTCCAATTCTAGAAATTTTAGGATTTTTGGAAAAATAAATTCTAGCTTGTAGAATGTCACCATTCAAGAAAGAGATAGAATGTATAAGGATGTGAAGAGAATGACTATTGGATAGAGATGAAAAGGTTGTATAATTTTCCATTTAGAGCAATAAGATCGCAATATCTCTAACACAGATTTATATCAAGGAGGTGATTCAACTAAATGGAATTTCGGTTAGCACCGTTAGTGATAGGAACCCATTAATTACCAGTGAATTTTGGAAAAGATTGCAGAAAGCTCCAGGAGCTTCCTTGAACTTTAGCACCGCTTACCACCCTCAAACCAACATACAAACTGGAAGAGTGAATAGGAACTTGGAGGATATGTTGAAGAGCTTGCATCATGGACTTTGGAGGACATTGGGAGCAGCACGTACCTTTAGTAGAATTTGCATATAATAATAGTCACCAATAAACGATTGGTATAACACCCTTCAAAGTGTTTTATGGGAGGCAATGCAAATCACCAAACTGTTAATAGGGGACCACCCAAAAAATCCTAGTCGGACCAGATTTAATTCATGAGAATTTGGAAAGATAGAGATGATTAGACAACACGTGGAAGTTGTAAGATTTTGAAAGTAGTGAAAGTTGGTGCCAAGATTTATCGGGCCTTTCTCAATTTTGGGAAAATAGGAAAACTTGCATATCGTGTGGAGTTACCAAATAAATGGACATGAGTCCATACGTTTTTCACTTTTCACTGGTAGAGCCTAATCAATTGAGGGATATTGAGACAGAGTCAATAGCATCACGTGCCATCGCATGCATTGTGGAGCACGAAACTAGGAAGCTCCGCAATAAAGAAATTAGGATGGTCTGCGTACAATAGAGAGACAATCCGGTGGAAAGCACATGTGAAACCGAAGAAAAGACGAGGATCTCTCATCCTAAGCTTTTCACTGGTAAACTTTTATCTCCAAAATTAGGTTTTTGGTTGCATCGTGGTTGCTAGATTGGATGGTAAGAGATGTTTGCTACACTTTTCACTATCACTTTGCACTTATATAGAAATCTTTATGCATGTTTAGGTATTTTCATGCATACTTATATGTCACAATCACACACTCACGCTAGGATTGAGCTCACTTATAGTATGTCTGCAGAAAAAAATCACATTGCACTTTTGATCAAGTAGATGGTTGTGTAGATAACTTGGTTGTATAACATAGATGTTTATTGCGCGTTATGCTGTTCGCCTTTTGGGAAGATTTCGAGAACGAAATCCTTTTAAGGGGGGAAAATGTAACACCGAATAAATTCATCCATAAATAAATAGATTGGATAAATTAATTCAAATTAGAGGTAAAAATGGAAATTTTGCAAAAGTTGGAATTTGACTATTAGAGTTATGTCGTTGCGTTCATGGCAAAATTATGATCAATTTCCATATATATGCTAAAAACGGAGCTCATACAAAGAAGCTATGGACGTTTGAAGTTTTCGGGTTTAAAATAATTTAAATAGAATTCAAATTCAAATAAATAATTAATTTCCAAATTTGAAATTCAAAATTTAACGGTAATTATACTTGAGGGTTAAGTAAACGTTAAAATTAACATTAACATTAAATAGCAATTAAGGAAGAAAATAAATTAACAACGACAACAATTTTAACATTCCTAAAATAAGGGGAGCGGTCAACCAATGGAAGGTGGCGGTTCGACCGCTGCCTGTAAGTGGCGGCTAGGATTTTGGTTATTTTAACGTACCGTATTTTATTATTTCTAACCAATATTTATCCAACAGTTTTGGTGTGTTCGAACCACTATAAATAAGGCTTAACCCCTTACTTTTTTCATGCAATATTTTGGAAACATTAACGAAGCTCTGTCAGTTCGTCTTTTCATAGATTTAGAAAAGTTCATTAGGGTTTCAGGTAAGAAATGCTATTTATCTATTGTTGAGTATTGTTTATTTTCTCAACCTCTTCTCCTCCAAACCTCTAATTACCGAATCTAACATATATACAAATCCCTAGCTATATATATCAAAAAGAAGAGATCTGAAAGGGTTCATTGAAGGCATGTCAATTCCAACAGAAGACAAAGCCAAGGACCTCTGTGAGTGGAAATCTTAGTTTTTTCTATTTTAGTAATCGAATAGTGTAGTCAGGATTTGATATATTCCTTGGGGAGTTTTGGGTTACGAAAACATCTCAATAAAATTCCTAAAATTCCCCAGAAGTGAAATGTCGATTCTTAGGTTGGAATCTTAATTGTTTTGTATTAAAATAATGGAGTTTTTGTGGATTTTGCAATATATGTGTTTTACCTTCTATTCCACTCTTTATTCTTTTCTTTGGATTTGATTAAGATATGGTGTATAAGGTATGAATTCTTATTCGTAGTTTGCACTGCCTATTTCTACAAACTAAATAGAAATTCCCTTGTCTAATTTCATGTAAAGAGGATTTGAATATAACGTAAAATTAATCAAATTGTAAGTTTCCATTGTTATTTTTTGATTCCTTTGTTTAATATAAAATAAGTTGGAGTTGGATTCTAAGTAAATGTATATTGATTTGATTTTGGAATATTAGATTTATGGTGAAAATGCTATTGTGGAAATGAGATTTGTATAACATTGGAAGATTTGACATTCGAACGTTAGTTTAGGGTGTAATCTTCGCATGCATAGAAATTAATAAATGTGTACTTATATATATAAAGTAGCGCAAATAACAATAATTGTAACGTATTAATTACATAGTTAATTAAATTAATAATTGTCATTTAAATCCCCGTAGGAAAGTAATTAATTACGCAAAATGAGAAAGATTTCTTATAAAGCCTAAATAATGAATATTGCGAGATGTGTGATAATACACTTAGAGAGTGTTATGAAATATGACTAAGTTATAGGGATGCGAGGTCAGTCAAAAGCGCACAAAAGTCTGTCCAGCTAATCTCTCTCTTCTAATCTAAATTTCTAGTAGTGTATATACTTGCGATGTATGAATCCAAATAGGAAATCAAAGCGAAACAAAAGATAACAGGAATTAGATTTGGAGATTTGGAAATGTTTAAAAGAGGTGAGTGAGAAATTACATGTTTTGTATAAAGATTAAATTCATATTCTTGAAATCCAATTCATATTGTGTTTAAAATCATTTTGGAATTGTTAATTGAAATGTATTGATTAGAAGATAAATAATGAATTAGATAAAAATTGCATACGCGTAATGATTATGGAATAGATTTAAGTGTAATGATTATGAAGTAGATTTAAGTGTAATGATTATGGGATAGATTTAATGAAATTGGAAAACTTGCCTACATATTCTCTACCAGTAACTTGTTATATTTGTGAATTTGTTCTGATATGATAATAATAAATTGGTATTTAAATGAAGGATAAGAATGTAAAATAAAGAAATTTTATTAAAATTTAGGGTTTTAAGTGATATTGTAATTCATTGGAATTTAGATGTTGCAAGAAGATTTCTATGTACTATCGAGTTTAATAAATAAAAGTGCGATGTTTGAAATGACAACGAATACACCTAAAAAGGAAGAGATGTAATTAAAATTGGGATATTTACCGTATTTTGTACCGTCTATTTCACATAATAAAAAGATAGTTCCTTGTGGCTACAAACCCCACATAAAATCTCTTTTTTCGGATAATATATGGAAATTTATGGTGTTAACATTTTTATGATAGAAATGTATTTCCAACGCATTATAATGCAATAAACCCCAAGAATTAAACAGGAAGATATGAACGCGGTAAGAATATCCTAAAATGATAAAATGCGAAATACTAATGAAAATGGAAAGTAAATAAAAAGGAAATTCAAGGATAGGCAAGAAGAAATGAAAAGGATAGGAAATGGGAAAACGGATAAAAAGAATGGAAAATGACATTATAAACCAGATAAGAGGAAAGTAGTAAATAAACTTAAAGTAAGAAAAGGATAAGCGCATAACAATGTAAAGACCTAGGGTCAACAGTACACTATATAGGCAAGGTAATTAAGTAAGCATGAATGAATACGCACACACACATAAGATATATATATATATGTGTGGATATATATATATATATATGTGGATATATATATATATGTAGCCTTAAGTAGGCGTTTATGATGGGTGTGAACAATCATAGTAAGTATAGTTAAACGAATAATATGACATTTGGTCATTAGAGTAGATTGGAATGTGAGATCAGTAGTGTTACCTAATAAAAGCCTACCCACCGCAAGAGGCTACTAGCAGTTGTGTAACATTATACTGATGTGAGACATATCCAACCATATGACCGGTGGAGTATATATGTTTGCATATAGATAAAGTAATACCCAAATGGATAGAGTAGTCTGCTTCAAATATAGTTTTAGGGGGGTATTGCCTTGATTGCACTAGGCAATCTAAACAGGATGATGAATGGGATCGGGCACTATGCAGCAACGGTTGGTGCCAAAAGTCAGGGGTAGGGCTGCATAGGGCGAGAACTTCATCAATTCTCAGCGATCAACGGGAAAGAGAGGGTTACACCTAATCGGTCTTCGTCTCCTACCAGGGTAGACCAAGTTAGGTTATGCACCGCCATAGTTGTTTGCTAGTTTGTTTGTTAGGGTAAGACTAGTTAACCCAAAGAGAGTTCTTTCAAACTGATTGGTGGTCCATGGAACCGAGTCCACAATATGAAGCAAAGAAAGTAATAAATCCCTAAAGCATTATAGGATACGGCATAATATTTTGAAAAGCCGTTATTTAGCACCATAGTAGTCCCTCGAGTTAGTGACTAGACCGTGACACGGCGAGGGCAATGGATCCTGATGGTTGCTGATAGAGAGAACTAGTGGGGATAATATCTAGGTCCATTAGGGGACATGGTACTTATAGTTATATATATATATATGTACAAAGCTATGATTCTATAAAAGGTAGATGGAAACATATTACGCGAACATGGAGTCGAAATGACTAATTAAAATGTAAATAGACATACAATGAGATAGAGAACAATCGACATTAACTCGTGTTATGTAGAACTATATAATTGACTAGTCACCAGAATGTTGTTGTAACTCCCTCCTCGTTACAACCCATGGGATAGCTTGAAGGACAGGTACTGGTGTTTAGCGTGTTCGGTGCTTAAAAGGACCCTTGACTCTGGAAGTGTCAAATCTTGGTCAGTACATATGTGACTTATTATATTTTGTTATTCCGCTGTAACTTACATCGATAGTGCTCTGATATGCATTCTTTTGTTCTAATTGCAGGATATCAAAACAACGATCCGTATTTTGGTGGACTTGGGTTTTCGTTTTAGCGAAAATTTAGGCCCACTGGGGTATGGGTTATTACATTTGGTATCAGAGCTTAGGTTAGTTGATCTTGAAAAATTAGGAAACGTTGAGTGAACGTACTTGTATTTTTCCTATAAATACAAATATAATATACATTACATCCTAAGAATTCCAACTATAGAATAAATGCATATGGAAAATCCCTGAAGCTAGATAGTACGTGACTCCCTAGTCGGGCCTCGGTCCTCCAATGGTTGTAGATCCCCGTATGATTGCTGATTGATGATATACAATAGGTTCGAATAAGCGGAAAGTAAGAATCCATATGTTGTAGATATTCGCAAGCAGTTAGCTTCTAGAAGGAAGGCGTGAAGTAGTCACTCCAAGTTAATAGTCGGATTTCTAATATTGGAAAGAAGACAAGTTAGTAAGTTGAAGAACATAAGTTCTAGAGAAAGAACAAATAGAAACCAGTTGGAGTCCAACCCAATAGTAAATAGTTTTAAAAGTTGAAAAAAACATATAATTAATATGTTTGAAAAAGGTGAGAAAATATGGTTGAAAAATTATAAGAGCTTATATAGCTAGCTAGTTTCATTATAAAGAAAGAAAAGAGTAAACATATAGTTCTAGTAGAAATTAAAATTTATTAAAATTCAAAATTTCAGTATAGGAAATTTTGTAGAAAGCTATTTCTTTTGAAAGAAAAATGGTAGAGTAATATAGCTCGTGGATTTTTCTATGTAACGAAAAATTTTAAGCTGTAAAAACATTTTTATAGGTGGACAATATGAAGTGGTACAAGTTTGAAATAAGGGAAATAATACAAAAAAGAAGACTTAGAACCCCAAAAAAAGCTGTAAGCAAATGCACTACAATGGTTCAACTAAAAAGACAGTTAATTAAGAGAAAAACAATTAGAATTAGTGCAGTTTAGGTAGACGAATGTTGAATAGTAATGGCATTGTAAAATATAAAAACAATATTAGTATTTAATATAAAATAATGTTAGTAATTAGAAATAATGCTAATTAATCTAATTGGAAGCAACATAGGAAATTAAAGGCAGAACAAAGATAAATGGACATTTTCCATTGCTGTGTGCATTTATTTCAAGTATCTTTTAAAAGTCCCTATTACATGATATTAGAGACTTCGCCAAGGATTGGAAGTGGAGGTAGAATGAGTGGTAAGAAAATATTGGAATGAGAGTTGACCTAGCCTACTGTAACGACCCGTAATTTTATCATCCTGATTTTAAATATTTAAATAATTGGTTTTTAAAGCTTAATAACTCTTTTTAATTAATAAATAATAATAGTGAATTTGTTATAGAAACATATATACAAAAATAAATCATTCGAATCAATATCGATAGTGTGACTGATAAATCGTTTTATCGATAAATGATCTCGAAACGCGTGAAATTAGCATCCCGGGGCACTGTCTCGAATTTTGATGAAACTAGTGCTATCGAAACCAGAATAATGAAGTGCTATACGCCGACGAGTTTGTGACGATCAGACGTGCGATGTGAGCTTGCGAGCTCATAATGTGTAACAATTTAATTAGAGAACTAAATAATAATTTTATTTTCATATATAAACAACTCACCCTCACTCTTCTCTCTCACTTTTCATTTTTCCTCTTTCTCTTTTTCATTTGCAGTAAACAAAACTCAGCCACCATCTTCCTAAAATTAAATCGAGAGCTGTAGTTATCGAAAATCAATATTGTTAAATTCGTTGGGTTCGTATTGGCGAGGGCTTCAAATTTATGTAGTTGATGTTGGGTGCGGCGTCGATTTGGGAGGAGAGACGTAGTGATAACCAAGCTAGGGTTTGCCATTGTCGGATCTTAGATCATCGCTCGAGGAATCGAAGGGTGGCGTTGTACTTTTTAAGCGAAGACGAGTGGTTTGATGTTGGTCTAAGGTGGTGTGGCTACCATTAGTGATGTGTGACATGTGTTGTGTCGTGTAGTTGAGCTTCGGTCGCGAGTAGCAGGGGTGGCCAGAGGGAAAATCGAAGGTGGTGAATTCAGGATGGCAAGGCGAGTTGATTGGTGGTGGTTAGAGGCATTGTGATGTTGTGAGGCAATTTGTGACATTCAATGTCAAAAAGGGCAAGCTACATGCAGATTTTGATTGGGTTGGCCGGAGTGGTCGAGTTTGGTGCCGATGTGGAGAGAATGCAAAGTGCGACGGGTTAGAGTTGTCGGCTCTTTGATTCGTTGTGTGTGCTTGGAGATAGGTAGAAGAGAAGAAAGCGTGCACGGTTGGGTTACGTGTGTACATGTGCACAAGAATTTGGTAACTGGGGAAGAAGGGTTTATGAAGGGTAATTAGTTTAATTAAGTGATTAAGTTAATTAATTAATTAATAATTCAAATTCTAATAAAATCCATAACTTTTGCATACGAGGTCCAAATCGAACGCGGTCTTTTGCATTGCACCTATAGGAGTGTTATCTATGCACTAGAACTGATTTCATTAAATTTAGAGTAAGTAATGTAAAGGCCCGTATCTCCGTACCCCCTGAGTCAACCATAATTCACATCAGTTCAACTCAAATTGAATGGAAAATACGAATCTTTAGGGTGAAGAAGAAAAAGGTAGAAGAAAATAGAACAACAAACACTGAATCTGACAAACGCAGCGGAACAAAATATAATATATAATCACAGATTTTATACAAAAAGAATCTGTAACTGTTTATACTTACAATCATCAAAGTACAAAAATCAATGCATCAATCCGGACAGTTATAATCACATGTCCTGATATACATAACTCACACACAGCCAAAATAACCAAGTACGTGATATACATCTGAACTCCTCCAGCTCGTCTCCTAAGCTCCCTAGCATTTAAACCTGAATCTGTAATACTCGGTTTGACCCAAGCATTATAATAAAATAACACCCGAGTCAGTCTAGAAAACCAGCGTGAGAAAACACACTCAATTTGAATTATTAACTTTTCAAAATCCTTTGAAAAACATAGGCATCTCGTAAGACCACGTCACACATAAACATGACGGGTTTTTACCTTACGATAGCCAAAACATTTTTATCAAAATAGTCTGGTATTATAATAATGTCTAATCAAAGTAAATAGAAAATAGCTGAAATGCTTGCATTTTACGTTCTAGCATAGTTGGGCACAATCAAAACCGTACGACGCTTATTGGAGAATGGATTTCATACAATGGCTGGGCCACTGGGGTACCGCCCATCACAGTACACCTCTAGAACAATGTACCGAGGACATCACCGGGATCCCCTGCTACACAAGACCGGCCCACCCCTAGCCTGGATAGACCGAATATGTTATCAACCCAGGTGTTCCCACCCTCAAAAATCGAGCGCTCCTTCTTTCATGCATAACCATATTCATAATATATATGTTTCCGAGGATATCTAGAAAAGTGATAACATACCCTAATTAGATGCGACCCGCTTAGCCTTGCTGCATCTCCCCTGTTTTAGTCATTCCCGGTTGATGAGGCTTAAGGCTAAGTGGTACCTTTCAAGAAACAATTCCACTTAGAATGCTCATCGTCCTCCAATGACGATGTTCAGGTAGCATTCGTCCATACAAGTTGTCCTGGGTCTGGACAAACCAAATCACCGTCTTCATCATCTTCACGGTATTCATTCGTAACGTTCAAACCGGATCGAAGTGGTTTTCAGATAATTAAAAATGATCTCGGTCTCTTCAAAACGATTAACGAAATTGACCAATTATTGATAGTCGGTTATTTAACTATCAATAAAACATCCATAAGTAGACACTCGGCCTTATTTTATAATTCTTCAAACATTTATTTCAAAATACCTTTACTAAGATATATACTCAAATCCCTTTCCATATTCTAATATTTGAAAACAATTTCAAATACTTAAATCCATAAAAGGATATTTTCAAATCATCTCAACACTTAGAAATATTTTCAAATACTAACACTTAAGAGAATATTTCGTAGCTTACCTCATAAGTCTTCGGAATTACTAATAAATTCCTTTTTTCAATTTTCAAAACCCAGTATACTTATTTATAACCCATTCAACAATTTATAACTTCTTTTATAAATTCAGATTTCATTTTCAAAATTCCCATATTCAACATTTTGAAATTTCATTTCCTCCAAATCCCTTATAAAATTCCTCCCCTCAAAATCATATCCATTTATAAGCCTCATTTACGAATCTCGAGAGAATTTATAATTAAAATTTTCAATCACTTCACAACTCTAAATATATATATATATATAATAAGTATTTAAAAGAATAATAATTTATTTATTTTAAAACTTGTTCAAATAGTTATTTAAAATATCGAAAACACTTCAATAACTCATTTTTAGATAAACAAATCAATTTTCAAAGCTGATTTTAAAAGTTAGAATTTACTAAAATAGATACTTAATATTTGAAAATCTACTTACCGAAGTATTTCAATCCCAACTAGTTTAAAATTCCATAGTTTTTAAAAAATAAAATTTTCCTTTTAAAAACAAACTTAACTTCTTAGAATTCAAAATATATTTTTAAAACCTCAAAAACCAATTCAATTTTATAAATTCCTCTCGAATCGCATCACATCACTTCCATTCCGATCTCCTTAACCGTTTTTCACTTTTCAAAAATAGTATCCACTATTTTTCTCACCCTATTTCCATATTCTAATATAAATTCTCCCTGTAAATTTATATTATCAATCTATCATCTGATATCGATTTCCCTAGTTATAAACATCGTTTATAAATTTAGTAACTCCTTTGAGTTTTACTTGTTTTTTAAAAAAACAACCTTATTTATAAAATTCTATTTTATAAATCCATCTCTTTATAAATCCCATTTATAACTTCCAATCTATTTTTAATATCAACTTCAACTCCTTTTTATATTTCCAGCATACCATTTATAAATTCTTTTATATAATTCATTTTTTAAATCCCATTTAATAATTCACAATAGTTAAGTATAACCAAAATCAAATATATTTCTTTAACTCAATTTCTTTAAAATAACCCCAATTCCAATATAAATATTTTTAAATCAAAAATCCACTTTTATTCCTTCAATTTTAAAAATATATTTATGGTATTTAAAATACAAAAATTCAAGCCAGTGCTACAATAGCATCCAAAAATTCCAATCACTACAATAATCTATAATAGATTATTCTACAATCCATATATCACAATATATGAAATTAAATTCAATAATTTTGAGGAATCCAGTTGGATCCCTCCAACCTGTTTTCCTGTATCCGCAGATGTTAATACAACATAAAAATACCAATCCCACTTCGAGGGGGATATCGCGGTATACAGGGTCATCCGCTATTATGCGGGGCGCATAGGGTCTCATCCGCTATAATGTGCGGGTATATCACTCCAAATACTATTATATATACTACTATATATATAACAATGTAACATTCAACTGATAATAAAATATCAATTCATCCAAACATTCAATAATTTATTTTAACTATCTAAAATAAATTCTAGCAATCCAAAAAGAGTGAGATTTACTCACCTTGATTTTTATTTGCAGTCCGTTCTAATTTTAAATCAAATTGAACAGCGTTCAATTTAATTTTAAAATTCCAGTTGTCTTCAGTAAATCCTGAACCAATTTTTATTCCGAAATTTCGACCTCGTAAGAACATATTACGGGTTATTAACAATTTGAATTTTTATAAACCAATAAACAATTAAATTAGTGTTAATGATATGATTAAATTTAAATTAAACTAATTATAGTAATCAACGATTAATTACCTCATTATAAAACCCTAATTCACGTTTACCTCCTCCCAGCATTCTCGTTCGTACGCTCCAGACCATCGTCGCCGTGACAGCTTCTCACCGTCGTCGCCATTAGTTCGCATGCCTCCCCCTTTCGAACGCGAAAATCACTCGACCAACCCTGTCTAAGACAGAAACCACCCAGACCCGATCAAACTTCCTCTCTCCCTCCCTCGATCATTCCTCCCTGAATCCAACCACCGACTATGCCTTGAGATTCACCTTTGCGAGCTCGAACACCCCATCTCCCTGATGTCGCGATGTTCCTCTATCCGCCATCTGCTACCATGGCTAGTGCATGGCCTGCACGCGAATATCAATACAATGATTCCAGGCTCCAATCGATCAATGACTTCACCACTAATTTCTCCTTCGCGAAACGAACCCGTAGGGCACCTCGACATCACTATCGCCACAACGCGCCTATCGATGACTAGCCCCAACCTCCTTCTAATACTAACACGAAACCAAACCCTTCCTCTACCTGCTCACTGCGACAACCGCTGCCTCCAATCCTTGCGTCGCCCTCCCTTGCCATTGCAACTTCGTTCGCAAAATAGAGGATTGCGAATCATGTTTTTTTAATTTGAGGAACGAGATGTTCGTTGTTTTCTTTTTCTTTTTTTTACAAGTGAGGAACGAATTGATTTCGTTGATGCTGAAGAGATAAGGGAAATGTCATTTAAAAAGAAAGCAGCGGTCGACTTCTCAATTTAAAAAGAAAAGAAAAGGGTAGGTCGGCTGATGGATATGATGACTCAACTGTTCCTTTAATCTAACCATTATATTTAATTATTTTTATTTTTAGATATCTCGAATCACATACCGTGAAATCTCGACCTCCTATTGAGGCGTCCCACTAGGCATTTATAATGTTATACTCCTATTCTGAACGCAATGGAACAAGTTTCGAGTCCTAATTCGATCGTATGGAGAAGATAGCTTTTTGGACCCAATAATTATATTAAATTTAGATATTAATTTCAGCATGTTTCTACCCCGTGCGATCAAACGATAACTCCAAACACTACAAAATTTGGAATCCAATAATAATACACTATTTTGGACCCAATGGAATTGGTTTCGTCGAATTCCGAGACTATGCCTCGGATCGCTATTTTTTTAACGTTTCGATTAAATTGACGATTTCCAAAATTTATGAAATCGCTTGAAATTCCAGTTTTAAAATCTTACTGACTAAATTATAATTCCAAATCAAAAATTTAAACCATTTAAATATTCAAAATCAACCATTGAAAAATCCGGGTCGTTACATTCTTCCTCCCTTAAAAGAATTTCGTCCCCGAAATTGCTAAGGTAGGAAAAATGCTTCAAACCGTTACTTATTAAAACCCTACTTAGTTAAAACTCGAAATTCACTTTTCTAATCTATTAATTCCATCCAAAAAATTAGTTTTCAATTCTAATTCCAAAATCTCTTATTTCAATTTGAATTTGAAATCAATTTGTCGTTAACAAAAAATTTTCCAAAAATTTTCAAAATTTTTCTAACACCCTAAATTTCCGAATTTTTTTGGCAGAGTCTCCTTTGTACGGAGGACCTTTTGCAATATGACAAAAGAGATAAATATATATACATCGACCCACACGGTCGAAAAACAAAAAAATATATATCAATATTTATAATTTACGGTATTTAATCCGAAAACGTACCTTAATTTAGCATTTTTAAGCATTATTAAGCAATCAATTTTACTTCATATGCAATTACGCAAACCAAATCTTGCCCGCTAGCCTCCGGGTACCTGTACTTACTCAATTTAAACACGTAAGTACCAAAAACATGAAATTTAATAACATTTCATTCATTTCACTAGTTAAACACAATATTTCACAACCAACATATTAACATATATTTGAAAGCAACTATATGGTTCCGATACTAGTTTAATTACTTTTCATCGATCCATATATTGCTTCATTCAATTCGAAATGATTTACAACCAAATTTATTTGCATCCAATCCATTTTATATCAAACAAACCCATATCCATTCCAAATTGATTAAAAATCAATTTATTCAAATTCTATTTATTCATAAATTTTATTTACTTTCGTTTTCGGCAAACGACAATTTTTCTATGCAAATTCGACGCTATTTATTTAATAAAATAACCATTTAAGCTTATAGCTATTTTAAATTGATTCCAAATCAATTTATATTTAATTTTATTTCATTTCAAATTTATTCTCAATCAATTCAATTGCATTCCATCCATATCTATTTTCATTACATTCATATTCATTTTATTTAAATTGATTCCATGCTATTTTATTAAATAACCACTTCACAAATTTATTTAAGCCATGCCTCCATTCAAAATATTTACTCAAGTTAATCCGTTATTTTATATTATTTCCACCTTATAACTTATGTTTATTTTCATTTCAACCAACTTCCATTTCATTTACTAATTAATTAATTAATTAGTTAATTCATTTAATCCACTTTAATTTTAATTCCATACTCGAATTCATTCTCGAATTTATTTAATTCGTATCTAAGGCCACATTCAATTTATTTACACTTTAAACTGAATTTATTTATAACTTAAGTCATCACTATTTCAATCCATTTCTATTTTATTCAACTCATTCCAATTTTATTTAATTCACTTAAGTTCCATATTTAATTTCAATTCCAATCCATAGTCCAATTTATTCACACAAGTTAAACTCCATTTTTGTATCCACTATCAGATTTTTATTCAAAAATTACTCCATTAAATTTACTTAAGTTCCATTTCATTTTAAAATTCAAGTTTGGACTTTATTTCTTCACTTTAAAATATTACACCATTTTTATTTTGGGTTTTCTATTTCACTTTTCAATTTTATAAGTCACACAACTTATTTTTCACATTTCCATCAATTATATACTCGAATATATTCATATTTTATTTTTAACTCGAGATTATACATTTATTTATAGCCTAAGAATATTTTTATTTCATTAATTTAAATTTTTATAAGCTATATAAACTCATTTATCCACACTTCCAACAATTTCCACTGAAATTTTATTCCATTCAAAATTTATAACTTATGGCTATATAATTATTTAACAATTCAAAATTTATATTTACTTTAATTCAATATTATTTCTAATCCAATTCAAATTTTATAACTTATAGTTATATAGTCACTTTATAATTCACATTTACATATTTAATTCAATTCCATATAATTCAAATCCAACTCACATTTTTATTTAAATTCAATTCCTTTTAACCAACATTTCAAAACCATATTCGAGTTATTCATACTTAAAATAATTTCACTCCAAACAATTTTATTTTTAATTCATTCAATTCCATTATATATTTCAATTACTTTGCTTAATTAACTCCCATTTCATTTATACACTATATTAATTCAATTCAAATCCAGTCAATTAAATTTCTAAAATTTAATCTATCCAACTTAACTTAAGTTGAATTCCATTTTAACCTTCTCACCTTAAATTTTATTCCAACTTCAATATCATCTTCCCCTTGTAAGTTTTAAAACCTTATTTCTGATATTTTCCAGAACAATTAAATAAGGATTCCAGAATCCAAATATCTGGTTTCACTTCAAATCATTTTGAAACCTATATATAGCTTTTTGGGTTAACAAACCATTTCGGATTTTTCCAAAATTCACTTAGTTCCATTCAAAAACAATTTCCATTTGGGATTTCCCAAACAACACTTGTTTTCACCAAAAAATCTCCATATCAATTTACTATGATAGCAATCCATCACTTAGAAACTCGAAAATGAATACTGATAATGCGGCCATCATCATCAGAATTATTTTCCAATGATTGAAGTGAGTTCAGTGCTATATCACTTCCAAAATCCATTTAAAACAATTTTCTCTTCAAAAATCTCAAATTTAACTCCATTTTTCTTTCAACCACTTTTCAAAACATTTTTAAACTTCCAAGATTTCAAAATTTTCTATTACTAGGTTCAAACCCGTTTAAAACATTTCTCAAAGCTTCCGGGATTTAAATCTCCAAATTCTGGTTTGAATCCATTTTTAGTTTTTAATTCACTTGTATAATTCATTCTTATACAATCCAATTTGATTTTTATAACTATTCCAAATTTTATAATCTTACTGATTATATAATAACACCAAGCACACCACTATAATAATTTTTAGCAAATTATTCTCTCTTATATCAAAATATAATTTGGGTAAAATTATTTCATTTATCCGCTTCAAAGCCATACTGTGTCAGTTTATTGTGTTCAAGTGTTTAGAAACTCCTATTGATTTAGTGGTGTCCCACTACTCGATCAGAATTTATATTCCACTCAACCGATAAGTTAACACAATATAAAACAATTTATATTCACTAACAAATACGCGCTCATATCTATTAATACACTCAAACTCATTCTAGGGTAATACTGACCCTATCTTTAATGAGTAATCCCCACCAGAGCCAAGGTTCTCACTTAACCTTCAGCTTTGATACCAAGTGTAAAGGCCCGTATCTCTGTACCCCTTAAGTCGACCATAATTCACATCAGTTCAACTCAAATTGAACGAAAAATACGAATCTTTAGGGTGAGAAGAAAATAGAACAACAAACACTGAATCTCACAAACGCAGCGGAACAAAATATAATATATAATCACAAATTTTACATATTTTATACAAAAAGAATCTGTAACTGTTTATACTTACAATTATCATAGTACAAAAATCAATACATCAATCCAGACAGTTATAATCACCTGTCCTGATATACATAACTCACACACAGCAGAAATAACCAAGTACGTGATATATGTCTGAACTCCTCCAGCTCGTCTCCTGAGCTCCCTAGCATGTAAACCTCAATCTGTAATACTCGGTCTGACCCGAGCATTATAATAAATAACATCCGAGTCAGTCTGGAAAACCAGCGTGAGAAAACACACTCAATTTGAATTATTAACTTTTCAAAATCCTTTGAAAAACAAAGGCATCTCGTAAGACCACGTCACACATAAACACGATGGGTTTTTACCTTACGATAACCAAAACATTTTTATCAAAATCGTCTGATATTATAATAATGTCTAATCAAAGTAAATAGAAAACAGCTGAAATGCTTGCATCTCACGTTCCAACATATTTGGGCACAATCAAAACCGTACGGCGCTTATTGGAGAATGGATTCCATACCATTAGAATAAAAACTTCCTTAAGAAAATAGTAACAAAATTTAATTAAAAGTAATTACTAAGCATGATAAAGAAAACATTAGTCCATTAAAAATTTAGAGTTAAGTAACAATCATTATGGCATGAATAAGTTTCAAAAATTAGGATATAAATATATAAAACATTCAATATTTGACCTTTTCTGCCTTGATTCCTAATTCAATTTGAAGTTATATACTCAACCATTAATCATTAAAAGAAACATCTTCCAATTATTCCTTTCACCTATCCCTTTTAACCTTTAGTCCGCAATTATTTAAACTCCAATTATTAATTTCATTCTTATTAAATATTCCATCACATCTTTATTATCATTCCCTTAGTTCAAAGGAAACATAAATTTTTTATAAAAAATGTTTCATATCATTCTCTACTTAGTAATGAAAAAAACTATTAAAAAGGATAAAGTTACGACGACCCACCTTCCTGGCCTTTGGGAATGACACTTAATACATCCATGGTATTTGTGTGTCGTTGCCCAAGCATCCAAAAGACAAGTTGTCTTGGGGAAAAATAAAGAACAGAACAAGACGGAATAGAAAAATAACCTCACAATGGAATGGTTACATATAATACAAAATGATATAGTAAAAAGGTTACTTCTTACATGGAGCTATCAGAGTTAAACAAAAGTTCTACATATAACAGATTTGCAACTATACGTTCTGACTTGTCATTTTTAGATACAAAACACATCTTCATAATCATACCGCGGAAAAGAATAACTAGATAACTAAGGAGCCGCCTGCTCGATCACCATCTTCAAAGAGCTCCAAAGAGAAACTTGCTATTCTCGGACTACTCAAATATAATTGAGTACCCGAGAGTTTAGGAAAAATAAAGAGCTCGGGTCAGACAATATGTTTGGTATGAGTAAAATTCTATAACAAAAAGGAGTGTATTTAACAATAATATGTGGGATCACACCGCTAACGCGGAATGGGTTTTCTCCCACAACATAAGAATGGAAAAGAATAATAGGAAACAAATCCAAACATAGATGACAGGCAAAAATAGTATAAAGATCTAGACTTGGAAGAATGGAAATAGTCTGAGCAAAATCCAAACTGGATAGAATGGACAAATCAAGATAATAGTCCAAATTTGATAGAATGGACAAAACCTATAATTGATATCGTGAAGAGTGGTTGACTCTTCACGTTGCAATTACAGAAAAACAATTCGAAGATTCGAATCAAATAAGGAAAGGAATTTTTTTTCCAACAATGACTAGGAAGGTGCACCCCCCTTGAAGTATACCTCTAGTAATATACTTCTGAGAAGCTCATTTACACTTTGACACTTCTCGAAAACCTCTAAGCCGGACCCTGCCAACCTTACCGAGTATCCAAATATTTCACATATAAATCATAACCGTTTTTAAGGTGACGGTACACCAAAATCTAGAAGAGATGTGAAAATACCCTAATGGGAGCAACTCCACATAGCTTGGTCCCCTCTCGCACTTTAGATTTAGTCCTTTTCTAACAAAGGATATCAAAGCTCAACAGAGCAACAAATCATCTTAAAATAATGATAATAAAGAAGCTGAAGTAACGATAGTCGAGAAACCAACTATCGAGGATATAAAACGATCGCATATGGAAATTAAGTCTTGTATACTTATCACCACTCGTTGAATTCAAACTTGTACTATTACTGGGTTAACAATAATGTCGGACAAGTCAATATAGTGTTACCTCAAAGTCATGTCTCCTACTTAACTTTTCAAATAGTGACAAGTTTATGTCTTCAATGTTTAGTGTTGAGTATACAAATAAATCGTTTCCATATAAGTGATATCGCTTTACGGAAATTAATTCATTTCCATAAACGAATCAAACCTTTTCTTTTGAAAACCGAATTCATGCTTGGCTTCACATTATAAGTATTAGCTTTAAAACTTCATTATAAAAGGGATTTACTAACTTAAATACATCCTTATTATATTGATTAATTAACTTTAAAAGTTCATTAATTCAGTTGACGAATTTACTTCAATAGCCTTTAATCCAAAAGAAGTTAATCACTTTTAAACACCAATAATTTAATTAAAAATTAATTATATTGAATAAATAAATAATTTATTATAATTAATTAAAATGAATAATAAAGTTAAAACATCATTGTTACTTTGATAAATTCACTTTGAAACTTCATTAATTAAGTTGATAAATTAACTTCGAATGCCTTAAATTGACAAGGGTAAATCACCTTTAGAACATCATTAATTCAATTAATTAGTAATATTTAAATATAATTAATTAAATTAATTAATAAGTAAGTAAATATCATTTTTTTAAATGATTTATTAATTATGAATGTCACTAGAGGAAAGATTAATTAAAGTTAAAACAAGTTGATTAACTTTAAATAAAACATATATTAAAAAAAGATTTATTAATTTAAAAACAACATTAGCAAATTGATTAATTAATTTTAATACATCATTATTGAAGATTAATTATCCTTAAACATCATTAAATAAAATGATTAATTAAATTAAACCTTCATTAACCAAGTAATTAGTTAAATTTAAAACACATCCTTAACTAAGTAATTAATTAACCTTAATCCTTATCAATTAAATAATTAATTAAATTAAATAACCATTATTAAAATGGTTAGTTACTTTTGAAAACATCGTTAATCAAAATCTTTCTTAACTTGTAAAATAATTCCAAGCACGAAGATGAAACCAAACGGTTTCGATAAAAAGTGAACCTTCTGTAAGTGCCGATATAGCGACTATCGCTATACGGGCATTTCGAAAATCAAGTATACGTCATTGCAATATAACCAAACATCACATAGCAAGGGTATGAACATATGTACATGGTGATTTACAATAAAACAACATATATCAAACATTTGCTAACAATATAATTAACTTTAGCCACTAACTTTTCATATCTCTTGCTACATGCAAACTAACTTCCAAATGCGACAATTTTTTGCAACATGAACCAAACCAACTACCAAACCATCACTACACATATACAACAAACATTCATAGGTCAATAATATGAGCATTAAAATAGTTTAAAAACTTTGGTTATAAGGGTAGAGTTTTACTCTCCGAAACACTTACTAACTTTATCGAATTTGCACTAACTTCTCGAACTACAGAGAACTAGGCTTTGCTATGTGTGGGCCTTTAAGGTGCCTTATGGCTTGGCCTAGAGGCTGTAGGGCATGGCCATGATGAAAAATGGGGAGCCATGAGGGTTGTTTTGGATGTAAAGTGAAGTGGAATTATTTTAACTTGGTTTTAGGAATATAGAAACTAGTTTTAAGGTGGATGGACTAACTTTTTGACTTCGGAATTTTCTTAAGAAGCCATGAATTTTCATATATGAAGAGATGAAGGTTTTAGAAAATGATAATGGTATCTTAAAGTTAGAAAATGTGGAGAGTGGACGGGTATATATAAGCGTGAAACACATAAAATGACTAAACTAGCCTTGCCTCTTCTCTACCACTCACAAGATGCCATGTGTATGGAGCTTCCAGTGGTATTCTGGTTCCTCGTGATACAACAACTAGAGTGAACAATTATTATTTCTTTCCCAAAAATTTCCAAAATCATATTTCCAAAAGCACAGGGATTTAAGTCCTAATAATTAATAATTCAAAAACTTTGGTTTATAAATTTTAACTCTACAAACTATGGAATATAAGCTCACCTAATCAATCAACTCAATAAAACCAATCATAATCCGTAAAGGAAAATTTAACACTCAACATTATTTAAAATGTCAAACGACTAACAAACAAATCTTAACTTAGGTTCAAAACTTTCTTGATTGCCTAAGAATATAAATAATTTTCTAAGCGTACCATTTTGCTCATCGGCTTTTGGTTATTGCTTAGAGGATTACATATGCTCCTTCAGACAAAATTAAAAGTCACTCTCTAAAATTATTGGTTTCTTAATTATACCGATATTTCTAAATCACTTTAATTTGCATTTGGTATTTTATTCAATACTAAAATCATTTATGAATTATTTCATAAATTTTCTCATAAGCTTTAAAAATATTTTATAAAGTTGTTTCTTTATAAAACACCAAATAATAACTTATTCCACCTTATTTAATTGTATAATACTCTTCTATATCCTATGATTACATACAAATACAAATTTTATTTTACTTTTCACAATTTAGATGAAAATCTAATCAAAATTTGGGTCTTTTAAAACTGAGCCAACCTCTCGACCTCTTTAACTTAGAGTGTTAAAATGAACGATGTTTATGGGTTGACCAAAACAACAAATAGTTTACACTACTTACAAGTTTCAAACAAAAGCTATTGTTTTAACAAAAAATGTCTATTAAAACCTTCATACCTTTTTACCTTAAGGTGTTATAATGAACGGTGTTTATAGACTGACACAATAACACCGATTAGTTTACACTACTTAGATGCTTAAATGATATCTATGGTTTTGATAAAACAATGTTATCAAAACCTTCCTATCCAATCTAACCCGTTTAAATCAGTGTTAGCTTATCCCTTATCTTATCTAAGGGTAAAAATTCATTTATCCAAAACAATCTTTACCAAAAATACTTATTATTTTTTATCTTATTTTTTCAATAAAATCCCTATTAAGGGAACTTAAAGATTAAATACCCAGTTATAAATTTCAAAACTCATCTTTGAAAGCATACTACGTATATTTCTTTTATGAAATAAGTTCAAACAATTTGTTTACTAAAGCCCACTTTAGGTTCGTTCGAATTTGAACTCATTTCGATCGCACAATGATAAAGAGAATAATTTACTAAGTACTCCACAACTTTCACCTAAGCAACATCTGATCGTCACTTAGAAGATTATCCAGATTACCACAAAACTAACCGAAATGTTTTACTATTAATAATTCAAAGAAAAAGCATTCTACCTAAAATTTCCTTTCCAAATATTTATACTTTAGAAATATTTCCAAATAATACCATTGTTACTTTTCTCAAATCTTTTGAACCATTTTAAACAATTCCGAAATTTAAATTTTCCAAAAACTCTTTAAATTGCCCTTTTTAAGAGACAATCAGATAATGCTAAGCATATTAAAACAAGGGTCAAAAACAAATGTCATTTAAAACATTGTTTATTATAAACCCCAAAACAATTTACACTTAGCTTTATTTATTTATAAATAATTCCTTTTAAAGGATTTTCTCATTTATAAACCATTATTTATAAATTTAAAACAATGTTTGTTATCCCAAAAGATAATAAAACAATTTAAATTCCTTTATAAATTTTAAAACAATGTTACTTGTAACGACCCTGAATTTTTGACATTTGAAATGTGAATATTTAATTGAGTTTAAAAAAATTCGAATGATAGTTTAATTTGAAATTCGAATTATCGGGATGAATTTGGCAATTAAATTATTGAATTTAATTATTGAAACTGGGTAAAATATTATATCTTCAGTTTTGAGCCGATTAAAAATATTTTCAAATCTTAGAAAATTCCTATTAATTATACTGAAGATAATAAAAGCTTCAGAATTGAATTTGAAATTGTTTTGTTCAGTTTTGAGTTTTATCGTTCAATCGATATTTGAAAATAGCATTCTGAGGCACAGTCTCGGATTTCGACGAAACATGTTCCATTGGATCCGTAATATTGTATTATTATCGGATTTCAATTTTCGTAGTATTTGGAGTTGTCGTGTGGCCGCATGGATTGTAAACGCACTGAAATTTTTTCGGAAATTTAATTTATTAGCTGGGTTCAAAAAGCTATCTTTTCCATACGATCGAATTTGGCATCGGAACCTTTTTCATTCCGTTCGGAATAGGGATTAAACATTATAAACGTATGGCGGCACGCCTCGATTGGAGATCGAAATTTTGAGTCGCGAAAATCAAAACGATTTAAATTTGAATTTGAATCTAAAAATAAAATGACTATAATCAGTCTTATGCAATTGATAAATTTAAACACGTTTCAGCACTAGAGGCATGTGTCTACTCTTTTCTGTCAAAATGGAACACGCATATTCTTTGAAAATTAACGCAAACAGAAAAAGAAAAAAATATAATTAGAAAGAAACGAAAACTTTCTTTTCTCTTTGGTTCGAAATTAGAACAGAAGCTTCAAAATTGAAAGAGAAGGGCCGGCTTCTTTTCCAAATTGAATTCGGAAATCTTTAATGGCCTAGCAGTTCAAAATAGATAAAACCTAGATCTAACCTCTCCACTCAAATCGCTCGTATAAAAAAACGAAGGAAATTCATGAAGTCGAATTCGTTCATTTCCCTAAGATTCGACTTCGATCTGGGTCGCCGAAGGAGAGCTGCATCGTGATGACGTTCTGGTGAGGGTCTAGGCTCATGACTTCGAGGGCGCGACATCGGGGTCGCAATCACGTGCGTGTGTCTGAACGAGGGTGCGTTCGTTCGAACAGGGATGGTGATGGCGGCGTGAGATGGAGTCAGGGGTTTCGATTGTTGAAGGGGCATTCGTCGACGGCTCGCAAGCAATCGTGTTCATCGTAATTAGGGTTTCGACAATAGAGGTCGATATTCTTTTATGCTCAGCCAAGGCTTCACGCGTAAGTGCAAGGTGGTTGTTCGGCGAAAGGTAATGCAGCGTCGATCTGGATCGTGGGCTAGGGTTTGGTCGCATTTCTCTAGGCTGTCTAATACAACGAAGAAATAGTCGAGATGAAAATGGACTGCAAAATAAAAGCAAAGGTGAGATCTTCTCACTCAAAGAATTGAAAGTTGAATTGCAGTTATTGATTGATTGACTGTTTGGATTGTGATAGTATATATATATTAGTATATAGCAATATATATATATATATATATATATATATATATATATATATATTGGCATATGTATATATTGGCATTGATTTTCCCGCATTATATAGCGGATGAGACCCTATGCGCCGCATAATAGCGGATGATATTTTTATAAAATCCCATATACCGCGATATTCCACCTCGAAGTGGAATTGGTATTGTGCTAACATCTGTGGATGCAGGGAAACAGGTTGGAGGGATCAACTGGATTCCTCAAATTGTTTGAATATTATTTATATGTGAATGATGTGATTTATTGATAATCTGTGGATGATTTATTGATAATTGAAATTGTTGAAGGCTAAAATTTAGCCGAATGTATTTTTGGTATCGTTGGATACCAGAAATGAATATAAATTGGATTTTGAAATTAAAGTGGAAAACTTTAAGCGAATTTATTTTTAAGAATTGAATTAATTTGAAAGAAGGAATTTTAAAGTATTGAAATTGATTTTCGAAATCTTACCGAATAAATTCTAAAATATGGGAAAAGATATTTATAAATGAGTTTTAAATAATATAGTTTAAAAGTTGAAGAATTCATTTGAAAAATGGAATTTTGAATATTTGGAAATAAACTTAGAAATAAATTTGCAATGTTTTGTTCGATTGAAATTAAACTTAGAAATCAATTTGTAATTGATTTTGTATTGAAATAAAATTAGAAATCAATTTGGAATTTGATTTTGGGGTTAAAAGTGAATATTTGGGAATGTAAATTCAAATGGAATTTATAAAGGAAAGGGAAATTTGTTTTAAAAGTAAACACTGATTTATTTTAAAGCATAGAAATAAATTTACAGATTTGAGATGTAAATTTGAAATAAATCGATAAGGATTTATTTAATTGGTTTAAATGGACCATTTTGAAATGGAAGTGTATTTTCACTATAAAGCCGAGTATATTTCCAAAGTAGCTTTTAAAAATATAAATTAAAAGTTCTAAAGTTGGTTTTTAAAAGAAATATTTGGAAATATATTCCGCGTAAGGAAATTGATTTGAAATTTATTTTCAAAAGTTGAAAGGTGAATAATGATTTGAAATTTGTTTTCAAAGTGTTAAAGTGTGGAAAAATATATATCTTGTGAAGATATTTTGAAAATAAATAATTTGGGAAAATTATTTAGATCTGATGATTGTTGTGAATATTGTTGATAGTTAAATCACCGACTATCAATATTGCCTTTGAAATGGCATTTGAATTTGTTTTTAAAACAAACGCTTATTATTCGGTTTAGCCGGGAAAGGACCTTTGTGTCAGATAACCCATTCCGAATAATGATACGACGATATGGATCGTATTGAAGACCGGTGTGAAGACTGGGTATTTTCAAAAATGAAAGGACAACCTGTCGAATGTCTCTGCACCGAGTTGCTCCGGTATAGAGATTTATATCACTCTTTTTGTGATGGGAAGTCCGATCGGGATTGTGAATACTCGGATTGCAAGGGCTTCTTTGGAAGTGCCTTCGGTTCTGTTCGAACCCGGAACAGACTTGTATGGTTACGTGTCTGACATTACATTTTGAGATATAAAGCTGATTTCTTTCAAATACATTTCTGTTGGTGGCGGAGAATTTATTCTCTTAGCTTAACACCCTTCTCTGAGACGTACGAGCTCAGAGGTTATGTAGTTGAAGGTTATCAGCGATATATTCCCAATATGGTAATGTGGCATGTTGAGTGTTGCTGTGTGTCGATCATTTATTGATCAATTGTGATCAAAGCATGGCTTTGTGAAAAAGCGTAGCTTTGTGGACCAGACTTCGTCAAACCTCACACCCCGGAAATGGTCGAAATAGGAATTTGCGGCAAGGTTATGAGGGTCGCGCCCTTTAGGGTATGTCATTTCATTCTGGAAAAGGGTGGTATCAGGTATGGAGCCCTAGTATTTAACCTATGTGGATACTCCAATCTCATTTATTGTGTGATTGTGTGTTTATCGAGGCGCCTTGGATAAAGGTCCCAAAGGACCGGGGGGTGGCATATTCATGAGTTACCTAGTTATAGGGGTAACCCGGCCTTGTGTTGGCAGAGAGCAGTTGTCTCTCGGGACGTCCAGCCAGAGGCGATCCCATGTGGCGGTAGGAAGTTCCTTAGCCTTACCATTTGTTGGAAATCCATTTCCCAATACGGAACTTGTACGGTTTTAGTTGTAGAACCTGCCATTTACTTATGGTGGTCACCACTGTTTAGATGGTAGCTATAGTAGGCATAGTTCGAAATGTCTATGCTGGCTAAGATTAATATTATACTTTCAAAATGTTTTCCACACTAGACATTAATAATAATAATCCAATGATTTGCGTAGTAAGCATCTTTGACTATCATAAGAAGAAATCTCCTCCAATTCTGCGTTTGCATTGTGTGTGTGGTGGGAGGTCTTATGGTAGTTTCATTTTCCAAAAGCATTACGAACTAATTTTATTTTCTTTGTGAAAATAACTGTTTTACGATCTCACACCAGTCACCATGACTGACTCGGAGTTTATTGTTTCCTTTCTAAACTCTGGGTGCCCATAATTTTCCACACGGGCAGCCTAGAGTTATGTTATCAGGATATTTTGGATATTCTGGAGCTTTGGGAGCAAGCTGGATGGCGAGACGTACTCCCGTACTTGTTTATTTATTCTGCTGTGTATTCTGTATGAGGACAGGTTGATATAACTGTCCATTGTTGTATTGAGTTGTATATTGACTCTCATTGATGTATGTATAAACTGATATAGTTCTTTGTTTTAAAAGACTAGTGATTATCTATTGTATATTGTTCCGCTGCGAATGTGAGATTCTGATATTGTTTCTGTTTCTGGTTTTCTGTTCTCCTTTTCTTCTGTCTTCTTCTACCTCTTCTTTTTTACCCTAATGGTTCGGTTTTCCGGCATTCGATTGCGCGGCATTTGATACAGTGGACGTATTAATGTCGACTTTCGAGCGTCGAAAAGTCGCAACCGTTACATAACTTGTCCTAGGGGATGATTTATAAAAAAAATTTCAAAATCTAATCCAATATTAATTATCCCAAAAGTTAATTAACCAAATTTACGATTTCCTTTGATAAACAAATCAATTATCTTTAGCATAATAGTTAATTACTTCCAAAACACTTTCATCAAATCGGTTAAATTACTTTAAACTATTTAATTAAATCAGTTAACTAACTTAAAATATCATTTATCAAATGATTTATTAAATTCAAATAATCATTAATTAAAATAAATAATTAATCTCAACTATCATTAACTAAAATGATTTATAAAACTTACATATTATTAATTAAAACAACTAATTAGATTCAAGTGGTCATTAGTTAAAATGATTAGTTACATTTCAAATAACATTAATTAAAATGATTTAGTTAAATTCAAACATCATTAATTAAAATAATTAACTAAATTTCAAAACACTATTATTTAAAACAATTAATTAAATTTAAGTAATCATTAATTAAAATGATTAATTAACGTTCAATATCAATAATTAAATTGATCTAATTAAACTCAAATCTCATTAATCAAAAAGATTAATTAATTTTAAACATCGTTAGTTAAAATGATTAATTAATTTAAAATATCATTAATCAAAATGATTAATGAATTTTAAACATCTACTTTTGTGAAAACACAAGCTCAAGTTCAAGCACACATACAATGGTTTAGGGGATGAAACTCAATAAATGACGATATAGCGGAAATTCAACTAAACAATCAATCAAGATTAATTTCTATTAAACATCCATTTTCTAAACAGAAATTCAACTAAACAATCAATCAAGCAAATCTAACTATCATCAAAGAAATCAACAATAGTTTATAGCATCACATATATGATATAGTAAATTTGAGTGTGAGTTAAACTCATATTTAATATTTATCATTTCTTATAACTAAATTTTATCATATATTTATCCTCTAAATGTATTGTCCTACCATTCAGATTATATTAAATAAATTTTTATTAAAAGTTTAATTTCAGCTTAACACTGTTAAAACTTTTGACTTAACCCTTTCACCGAACACTTATAGTCAAACTGTAAAACGGAATTCACAAGAGGTTCGTTCTTAAGGTTCCCTAATTCCTATTTACCTAACCTATATCTTATTAAGGAAAATCTCTTATGAAATAATTCAATAATAGTTGATGCTCAAACTGGACGAGCATAACTATACAAATCCTAAATGATAATAATAAAATATTATCATCTCCTAATAATTAACTCATCAATACACTATATTAATTTTTTGAAAATAATTCTTGTATATATAAAATATGTTCCTAGGTAAAATTATTTCATTTACCATTTTAAAACAATACTGTATCGGTAAGTCTTTTCAAATGTTTAGGTATCCCTATCGATAACGCTAATCAGATGCATCGACCATAATTCATATACCACTTAACACATCAAACAACACAATATAAAAAAATTTATAACACTCACAAATACGCACTCAATATATATATTTATACTCTCAGACTTATCCTAGGACATTACTAATCCTATCCTTAGAGAGTTTACCCCCACCAAGACTTAGGGGTTTGCTAAACCAAAGCTTCAATACCAACTGTGACGATCCACCTTTCTGACCCCTAGGAACGACACTTAATACATCCATGGTATTCGTCTGTCATTGACCAAGCATCCGAAAGACAAGCTGTCTTGGGGAAAAATAAAGAACATAATAAGATAGAATAGAAAAAAACCTCACAGCGGAATGGTTACATATAATACAAAATGATATAGTACAAAAACGTTACTTCTTACATGGAGCTATCAGAGTTAAATAAAAGTACTACATCTAACAGATTTGCAGCTATACATTCTGACTTGTCATTGTTAGATACAAAATACATCTTCATAATCATACAACGGAAAGGAATAACTAGATAACTAAGGGGCCGCCTGCTCGATCACCATCTTCAAAGAGCTCCAAAGAGAAACCTGTCACTCTTGGACTACTCAAATATAATTGAGTACCCAAGAGTTTAGAGAAAATAAACAACTCGGGTCAGACAATATGTCCAGTATGAGTAAAAATCTACAACAAAATTGAGTGTATTTAACAATAATATGTGGGACCACGCCGCTAACGCGGAACGAGTTTTCTCCCACATTAACATAAGAATGGAAAAGAACAATAGAAAACAAATCCAAACATAGATGATGGGAAAAAATAGTATAAAGATTCAGACTTGAAAGAATGGAAATAGTTTGAGTAAAAACCAAACTGGACAGAATGGACAAACAAGATAACAGTCCAAAATTGATCGAATGGACAAAACCTATAATTGAACATCGAGAAGAGTGGTTGACTCTTCCCGTTGCAATTACAAAAAAACAATTCGAAGGTTCGAACCAAATAAGGAAAGGGATTTTTTTCCAACAATGACTAGGAAGGTGCACCTCCCTTGAAGTATACCTCTAGTAATATACTTCTGAGAAGCTCATTTACACTGTGACACTTCTCGAAAACCTCCAAGTCGGACCTTGCCAACCTTACCGAGTATCCAAATATTTCACATATAAATCATAACCGTTTTTAAGGTGATGGTACACCGAAATCTAGATGACATATGAAAATACCCAAATGAGAGCAACCCCACATAACTTGAACCCCTCTCATGCTTTAGATTCGGTCATTTTCTGATAAAGGATATCAATGTTCAACGGAGTAACAAATCGTCTTAGAATGACGATAATAAAGAAGTTGAAGTAACCGATAGCCGAGAAACCAACTATCGAGGATATAAAACGATCGTATATGGAAATTAAGCCTTGTATACTTATCACCACACATTGAATTCAAACTTGTACTATTCCTGGGTTAATAATAATGGCGGACAAGTCAAGGTAGTGTTACCTCAAATTCATGTCTCACGACCCTTCTTAACTTTCAGAATAGTGACAAGTCTATGTCTTCGATGTTTAGTTTTAAGTATACAAATAAATCATTTCCATATAAGTGATATCGCTTTATGTAAATTAATTCATTTCCATAAACGAGTTAAACCTTTTCTTTTTAAAACCAAATTCATGATTGGCTTCACATTATAAGTATTAGCTTTAAAACACTTTGTTAAAGGAGTTTGGTAACTTTAAAACATCATTCTAAAAAGGATTTAACAACTTAAAAACATCCTTATTATATTGGTTAATTAACTTTAGAAGTTCATTAATTCAGTTGATGAATTTACTTCAATAGCCTATAATCCAAAGAAGTTAATCGCTTTTAAACACCATTAATTTAATTAAAAATTAATTATAATTAATTAAATTAAATTAATAAATAATTTATTATCACTAATTAAAATGAATAACAAAGTCAAAACATCCTTGTTACTTTGAGAAATTCACTTTGAAACTTCATTAGTTAAGTTGATAAATTAACTTTAAATGCCTTAAATTGACAAGGGTAAATTACCTTTAAAACATCATTAATTCAATTAATTAGTAATATTTATATATAATTAATTAAATTAATTAATAAGTAATTAAATATCATTTTTAAAAATGATTTATTAATTATAAACGTCATTCGAGGAAAGATTAATAAAGTTAAAACAAGTTGATTAACTTTAAACAAAACATTTATTAAAAAGATTTATTAATTTAAAAAAATCATTAGAAAATTGATTAATTAATTTTAATCCATCATTATTAAATGATTAATTATCCTTAAACATCATTTAATAAAATGATTAATTAAATTAAACCTTCATTAACCAAGTAATTAGTTAAATTTAAAATACATCATTAACTAAGTAATTATTTAACCTTAATCCATATCAATTAAATAATTACTTAAATTAAATAATCATTATTAAAATGGTTAGTTACTTTGAAAAGATTGTTAGTCAAAATCTTGCTTAACTTGTAAAATAATTCCAAGCATGAAGATGAAACCAAACGGTTTCGATAAAAAGTGAACTTTTCTGTAACTGCCAATATAGCGACTATCGCTACACGGGCATTTCAAAATCAAGTATACGTCATTGCAATATAATCAAGCATAACATAGCAATGGTATGAACATATATACATGGTGATTTACAATAAAACAACATATATCAAACATTTGCTAACAATATAATTAACTTTAGCCACTAACTTTTCATATTTCTTACTACATGCAAACTAACTTCCTAATGCGACAACTTTTTGCAACCTGAACCAAACCAACTACCAAACCATCACTACACATATATAACAAGCATTCATAGGTCAATAATATGGACATTAAAATAGTTTTAAAACTTTGGTTATAAGGGTAGAGTTTTACTCACCGAAACACTTACTAACTTTATCGAATTTTGCACTAACTTCTCGAACAACACTAGAACTAGGCTTTACTATGCAAATGACTTGACTTAGTGGGCCTTGGAGGTGCTTTAGGGCTTGGCCTAGAGGCTATAGGGCATGGCCATGATGAAAAATGGAGAGTTATGGGTGTTGTTTTGGACGTAAAGTGAAGTGGAATGGTTTTAACTCGGTTTTAGGAATATAGAAACAAGTTTTAAGGTGGATGGACTAACTTTTTGACTTAGGAATTTTTCTAAGAAGCCATGAATGTTCATATATGAAGAGATGAAGGATTTATAAAATGAGAATGGTATCTTAAAGTTATAAAATATGGAGAGTGGATGGGTATATATAGGCATGAAACACATAAAATGACTAAACTAGCCTTGCCTCTTCTCTACCACTCACAAGATGTCATGTGTCCTCCTCTCCCTCTCTTCTACATGTTACCTAGGGGCCCGCACCCATGATTGAACATGCCTTGCTCCATAGTGTGCACTAAGGTATGGTTTTGAGGTATGGTAATACATGAAAGCTTATTTTATATTTTATTATTTCCTTTTTCTTTTTCTTTTTCTTTTAAACATAATGTGTCACATCATGTTTATATTTTAAGTAAACATGCTTTATTACTACTAATACCTTAATTAACTTACCATATGACATGTATATGTGTGTGCATGCGGTACAAATGTGCCCGATGTTTCCAACGACAATCCGATATAGAAAAGTTGAAATTTTTGTAAACATTTTTCGGTCGCATTTTCTATTTTTATTTGAACTAACTATTTTGTTAAACATACTTTGAAAATGATTTTAACATCATTAATTATTATTTAAAATATGTTTATTTGGTTATTAAAATCCATTATTTCAATATTTATTAATGATTTAAATATTCAAATACAAAGTGATTAATTTATAGATCGTTACAAAAGTCGTTTACTCTTTTACTTTAGTATAAGATATTAGTCATTTTTCCTTTTTTAGTTTATTTATCTGATTTATAACTAGATAATTTCTCTTATCCATATTCATCATCTCTATTTTTTATTTGTATGTCTCATTTTCATCCTTATTAGAATGATTCCACAAACAATCGGATTTGCAGCGTCTTCTAATGATATTATGTTCTTTTTTTAAAATCATTTGAAATTACTATGATCTAATGCGGTTTTTGAGTTGTTATCCTATAGAGAACAATGCATGCATTTGATTATATGTTGGTGAGTGTTGGTTACTGATTTCTTCAATTTGTATACTGTTATGAACTTATTTCTAATTAAAAATTTGTACTCTTTGTTATATTATATAGGTTAATAGCACCAATAAGAATAAAAGTCATTGTCGTTTATATGGATAGCCAGGTTTTTATTGCTTTCATCAATAATTTTGTATCTTTCCATATTTATTTGAATTGGAATATTCTAGATTAAGAGTACTATGCTAATTGTCATTACGCGTTCAACTAATCCTTCCATACATACATAATTTTTATATAAAACGATATCTTTAATTGATTGAATTTAATAACTCTTATTGTCATATTATTGTTTCTTCTCAAAGGAAAACATGCTAAGTATAATTGTTGTATACTTTATTTAAAGCACAAAACAAAAATAGAGATTGCTTGCAAAATATTATGGAATGAAATGAATGGAAAAGTTATAGATATAATTTGTATCCTTAAGAAAATAAATTATCAAGCGAAACAAATAAATATTTGAAATGAATGGAATACAAACTTTCACAAGAAATTAAATACAATCATATAGAGTAATTGCTGAGAAAAAAAAAGTAGTTCAAAATTTCCAAATCGAAGTTAAGGAACAATAATTATGACATTTATATTATATTGGTGGATTGTTTTAAGTTGGTAGGTTGTCGATGCCTACTGTTTTGAGTTACTTGAATTTTTTCCTATGTCATTTGATTGTTACAATAAACACATTTTGTTGTTTACATATAATTATCTTAATAATTGTTAATTTTTAAATTTATTGAAAATGTTAACCCGCCATTCAACCATCAAAAATCACTCTATGAGATAAAGATGATCAAATTTGACTTCAAATTAAAATAACAATAGTAGTAACTAGAATTTATACATATCATTTTGTATGGTTTCCATATTCGAGTGATGAATGAAAAAATAATCAACAATTTATTATGTATGATTTACGTAGTATTGAATACTAAAGGTCACCTTTAGATTCTTTATTTCCTTATTCTTTATTTCAATGTTCAACAACATAATTAGCATAAATGTAACATACTTATTTTGCTTCCTTATTCACTAGCTCAATGTTTAAATACCACAATTGACTATAAATTATTTTAACATTCATTTGGGATTCATATAGCTCTAATTATCTGTGTTTGTTTCAATTAATGGAATTTTACATATTTTGTTTTTCGTAAAGTGTTGTTCTTCTTTATTAGAAATGTTTAAGTTTGTTTTAATTGATTTTAATTTTACGTGTACTAATATAATAACAAGTTATTTAGGACTTCAACGGCCATTGATGTGTCAGGAGAAATTAAAGATTGTGATTATCAAGTTACCTAATCATATTCCATCATTTATGATGATTATTTTCAGGAAATATGCCATGATTAAACTTTTTAGAATATCTAAAGGATTGATGGATTTAAAAATGGTAAGTTGACAGATCCTAAATTCGATATGGATATGTATCATATTAGAAGAAAATAGCTCTAGGTGTTTCAACTAATATTTTTGCAATAAAATATAGAAACTATGTTAAAAACATTTATTTCATTCTATTTGTATAAATATTTTTTTAGTTGTTTGTTCATGAAAAAATATAAATACAATGACAACTTAATATTCATTCTTTTTTGTAATATTATACCTCAAATCATCATTTTAAACATCTCCTACTTAAAATTTAACATTCATACACACCCAAATTCAGTTCCAATTCTTTTGTGACTCCATGTGCGAAGAACTGATTCGCACTCATTTATATAATACTCAGGTCAGTCCGAGATATTTCAGGTTCAGCGACAAGATGACCAATTTATGGATGTTGGGCATAGATGGAGGATAGAATACTGTTATTTATCCTTTAGTATTATACGGTTCCATGTACTGTATGATGTTGTGATGTATATTGGATAATATATATTGTATTTATTTTTTGAGATAGTAGGTGTTTGACTTATTTTATCCCACTTAGAATTGTGTATATTATTATTATATATATTATCACTACATTAATGACTTTGTGTTCTCTAACATTTATTGTATATTGTGTACTATTCTATCCTATAAACGTACGTGTTTATTGCTTTTTTCCAATACTGTATGTGTATATGTGAGTTAGTTATTCAATTTTTAAATAGGTATTAGTATCAGCCTAAGGGAATATTCATATGTGATAGTCCAATATCGTCTTGTTCTCCGTATTATCAGACAGTATTACCTAATAATACTCTTTTGGTAGTATGGGTATATAGGTGGGATGTTACAGTTTTCTTTGGCCAGAGATTTTGACTTTAAATTGACTATCAATTACGGTGATACTAACCTTCTACAATGAAGGAGAAGAATCTTCTCCTGGGAAGTGTTTCACTTCAAGTAGTTCAATATATACCCAATATGATCATAACATGGTCTTCGTGTCAATCACAACCACTATAGTTTAGCTTCTTAAAATCGACATTAGCCTCAAGTCCGAAGACAACCGTATGTTTTTACCATGAGATATTCTATTTTGACTTAGTTGCACTAACTTATAGAAGAACTTGTCGAGTCATTCTTGATGCCCTAGAGGAAATTATATAATTTGTTACATATATCTAATTCGATAACCAATCTTGTTAAAAGGTATTTTCTTTTATAATATACTTTATATAATGTGTTATATTAATTAATTAATTTAATTTAAATTATATTTAATAGAAATCCATAAATGGAATGTTTTATGATAGTAGTTACACAGTGTTGTAACCGTGAGTAGTTTATCATAATGAAAACAAATATACCATTTTAAATATTCCTAGTCATTCAAGACTGATAATAATACATCCATTGAGACTATGGTAAGTAACGCTCTTCAAACGTTGGGCAGGTGCATCACTCATGGTTGTTGGGGGCACCAATGGGTTACGTACTGATAGTTGTTGAATAACTATAGAATGACTTGCTTGATAGTTTTCTATTGGTATAACTAAGGTGAAATAGAAAATATCAATATGATTGATTTCAACGGTTCTCTCGACTTGATAATACTATCGATCTTTAATATGAAAGGTCCATTTTGATTATAGTCAAATCATGGCACAACATTCATCGAGTGACTATAGTTAGGTCGAGTGGAAGTATTGGAAGTGAAGCACTATTCTAGAGAGGATTCGTCTCCTCGGTTATATGGGATTAGTATCACGGTCAACTGAAGTTAACTCCAATTCAAAGTCTCTAGCCAGAACATTTGAGTTAATGATAATTATTATTATTGAACCAAGAACTTTGTGTTTGTGCTATAGAGTTAAATGTGGATGATATTGGAATTTTGACCATTACCAAATTCCATAAGTTCAAAGTGATATAGTTTTTATGAAGAGAATTGGTGTAAATAAAAGTCATAAACAGGTAACGTTTAATAAAGTAAAATTGGATTTTATCGAAACTAAGTAAGTGATAAATTTAGCCAAAATTTCATACCACCTGCTAAGTGACGTGTAATATTTAACTAGTTTGATATTAATCGCTAACCAAAGTTACACCTGATGAGTCACACAACCAAAACGATGAATTGTCCTTTGACCAAACGATTTAATTAATTTATAATTATTATAAATATGTTATAAATTAGTTAAATTAATTAATATTTATGAAATATTAATTATAAAATTTGATTATGATTTGAGGAATAAATATTATAAAATATATTTATAATAGTTTTAAATATATCAATCGATATACGATATTAATAAGCGATTAAATTGGATTAAATTGTATTATATTTTATATGGGCTTAAATGAGTTTAAGGCCCATCATAGGACTTGTTATTTTCGACAGCAAACATGGGTATAGGTGGCTCATTTTTGGTAAAGAGGGTTTGGTTTTGGATGGCTCAGATTGAAGGAGAATTATTATGAGATGAGATTCACTCTTTTCTCCTTTCTATCCTTATATAAGCATCTCTTAACTAATTTGATTAGGATCTTTTTTGCTGCCTCCTCCTTCATTCCTTTCTGGCCGAAAATAATCTCTAGTCACTTCATCTCATCAAGCTCAAATCAAGTCAACTCCGATCGCAAAGCGATAGCTGGTGGTCAACGGTTCAAGGACTATCTCTCTACTAAATCGAAAACAATTTCAAGAGGGCAAAGATCATGTTTTCAAGGTGTACTTAAAAGCATTGGGACTAACGTATGTTTCTAATCAAAATATAATTACTAAATCTCAATTATAATGTTTTATTATATATGTATATATTATATATATTGTTAGTTATGTGACGATTCAAATATGTAAGTAATGTTATCAGAAAGTTGTTTGGTTATATGTATGTATGTATAAATTAAAAAAATGTTTTTTATCAAATATACATTAGGCTAGTGCGGCTCTGAATAAAAAATATAATTTTTATATTTTATTAAGTTAGTATATATTATTTAATTAAGTATATATATATTTTATAATTAATTACAACATCTTAGTTTAATCATAAGTAGTCATATAATTTTATATGTAAAGAATTAAATCTATGATAATTTTTCGATAGTGAGAAAATATTTTCCATTAATATTTTATTATTATTTAATATTATCTAAATCAATTTATTACAAAAATAAATCATATAATTTCAAATATATTATGAAAATTATATTTTATATTTTATAAAATAATATTAATAGTAAAGAAGCTCATGATAAAAAAAGATAAAAAAAATAATTAATTATCAAATTTCAGCCCAAAAAGTGAAAAATCGTTTTAAAATTATTTTAAACCGTAAAAATTATGGAATTTTTTTTCAAAGCATAAAATATCATTTAGGAATTTTTGGAAATCTAAAAATTTGAAATAAAGTTTTGAAATTATTTTTAATTATTATTTTATTCATTCACATATGGATATTTAATTAAAATGTATTTAAAAATTTAAAAATAAATAAATTATTTTTTAACCCATGCATAGGACCGGACTTTTATATTTAAAAAATATATTTTAAGTATTTTATTAATTTATATATGTATGTATGTGTGTATTATGCATATATTTATGTATATATATATTTAATTTTTTCAACACATTTGCATATATATACGTATGTATTACTCATAGTTTAAAAAAAATTGTATATTTATCAATAACTTACTTATATTTAAATAAATCTATTATAAGAATATATGTATGTAATATTAATATTTTATTCAAATAATAATATATATAAATATATGTGTGTGTGTATAAATATACTTATATAAAAATATTTAAGCAAAACTTAATATATATATATATAATACTTATATATAAATAATAGTGTGTATATACACGCATATTTGAATAATATATCCTTGCATATTGGATGAGCAAACATGTCCGTTGCAATGTAAATCCCAACAACTATGCACGGACATGTTATACCTTGCACGATTTGATACATTACACATGCGCGCGCGCACATATACACACATATATATCAAGACATAAACTAAATTAAATGTATAATTTATAAAGTTAAATAAAATAATAGATTTTATTTAAATAAAATTTAGAAATATTCTAAATAAACTAGACTTCATAGGCCCAATAAAGGTCCAATATGGTAAAAAAAATTAAAATTCACCTACAACTTCCACTGTAGGCTAGCCCAGTTCCAACAATGGTATAAGAGCCCAATAGCCAATGTGGTATAAATTAGTCATGTTAGGATTAACTAATTAAAATCTACCCATGTTGTAGAATGTTTAGAAAAGTAGTGTCTAAGGTTGAGTTTGGGTAATCAAGTACTCTACCCTACTTGGCTACTATCCTGGCACAAAATGATGTGGTAAGCTCAAAAGGTTATCCCTAATAGAAAAGACCCAATTTGAATTAGACCTTGGGCTAATATCAAAATTGTTTTGAAATTAAAATAAAAGCTTTAAATTTAAAAGTTAAATTTAAAATAAGAAAAATATTACAAATGTTATAATATAGATTTTCAAATTGTTTTGACAATTAAAATAAAATTTTGAAATTAAAAGTTAAATTTAAAATAAAACACATATTATAAAGGTTATAATATAATTTTTAAAAGTGGATTAGGTTGGAGGGCTTCTCATTCTAGGGTAATAAGTTTTAAGGACGGCACTTCATTTATATTTTTCCTGTAAATTGTTCTTAAAACTAATTTTTCAAAAATGTCATCCTTAAAACTTATTACCCTGCACAAAGAAGCCTTTTGAGTAAAAATCCCTTTTTTTAAAAATGTTTGAAAATTAATATAATTAATTTCGAAATTTAAAATTTATTAATAAGATTAATAAAATATATTTAAATGAGTTATTTAATTAATAAATATATACATGTATTATATATTATGATATAAGTTATGTTATTTTAAATTGTTAAAATAACATAACTATACATGTATGTATATAAAATGAATTTTGAAATTAATAAAATCTAAATAAATTATTTAATTAGATAAATTAATTAAATGTTAATTAATCATATAATATACAAATATATATATGATATATGTATTATACTATAAAGGTTATAGTATGTCATTAATATTTAATATAAATGTTATATTAAAATAACATAAATTAATTAAAATGTTAATTAATTAAAAAATTAGTTAAATAAGATTTAATTAAAGTAATGTTATACATGAATCTATTATATAAATTAATTAAAATATTAAAGTTATATGATAATAAAACTTATATAATATAAATGTATAAATTAAAGGTGGAACATTAAAGAAACTCAAATAGTCGTAAGGAATAATTATATACGTAAATCCACGTATAACATGATTTTCGATGTGTCCGGCACTTGAATCACGAGGGCATTTCATAAGAAATACGTTATTCCATAAGTCTATATCACTCAAATCTTCGATGTAGTGTCGTCCTCTACCAATATGTGTGTGTGTGGATTAATAAATTACTTGCATACTCCTTAGTTGTTGAGCAAACTCAAGCTAGGGATGTTATATGTAGTAACATATTGAATAGACGAGGTAAGATAACTGTATGTATTTGTTAAGCAAACTCAATGTACATATACTATACTTAGGCCGTTGTGATATGGTAGGTATGAGTGAATAATCTCATTCTATTTGTTGAGCAAACTCAAGGTTGAAATGAGATTAGGACAAGGAACCATAGGTTAAGGGTCGTATGTGATGCAACCGATAAGGAGTTATCCATCGTTTGTGGGGCTAAGATTTGTTGAGAAAACTCAAGGTCAGAATCCCAAGACAGACAAGTACTAACACCCACTAATACATTCGAAAGACTTTCATGTTTCATCTTAGGGTTTAGGGAAACATAAAGGACTAGTGGGAGCCTTATTAGAAAAATGAAATGGTAACATTTAACCTTTCTAATATTATAAGAAGTAAGAACGTATGCTATATAATGTTATAATAATCTACATTGATAAATTTGTGCATTTAATAAGATTACTAAAATGTTTATCAATTAGGATATACAAATGAACTAAATTGAAGGTTGACAAATAGAAATAAAATATATACTTACTATTGAATACTTCTTGCATGTTAATGTTTTCTATACTACCACTTAACACATCCGCAATTTGGTCGCTTACATGTTTATTTGATTGAGATCGTGTATTGCATTCTATGAGTTTCGAACTCAAATGCAATACGAGTCTATAGATATCTGATCCATAAATTATCACATATAAGTGTTATATGGTGAATAGTCATAGTTCGTAATATACGATACTTAGATCAAATTAGTTCATTTGAAGCAAATAAATAAACCATACCGTGAGATCAAGTATTCAATTTGATTGATTACAATAAATATCATATTATGTTAAATGTACCACTAGACCAAAACTACAAGATATATCTAAGAACTTGATCGTTGAAATGTCAATTTGATTAGTTTACGTAAAGTGTAATATATTTGATGTTCTTAAATGTTAAGAATGATCGAGTGTGCTTTATAAAGAGTTCGTTATGATATTGTAGTAAGGGATTTCTTTTGAATGGTTCGACCATCTAGAAAGAATAATGAATGTACAAGAGTAGATGCGATTTAAGGTGCAGTTGGGATGAAGAGAGTGAATGGTCACTTCTACTTCATAAAGAAATATTGAAAACAAAAATTATAGTAATAATAATAATGATAGATACTTAACATTCGAATGAGAAATACGATTTCTATTCTGAAATGTATTTTCAAATAGAAAATTGTTTTCTATGAGATTTATCTCTTTGAGTTTAAGATATTTGATCAAAGAACTCTCTGTTGTAAACTAGTTGCAGTATATGAAATAAATAATCTATATTAAGTGAATGATGAACCTCTGAATTTAGTATGCTATTATAGCATTGGTGGAAATAGTGGGAGCATGCAATGTACCACTTATTGATTGCATCAAGTTATAAAAATTGATTTCGTAAAAAGTACCACATATTATTTATGAAATAATGACTATTTTTCAGTGTCGACTGAAAAATAGCATAGTTATATTTTAATGTGAATATTATGAATATTCGTTATGAAATAAAACTATAATGTGTTATTTGTTTTCATAACAAAAGTGATGCATTGGAAAATACTGAAGTGTCTAAAATTATTTACAATTATTTTAGGATTATAGACTATTCGTAGTATTGAGAAATAATTTTTATTACATGCTTATGAATCATTTGATACTAGCTAAATATATCTCCAACAATTAAGGGTTATGCACCCATTTAGTGGGAGCGTCATAAGAGTATATGAACTCTTCGGATTGATATATATATATATGCAATCGTAAGACTATTAACACCAAAACGGTTTTATATACTTTGTTATATTCACCGATGAGTTATCATAGACATGGACATGTATACATGATATGCATGTATAAGTCTATGATAAGCTCATAGAATATAAAACGAAAGTAAATAAAATAACATGCGTCATAAATAATTTGATCTGATCGAATGGGTGAGTATATTGGAAAGAGTTTCATATGTACCTAATATGAATAAAAACTCGGTCTCAAAGGTCACTCCTCCCTATAATACATAATGATGTATTGATAATGAGTAATCGAACTATGTTGGACAAAGCATGATTAAAGATGGGTGAAGTTGAGTTAAACTCTTTATGTAAGGTGCGTACTAAAGAGTAGTAGGCAAGGTTAAAATTAATATCATCCAAATAATATTTTACAAAACCATACAAGATAAGGGTTTATAAGAAACCCTTACATATTCTAGGCTAAGGAGTTGGTAGGTTGCGCAAGTCGAAAGACTGCACGTAATAATTATACGTACGGGATCTTGTATGAATCGTCCGAAGGGAATTTTGGGAACGATAATCATTAGATGGTTAATTTATGTTGTGAACATAAATATTGTGAATTAATGCAAAATCAGTTTTAATATAAGGCAATTCATAAAGTATTTATAAATGCTCACTCCGTTGCACTGAGAAACAAATGTTGTTCCAAGAAATATCAACTTTGTAGCGAAGGAATTTCTTTAAAAAATTATTCGTATAATGAATTTTGGATACGATCCAATGATAAAGCTGATTACAAGGGATGAAATGAAATTGATCGAACCTAAATGAACACAAATACATTAGAACGTCTAATGAGTATTCTTGTATATTAAAAAGAAACCGTGAGTTTCTTATCAATGTCAAGAATAAATAATCCTCACTAGTTTAATTAAACCATTAAGAGTATTGACTTTATGACATGGTACGATGCGCAAATCCAAATTGATTTCGAGTACATTATCAAATAATGATTTTGATAGTTGTATTCGAAGGGATATGATCCACTAGTCGCAAATGTGTCTTTACGAGGAATATAAATGCAGTTGGAATATAGTGAGCAACATTGATTAGAATATTACACTGAATTTCAGTTGTTGAAATTAACGTAACAGATTCACCATTTGATGTGCTCACGTTGGTTCAGATTTTATTTACAAAATTATCGCCTGGTATGACTTTATTTTATTGGTATATATGTGTTGAAATAGAAAGTTCTGAATATAAATCTAGACTAGTCTGTTTGCGTATAACAACCAAAATGTCTCGAAGTCAGTGGGAGCGATATTAGGTTTGTGGGTTTTCGGATATGAAAGTATCATCCTGAAAAGCATCAAAATTGAACAAGTGTTTTGATAAAAGTATCAAATAGTTTGATTATCAGTCAAAATGCAGAGGAAACATGTGTTAATAAGAAAGAACATTAAAAGGTACATAGATATTCCTAAATCATAAGTAAACAACACACTGCTGGTTGTTAACGATGTATTTGTGTTAAAATCAGCTTTAGTTGTTTTAATACTCGACGTTGGGTTTGTAAATGATGACTTTTATAGTAAATATAAACTATATTGGGAATATCCCTAACGATATGCAAGGCGCCTTATTAAAATGTTTAATACGGAACATGTAAGATGGATTCCTCATGCATTGGTAATAGGAATTATCATATATGTTATGTTGTCTACGATATCATGATTTGTTTATGTATTTGATACATAAATAAAATATCAAATCCAAATTGATATCACTAAATGGTTGTTTGAAAGGTTCTCATGTATTTATGAAATACTAGAGAATTGTTTTAAAAAACAACAAACTCCTTTGAAGGAGTGTTTGGACTCAAACTTTCATAAGTGATATTCAGTATAATATGCCAATAATAAATTCAAGTTAAGAATCTTTAAGTTGGAAATGTTCCAAATGAAAGACTGTGGTTGATTCATTTAAAAAATACTAAGCACATCGCCTTGAATAGCGCCGCAATAAAAGCAATGTATATAAATATAATGCACAAATTTATAACTAAGCTAAGGTAATTCCAAATGTTGAAAATCTCATAACATTGTTATATAATAACAATGTTGCGATATAGTTTGTAACAAACTTAAAGCTCACTGAAAGTCGAAAGACATACTCTGAATTGTGCCACATGATAAAGGTAGTTTATCAACGTCAAAGAGAGTTAAATGACAGAGTAAATAATTAAAGCATAATAGCATACTCGTTCACTAAGGGACTGACCCAATTGGTTTTTGAGAAAACCGATTAGTAAAGTTGGAATAAGATTCTATAATTGACCCTAAGTGCAAGTGGGCGATTGATAGAGTTAAGGGTATGCACTATGGGGAAATTATATAATTTGTTACATATATCTAATTGGATAAACAATCTGATTCGAAATAAAATGTATTTTCTTTCTATTATGTACTTGATATACTGTGTTGTATTAATTAATTGATTTGATTTAAAGTATATTTAATAGAAAATCCATAGATGGTATGTTTTGTGATAGTAATTACAAAGTGTTGTAACCTTGGGTAATTTACCAAAATAAAAACAAATATACCATTTTAAATATTCCTAGTCAAGATGTATCGAGAGATCGATACATCTAACAAACAACTCATTTTTGAAGGTTTTAGAAACAAAAATATTTATGTATTAAACATGAATATTAATAAAAATTCAAACTTATGCTTAACCGCCAAACATGATGATCCATGGTTATGGCATAAACGATTTTGTCATATTAATTTTAAGAATATTAATAAGTTAGCTAAATATGAGTTAGTAAGAGGGTTACCTAAAATAAGTTACAAAGTAGAAAATTTATGTGACGATTGTCAAATTGGTAAACTAAAGAAAAGCTCGTTTAAATCTAAAAATAATATTTCTACAAAACAACCATTAGAATTATTACATTTAGATTTATTTGGTCCAACACAAATAAGATCTATTAATCACAACAAATATGTTTTTGTAATAGTCGATGATTTTTTGAGATATACATGGACTTTATTTCTAAAACATAAAAGCGATACTTTTGGTATGTTTAAAATATTTGCGAAATGAATTAAAACTCAAATGAATTTGAAAATTAAAAATATTAGAAGTGATCATGGAGGAGAATTTGAAAATGATCTTTTTTCAAATTTTTGCAATAAAAAAGGAATAACTCATAATTTTTCTTTTCCTCGTACACCCCAACAAAATGGCATCGTAGAAAGAAAAAATCGTACATTACAAGAATGCGCACGAACATTATTAAATAGTAGCGGATTACCAAAACACTTTTGGGCCGAAGCTATTGCTACATCTTGTTATGTATTAAATTGAGTAACTATTCGTCCAATGACTAAACAAACTTGTTTTGAAATATTTTTTGGTAAAAAACCTAAAGTGTCATACTTTAAAACTTTTGGTTCAAAATGTTTTATATTAAATACAAAAGATAAATTAGGAAAATTTGATCCAAAAGCCGATGAGGGTATCTTTGTTGGGTATTCGGATCGTAGCAAGGCATATAGAATTTTTAATAAAAGAAATAATACTATAGAAGAGAGCTTACATGTCTCATTCGACAAAAATCCTTTCAAACATCAGACTAATGATGAAGAAGAAATTATTCCACTAACAAATTCAACAAATTATATTAATAATTAAGCCAATATACAAAATACCACTATTGTATCATCTCCTAGAATTCTTAAGAATCATCCAATAGATAATATTATTGGAGATCTTAATTCAAGAGTTACTAGAAATCAACTCAATCAAATAAGTCATATAGCGTTTGTATCAAACTTTGAACCAAAAAATTATAAAGAAGCCTCAAATGATAATTTTTGGATAATAGCTATGCAAGAAGAATTACATCAATTTGAACGTAATAACGTATGGGAATTAGTACCAAGACCTGAAGATCAATCGGTAATAGGAACAAAATGGGTATTTAAAAACAAGGCGGACGAAAATGGAAATATTGTTAGAAATAAAGCACGATTAGTTGCTCAGGGCTACAATCAAGAAGAAGGCATAGATTACGATGAAACTTTTGCTCCGGTAGCAAGATTAGAAGCCATTCGTACTTTACTCTCCTTTGCAACTCATAACAATTTCAAACTATTTCAAATGGATGTCAAAAGTGCCTTTTTGAATGGTTTTATTAAAGAAAATGTATACGTCGAACAACCACCACTTTTTGTTAATGAAAAATATCCCGACCATGTTTTTAAATTACATAAAGCACTATATGGATTAAAACAAGCACCTCGTGCATGGTACGAACGCCTTAAAAATCACCTAATAACATCCGGTTTTCATATAGGAAAAATAGATACAACTTTATTTATTAAAAGAGAAAATAACGATATTTTGGTTGTACAAATTTATGTAGATGATATCATCTTTGGTTCAACCAACGAAAATCTTTGTAATGATTTTTCAAATATTATGAAAAATGAATTTGAAATGTCACACATGGGAGAATTAAATTTCTTCTTAGGATTACAAATAAAACAACTCGAAAATGGAATATTTATTCACCAACAAAAATATTGTAATGATTTATTACATCGATTTAAAATGGATAAAACTTCAAGCAAACCAACACCAATGAGTACCACTATTCACTTAGAAAAAGATGAAAATGGGAAAGATTTTGATGAAACGTTATATCGAAGCATGATTGGTTCTTTACTATATTTAACAGCTAGTCGACCGGATATTATGATGAGTGTATGTCTTTGTGCTCGATTTCAAGCAAAACCAAAAGAATCACATTTACGAGTTGTTAAACACATTTTACATTATTTATCTAGTACTACAGATTATGGTTTGTTCTATCCTAAAGGATCATCTTTTGAACTTGTCTCATATAGCGATGCGGATTTTGGTGGTTGTAGAACAGACCGTAAGAGTACTAGTGGAACATGTCATATTATCGGACAATCTTTAGTTTCATGGTTTAGCAAAAAACAAAATTGTGTTTCTTTATCTACTTGTGAAGCCGAATACATCTCCGCAGCTCTAGCATGTGTGCAAGTAATATACATGCAACAAACACTAATGGACTTTGGAAAAATTATCAAAAAATCTCCAATATATTGTGATAACACAAGTGTTATAAATTTATCAAAAAATCCTGTTAATCACTCACGAACCAAACATATAGATATACGACATCATTTTTTGCGAGACAATGTTGAAAAAGGAACTATCTCTTTAGAATACGTAAGTACCAAAAATCAAGTAGCCGACATATTTACAAAACCATTAAACGAACAAAGTTTCATTAAACTCAGACGAAGTTTGGGAATTTGTTCACTTCAAGATCTTAACTAAAATTGAATTAAAGACTAAATTTAGTTCACCTCTTCATTACCACAAATTGATGAATTTCTGAACCATTACAAATTTAGAAAATTAGTTTTTCTATAAATAACGTTTTCATCATATATATACACACATGTTTACATCACAAATATATACAAAATATCAAATTCTAAAAATTTAGAAAAACAATGTCTTCTGGGCGTTCCTATATATCTATCTCCGTCTCCACACCATCGACGGACAACTCAGTAGACACACCACAATGCTTTCTGACACCTACACCAAAGCAAGAACCAATAAATAGGTGGTCCTCGTATCATACAGGTTTTACTCCAGAGAATAAGAAAACTAAAAGATCCTTGTTTATTTCTCCTAATACAAAGGAGAAAATTGATGAAATTCATCATTACCAAAAACAACAGATGGATCTTCAAAGAGAGCTTTAATTCGAACAGAAAGTTACGGCACGAAGGCTAAGTTTTCTAGAATAAGTGGCGATGAAGTTTTGCTCGTCACGAAAGAAAGATGTACATGAACCACTACCAAAACCTTATAGTTCATTAGATCCATCTTCTTCGTATCGCACTCCTTCAGATCCTTCCCCAAGACGATATTCTGGCTCCCCACGGACCCACGAACGTAGGAATATATGGTCTCCACTTAAACCATGGAAGGATAACGACTCAGGAAATCCTAAAACTCCATCGCCTACTAAATAAATAAATCAATTTAATTATTGTATGTATTTATATGTTATTATATTTTACAATAATAAAGATCTCTATTATCAACATTTGATAAATAAATATAACCATCAATTTTAGACTATTTTTAGCAAAACTGCTCCTTTCAGACGTCTGACTATGGTCTTTAAATGTCTGAACCACTGATATATGTCGCAATTTTAAGCAATGTGCATATGTCAGACGTCTGATATACCCCTCAGACGTCTGGAATGAAGCTTTGCCTTCTCCAAAATTACATTCAGAATATTTCAGACGTCTGAAATAATATCTAGACGTCTGACTTAGTTCTCTGTTTCACAATTAAACCAAAACAGATGTCCGTGTTTAATTCCAGACGTCTGATAAATCTCTCTGCCTCTAAATTTTTCAAACTGTGTCAAACCAGACGTCTAACACATAACAAACAAACGTCTGTTTGAATCTTCTGTATAATTTTTAGGGCAAACCAGACGTCTGCTTTCAAATTCAGACGTCTGGAATTCAATCGACCTTTATTATACCCCCAAAATAACGTCATTTTTTCACTTTTCAAACTCAAATCAAATTTCCTCCCTGCCGATTTGCAATTCAATTTCAAATTCCACATTATTTCAAACCGAAATCACAATGCCTCCTCGTACAAAGAACATCAAAGCTCCAAAACGCAAACAAGATCAACCTTCGTCATCTTCAAACCCTCAGGTGTGTTCAGATGATCAAATCGAACGATGGATGCACAAGGCACCTCATTCGATTAAAAGGTGTCAAGATATTCAAAAGAAAAAACTTCATATAGGACCTTTCTATAATCTACTTAAGTTTCCTATGTACGATCTCGATGAACTTTGTGAGAATGCTGGATTGGACACTTTAATTTCTTTTACATCCAATGATGTTCAAATAGATCAACTGGCTATATTCTTATTCTACGCCAATCTAGATAGCACTGCAGTTTGTAATACCGAAAACGAAGACAACTGGCTATGGTCAAGCGTTTATGGAAATACTATTCGTTTAACTCCGGGAATAATAGGAAGAACTTTGGGATGCTCCGACACCGGCGAGGATCTACACAACATCCCGGATATGTGCTTTAAACCCAGGAATAATATCACTCATCAAATATGGGAGGACGAAATGCCAAAATTTGCTTCAAAACACTTACGTCCAAAAGCTCGACTCTTGACAAGAATGATAATCAATACAATTGTTCCACGCATGGGTAGTCACGAACAAATCACCAAATTGGAACACAAAGCTCTCTATGCCCTTTTTAGTGGAACTCGAGTTAATTGGGCCAAATTCATATTCGATGAACTCAAGCAATTTTGGAATCGATCACGGCCATCGATCATTTACCCAACTTATATTATGAAACTTCTTCGTGCAAACAATATTCCGTCTTATCTATCAACCTTCAAAGAAATTTCACCTAAGTATGCCTCCACCAAATTCTTCTCCTTGATGCACCTACCCGAAATTCCATCGGAATTCATGTCCTTCGACGATTGGACTCATCATCAACAATCTAGAAGGGTTGAGCCTCCTCCTCAAACTCATATTGATCCATCTCAAGAAGAAGAACAAAATCGGGAAATCACTCCCCCACCTCCCGCTTCATTTGAATATCCGGGACAAGATGAAATTTTGGAAACTCGAACGGAAACAAATCAAAATGAAAGCATTCGCGATCTAACGCTTCGAAATCAACAAATCTTGTCTCATAATCAAAAAATTCTAGCAAAATGAATCAACAGCTTCGAGATGTCTTTTGCTACAAGACTAGCCACTGTCGAAGAATCTCTTTCGACTGTTTTATCAGTTCTCAAGGAGGTACTTCAAAAAGTACGTGGTCCATCTTCACCCTCAGAAGATTGGACAACTCCTGTGCCTTCTCCTCCTGCAAAAAATTCCAAACTATTTGACGATGAACCATCTAAAGAAGCTTTGACATCTCCTTCAAAGACTAGCACTTCTGAAAAAATAGAACCAAAGGAAGATGATCCAAAACAAGCTTCTCCTAAGCAACTCTAGAATTTAGGTTTTGTTGTCTTTCTAGTCTATGAATGTAACTTTTTCGTATTATTAATGCAAATTTCTTTTTTGGCTTGAACTTTTATATATTCTTTTTGATAATGTCAAAGGGGGAGAAATATAGAAATAAACTTAAAACAGAACTAAGCACATATTCAGGGGGAGATTTAGAATATATATATAAGTACATTGAATAGTTGTCATCATCAAAAAGGGGGAGATGTTTAGGAAATCAATTCCTTGGTTTCGATGATCACAACTATGCAATGGAAAACAAATGTACATATATAGGAAGTTGATATAGTAACATCACCAAAGAGACAAGAACAAGACTCAAAAGAAGTATCAAGAGGCTACAAGTCGAGAGAATCGGAAAAGAAATGATAAAGGCACAAGAAAAGCAACATGCACTAATCCAGACGTCTGAGTGCACTGACCAAACGTCTGGTTAAGTTCTCTGGTTCACAAACTCAGAAGAAACCAGACGTCTGATCCTGAACTCAGACGTCTGATCCTGAACTCAGACGTCTGAATTACATCCAGACATAAAACAGAAATAAAGACCAGACGTCTGGTTTATAAACACAAACATCTGAAATGCTACCAGACACAAAAAAACATATGAAGGCCAGATGTCTGAGGTCACTTTCCAGACATCTGATTATTGGCTCGACTGTGTATTTTCAAACTCCAACTGTCACATCCGAAAAGACACATCCGCTCCTCTTCACTGCAACTCTTCATCACCAACAGGAGCAACTATACAACGATTGTTAATGAAGGCAACTACACATAGAAACTCTTCACCACTATAAATAGCATCAGGAATTCAAGAGAAAGATTCACCTTACTCACTTACGCTCTTATCTCTTATACCCTGATTTATACCTAATCTCTAAGCAATCAACTACCTGTATTTAACTCTTCCATATATACAGAACTCCTCATTCAAATATTCTCTAGATAGATATATATATATTGGAAGCATTTGTACTCAATAGTCAACATCCGTGTTATAAAACACATTCTTGACAAAGAAACTCTGCTATTGTAAACCTGTTCCTCCAGGTCAAGTGAGGGTTAGTTGAAAGGAAATTCCGAAGAGGAGCTTCGGGACTGGACGTAGGACGGGAGGTCCAAACCAGTATAAAATCCTGGTGTGATCATTTTCATTTACTTTGCTACTATCATTTATCAAGTCATATTATATAGTTAGCTGTTTATACTTGCATATATATATATATATATATATATATATATATATATATATATATATCCTATACGATCCACTCATATAGACTTTTACGTAATGCTCCCCAAACATTGGGAAGTGTGTTACTCATGGCTATTGGAGACACCAAGGGGTTACGTACTAATAGTTCTTAGGTAACTATGGAATGACTCGCTCGATAATTTTCTATTGGTTAATATAACTAAGGGCAAATAGAAAATATCGATGTGACTAAATTACATAGTTCTCTCCACTTGATAATACTATCAATCTGCAATATGAAAGCTTCGCTTTGATTATAGTCAAATCATGGCACGGCGTCCATCGAGTGACTATAGTTGGGTCGAGTGGAAGTGAAGCACTATACAAGAGAGGATTCGTCTTCTCACTTATATGAGATTAGTATCACGGTCAACTCAAGTCAATTCAAAGTCAAAGCCTCTGACTAGAGCATTTCGATTAATAATAATTGTTATTATTGAACCAAGGACTTTGTGTTTGGACTATAGAGTTGAATGTGGACGATATTGGAATTTTGACCATTACCAAATTCCATAAGTCCAAAGTGATATAGTTTTAATGAAGAGAATTGGTGTAAATAAAAGTCACAAACGGGTATCGCTTAATATTCGAATAGTTCAATATTAATCGCTGACCAAATTTACTCCTAACGAGTCACACAATAGAAACGATGAATTCTCCTTCGACCAAACAATTTAATTGATTTATAATTGTTATAAATTAATTAAATTAATTAATATTTATGAAATATTAATTATAAAATTTGATTATGATTTGAGGAATAAATATTATTAAATATATTTATAATAGTTATAAATATATCAAATGATATACAATATTGATAAGCAATTAAATTGGATTCAGTCGCATAATATTTTATATGGGCTTAAATGGGTTTAAGGCCCATCATAGGGCTTATTATTTTCGACAGCAAACATGGTTATAGGAGGCTTTATTTTTGGTAAAGGGAGCTTGATTTTGAATGGCTCAGATTGAGGGAAAACTTGTTTGCTTCAAGAGTCAATCAAACGGGTATAAATCATCTATTCAAGGTGTACTTCAAGGCATTAAGATTAAGTATGTTTCTAATCAAAATATAATTAGTAATTCTCAATTATAATGTTTTATTATATATGTATATATTATATATATTATTAGTTAGAGGATGCTTCTGATATGCAAGTAATGTTGTCACAAACTTGTTTAGTTATATGTATGTACATATAAATTAAAACGAATGTTTTTTTATCAAATATACATTAGGTCAATATGGCTCTTAATAAAAAATATAATTTTTTTTATTTTATTAAATTAATATATATCATTTAATTACATATATATAGTTTATAGTTTATTACAACATCATAATTTAATAAAAAACAATCATATAATTTTATATGTACGTAATTAAAGCTATGATAATTTTCGACATCGAGAAATATTTTTTATTAATATTTTATTATTATTTAATATTATTTAAATCAATTTATTACATAAATAAATTATATTAATTCAAATATATTAAGAAAATTATTTTTATATTTTATAAAATAACATTAACAATAAAGAAGCTCTCAAAAAAATAAAAAAATAAATTTTATTTTAAATTAATTATCAAATTTCAATCGAAAAAGGGAAAACTCATTTTAAATCGAGAAAATTATGGAATAAAATTTCAAAGCTAAAATATCATTTAGGATTTTCTAGAAATTTAAATTTGAAATAAAGTTTTGAAATTAATTTTTATTAATATTTTATTAATTTATGAATGGATATTTAATTAAAATGTATTTTAAAATTAAAAAAATATATAAAATGTTTTTTGAGTTGTGCGCAGGACCTGGACCTTTATATTTAAAATTAAAAAAAAAATATTTTATTAATTTATATATACATATTTTTTGTTATACATACATATATATATATATATAATTTAATATATTTGTGTGTGTATATATACGTATGTATCACTCATGGTTTCAAAAAGTTTAATTTAATATTTTTAAATAATTTATTGATATTTAAATAATTCTATTATAATAATATAATATGTATGTAATAGTAATATTTTATTCATATGATAATATATATATATGTACGTATATATAAATATACTTAAATGAAATTATTTAAACAAAACTTTATATAAGTATACATATATATATTTATAATACTTATACATAAATAATAGTATATACATACATACACACATACATATATTTAGATAATATATACTTGCATATTGGATGAGCTAACATGCCCGTTGCGATGTAAATCCCAACATTTATACATTGACATGTTATACCTTACATATGTTGATATGTTACACATGCACACACATATGTGTATATGATACATATACATATGTATCAAACTAAATAAAATATATAATTTATAAATTTAAATAACCAAAAGATTTTATTTCAATAAAATTTAGAAATGTTCTAAATAAACTAGACTTCATAGGTCCAATAAAGATCCGATAAGGTAAAAAAATTGAAATTCACTGTTAACTTCTACTACGGGCTGGGCCAGTTCTAACATTTCTTTGATTGCTTCAAATAATTACAAGTACATAACTTTTTGGTGCCGCCAATGGTCATGATCAATTCGTCATCCATCATTTGGAGAGCGTTACTTACACTAGTCTCAACAAAATTATCAATATCATTTTCTATATGCATCTTAACTTGAAACATCTAAGGAATATTTATAACCATATATCAATTCAATACTCATGATTATGAACAAATTTATAATTGTAATTGATAAAATACTTCTTCTTTTTAAGAATTAGAGTAGAATTTTATCCAAGTAGAGCACTCATTTGATGTCTCGATGGCACGAACCAATGACCTCTAAAACTTCTGTCCACAATGTCATACCTCTAACCACTTGGACCAATGCCCCTTAGCCAATCAATAAAGTACTTCCCCTAAAGATTTTCTACTTATATATGTTTAACGTGTTAATGAACATTACTTATATCTGTATATATCAACATGTATAAAAGAAAATAAAACCAAAAGCCTATTTTATCGCAAATAATATTCATTTATAAGAGTTAAGTTATGTAATAAATTACATAATTGACCCAAGAGCATACCCTTAACTTTATCAATAACTATGCCATGTAAAAAGACGATTACCAATCCCGTACAAAGAGATCAGCATCCAACCATAAGCATGTAAATAGTTGTTGCAACAACAATTAACTTTATAAAAGGTCTATGAATTCCCACAAGGAATGCAAAGTTTGATTAGTGAGCTACTAAAACTTATCGATTTATTAAGACTATGGAGGAATTAATGATCAAAGATAAGAATATGAATAATTTAGTCTCAAATGGTATGAAGGTATATTTACTATTAAAAATTATGCAAAGAATGAAAATGATGAAAATAGTATGAAGCCTAGATAGTTTTAAATTACTTTTTTTGTTAGATAGGAAAACGAAGAATCTCATGGTAAAAATTTAAACTTTTATAGAGATTGGAGCTATTCCAACTGTTGAGAATAATTACGAAAAACAAATCATGTTTTAACTGTAGCTGTTGTCTTCAACGACTGTTTTGTAGATGTTAAGAAGATAATTTCACAACGAAATTCTAGCAAAAGATGGTTAGATGTTGCACTAAATTAAAAAACTATTTTTACTGAATAATTACTCATTTCTATCATTACAAATATTTACGAGTGAAAAATGGTTGTTTGATCGACATGGATTTTATTTCAAAATGTTAAAAACAAATTTGGGTATTAAATTTTTCCTTAAATAATATAGGCTTTTTATCTTTTTGAAGAAATAATTTTACAAATAAATAATTTTCACATAGTTTTGAAAATGTTAAATGACGTTCACGGCTAATTTGTTGACAAGGTAAGTGGTGTTCTAACCATAGGTCATCTAGTGGATAGAGAGTTACTATAATATTTGACCGACCATGAAAACGAAGCAGTTGACTATGGAAGAGAAAATATCAAAAACGATTTAAAATCATTTTAGAGCTTTGTAAAAGCTTCCAAAAGATTGGTGTGTATATGTGTGTTATAGGACATTTGTAACGACTCGTAAATTTTATGTTTTTAGTACTAAAGTAATTAAAATTTAATTTTTAATAAAAGGTTGAATTAGGTGTTGTATTTATAACCATAGTGAATGTCATTTCGAGATGATCAGTTTGGTATATAATTTCGATGAATTTGATTTATGGTTTAGAAGATATTGAATTTATAAGATTTTCACCTCCAACGAATGATTTTCAATGTTCTAGTTTTAAAAAATAAAAATGTGTTTAGTATAGTTGGTTAAAAGAGTAGACTTCATTTGAAGAGGTCATGGATTCAATCCTGGCTAACAACACATTTATTTTTTAATTCTTTAGAAAACCAACAAAAAGATACATAACCATGAAGAACAATGAATGTATATACGAGAGAGATAGGGAAAAAAAGTATAGTTAAAATGTATACTCAATATATATACATATGTACACATACATCTATTTATATAAGGACACACACAGATATATATATATATATATATATATATATATATATATATGCAGTTATGCAGTTAGCCTGATGTAAGAAAATACAAATTTTGTAACTGTGCAAAAAATTGAAATATATAAATGATGGATATATGAGTTATGTATGTATACAATATGAATGTATTCAGTGTACCTTGATTGTTGAATTTATACATATAAAGTGTTTGTGTATAAATTTCATGTACCATAGTAAACTAATTATGAAAATTAGCAATTAATAGCGTATTGAATGACTTAAAGGTATATTAACCCATTTATTTTGGGAGAATAATTCCTTATTGATATTGGGAATCGATCTTCTTTGTTTAAAAAGTAAATTTCTAATAGATTTTAAAATATATTTATTTGTTACTCTCTTTAAATGGTACGATTAGATTTCCTCCTACCCAAGGGCTGGATGAAAATAAACTTTTGGGACCACAACCTATCTTTTTTGGTAAAGAATGGAATTAAATATTTATTTGAAAAGAAAAGATTTACCAAAGGAGCGTGTTTGATTTTGGAAAACTTTTGTCTGAAAATTGATTTTTGTTGAAAAGATTTTCATTGAAAAATGATACTCTTTGATATATGATGTTTTAAAAAGGAAATTGTTTTTGGGTGAAGAGATTTTGGTTGAAAAGAGACCTAATTTGAAAATGATTGAGAATATATGCATCACTAAATAATGATGTATTATAAAACATCTAGTTTTATAATACCTTGAGTAAAATGTTTTACTAAGATGATGATGATTTGATTTGGAAAGTAATTGGTTGAAAAAGTAAAATATTTAATTAAATAACAAACTTTAGCGGTGTTTGTTAAAAAGGTATTTTATTAAAAATATGTTTTATTTGGGGTTTTTAACTGAGAACTATAAAAGTAGACTATGTAAGATGATGGAGTTAAGATGTGTCTTGAGTTTGCCTGACATTATTGTGATGATGTTACCCTTATGGTTGTATGTATTTTCCTAATGAGCTGTAGGGATGTCTAGTTATTCCCTTCGGTGAAGAGGGTTGGGATATGAAGAAAAGACTGTCATTTCGATGTCTATGATAGTCACCTTGTTAGTTTTGTTTATTTATTTTGAATAAATTGTTTGTATTGCATTTTTTGTTTGTTAAATTAATTGCAATTAAGAAAGTTTATTTACTCGTGTTTATTTATCAATTATGTTATGCTCGTTTGAATTAATCTCTTATGATTGTATCACATTGTTGATAGTCTGTTTTACTATGATTGGTTTTAATTGCTAATCGTTGAATGTTTAGTTAATTAATCAATGTAGAGCTTTTCTGGATTATTTTTCTCAATTGCATTATGTTGCTAATTTTTTGTTCTACTATGATTAATTTTTTTTAATTACTCATTTGCTTGCTTATTAGTTTGATATTCACCTATTAATTCATGTCGTGCATGTTTGGATTAATCTCTTTTGCTTGTATTGGTTGTTGCTGATTGTTTGTTTGTTTGTTTGTTACTTATTTGTTTTGATTGGTTGTTGTTTGTTTGGTTGCTTAATTGTTCACTTGGTTGCTTATGTAATTGTATATACCTTGTTTAACTAAGAATGTAAAGTGGTTCCATGAAGATGAGTAATGGTGGTTAGAGGATTTTTGTGACTAAAGGCTTGATGGGTATCATTGAGGAATCAAGGATGGGGGAAGGCCCTTTATACAAAATTTTAAAAATATGTATTTCAAAACCCATTTTTGGCTTCCATAAAAAATTTTAAAACAAAGAGTTTCTATTTCAAATATTGATTTGATTTCTTATATAAAACGATATTTGTCAAAAATTATTTTAGTTGGTTTAAAATTATGGTAAGTATTTTGAGAAATTGTTTTATAAACTGATGGTGTGCTTTTAGAATAAAAAATAGATCTTTTGTTTTAAAGGGAGATGGAAGCCTTGATTTGGAAATAAAAATATTTTGGTAAATGTTTTGCTTTTATGGTGTATTGGAACTCTCCTTGCTAGAAGGTCCTTCTTTGGTATATTTGGGAATTATCCCAATCACTAGATGGAGAAATCATTATGGAAGATGGAACGAGGATGAGTTCGAGGAAGGGAGCTCGTGAATAGAACGAGGAAGGCTTCTACAATGGAAAATGGAATGAGGACGTATAGAAGTGTTCCGATGATGGTGGCTCGATGTGGGATGGAGTTGTGAGGATGATTATCCATAAGGGCGAGCTCTAGAAAGGGTAACCGACGGATAGAATGTTGAAAGGTTCTATTGTGGAAAGAAAGGAATATGGAATGGTTCCTTAAGGATGAATGGAAAATAGATGGAGCAAGGAAAGGGCTCAAATATGCGTGCGAGGGAACGTTGATACCCGAGTGTTTTCCGATGTACTCGTACGTAGGGGTATTGTGAGAAAACTTATTAGGTACTTGAAATGGCTACCTCGGATCGGAGGAATAATCCGTATACCCTGGATCGGTGGAATGGATCTAGTGTCAGCTTTGGGTTGGTGGGCGAGTACACAAAAACCAGGATTTTTCCATTCTTTGGCAGAGGGATAATCATATAAGTTATCATATATCCAAAGCACATAAGTGATGTAGGATCGATCCACTTGCAACACAAGTGGATGACCAAATCATTCTAAGGGTGTAGCCATGACTAGACACACAATATTTTGAGGTTGTGACCATAGGTAGGTACACATAATATCTTGGGTGATATAGGTATGAATGGTACACCAGATATCCCGAGGATGAGAATATGAGGAAGATCATCAATAGTTTGAGGGTATGCATATTATAATGGGTGTATAGTTAGCCTAGAAATGAACACACACATGTTATTGGTTGATAGGTTAGTATGGTAATGATACCGCATTATTTTGAATATGCATGTTTATTTGGATGGGCTATGCTAATTATTCATTTATTTATTTGCATATACATCAACCTATGTTTTGTTTTGGACTTTAGTTATAGTCAATTATAATTGAATTATTGAAACACATAAGATGAATTAATCTACGATTGATATTGTTTCACCCTTATTAATGAAGTGTTATTTTACATACTATAGTTTGGGTTGTATGGTTGAGAAAGTGTGTGTGTTCTATAGTGTGTACATGGAAATTTAAATTCAGTTTATGGATGAATTTGACTGTATCATAGTTAATGTCATTTGGTCGTTATATACTACTTTCTAAGTAATCAACTTATGATTGGTGTATTTTTTTCATATTTTTTAATTAGACCAATAATATATTGATTTTGATTGAAAGTTGTATTTAGAGAATTGCGAGGGCGCAATTCTTTTAAGAGGGGAGAATCTAACGACCTGCAAATTTTAGATTTTAGTACTAAAGTAATTAAAAATAAATTTTTAATAAAAGGTTGAATTAGGTGTCGTATTTATAACCATTGCGAAGGTCTTTTTGAGATGATCGGTTTGTATATAATTTCGATGGATTTGAAGTTATGGTTTATAAGATATTGAATTTGTAAGATTTGCACCTCCAATAAATGATTTTCAATGTTGTAGTTTTGAAAATTAAAACATGTTTAGTACAACTGGTTAAGAGAGTATACTTCATTTGGAGAGGTCATAGGTTCAATCTTGGTTAACAACACATTTATTTTTGAATTCTTGACAAACCGACCAAAGATACATAACCATAGAGAGAAATGTATGTATATACGAGAGACAAATAGGAAAAAAAGTATAGTTAAAACGTATAGTCAAAATATATACATATATACATGTGTATGTATATACGCACACAAACACACATGTGTATGTATGTTGTTATACGATCTAAGAAAATACAAATTTGGTAGCTATGCATAAATTTGAAATATATAAATTATGGATATACGAGTTAAGTATGTGTGTGTATGTACAATATGAATGTATTCATGTACCTTGATTATTGAATTTATACATATAAATTGTTTGTGTATTACTTTTATGTATTATAGGAAACTAATTATGAAAATTAGCAATTAATGGCACATTAAATGACGTAGAGGTAAATTAACCCATTTATTGAGAGAATGATTCCCTGTAGATATTAGGAGTCAATCTTCTTTGTTTAAAAGATAATTTTCTAATAGATTTTAAAATATATTCATTTGTTACTCTTGTTAAAAGGTAAAATGTACGTTTAAATTTTCTCCTTCATCTCTCCCTATCATTTTATCTCTATATATTCACTATTATTTCATATCTAGGGGGGTTAGAGGAAAATCCTAATTTATTCTTAGCCCCCACTCATGTCTTATTCTTGCGAAAAAATTAAAATATTAGATTTAGAAAATGGAAAGAATTATTCAATAAAAAAAAGGCTAGGAATTTATTCAATAATGCATACATCTGGATTTGTAGAAGCTAATTAGGTGGAGTTAGGTGGGAAAAAGCTATTCTTCATTGATTAGGAATATATCTATGTTAATATTCGTTTGAGGTGAGTATTTATGTATCGTTTGTTTGATTTATGTTTTTATAATTGAGATTTATGGTATTAGATGAAGATTTCTTTTTTGAATGATGTTCTAAAATACGAAAATAGATGAAATTTATTATTCAATTTTGTTGGACATGAGATCTATATTACTCAATAAGATTTTGTTGGATTTACGTTATTTCTTTTAGGTGGAGTTTGAGTTATAAATAAAAGATATTTATTCCTTAAACAAGATATTTTTTATATGAACAATGTTTTGGAAATTATGTATATGAGATTTATTGTTCAACGATGTTTTCATCGATTTAAATTTGATGTTTTAGTGTTGAATCTTGTTTAAAAATACTAAATACGCACTACAAGCTTGAAATAGAACATAATAAAAGAGATAATAATTTTATTGTCTTTTCTTTCCCTTTATTGGTTTTTTCTTTCGAATCAATAAGACTAAGATAATGATTTTTGAAATAGGTATTGGTAGTTCTTTAATTAACAATTGAAACAAATTAAAAGACAAGAAAATTTACCTAAACATATAGAGTTGAATTTGTTATGATGGATTCTTATTTGCAACTTTGTTTTAAAACAGAAAAATTAAAGAATAAGGTAAGGAATGTAATTTTATTGAAAATTATGGATAATGTATAATTTTAATGGTGTGGGTAAAGTAAAAATTGGTGTGTAATGATTTTCTAATATTTTTGTTGTGGGTATAGTATTTCTTGGTGTTTGAATAGAATTTGTCATTATTATTATGATTGTTTAAGTAATAAAATAAAAGATATTTTTAGAATAACATTAATAGTGGTAGATGTGTTTCAAAAGGTTTTTTTGGTTAAATTGTTACTATTTTGAAGTGAATAACAATAAAAAGGAGTTTTAAGGTTTAAATAGAATATATTTTTAAGATAAATAGTTAATTGAGTTTCAAAAAAATATTAAAGTGACTTTACTGTATTGTTATTTGGATGTAAAATGATAATATTATTGTTTTGAAAAGCAATTTGACAAGAATTACCATTTTTGACTGAATAACAATGTTTGAGAATTTCAAGAAATAGAAGTATAATAAAGGATTTTTGTGAAATATATTATCATGTTGGAAAGGTTATTATTGTTTTAGACATATTTAAATGAAGTTGATTATATAATAGATGATTTGTTGAAATGGATGAGCAGCAATGCTATTTTTAACTTTTACTATTTGCGTTGATTTAATCAATACAAATCCAATACACATACATGTAATCTTCAATTGTTGAGATTAGATTTTATGCATACACATATATGTATGTGTATGTTGATGTTTAAATTCAACTGTTAGGTTTTTCTTTTTATTCATTGCTTTAGATTTTTAATTTTATCTATTCACGGTCCATTGTTTTTAATACAGAAAATTAGTTGTAAACGAATTTTGACTTTGTTTATAATTAATTTTAGATCGATGTTAAACATAGTGGGTCGTCACAGTAGTTGCTCAAATCTTCGAGAAACTCATGAGCAAAAGAGAGCGATGAGAATTAATGAACTACATCAACTAAATCAGCGAATCATGAGATCTGATACTCTCACCAAGTCCTTGTCAAGAAAGAACTTCGTGAAGTTCAGGTCAGAACTAGGAGTGACTGAAATTCATCCTAACTCATGAGCTTGACTGCTGGATCCTGCTTGAGCCACATTGACACTGTGATTATCATTTCTTGAATTGTTGCTATTCTGATTTGAGTATCTAAAGTAGCATTTTACAGCTGTATGCCCAACGTTTTCACAGATTTGGCATCTTGGTCTATTGTTGTTGTTGTACCTGCCTCTTCCCCTTGATCTATTGGAGTATCCTCCTCTCTGTGATTGTTTATCACTTTTATTGACGTTTTGATTCTTGTTTCTTGTGTTGGTGGTATAATTGATAGCAAACTCAGATTCTTGAGGTTTTTTATTGTCTATCCTGGCTTCATGAGCCTGTAGTATAGAGTGAACATCATCCACTGATGGTAAGACCTTATGAGATGAGATAACTGCCACTACAGCTTCATATTCATCACTCGAACCATTTAGTATGGTTAAAATCTGTTCAGAATCAGATACTTTGTGGCCTGCAGCCTCAAGCAGATCACAGATTGTTTTGATTTTATATAGATATTCTCTCATAGAACCATTTTCCTTTCTGATGTTTTGTAGTTGTCTCTTGTGATACATAACTTTTGCTGCAGATTGACTATTGAAAACTTTTTCAATGGTTGACCAAATTTGACAAGCAGATTTGCATCCAATAACATGTGATAAAAGGTTGGTGTTTATAGATGATAATAACCAGGAACATATCAATCTATCTTGCCTGTGATGTTTGACATATTCTTCATTGCTAACTATTTTATTTTCTTGGACAGTGATGAATTTTGGTGGAGTTGGTGTTGTGCCAAGAAGAAAACCTTCAAGGCCATAACCCTGCATTGCAGTTTCAATCTGCAGTTTCCATAACAGATAGTTATTTTCACCAAGCTGAACAGTAATAAGTTGGCTCTGTGGGCTTGTGACTGATTTGATTAGCTTTGCTGTTGAATCAGATTGCTGCTCAGAATTGACATTGTCAGAAGTCGCTGATTGATCATCTGTCATGATGAACAGTCTCTGTCAGAAAACAAAAGAGAAGGCTTAAGATGTGATTCTTGAAGAAGAAAATCCTCAAGAAGTTAGTAAAAAAGAAAAAACAGGTATGATGCGGCCAGATCCAGATGATGAGTGTTATCTGATGGATCTTAGCGTGGCACTAATCTTGTTTTCAGATTTGCTGTGATGATTTTCTGTTTTTCTTGAATCTGATTTCTGCTGCTTTCTTGAATCAAGTTATCTTTAAAAATAATCTGAATGCAGCCAGTATATTGCTTGGTAAGGCATTATATTTGAGAAGATAAACTTATTTTACCCAAATGATGATTATACAATCTGATGGGTGTTAATGATTTTCCAAATGATGAAGAATCACTGATGGAACAATCTTTCTCTTGTATCTTCCTTTGATCTTGTGCTGTTAAGCAGTTGCTCTGATACCATATTAAGATTTGAGCAGAGAAAAGTATTTGTTTATTGAAATGCAGAAATACAATACAATCCTCATAGCAGAGCAACTATATTTATACAAGTTGCATGGGCCAAAAATACAATAGCCCAAGAAAGATAAAAAAGAGCAGTTATGATTAGAACTGATAATCTAAACGGCAGATATCTATTCTAGTAGAAGATAAGAGATCAGTCTGCAACACAGTCTTCATTTATTTTATAGTTACTTTCACGACAAATAACAGATCCATAAGAGCTCAGTTTCCCCTGCCTTTCCTAATATTACACAAGAATTGGGGCATGGACTGAATCCTAGGCAAATTCATCAACATAACCGGCTCTTCCTCTTTACTATTGTTATTTCCTCTATCATCGGCAGCATTGTCCGCATCATGTTTGGTATTGTCCTTGCCATCTTCTTCTTGTTGTATAAGGCAGCAAAGTGAGTTGATCCTTGCCATCAGAGTCTTTTCATCCGTGGCAGAGTTGAACTGCGAATCTTTAAGGAGTTTTTGAGTGATGTCTTCGAGCGTGGATTTGTTGAGAGAGGAATCGACTTCGAAAAGAGGAGCTCCAGGAGTGGTTTTGCCTGAAATGCAGTTTCCGAGGTGGTTCACTAAGTCGCTCATCGACATCGATGAGTTGAGGCCTGGAACTTTGATCTAATCCCATTGTCTTGGGCTGGATTGTCTTGGGCTGGTCGATAAGTTTTCAGGTTTTCTAGTTGATGCGTTGGTTTCTGCAGCCTGAGTGCTTATTGCTTGAATACAGAAAAAATGACTGGAATCAGAGATGGTGATGATATTTTTAGATGCATACAATAGACATTCCACACTAGCGTACATGTGTATGTACGTAAGTACATATGTGCATGCATATGTATGTACATGCATGCATGCATATATGTATGTAGCCACAACACTTCTTGCACTTCTCCTTCTTACACCTCAAAGTTGTATGAAGTTATTCCATTGAAATGAAATCAACTTTTTACATATTTGTGTTCAATGCCATCTTCCCCGAATTTGAGATAATTTTCAAAATATTTTGTATATCCTAATTGTTAATTTAGTTTCAACCATCGAATTTGACTTTAGTTTTAAAATATAGGACAAAGGTTACCAAAATGAGATTCAAATCATAAATCGTAAAGTTTAAATTATAAATCGGATCGGGATTTAAATTGTTAATGTTAGATTTAAAATATCCATATTTTAAGGTTCATATAACACTTAGATATTGATTTTGATGTTTGAACCTAAAACTCAATTTTTTTTTCTTTTGCTCCATTTTATTTTGCTTATAAAACTTAGGGTTAAAATTGCAGACCTAAATAAATATATTGAATATTTATATGTATTAAATGAATTTTCTCTACTGTGGTTTTAACCAAGTCTGAATCGAAAAGTAAATCAAATCGTAAAAGGAAAGATTTGTTTGAAACGGGACTTAAATCGTAAGATGTTAAGATTTTTAACAACGTATAGGACCTCGTTTGGTTTGTAGATTATATTTTCGAGTTTTTTTAACCACTGAAATGCATTAGGTTTCCAAAACTGTCGATTTGGAAAATGACTTTTTCTTGTTTTCCGTATTTTGGAAAATATCAAAAACATGTCAAACTATCTTCTCTCTTTTTCTTCTCACTTTTATTGTTATGGCTAGGATTTCCCAATTTTTTGTCTTTCATGTCTTCTGAAATACATATTGAAAACACAAAACCAAAAGTTCAACCCAAACGGATCCTAATTTTTTGAATGTGTTAGAATCATAAAAGTATGTTTCCAGGCCAAGTTCACAAATGCTAGAATAGTCCATATATACCAATTATTTTGAGAAGATTTTGAATGTTATTTGAATGTTATAAGAACCTATCTACAAATTCAAATTTCATTTTAAATTGTATAACCTTAAAAACCACGTTGGGATGACACTACAAGGGGAACAGTGATTTCCGACGACTGAAAACCGTCGGTGGCCGTCGGAAACCGTCGGAATCCGCAGGAAAAAATGTCCTACAGGCCGTCGTCAGCCGTCGGAAATTAGCTACCTGTAAGCTGTCGGAAGCCGTCGGAAATCTGCTGTTTTTTTTATACCGCTGCAAATATAGCCTTCCATCCACATTTCTTTTCCAAAAACTATTAAACCAATACTACACAATCCAATATACAATATACCAACCACATATCAAAACCCAAAGTACACAAAATTAATCAAACACACAAATTTATCAAATAACATCAAAATAAAATACATAACCTTTCCAACAACCCCAACAATAAGTGTTATACCATGTTATACATACACAAAATCATCAACATCCACATCATTACACAACCACACAACCAAGTGTATCAAAAATAATCATACAAAACTAAAAAAATAATACCTGAAAACGAAAGAAAGCAATGAATCAATCTCCTCCAGATCCAGAGCCAGCCGAGGAAGGGAAGCGGCCACCAAACTGCTGCATGTACTCTAACAACTGTGTGGTCTGCATGGCCTGTTGGTGGTTCTGCTCCTCCAGCTGGGACACTCTAGTCCGTAATTCTTCTATATCGGCTAGATCGCTCTGACCTCTATTCCGCCGACCCCGTCTCTGACTGCTGGCCTGCAATAAATATTAAATTTAGCTGTGTGATCTCTGTAAGTGTATGTGCATATCTCAGTAAATGAATAAAATTCAAGTTTATTGTTTTGAAAAGGTCCAAATAGCATATTTTAGGTATTCAAGATAAAATTATATATTCCAACATAGAATTTTGACTTAAATATCAAATTAGCAGTAAAATAAATTATTTACCACTTGATTGCCAAATCCGTATCGTCTGCCATGTTCTGCTGGATCCATAACGGACTCAAAAATAGCATCCTCCTCATCAGTCGTCAGCTGTTCTCGACCCGTATCAGCAAGGAGTTTCTGACGCTGCTCCATAAACTTTTCCTGCATTAACAAATAAATAACATCATATCTTATTTCATTATAGTTTAACAAGCAGAAAAATTACTAATGCTGCATAAAATGAAATATGCTTACATGGCCCTTGCTGGATTTATCGTCCTGCCATGTATACGAAACAGTTCCGTCCGGATTTACATGCTCGACACCATGCGTACGAGTGAACACGTCCATATAACCCACGGGACCATGCACCTTAGCTTCCTGAAGTTGATTTTTACATACAATTTTTATACATTTAAAATTATATAGCATAAACTATTTACAATTATCATTCAGTAAATTTACCAACTCCTGCCGATACTGCTGAAATGACTTCGACCCTCCGCGATGAGTGACGGGATTTTTATTTCTGTTTGCAGAGTTTCTATCCGACTCTGCCTGTACATTCAAAATTTGATACATTATTTTTCAATCACGTCAAATTAATAATTCAAAATAATTTAGTATACTTGCCTTCGCTCGTCCGTTTCCTAGTATCCCAACCATGCTTGCCATACGCTCTCCCCCATCCACCGTGGTTTCTTACCGGATTTCTTAATTTCGGATATCATGTCCCTATAGTTCTTCCGCATCTTCTTCATCCAGTATCCTCGTGCCAGCAGCATATCGTCTATCTGGATGTCTATCTCAGCCTGTGTTTCACGATAAAAAGTAAAAAAAAAAGATTACACTGTAAACGATAAACAGTAGAAAAACGACAAAAACAGATTAAAAATGGAAAACGGAAAAATATACATACTAGGACATCCTGCCATATGCACTCTATGATGTGAGGAGGGATGTTATCCCACTTTGGCCAACAAGCACTCATCCTACTCCGGTAAGAAGCTCTAGAAACATCCAACACAACCTTCGAGGGCAGTAGGTCGAACCCCTTGTTTTTAAATATGATACAGATAAGTACGTACGTATATCAAAAAAAAATAAGATGCTGAATAAAATTTAATCCTTACCCCTCTGCTCTAGGTACTAAAGAAACTACAGGACGCTGTGATGCTTGCGATGGACCACTGCCATCGCCTCCTGTAGATCGGGAAGAGCTCCTGCCTCTAGAAGACATTGCAATAAACCTGTGACGTATATACACATCATTTCAAAAGAGAATAATAACATGATAATGAAATATATTTCATACGTAAATGACATCAACGGTATAAATTGCTAAATTAATGATTGAAATGGAAATAGAAATGGAAGTGTGTTATACCTGATTCATAATGGGTCTCATGTTACGACGATAAACAGATTACATTGCATTTTTAATAAAAATTGCTAAATAAATGACAAATGGAAATGACATAAAACATGTAAACAATGGTAAACGTACAGATTTAGTTTCATAGTCACATCAATTTCATAATACATCAAGAATTCAACTTAGTTACATCAATTGCAAAAAAAATAGATTCAGATTTATATCAGTCATCATCGTCTTCTGATTCAGATTTGGTCTCGTTTTCTACGATATTATCCTTTGCACTGTCAAACACTTCTACCAAAACATTTGATTCATCGATCAAAGGACCAAAATCTGTATGATCGTCTGTAAATATTATTTCGTTATTTTGCTCAAGATCTGCCTGATAAGCTTGTTCGTCCGGAATATTCTTCCCATCGAATGTGAATCTGGCCTTTGTTTTAAAAACTGCAGACCAATCTGCTTTATCTCTTTTTAGAGATGTATAAGGAGCGTAATAAACTTGCAATGCTTGTTTGGCTAGTACAAAAGGATCATACTTGTGATAGTGCGATGTATGCTTTATTTCGATAAGATTATAATCCTTGTGCACATTAATTCCAGAACCTGGAACATTGCTAAACCAATTGCATCTAAATAGAAACACCTCCTCCGCGGGTCGTGAGAAATATGTCAGTTGCAAAATTTGTGTTAGAACGCCATAAAAATCATTTAAGTGATTTTTAGATCGTCACTACCTTTAACAAATACACCAGTATTATTTGTTAATTTTTCTGCACCGTATTCTTTGGTGTTAAATTTATATCCATTGACGAAATATATTGGATATGTCTTGACCACTCTTTTTGGTCCCATCGCAAGATGTTTCAACCCTTCATCAACAACACAATTTCTCAGCTCATAAACGTAATTTGAAAACCAACCGGAAAATTCTTTACTGAGGTCTCCGTTCGGATGTTCACATTCATAAACACTGTTTATATAAACAAATTATTACATTAGGTTATACACGCGCATGCATTATAGAAAAGAATAAAACACAAATTATTATTTCAGATTACCTAACAAACGGTGCAACCTCGGCACAATTTAGAAGAATATAAGTATGTGCTACATGAAGATCTCTATTGTCTAGCCATATTTCTACACATTTTCCAGAAGGCCAACCATGTTGTCTAAAAATAGATAACATTGCTTGAGAGGACTCTTGTTCGTCGCCTTCGTCGTTACGAGGAACACTTTCAAATGAAATATTCACGTGGTCACTGAAATAGTGAGAGAAAAAGAATGAAGCTTCTTCTTCGATGTAAGATTTACATATCGAACCTTCAACTCGTGCTTTTTGCCTCACTTTTTTCTTCAGATGATTCAAATATCTATGCAAAATTAATTTATATTAACTTCAACTTTCAAATGCAATTAAATTATGTGATAACATATTACATACCTCTCAAATGGATACATCCATCCATATTGGACAGGACCTCGAAGTCGTGCTTCAGATGGGAGATGAACAGGTAAATGTTCCATTACATTAAAAAAAACCTAGCGGAAATATTTTCTCTAATTTGCAAAGCAATATAGGAATATCCACTTCAAGTTTACGTAAACGTTGCACTATTAAAGTAGTCGAACAAAGCTCTTTGTAAAACATACTAAGCTCCGTTACTACCTTCCAAACTTTTAACGGCAGTAGTTCTTTGAACATAACAGGAAATAAATTTTCCATCATTATGTGACAGTCGTGACTTTTCATTCCGCTCAATCTACCATTTTTAAAGTCAACACATCTACAAAGATTTGATGATATCCCATCAGGAAATCTTAACCCTTCCACCCATTTTAACACAGCTTTAACTTGATTATTATCTAATTCGTAACATGCTTTGGGTTTTTTACTGTCATTTGGTTTCATATGAAGCTCAGGACATTTGCATAATTCTTCTATATCACGTCTTGATTTCAAATCATCCTTCGTCTTCCCTTTCACATTCAAAATTGTGTTAAAAACATTATCAAATACATTTTTCTCATTGTGCATCACATCTATATTATGACGAAGCAGAAGATGTTTCCAATACGGCAACTCCCAAAAAATAGTTTGTTTGCACCAGTTATGAACAACTGATTTGCCTTCAATTTCAGTTTGCTCTCCAGTTTCATATATCTTTGGATAGTCCCTAACAAGTTCATATATGTCTTCGCTTGACCATATCATCGGTGGTTGTCTAGTTTCTACTCTATTAGCTAAAAAGTTTTTCTTGTCTCCTCTGAAGGGATGATTTACATGGAGAAAATATCGATGACAGTTAAACCATGAATTTTTTTTACCACGAGGTAAAGAAAACGCTCGTGTTTCATCCATGCAATATGGACATGCTAGACGACCGACGGTACTCCATCCTGAAAGCATTCCATAGGCAGGAAAATCACTTATAGTCCATAACAAAGAAGCAAACATACGAAATTTTTTCTTCTTGGACACATCGTATGTCTCTACTCCTTCGTTCCACAGCATTTTTAACTCCTCAATCAACGGTTGTAAGTATACATCGATTCCTTGTGTCGGATCGTCGGGGCCAGGAACGACAACAGTAAGAAACATATATTGTGTTTTCATACACATCCATGCAGGTAAATTATATGGTGTGACGATAATGGGCCAGGATGAATATTTCGAACCAAATTGAGAAAATGGAGAAAAACCGTCCGTACATAATCCTAATCTAACATTTCGACTCTCCGCTGCAAAATTTGGATACGTATTATCGAAATGCTTCCATGCTTCTCCATCGGCCGGATGTGTCAACGTACCCTCTTCCTTCGTTCTCACACTATGCCATCTCATATTAGATGCAGTTATAGAAGATGCATATAATCTTTGAAGTATTGGAGTTATGGGTAAGTAATGCATACGCTTGTACGGAACTTCCTTCCCCTTCTTTTTTCTTGGTTTGTATCTCTCCTGGTTACAAATTTTACAATTTTTAAGGTTTGCGTCTTCTTTCCAAAATAACATGCAGCCTTTTAAACATGTATCTATTTTCTGATAAGGTAAACCAAAAGCCGACATAAGTTTTTTAACTTCATAGTGATTTTCACACATTAGATTATCAGGCGGCATATGTCTTTTTGCAGCTCGTACAATAGCCGTAAACCCAGCTTCAGTGATGTTGTATTTTGACTTCATCGCAATGTATTCTGCGATTACTGACAGCTGAGTGCCGCTTTTACAACCATCCCAAATAGGTTTCTTAGCAGCATCTAGTAAATCATAAAAAAAATTTGCTTCAACATTTGGTTCTTCAACATTTCCATCATCGTCGTCAACTTCAACCATAGGAAACATTGATCGTGCTGCATCTTCGACCATATTTTCTATACGGGTCGTCCTAACTATTTTGTTAACGACACTTTCAGACTCTACAGAAGTATTTGCTACAACTTCTCCATGCCGATCTCAAACATAATACTCGGGTACGAAACCGTTTTTGCACAACTGAACTTTCACAATATCTGGTAACAAATACTTCAAATGTCTACACCAACTACACGGACAACGAATTTCTGGATCGTTTCCGTTATTACTTAAAGTGAATTCAACAAACACAATTTACCATTATAAAAATCTTCTTTTATTGAGCCCCTCAGTCCTTTTCTTTGGTACATCCATCTCCTCCGATCAACAAAATAATCAATCATTTTTCCTATTTGAGAAAATTAGAAGTTCAAAATTTAATATTTATTTTCAAGAATACAAATTCGAAAAAGATTATTTTCATGGTCGTATAATATTTGAATTTAAAGAACAACTTCACAAATTTAAAAATATTTTCAAATAGGGCACATTTTATTTTTTAACGTATCGATATAAAAAATTGTATAAATTTTTTTTTCCATGTTCAAGCATCCTACTTCCCATTACAAACACAGTAAGCATTTACATTTCGTATATTACTTCGTCTCAAACGATTCAACAAAATTTCGGCAGCATTTCACTTTTGTTCCCTGCATTGTACACAAATGCGTGTACGCAGGAAACAAAAAAGAAAAGTTAGGCCGAAATTTTATGAACCGTTTGAGACGAAGTAGTATACAAAATGTAAATGCTTACTGTGTTCATAACTTGTCCAATACAGGGACAAATTCAACAAACATTGTACCAGATGAATATAAATGGTAGTTTTTTGAAAAAAAACGACTATTTATATAACGATCATGTACAACACTTGTCAGACGGGGCCAAAAACTGTCTAAGGGACATTAGTTAATTAAATGTGCGCATTTTACAAAAAAATACAGTTTTACTAACTGTTCACATTTACAAAAAAATATTTTAATTTAACACATTTATTCGACGTATTCCATCAACTTAAGGCTCGTTTGACGCATTTTTTTTGTTGCATAAGTCAATACGTGCACAATATAATATTCCTAGCTCGTGCATTCATTTTATCTTAGTCCAACTAACACAATACAATGATAGCAGCGCTACACACATATACAATGGTACAACCAAGGCATATACAACGATTTCCATATACACGAACAAGCCCAAATTATACATGTTTTTCACAATTTCACGATAAAAGATGAAATAGGTATATCATGGAATGCTAGAAACTATTATAACACAATTGGAAACAATTTTAATCACCAATTAGCCCTAATTTATCAATTTATACAAATCTAAAATTAGGGTAAAAACTCATTTTTTTTTCGAAAATAAGAGATTATACCTTAGCTGGAGAGCAATAGACGTTGATTATGCAGCCGGGGAGGATCCGAAAGCTCGAAATTGATGATTGGAAGCTTGGGGAATAGATTTGGGGATTTAGGGATTAATATTTTTGTATGAAAAGTGAGGAGGAAGACGGCTCGGCTGAGCCTGTAGTTCGATAATTTCCGACGGCCGCCGACGGCCCGTCGGAAGCCGTCGCCCCCCTCCGTCGGTATTTAGCTTTTTTCTAGTAGTGTGATCATAGCTAGATGTTTTGGGTACGATGCCCTAAAACACCAACTACCCATTTTTAATACAATTGACTTTAATCGGTTGACTACAAATTACACACATGTCACAATCAATAAAAACCATTGGTTAAAAAATCAATGATCTAAATTGAGGTGCGACTGAATTGCTATTTTTAAAGTTGCTATTTAACCTAACTTTTTATACATGTGCCCGTGTGTATGAGGAAAGTGTTTATGCTACACCTACCTAAACTTAGATTAAGCAACCCATTAGTTGGCATGATACTATTGATTTGGATTTGCGAGTATTTATATTTAGTCCAATAGCATTATGCCAACTAATAGATTGCTTAATTTAAGTTTAAACGGACAACAACAAATTTTCTCATTTTATAATATACACACACGCACGCACGCATATAGCAAGGATCCGCTACACTGCTCTCTTGCCATACCTCAATCTATATCCACAGTGTTTAGAGTTACATCATTTAGAATCAAATGAAAATTTGAGGATCTTCAAACTACACTTAGAATATCATGTCTAAAAAAATGAAATCATTCATAACTTGTTTAAAATGTTAAGTCAATCTCAACCGCCAAAACATTTGTTATAACCGTTGATTTGAAATATTATTCTAAATATGTTAGGATAATCCAGATCAAACAAAATTTTATGGAGATGATCTTAAGACATGTAAAAACATATCTACAAATTTTTGTTTGAATTTAAAGGGCGTAAATAAGGTGTAATGGAACCCTTCCATTCACTAACACACGTGTACATACATGTGTGTTAAAGCTTTATTTCATTCAACATTTTCCCTATTTCTTTGTTTATACAAACTCTTTTTTAATTTACTAAAAAAACATGTAGTTTCCTTTATACACTCATTGGATCATTTCCTTCCTCCATTCATAATGTATAATGTTACAGTTGTACCAAACATACCTAAATAATTCAACCCATATGAGAATCCATAAACAATGGAAAACGTGTATCTTATACCTGTGCATGGTGGAAAATTTTCTAGTAGTATACTGCCTTGTGTTCTAACTGTTGATATATTGGAAGCCAAGGGTGTAGATGGTAAAACGTGATGGTGAGGACCTTGCAAGCTGGACTTGATACCCATTTTTAAATCAACATATCCAAGGCTTTTAGATTTGGCAATTTATTTATTCTTGTTCTTAGTTATTTTCTGCACTCTTTCCAGTTAGTTAATAAATTCAGTTCATTTTATTTCAGTTGTTTGCTCTGTTATTTTCTTTTAAGCACTTTTAGTTTCTGCTCTGATTTCTACAATTTTATATTTTTGACTGCAATTTTGATTAGATTCGAAATCGATTCGGAATTTTTTTTTTTTATTATCTGTTCAAGAACCACCATCGAATTTGTTTAACACGCCTAAGATTTAAATATGGATTTCAAATATTTTAAAACATAATTCCTAGTGTTTGACCTGCATACTACACGCCTGTGCGCTTGCAGAATTAATTAAAATTTGTGCTTTTCTAGCCAATAGAAAAGTCGCAACAGCTTGCTTGACCATTTGTAAAATCCGTAGTAGCTTGCCACAAAGTATGCTTCCTAGGTTGTGGATTGATTTCTCTAAACAAAAGAGGTTGCCTGGCCAACTGTAAAAAGAAATGCAAAAACCAGTATCTGAGAACAACACTGTATGCTAATTGTAAAGAAGCTAAAGCTTATGCGATTTTTAATATGTAGCAGTTACCACTATATCCAAAGTCCCAGGCACATTATTAGGATAAGTTGCCTTAATAGCTGCAATATCAGACCATTGAATTTCGATCTTACTTTTGAGACCACCATCAAGAACTTCCCACACAAGCTTTTTTTTGCATAGTAGCACTTGGCCACTAAATCGTCTTCATATTTTGACACACGCTATTTACAAATAGAACATTGTGTGCCAATTAGCCAAATACAAGCATACTGTTCAATTTGAAATGCATGTATACCTATTTTCTTATGTGCACTATGCAGGATTGTCCAAAGAATTGCTCATGATCAAAAGTAAATGTAATGCAGAGGGTATTTGTCAATTTGAGTAGGAAAACAGGGTTGTTAAGGTTGAACCAAACCACTCAACCGTACCAACTGTTCATGCAGTTACCATCTATAATGGTAACGGTTACGGTAACGGTTGAACAATTAGATAACCGCGGTTAACCAAACCAACCATGCATGATTGTTTTGTATAATATTTAACGTTAAAGTATAAAAATTAGTAATGTAAGTTGAAGGAATCGCTTGTACATTAATAATATATGCCTTCATTAAATAATAACATGTGTATGCATATTTGTCGTTTTATAATAACATGTGCATGCATGGGGTTTGAAACAACGATGGGTCCACTACTAAAGAAATGTCTAAGTGCAAACAATCCACAAGAGAACTAGAAATAAAAGAGTGTGATGCTGCAGAATCATATAAAATCCAAATGGGAAAATCTGATATAGAAATCAAACCTTCAACTGTGACTTTCCTACCTCTATCTAGAATGCTACTGGAAGGTGGCGCGTCTAACGCCTGAATCTGTGCGACTTACGTGAGTCAACAATAATTCCTGATGGGGTTGATTCAATCCCTTTGCAAACTTGATAGCTTTCTTATGCGGCGTGTTCACTAATTCCATACCAAACTGCAACAGCTCAATGAATTGATTGGTGTATTCCTTGACGGACAAACTCCCTTGCTTCAAATTAATAAACCTCTCTAGCTGAACAGTCTCTTCCGCTTGAGACAGAAACTTCCTCTCAAACCTCTGCCTAAACCCATTCCAACAGATTTCTCTTCCTTCCAACTCAACAACCTCCCACCAGTAAGAAGCCTCCTCTTTCAGCTGCCAAGAGGCTAGCTGAACCCGCTGTTGGTCCTCCAATCCTAATAAGCCAAATATCCTCTCGGTGTCCCTAAGCCAAGCTCTCGCCTCCATAGAAGTCTCCTTGCTAGAAAAAGTCTTTCCGCCCAAACTCGCAAAATCCTTACAAAGCTTAGAGAAATTGATGGCGGCAGGTGGGTTGATGGGGTTCCCACCCGCTGGTGCAGGATTGGGCGCTGGCCCGTGCACCTCTGGAGTCGTGGCTTGTAAGTACCTACAAAACCAAGCTGGTATCGGAATGCCCTCGGGAAGGTTCGGGGCATCAGCCATTCTACGAAAAGAAAGATATAGTTTAGAAAAGAATCAAAGGGAGATTGAACTGGACTTATGAGGGAATTTTTATAAAAACTCTTTTATTCTTAATAACATTTCTAAGAGTTCTTTTCTGAAAAATACTTTTTAAAACAAGTTATTTCGGAAAATACTTTATTTTTAAAATAAAATTTTAAAAATCCTATAACATTATGCTCTAATACCAAGTGAAACACCCCCACACCCCTTAATATACCCAATAGGACACATTAAAAGGCGTGGTGTGTTGTAGGTATAACTGAAACTAATATAGACTAAGATTCACAAGACAAAAACAGGTAAAAACAGCGGAAATTAAAATAATACTTATTTAAACAAAAGCTTCATAATTGCTCATAAACCAAATAAGTCAAATACTAAATATGACATACATGTCTCAAAAACCAAAATGTCTCATGAAATAAAAACTCATAGTCTCAAAATCAGAATACATAATATTCCTCATAATAAGCCAGTACACAGAAAGAGTTAAAGCTAGAATAAAAGAAATACATGGTAGAGATCTTCTCCCAAAATCCTCCAAGCAATCGCAATCTACAGCCCTCTCCCTTGATTACCTATGGGGAGAAAAAGAGAAAATAGAGGAGTGGGTCAGGCTAAAAGTCTTGTGAGTGATAGTAACTACTAGAATCTTTAAGTAAAGTAAAAGTAACATGCTCTTTAATAGCTCTAGTGTGTACAAAAGGAAACAAAGGAAATAGGAAAGAGATAAACTGGAAAATACGATTAAACTTTTACAATTGATAAGATATGTCAACTTTGATTGTTTGCATTTGTCTTTGATAGCTGTTTGATTAGGCTAAATTTCTAATCCTGTAATTAGGTTCAAATCCTAATTCTACCCTTTGATCGGTCTGGTACTTCATAGACCTTACTACGGACTAGGACGCTATATAACTCCCTACACAGCAGCTAATGGTAACTACGAAAGATACACAAGGCGCCCACTGTGGACTAGACGATACATAGCTCCCTACGTAGAAGGCAATGGTGTATACGAAAGACACACATACTAAGCGCTTGGAACTCATGGCGATTATTGAGCACCGAAATGGAAGTCGCACGCGTAACTACCACCATGCTCATGCTACATGTTGCTCCACCTATTGGGTCGTATTATTACCTCGACTCGGCATAAGCGTGTCTCTCTTCTCACTTCAGGATTATGTGAAATACCGTGTCCATAGAAAATATAGGGGAATGCTGCCAGTACTAGCCCGTCATCCAAACAATATTTAATAGCGTCCTTATCCAAATCCCCTATGATTTCAACATCTCTATATTGACCAATTACTAGCATAAGCGTGCCCCTCGTCTCACTTCAGGTTTATGTGAAACACCGTACTCATGGAAAATAATATGGGAATGCTATTTGGTACAAGTCCTACTTTAATTCTTTGCTTATTAACTTAGATAAATTATTTAAATAAGCTTTTACTCTTGTTCTTACTATTTGTGCTTATTAATTTATCCTAAGTCTTAAAATAAGCCTTATTATGTTCTATTTCTTATTATAACCTACGTTATAATCATGCTTATTACTTAACCCAAGGTCTAAGTGTGAAAATAAGCTACTTTCTTCTTTTATTCTTTTTAGTTATAATTCTAAGTTATAACTAGACCAATCTCTTTAATTTAGTCCAATTAATATCATAATTAGGCATAATTTCAGTTCAATTCCATTTATATTACAATCTTTATAATTACATCTTATATTCCATTATTTCAGATTTCTTATAATTTAATCCAATTTCGCATTAATTCTATTCTAATCCATATGCGAATAAGAAGGAGGAATAAAAGAAAACTGAAAATAGAAGGAAATCCAAGGCGTAAGAAGAAGATGTAAATAACGCATAAATAAAAGTAGATAAACTAAAATACTGTAAATAAACTATAAATAAATGGAAAAGCTAGAAATAAACTAAAATTAACTGAAAATAATTCTAAAAACCGTAAATAAATTACTAAAAAGGTTACTCCAAAAATCGTAGTAAAAGTACAACTATTGGAAACTCTATTATTTTAAATTACTTAAAGAAATTTAAAATAATTACAATCACTCACCTCTGGTCCTTAGCTCTTCCCTTTAGGCCTTCACGGATCCACTTGGGGTTGTTAAATATTTTTATTTAAAACGATTTGCTCCTTGGAAAATTATTCCGCTTAGGGTCCTTTCTGAATAGGTGAACCTAATTGGAGAAAATCTTAGAATAACAAAAAGTGTTAGGCCTAGAGTTCTATTTATAGGGGTAGAAGTGGATCTCAGACCGTTGGATTTGGGGATTGAATAGGATGCAACCACGTCATAAGCTGAATAGGAGCCATCGAATGCAAGAATAGAAGGACTGGATTGAAATAAAGATGCAAAACACGTCATAGGAAGCCTTTGGAATGAAGAAAAATTTTCTTCGTTCCTGAACGCAGGCGGGTCGACGACCCTTCTGCCTAGGTCGACCTGGCCTATATATATATATATATATATATATATATATATATATATATATATATATATTCTTGCTTATTTTGTTTAATTCATATCTCGTTCATTTTAGCTCGGAATCTAACGTTCTATATATGGAAATTGACCAGAAAATTACCACGGACGCAATGGTACAACTCCCGTGACTCAATTCTGATAATATCACAAAGTTATTTTATTATTTAATTAATTAACGAATTAATTATCACGGGTTAAAATTTTGGGTTGTTACAATGAGTTCGAGGAAGGTAGCTCGTAAATAGAACGAGGAAGGCCTCTACTATGGAAAATGGAATGAGGACGTCTAGAGGTGTTTTGATGATGACGGCTTGATATGGAATGGAGTTATGAGGATGATTATCCACAAGGGCGGGCCCTAGAAAGGGTAAACCATGGATAGAATGTTGAAAGGTTCTATTGTGGAAAGAAAGAAATGTGGAATGGTTCCTTAAGGATGAATGGAAAATAAATGGAGCAAGAAAAGGGCTCGAATATGCGTGCGAAGGATCATTGATACTCGGAGTGTTTTCCGATGTACTTGTAAGTAGGGGTTTTATGAGGAAACATATTAGGTACTTGAAATGGCTACCCCAGATCATAAGAATGGATTTGTATACCCTGGATCGGTGGAATGGATCTAGTGTTAGCTTTGGGCTAGTGGGCGAGTACACTAAAAACCAAAAATTTTCCATTAATCCATGGCAGAGGGATAATCATACGAGTTATCAAACATCCAAAGAACATTAGTGATGCAGGATCGATGCAGTGGCAACATAAGTGGATGACTAGATCATTCTAAGGGTGTAGCGATGATTAGACACATAATATTTTATGGTTGTGACCATAAGTAGGTACGCATAATATCTTGAGTGATATAGGTATGAAATAGTAGATCAGATATCTCGAGGATGAGACTATGAGGAAGATCGTCAATAGTATGGGGGTATGCATATTATATTGGGTGTATAGTTAGCCTAAAAATTAACACACACGTGTTATTGGTTGATAGGTTAGCATGGTAACGATACCGCATTATTTTGAATATGTGCGTTTATTTGGATGGGCTATGCTGATTATTCATCCATTTATTTGTACATATATCAACCTACGTTTTGTTGTGGACTTTAGTTATAGTCAATTATAATTAAATTATTGAAATGCATGAGATGAATTTAACCGTGTCTTTTGAAACTACCTGAAATGCCCTTTACGTTTTCAACTTTTTATGCAACGACTTCGACATTTCATTTCATTACAACACAAATCCACTGCCATGGCACCCGCATCCCTACCCGCTACCACCAACCTTAATCATCTATAGATTTCATCGTCTTTCTCCTTAACTCAAATCAAATTGGATTGTTGATTTCATCGTCTGATTTCGTCATCTACCGAACTTGGACCGCACAAAAACTTGTGATTTGGGTAGTAAAATTTCAATAATCTATGATGAATTTTCTGAGTTTACACTCCATTCTCCTACACAAAAGATCCCGAGGTCTGTAAGTTAATTTCCATAGCATTATGTTAAGGTTGAAAGTTAACCTTAGGTTTTTCTTTTCTTCTGCACCATCTTAATTTGGGGGATTAGAAATAACCACTACAACAAAACAGCTATTTTACAACGGCCAATGCTCGTTGTAATATGCATTTCGCAACGGGCATGCGCCCGTTGTATTAGGCCTCGTTGTAATAGGTCGACCATATTTTACAACGGGCAATGCCCATTGTAATATGGATTTCGCAACGGGCAATGCCCGTTGTAATACATGACATTGCAACGGTTTCTGATCGTTGCAAAATAAATGAAAATTTAAAAAAAAAATACAGCAGCATCCATGCAGTACATCCATACCAATAATGAATAATTTAACAAGAAATAAATATGATCATAAAACAACCAAAATCACATACGAAAAGACTAAAAGTTGGAGTCATAAAATTCAAACACATTCCAAAAAGTTAGATAAGTTTACATCGACATAGTTCTAATATACACATGAATGTTTACATTAACATTTAATAAACCTCCAATTCAGCTTTTTCTCCGCTTTAGAAGTACTTGCATACAGTAAAGGATTTTATAAGTAAAATGTTGAACCTGCTCAGCCAGATATTCAGTTTCCACAAAGTCTGCAAGTTGAGGATCGTTAGATCGAGTTGCTGCCTGTTTTCATTCAATTTAGAAATTTATTATAACCGCCCAAAAATTGAAACTGACAAAAATACTAAAAGCAATTTTCGGTTGACTTACACTGTGTAGATGAATCAGCTTCTCATTAGTAAGCTTTTCCAAAGAGAGTGCAAGTTCCATTGGTAAAAATAATAGCATGTGTTAAAACATAAGCTAAGAACGTTTTTGCTCTACTGACGCAGAACATATAATCAGCGGTGGTTTTGTTTCAAATACATGTATGTTACTTTAACAAGTAATCTGCACCAAAGTTTATGCAGATCAAACATCTAAACTTCTGCAGTTACCATAATTATAAATTATTTAACCCTACAGTTGAAAGTTGAGCCAATAGACAACACGTAGTTAACAAAAAGTCAGTAACCCTTTGTTTCTTTATACCATGGAATATGCTAATTTACACAAACTGAATTCTATAGAAGAACAATAACGTGTACAGACATTAGATGGGAGTTTCATTAACAACTTCATATAAATGCAACTTCAAATGAATGCATGTTGAAAAAATTGAGTGGCTAAACATATATAACCATAAACAAAATATACCATATAATCCATCGCCTTTTTCTGAGTGATCGAATTCAGATAAAGGTGCAATTATGGACTGAAGCTTCACTCTACCTCCTCGTTTGTTTTGAGTCAATACAATATCATAACTAATTAGACAATGAAAATTATAGTTTCGTAAAACCAAAAACATTAGTAGGCGCAAATATGACACCTAATACTCCATTAGTTTCTCAGCATGTCCACGTTCCTCTTCACTTGATTCCTTGAAAAACCTGGATAGATTGAACAAATTATAAAGTTAACTTCTTAAATTGAAATCCGTTAAAGACCAGAAATGAGAGCCGATTCAGTTTTAAACTTACTTGGCAAATCCTAATATTTCTAAATCAGATCAGCATATTTCATGTATTATTGATAACCAGGGGGGTTTACAACTTATTTTTTCCATCATTTGTGCCAAGCACTTAGAATGAAAGAACAAACCTTTCGATTAACTTAATTGTAGATGCAAACAAAATTAATACCCCAATATGGTTTGTGGCAGATGATTTAAACTACATGTTATATAATGAAGAAATAATATCTTATTAACTTGTTAAACTAGTGATAATTCCCTTGTTCTAATTAACTTGATTAGCAACATAAGAGTTATTTGCCAAAAACCATTTAAGTACAATAATGCTTGGCATTTATAATTTGTCTACTGAAGCGATTCAGGGCGGTTTTAATATGCAAATAGAAGGTAACCACATGTTTAGGTACATATAAAAACTTAAATTTATCAAATCTTCCCTACAGAACTTGAACTTTAATAGATTGAGTTTCTCGATAATGTGTGAAAATTTGAGAGAGAGTAACAACTTACTATACAGTCGGCTATTATACAATCCAACTAACCAAATAGTGATAAAAGCATATGAAGACAGTTTAAATTCATATTTAATGGTCAAAGTCATGAAATAGCAAGTAAAAAATCGAACAGGTCGAAAGTGCTATCAGGGATAAATTCAATGGTCGAAGTCAAAGCAAGTGCAATGCTGTGATGACCAAGGAAACAACGAACGAAATCAACATCAGCAAAATCAACTCAAAACCGTGGTGGCCAAGAAATCGACCAAGTCAGAAATCACAAGCCGTAGGAATCAAGTCACAAATATATACGAATTGAAGAAGTCAGAGATCAATCTCAAGCATCCATACAAAATCAACCGGCCGAGATAAATTAAATGGCAAATTCAAACGAATGAGAAAATAGGAATTCGATGAAAATGTGTATGCTTGTGCACACTAATTATGGATCGTGTAATATGGACTAACAATATATGCGGAATGTTATTTACAATTGCTATACAAGTAAATATTCAATAAACTAACTATATAGCAATTCATAGATATGGAATAGTAAATGCAGTAAACTATAAAAATCACACCAGGGATTTTTATACTGGTTCGGACCTCCCGTCCTACGTCCAGTCCCAGACTTCTATCTGTATTTTCACTACCAACTACCTCGCTTCACCCGGAGGAACAGGTTTACAACACCCGAACAGCCGAACGGGATTTCGTGCCTCTTACAACACCGAGGACTTCAACAAAAAACAAATACAATTGCCGTTGACAACTTGTGCTCTTGATAACACTGATTTGTCACTTGTAGTACACCCTTCCTATAATCTTATCCTCAAAGTATGTGAATGATGTTTGTGAAGATTGAAGGAAGTATATTACTTAATTGAATCAAAAGATATGAAATAATTTCAATGATTCAATAAGCAATTTGAAGTAGAGAGCTTTTAGAATGCAAGAGTATTTAGAAAGTAAGATCAGAAATTTAAAGCAAAAAATTGTTATTTTTCAATCAATGATTTAGACATGTTTATATAGAGAATAAATGGTTGTAACTCTTTGTGAAGAGTAGCCATTAATAGATATGATCATTGATGAAAGGTAAGAGATGCAACCATTAGAGAAAGAAGTGTCTTTTGGGAAAGGTTGCTCTCTGTTTAAAAACGGTCGACAGGTCAAAGATGGCCGGTAGACAGAATTTCGAAAATATAGACGTTATGTGCATGTGTGCACGTTCATTGTGCATTTTACACAGAAACGGTCGACCGCCTGGATTATCACCGGTCGACCGGTCCCTGTTAAATTGCACAGTGAATGTGCAATGCCTATTCAAACGTATATATTTAGGTGCATGATTATTTGAGGATAGATTTTAACAATTTTATCACTATTGCAACATTAAATAATCAACCTATAATCTAGAGTACCATATGTAGCTCTTTTGTGTCTCTTTATAGCCAAGATGTCTTCTTTTTGTCGATCGCCTTTATTTCTTTGTCAGAAATCAAAACTCTGTGACTCAACATTCGAATCCTATATAAACCCATTCATCATCGGCTTTCAGAAGCATTCGAGTCAAAGCAACAAAGAATAATCATTCAACTCGAATCATCGATCGAGTTCAAGTATTCAACCAGAAAAAGCAAAGAGCAAAAATTACATATCGAAGTCTTTTTGAACTCGATCGTCGAAGCTACCGTATGCAAACTTGAAGATACAATCGATCATCAAAATAATCACGAGAACATCCACTTGATTGATCAACAACGTCGGCGCTTTCAAATTTCACAAAACCCTAAATCTGGATTGAGGAACGAACGAACGAGGAACGGCCGCCATTTTCACAAAAGAAAGGAACGGAGAAAAAAAGAGAAACGGGCCGAAGATATAAAAGAAAAATAGGGCCGGCCATTATATTAGTTTATAATTTTATTTGAGCGTTATTACAACGGGCATTTTGTGACCGTTGTAAAATTGTTATCTATTACAACGGGCATTTTGTGACCGTTGTAAAATTGTTATCTATTACAACGGGCATTTTGTGAACGTTGTAAAATTGACATGTATTACAACGGGCTTGAAAGGACCGTTGTAATAGCATTCTATTACAACGGGCTATCATCATCCGTTGTAAAAAGGGCATTGTATATGGCATCTATTACAGCGGGCCTGAATGGACCATTGTAATAGCCTTCTATTACAATGGGCAGCCAATGCCCGTTGTAAAAAGGGCGTTGTAATAGGGTATTTTTGTTGTAGTGAACATATAGCTACTAAAGTTGTATTGTAAAATTATTTATTTATCTAACCTGAAATTCTTTGCAACAAAAAATAGGATGCCGAAATTCCTCCAATTGTTGAAGAAAATCCAACAATTCAATTTCTATCTAAGCAACAAATGTAAGAATTGGGTCCAAAGATAATTGATGTTGAGAGTCCATTAAATGAAGAGAGGGCTTTAGTTCTTTACAACCCGACTGACAACCTGTTCCAGTCAATTTATTCAATTAGAGTGGATACTAAACATATTTTGATCTGAAGGTAAGTGTGTCCTTGCTTCTTTTTTGTCGGATATGATACTTGCACATTTAACGTGTTCTATAGTTTGTCCAGTCCTATGAGGTTTGCCTGAAAAATGCAGTGGGCGGGGTGGTTGAATAAAAACACAGTCTTGGTCTAGGTGGGTTCTGGCTAATGAAACGGGAAAGGGCGACAAGCATCCGGTTATGAAGGCAGATGTTGTGAAAGTGCAGGGTCAGCAGACGATCAAAGTGGGACCTGGAGAGACGTTGTGGAGCATTTCATTGAGAGTTCATAGAAGTGGGTCGAAGTTGAGAAAACTAGCTGCATTGAACACTCATATTAGGAACCTTAATGTCATTTTTCCTAATGAAACCATCAAATTGTGATGATCGGTTGCTTTATTATATGTACCAGGGAGATTTGTATATGAATGATGTCTGTTATTACATGTACCGGGAAGATTTGTATATGAATGATGTCTGTCGTGAAAAATCCAATATTTTAAGTAGCATTTCGAAAGCAAAACATAAAGTCATGATTTAGTTTCTCTGGCTCATTATACTTTTTCATTTATATCTGTAATGGTAACTTAATTCTATTGATTGTTACTAACGAGGTATTAATATATACCAATTCTTTTCTCTCAATTATGCATCCAGGTTATAGGATTGTTTTTGTACTCAGAGTCCTAGACTTAATTTTCAGACATGTAATAGTTAAGTTTAGAAAATAAAATAAAAAATACAAGAAAAAAAGTCTCGCTTTAGCTTGGACATAGTGTGGTGGTTTATATGTTAACCGGTAATGGTTATTACAGCTTATATGTATTCAAGTTAAGTTTGACCATCCACTTAAAATCGTATACATGTATTAAGATCAAGAAGAAAATCATTTGAAACAACACAATAGCGAACTGCAGTTTCAAGTTTATAATCACTTTACTGAGACCACTGACCAAACCTAATAAACATCAATTCTATATAATGTCATTTTCTTTGTTGTTTTCCAAGTAATGTTACCTTCTAATGATATTAGAACTATTTGTTCCCTCTTTGTTTGAAACAAAATGCATCTTATTGGTCAGTTATATCCTTTTTATTATGCGGATTCAACATCAACGTAAAGGTGGACTCATTCTCAAGGATAGGACAATATAGGGTATAAACCATGCTTATAACCTCTACTTCCATACTTTCTTGCTAAAGTATTGTTCATATGTGGCAGGTTATCAATGAGATATAAAACAGTTAGCATACTCTATGCTAAATTATAGTAATACTCACATGATTATGGCAATACACATTTAATTCTTTCACAAAAAAATAACCCAGACGCAAAATTGTGAGATCCAAAAGAAATAATCAGTCAAACGAGTAAGTCCACGAACATTAGAATAAATACAAATATAGCATATTGTTGTGAACATTGAATAGAATTGTGTCAAGTACAGTTTCGTTTTTTTAGAAAAAACAATCAAAATTCAGTGCTCTTGCATACTGAAATGATATCACCGATAATAATATGTACTATGGCGTTACTCTTACACTATGTCGTACTTTAGTTGGACCATGAATGGATCTTTAAGAGAAATAATAAATAAATGAAACGTCTAAGTACTATTGGCATTCCATATGAGGGTCGTATAAGGGTTCCATTACATTCAATAACAGTCATAAATAACATAATAAATTAATTTTATAATTAGTAATTAATGTAACCCTTCGTATATTCATATCTCACAAGAATAACAGTCTAAATCTCAAAGCATTTAGTTTTAATTAAGCTAACATCGTGAATCAGTCATACCATAGTTTACACTAGGATAGCTGAATTTGAATCCTTGAAATTCATGTAGTTTATAGTGCCAGATCTTATATTCATTTTGCGTCTGGGTTATTTTTTCTTTATTTCCTTACTCCATACTCAATCTCAATAAAATTTATGCACCAAACCTAACAAAACCAATGGAAAAATCTTATCTCATTGCCAAAAATTATGAATAGACCTTGATCCATGAAGCCAACCAAACCTATGATCTTCAACTTGGAACATTATGGTACTTTAACATGCCCATTATTTCGTTAGCTATCAAATCCAAAAAATTTTAAATTTCAAATTTATTTCTCTCAATTTAATGTTATGTTATACAAACTTTATTATGAGTCTTTTTGTCTACAGTGGATGCTTAGTGATACCCTAAACATGTTAGTGGCATCGCTTGATCTTCTTTTCAAAGGTACTGAACTGGTAATGGAGTGCAGAAGTGGATTAAGCAATGGAAGTTATCAAAAAAGTAGCTACGTAGTAGATGACTCCTTTATATCAATTGGCTTCTTTATGTTAGAAATCTGCTATTAGAAACTGCAATCGTTTCATTTACTTTTAACGTTATGCAGTTTCTAATCGTAATGTGAACCTATTAATTAGGTCATAAATAGAACGTTTCATTTACCTTTAACATTATGCAGTTTCTAATCTTAATGTGACCCTATTAATTAGGTCATAAATAGAACGTTTCATTTACCTTTAACGTTATGCAGTTTCTAATCTTAATGTGACCCGATTAATTAAGTCATAAATAGACCGTTCTATAATTAGAACATTAGGTCTGTGATTAATCTTAAGCGTTGAATTGGTATATGATGGACGTACCAGATTTAGAGTTAAATGTTATATAAAGGATTGGGTCCTCTCTCTCCCTGCCAACAGATGTATTCTTCTCCATCAAGAAACACATAAAGAAATAGGGTTAGAGAGAGAAACCGAATTCTAAGAAGAAGAGTAATTTTTAGAAGTCAGAAGAAGAAGATGACAGCCATTACATCTTCCACTGTTAATCAAGGTACGTCATCTTAAACAAAAAATCATATTAAGTTTTGTTTGTGAAATATTCATTATTGGTGATCCTTGGGCTATTACTTGAATTGTTCATCATTAATCATGAAAGATCGAACAGTAAATAATTTCTGACATTTGGTATCAGAGCCACCAATCAATAATTGAATATTTCCTATGATTGTAATTGATCTGTTCTATGCTTTACTCATGATGTTTAATCAAGTATGTGTTATAAGTCATTTATGCACATGAGATTTATGATTTTGTTAATCACCAAAGTGGTCAAAATCAGAATAATCATTTAGTGCATAAGTGACATAATGATTATTGATAGAAATTGCCGGTTATAATAATACCAATTAAAAACTGGCGTCACTAATGATAGAACCTGAGAACTTACCCAAAGGAAAGCCTTGTTCTAATACTAGTTGACATGATGAGGTTTAATAGATATCTTGATTAAATAAATATTGATCATCCAAAGATGTCAGTTCTATTTAATTGAATATATTTATTACTTACTTATGTTTTGGTATTTAATTATGTTAAGTATAAGATAGAATCTACCCAAAGATGTGCTATATTATACTATTATGTACATATCTGAATCACGTTAGCTATGAGCTTATAGTTATTTCAATTTTTTTTAATTTGCAGTAGTTCCCATGAATACACATGCTTCATCTGTTACATTGTTCACTGGTGTTAATTTTTCTGAATGGAGAGAACAAGTCAATTTCCATTTAGGTGTTCAGGATCTTGACTTGGCACTCCTTGAGGATAAACCTGTTGCTCTTACAACAGCTAGTACTGAGACAGAAAAATCACACCATAAAGCATGGGAACGCAGTAACAGATTGAGCCTTATGTTTATTAAGATGACTGTTGCTAACAACATCAAGTCAACAATTCCACAAACAGAAAGTGCTAAGGAATATATGCAGTTTGTGGAAGAGCGTTTTCGTTCAGCTGATAAGTCACTCGCTGGTACTCTTATGGCAAAACTCACGACCATGAAGTTTGATGGGTCGCGAACTATGCAAGAGCACATTATAGAGATGACTAATCTTGCAGCAAGGTTAAACTCCCTTGGACTTACAGTAGAGGATTCTTTTCTTGTCCAGTTTATCCTGAACTCGCTACCTTCTGAATATGCACCTTTTCAAATTAACTATAACACTATAAAGGATAAGTGGAATGTCAATGAATTGGCCAGTAGACTTGTTCAGGAAGAAGGACGTTTGAAAAATCAAGTGAATCACTCAGTAAGTTTTGTGAGTAATAAAGCCGGTAAAGAAAAGAATGGAAAATCAAGTCATTTCAAGAAGAAAAAGGCACCTGCTAAGAATGGGCAGGATAAGGAAAAGAAATAACTAAAGGATGTTCGATGCCATTTCTGTAAAAGGAAAGGACATTATCAAAATGACTGTCCGAAAAGGATAGCTTGGTTCGAAAAGAAAGGGATTTCTTATGATCCGAACCATAAATCCAAACGAAGATCGTTTTCTCTTTATGGGAAACGGAATGAAATCCACAATAGAAGGCATTGGGACTTATCGTCTAATTCTAGAAAGTGGATATGTATTAGACTTATATAGTACCCTTTATGTACCTTCATTATCTAGAAACCTTATTTCTGTAAGTAAGTTGGATATTTCTGGTTTTAGATGTACGTTTGGATCTGGTTGTTTTGATTTATATAAGAATACTGATAATGTTGGTTCTGGTATTCTAATTGATGGTTTATATAAATTGAAACTGAATGACACTTATGCGAATTCCTTGCTGAATGTAATAAATAATGTTGGATGCAAACGTAGCATGTTGAATGAAAATTCTGCTTTCTTATGGCATAAAAGACTAGGTCACATATCCAAAGAAAGAATGATGAGATTAGTAAGTAATCAAATTTTGTCAAATTTGAACTTTAGTGATCTAGAATTATGTGTGGATTGTATTAAAGGTAAACAAACCAAACATAATAAGAAAGGAGCCACTAGAAGCAGCCAGCTTCTTGAAATAATACACACTGATATTTGCCGACCTATGGACACTCTAGCCTTTAATGGAGAAAAGTATTTCATCACTTTTATTGACGATTTTTCCCGCTATGGTTATGTCTATTTGCTTCATTAAAAATCTCAATCTGTGAATGTCCTTGAGACGTTTGTAAAGGAAGTTGAGAGGCAATTAGATAAAAAGGTGAAAATCATAAGGTCTGATAGAGGTGGTGAATATTATGGCAAATATAATGAGTCAGGCCAGTGTCCAGGTCCATTTGCAAAATTCCTCGAAAGTCATGGCATATGTGCGCAATACACAATGTTAGGTACACCACAGCAAAATGGTGTAGCAGAAAGGCGCAATAGGACGTTAATAGATATGATTAGGAGTATGATGTCAGATTCTACACTACCTAAGAATTTGTTGTCGTATGCTCTCAAAACCGCTAATTATTTGTTGAATAGGGTTCCTAGTAAAGCTGTTCAAAAGACTCCTTTTGAATTATGGACTAACAGGAAACCTAGCTTAAGACACCTGCATGTTTGGGGTTGTCCAGCGGAAGCGAGAATTTATAATCCACATGAAAAGAAATTAGATTCTCGAACGATTAGTGGGTATTTTTTAGGTTACCCTGAAAAATCTAAAGGACATGTGTTTTATTGTCCTAATCATAGTCCAAGAATTGTAGAAACTGGTAATGCAAGATTCATTGAGATTGGTGAAGTCAGTGGGAGTACTAGAAGAGAAATAGTGGAAATAAAGGAAACAAGGGTAAATGTTACATTGCCTAGAATAGTTCCTCCATCTACTATTACTCCAAATGTTGTTCCAGCTGTTGGAGAACAGCATGATGATAAACAACATATAAATGAAGAAGTACTTCCTGAAGGAAATGACTTACATAATGCTGATATGCATGAACCACAACAAGTACCATTAAGAAGATCTCAAAGAGATCGTAGGTCAGCTATTTCTAATGATTATATGGTTTATATGCAAGAATCAGATTATGATATAGGAATCAATAAGGACCCAGTTTCGTTTTCACATGCTGTAGAAAGTAAAGAGTCAAAGGAATGGATTAATGCCATGAAAGAAGAACTAAAATCCATGCAACAGAATGAAATTTGGGATCTCGTTGAGTTACCACATGGCTATAAAAGAGTCGGATGCAAATGGGTTTTTAAAACCAAACACGACTCTAGTGGTAATATCGAACGGTATAAAGCTAGACTTGTTGCTAAGGGTTACACTCAGAAAGATGGTGTTGATTACAAGGAGACATTTTCTCCTGTTTCGAAAAAGGACTCACTAAGAATAATAATGGCATTAGTAGCACATTATGATTTGGAATTGCATCAAATGGATGTGAAAACATCCTTTCTGAATGGAGATCTTGATGAGGATGTTTATATGGATCAACCTGAGGGTTTTTCTGTAAAAGGTAAAGAACAATTAGTGTGTAAACTTAAGAAGTCAATATATGGGCTTAAACAAGCATCCCGACAATGGTATATTAAGTTCAATACCATTATTACATCTTTTGGTTTTAAGGAAAATACGGTTGATCACTGTTTATACCAAAAGATCGGTGGGAGCAAGTTTATTTATCTAGTCCTTTATGTTGATGACATCTTGCTTGCTGCAAATAATTTAAGCATATTGCATGAGACTAAGGAATTTCTCTCAACGAACTTTGAAATGAAAGATATGGGAGAGGCATCCTATGTGATTGGAATAGAAATATTTCATGATCGATCACAAGGAATATTGGGGTTGTCTCAGAAAGGATATATCGAAAGGATTCTAGAGAGATTTGGAATGAGTAAGTGTTCACCTGGGAAAGTTCCTGTACAGAAAGGTGATAAATTCAATCTCATGCAATGTCCTAAGAATGATGTTGAACGAAAGGAAATGGAATCAATTCCATATGCATCTGTAGTTGGTAGCCTAATGTATGCTCAAACCTATATTAGACCGGATATCGGTTTTGCGGTCGGTATGTTAGGGAGGTATCAAAGTAATCCAGGAAGGGAACATTGGCAAGCTGCAAAGAAAGTGTTAAGGTACTTACAAGGCACGAAAGATTACATGCTCATGTATAGTTGATCCAATGAATTGGAGGTGATTGGATATAGCGATTCAGATTTTGTTGGATGCATCGATACTAGAAAATCGACTTTTGGTTACCTGTTTATGTTTGCTCAAGGAGCCATATCATGGAAAAGTGCGAAACAAACTATCGTTGCTTCATTACTATGGAGGCAAAATTTGTTGCATGTTATGAAGCCACAATTCATGCATTATGGTTGTGGAACTTTATTTCAGGACTTGCGGTTGTCGACACCATTAGCAAGCCGTTGAAAATTTATTGTGATAACTCTACAGCAGTGTTTTTCTCAAAAAACGACAAGTACTCTAAAGGTGCCAAACATATGGAACTGAAGTATCTTGTTGTGAAAGATGAGGTTCAGAAACAAAGAGTGTCAATCATGCACATCAGGACAGAACTTATGATTGCAGACCCTTTGACGAAAGGGTTACAGCCAAGACAATTTAAGGAACATGTTCAAAGAATGGGTCTTGGTTGTATTAATAATAATTGATGTGTGTGACATTCTGAGCTCCTTTGTGTGTTTCTGATATACAATTATGTGTCTCTTGTTTTAATGTGGTAGTACGTACTTTATGTAATTTTAAACAAGAAAGAGTCTTATAAAGATATTATGTTTAATCATTATGATATAAGACATTATGTGGACCATTATGCTGTTTTATATAAATTATGAGTATAAAATGATGGATTGCTGGTATTGTAGTATATGGAAGGGAATGCATTGAATTAATAATGCACAACCGCCATAACTCTCAGCAATTTATCATAGTATGATGTTCAACACTTGATATTATGAATAATCAGGTCAAGTGGGAGAATGTTAGAAATCTGCTATTAGAAACTGCAATCGTTTCATTTACTTTTAACGTTATGCAATTTCTAATCTTAATGTGACCCTATTAATTAGGTCATAAATAGAACGTTTCATTTACCTTTAACGTTATGCAGTTTCTAATCTTAATGTGACCCTATTAATTAGGTCATAAATAGAACGTTTCATTTACCTTTAACGTTATGCAGTTTCTAATCTTAATGTGACCCGATTAATTAAGTCATAAATAGACCGTTCTATAATTAGAACATTAGGTCTGTGATTAATCTTAAGCGTTGAATTGGTATATGATGGACGTACCAGATTTAGAGTTAAATGTTATATAAAGGATTGGGTCCTCTCTCTCCCCTGCCAACAAATGTATTCTTCTCCATCAAGAAACACATAAAGAAATAGGGTTAGAGAGATAAACCGAATTCTGAGAAGAAGAGTAATTTTTAGAAGTCAGAAGAAGAAGATGACAGCCATTACATCTTCCGTTGTTAATCAAGGTATGTCATCTTAAACAAAAAATCATATTAAGTTTTGTTTGAGAAATATTCGGTATTGGCGATCCTTGGGCTATTGCTTGAATTGTTCATCATTAATCATGAAAGATCGAACAGTAAACAATTTCTGACGCTTCATTATTCTTTAGTGGAAACATCTTGGCTTCCCGATTCATATATTTATGCTTATGTTAGCTTGATTTTGAATATTATGTCTATGGGTTTATTTGTGTCATGTCTTTGTGAACAATAACGGGTATGTTTGATTTATCATCTCTTAAATTCAGAATATTACGACTAATTTGTTTTCTAAATTATTTCACCATCTGTAATGTGAATTTTTTGATCTCTCAGCTCTGAATTACAGTTGCAATAATTTTCTTTTGTAAAAATTTTGTGAACATGATGCTTTTAGTCATGGATATGTAATACTGTTTGATTTAAATGCAGTTAACCTTTTCATATTTTCTTGATTTGTTAAATGATCTAAATTAACACTAACATGGGCCTTATTTGGTTAACTTATATTTTCTTTCAATGTGCGTATTTGGTTTTTACTAAGCATTAGGATTTTTCACCAAACTAAAACGTGATAAAATTATAGCTAGTTTAATGCATTATATTTTAAATTTTTTTGGAGCAATTTTTTGATGCCACAGGGGCTCAAATCCATGACTTTTAGAACCTCTGTCTAAAACTCCATCCCCTAACCACTTGAGCTATAAGTCTTTGATCCATTATGTTTTAAATTGATCAAGTTATAAATTATGTCTTACATGTTTTCTTTTATATTTTGCATATTTTTTGAAAATATTAGTATTTGTGTAATCCATGTGCAATTTTAAACTATAAAAATAAGAAAGTGAGTGAAAAATTAGTTGGAACGAAATAATTAGATAAAGAAATATTAATCAATATTTGGGTCAATAGTAGTAAATATATTAATCATCAAGTAGGCTGAAATTAAAGGAAGAAAGCAACATGCTCATTAAACGATAATATAAATGTTAAGATAAGTAAATTTCAAATACACAAGTGACTATATGCAAGTCCATGTGGGCGTGCATATATACTCGTAAACATAATGTATGCATCATGATGCTTAAACAATCATAATAATAATCACAAATTCTATTCAAACACCAAGAAATACTATACCCACATCAAAAATAATTAAAAATTAATCATTATACATCAATTTTTACTTTACCCACGCCATAAAAATTATTATCTCTTTTATGTTGTTCTATTTCAAACTTGTAGTACGTATTTAGTATTTTTAAACAAGATTCAGCACTAAAACATCAAATTTAAATCAATGAAAACATCATTGAACAATAAATCTCATATACATAATTTCCAAAACATTGTTTATATAAAATATATCTTGTTTAAGGAATAAATTTCTTTTACGTATAACTCATACTCCACCCAAAAGAAATAACGTAAATCCAATAAAAATTTCATCGAGCAATATATATCTCATGTCCAACAAAATCGAATAATAAATTTTATCTATTTTCATATTTTAGAAATCATTCAAAAAAGAAATCTTCATATATTACGATAAATATCAATTATATAAATATAAATCAAACAAACGATACATAAATACTCACCTCAAACGAATATTAACATAGATATGTTCCTAATCAATGAAGAATAACATTTTCCCTTCTATCTCCACCTAATTTGCTTCTAGAAATCCAGATGTATGCGTTATTGAATGAATTCCTAGCCTTTTTTTTCCTTTTTTGATTGAATAACTCTTTCCATTTTCTAAATCTAATATTTAGTTTTTTCGCAAGAATAAGACATAGGTGGAGGCTAAGAATAAATTAGGATTTTTACTCTAACCCCAGAGATATATGAAATAACAGTGAATATACAGAGATAAAAGGATAGAGAGAGGTAAAGGAGAAAATTTAAACGTACTTTTTAAAGAGAGTAACAAATAGATATATTTTACAATCTATTAGAAAATTACCTTTTAAACAAAGAAGATCGACTCCCAATATATACAGGGAATCATTCTCCCAATAAATGGGCTAATTTACCTCTACGCCATTCAATGCGCCATTGATTGCTAATTTTCATAATTAGTTTCCTATAATACATAAAATTAATACATAAACAATTTATGTGTATAAATTCAATGATCATTCAATAATCAAGGATGTATTTATGTACCTTGATTATTGAATTTATACACATAAATTGTTTGCGTATTAATTTTATGTATTATAGGAAACTAATTATAAAAATTAGCAATCAATGGCGTATTGAATGGCGTAGAGGTAAATTAGCCCATTTATTGGGAGAATGATTCCCTGTAGATATTGGGAGTCGATCTTCTTTGTTTAAAAGGTAATTTTTAATAGATTCTAAAATATATTCATTTGTTACTCTCTTTAAAAAGTACATTTAAATTTTCTCCTTTACCTCTCTCTATCCTTTTATCTCTGTATATTCGCTGTTATTTCATATATCTCTGGGGGGTTAGAGTAAAAATCCTAATTTATTCTTAGCCTCCACATGTGTCTTATTCTTGTGAAGAAAAAATATATTAGATTTAGAAAATGGAAAGAGTTATTCAATCAAAAAATGAAAAAAGGCTAGGAATTCATTCAATAACGCATACATATGAATTTTTAGAAGCAAATTAGGTGGAGATAGAAGGGAAAAATCTATTCTTCATTGATTAGGAACATATCTATGTTAATATTCGTTTGAGGCGAGTATTTATGTATCGTTTGTTTGATTTATATTTATATAAATGATATTTATCATATTAGATGAAGATTTCTTTTTTGAATGATGTTCTAAAATATGAAAATAGATTAAATATATTATTCGATTTTGTTGGACATGAGATCTATATTGCTCAATAAAAAATTTATTAGATTTACGTTATTTCTTTTGGGTGGAGTATGAGTTATACATAAAAGAGATTTATTCCTTAAACAAGATATATTTTATATGAACAATGTTTTGGAAATTATGTATATGAGATTTATTATTCAATGATGTTTTCATTGATTTAAATTTGATGTTTTAATGCCGAATCTTGTTTAAAAATACTAAATACACACTACAAGTTTGAAATAGAACAGAATAAAAGAGATAATAATTTTATTGTCTTTTCTTTCCCTTTATTGGTTTATTTCTTTCAAATCTATAAGATTAAAATAATGATTTTTGAAACAGGTATTGGTAGTTCTCTAATTAAGTTTGAAACAAATTAAAAGACATGAAAATTTACCTAAACATATAGAGTTGAATTAGTTATGTTGGATTTTTTTGAAAATTTTGTTTTAAAACGGAAAAATTAAAGAATAAGGTGAGGAATGTAATTTTATTGAAAGTTATGAATAATGTGTAATTTTTATGGCATGGGTAAAGTAAAAATTGATGTAAATGATTTTTAATTATTTTTGATGTGGGTATAGTATTTCTTGGTGCTTGAATAGAATTTGTGATTATTATTATGATAGTTTAAGTATCATGATGCATACATTATGTTTACAAGTATATATGCACGCCCACATGGACTTGCATATAGTCACTTGTGTATTTGAAATTTACTTATCTTAACATTTATACTATCATTTAATGAGCATGTTGCTTTCTTCCTTTAATTTCAGCCTACTTTATGGTTAATATATTTACTACTATTGGCCCAAATATTAATTAATATTTCTTTGCCTAATTATTTCATTGTTCCAACTAATTTTTCACGCACTTTCTTATTTTTATAGTTTAAAATTGCACATGGATTACACAAATACTAATATTTTCAGAAAGTATGCAAAATATAAAAGAAAACGTGTAAGACATAATTTATAACTTGATCGATTTAAAACATAATGGAGTCAAAGACCTATAGCTCAAGTGGTTAGGGGATGGCGTTTTAGATTCTAAGAGTCACGGATTTGAGTCCCTGATACATCAAAAAATTGCTCCAAAAAAATTTAAAATATAATGCATGAAACTAGCTATAATTTTATCGTGTTTTAGTTTGGTGAAAAATTCTAATGTGTAGTCAAAAACCAAATACACACATTGATAGAAAATATAAGTTAACCAAATCAGGCCCATGTTAATGTTAATTTAGATCATTAACAAATCAAGAAAATATGAAAAGGTTAAATGCATTTAAATCAAATAGTAGTACATATCCATGACTAAAAGCATCATGTTCACAAAATTATTACAAAAGAAAATTATTGCAACTGTAATCTGAGAGATAAAAAATTCACATTACAAATGGTGAAAGAATCTAGAAAGAAAATTAGTCGTAATATTTTGAATTTAAGAGATGATAAATCAAACATACCCGTTATAGTTCACAAAGATGTGACACAAATAAACCCAATAGGCATAATATTCAAAATCAAGCTAACATAAACATAAATGTATGAATCGGGAAGCCAAGATGTTTCCATTAAAGAATAATGAAGCCACTTGATATAAAGGAGTCGTCTACTACGTAGCTACTTTTTTGATAACTTCCATTGCATAACCCACTTCTGCACTCCATTACCAGTTCAGTATCTTTGAAAAGAAGATCAAGCGGTGCCACTAACATGTTTAGGGTATCACCAAGCATCCACTATAGACAAAAAGACTTATAATAAAGTTTGTATAACATAACATTAAATTGAGAGAAATACATTTGAAATTTAAAACTTTTTGGATTTGACAGCTAACGAAATAATGTGCATGTTATAGTACCATAATGTTCCAAGTTAAAGATCATAGGTTTGGGTGGCATCATGGATCAAGGTCTATTCATAATTTTTGGCAATGAGATGAGATTTTTATACTGGTTTTGTTAGGTTTGGTGCATAAATTTCATTGAGATTAAGTATGGAAGTAAGGAAATAAAGAAAAAATAACCCAGACGCAAAATGAATATAAGATCTGACACTATAAACTACGTGAATTTCAAGGATTCAAATTCAGCAATCCTGGTGTAAACTATGGTATGACTGATTCACGATGTTAGCCTAATTAAAACTAAATGCTTTGAGATTTAGACTGTTATTCTTATGAGATCTGAATATAAGAAGGGCTACATTAAATACTAATTATAAAATCAATTTATTATGTTATTTATTACAGTTATTGAATGTAATGGACCCTTATACGACCCTTATATGGAATGTCAATAATACTTAGAAGTTTCATTTATTTATTATTTCTCTTAAAGATTCATTCATGGTCCAACTAAAGTATGACATAGTGTAAGAGTAACGCCATAGTACATATTATGTTATGCCTAAAAAACAAGCACTGACATAGTACAAGCTAAAGTAGCAGCAATTTGTGATTCCAGCCTAAGTTCACCGGAGGTTGTGGCAGAGTTCGTCAAAGAGGATGGCAATGGTGTAGGCATGGAAGAGGGTAAAGTCAAAGCAATGGCATAAGGCTGGGGTATAAAAAACTATGAGTATCAGTTGTGCATGTGTGCACAGGCACAGTGTGTACGTAGGGGTGCTATGGGTTATGAAGCTGCTGTGTACATTGTATTTTAACTAGGGTTAATTTTGGTGTTATGGGTTAGTTTAGTACCGTTCAGGTTGTACTATAAATAACTCTGGTTATATTGAATTAAATCATCAGATATATGAATTATTAATAAAAGATGTTGTTCTTATTTCTTTCTTCTTAATTCTGTTTTCTTGCATGCATGCTTCCTTCTTGTTATTCACAAAAACTTTCTGAAACCTGCTTCGGTCTCAAACCTCCCTTACTTCGAGTCTTCTACCTCACTGCTTCCTAAAAAGTTCATACGTTCTATTCTCCTTCTTCTTCCAGCCTTGTTCTTTAGTAGTGTTAATCAAGAAACATCACATATCTCTCTATTTCTTTGATCCATACCTTACTCTTAGAACAGAATTCTGCCATGACTACAACCAGAAAGCAATCAAAGGAACATGGGCCTATCAAAGTGGTATCAGAGCCAGACCCGCAAGATGATTTGAATGATCACCCTGAATCGCCAAAACCTGATGACAACAGCAACGTCACCATGCCTCCACTTGATGATGTACATGATCTATGGGCAAGACAAGAACATTTCAATGATAAAACTAACAATACACTCGACCAACTTTCTGAAGCCCAACAAGAACTCTACCAAACCACCCAAGAAATGAATGGAAAGATTGATATGCTATCAGCAACACTAGAGTCTTTTATGCACGAAATGAGGCAAAATAAGAAACAGTATATCAGTGGTCATCAAGAATCATCCAAAAGCACTCCATACGTTCCACCATACCAGAGAATCAACAACAGAAATGATAACACTCCAGTTCATTTCAGTGATCCAAATCCACATGGTCCTACAAGACTACCCAACATTTTACCATCCCCCTCCTTACTACAGCACACAACCATTAAGTTGGAATTCCCAGTATACTCCGGAGATGAAACTGTTATAGAATGGATTGATCAAGTTGAACAGCTATTTAGATATCATCACACTCCTGAAGTTGAGTGGGTTCTAACTTGCTCATTTCACCTGAAGGATGATGCTAAAAAATGGTACAAATGGCTATCGCATAATGTCAAGAATCATGATGTTTGGAAATCTTTAAGGAAAAAATCATCATCAGATTTGCTCCACCCGAATTAAAGATACCTTTTAGGGCCTTTGCCAATTTAAAGCAACTCTCTTCAGTCCATACCTACCTCACCAAATTTGAACAGCTACAAGGACTCCTACCACATCTACATCCAGATTATGTTCTTGATAAATTTATGGATGGCCTGAAGGAAGATATTAGAATTAATGTTGAAGCTGCTAGACCCACAAACTTCAAGGAAGCAGTTTCTTTAGCTAAGATTTATGAGCAGAGATGGTCCCTTTCAAGAAAGTTGTATAAACCACCTCCTTCTTCACAAGCAACTCCATCTAGGAACCTTCCATCTAAGAATTTCAGGAACAACTATTCAGGCCCATCCCCTATTAGAAACTCCACCAATACTGATGTTAATAAATTCAAAAGTCTAACTCTAGAAGAAATCTTGGATAAGAAAAGAAAGAATCTTTGTTACGGCTGCAATGAGAAATGGCACCCAAATCATCACTACAAGACCAAGCAAGTTTACATTCTTGAAGGAATTATGAATTTAGGCAGTGATGAAAATGAAGAAGACAATAGTGAACCATGCAGTGAAGAAATTCAAGAAGTCAAGGAAGGAGAGGAACCAATCCCAGCAATTACATTTCATGCCATGTGTGGTATTCCTGCTTTACATACAATTAAGGTGTGTGGATCAATTAAAGGTAAACCAGTTCAGGTGCTTATTGATTCGGGCTCTACTCATAACTTTATAGACAGCAACTTGGCAAAGAAAATTCCATTGGCAATAGATGACTCAAAAAAGTTTGAAGTTCTTGTAGCTAATGGAGAGAAACTACAGGGAACATGACTGTGTAATCAAATCATGCTAAGTTGTCAGAATTGTTCCATGCTTGTGGATCTTTTGTTACTTCCTCTAGAAGGTTGTCAAGTTGTACTTGGAGTCCAGTGGATGAAGGCCTTGGGAAGTGTGACCTTAAACTTCTCTAAATTACAAGTTGGATTTACTTATCAAGACAAACCATTTATATGGCAAGGAATTCGACCAGATAGAGTAAAATATGTTGACAAAAAAACCATACAAAAAGACTGTGTACAAGGTCAACTGACCATGATGTTATGCACACACTATTTGGATGAGGAACCCCAATTGATTCCCGAAGCAGTGAGGTGTCTTCTAAAGGAATTCCCGCAAGTGCATACTCCACTCACTTCTCTTCCTCCTCAAAGGTCCCATGATCATCAAATACCTTTATTACCTGGGTCAAAGCCTATATGCCTCAAGCCTTATCGACACTCTCATTATATAAAGAATGAATTAGAGAAAATTATCCAGGATATGCTAAATTCAGGAATCATCAGACCAAGCCATAGTGCATACTCATCACCAGTAGTCATGGTAAGGAAAAAAGACGGGACCTAGAGGTTATGCATTGATTACAGAGAGCTTAACAACATCACCATCAAATATAAGTTCCCTATTCCTTTAATAGATGATTTATTCGATGAATTATTTGGTGCTAAATATTTTACTAAATTAGATCTAATGTCGGGTTACCATCAGGTAAGGGTACATGATGCAGACATACACAAGACTGCATTTAAAACACATGATGGACCCTATGAATTTCTAGTAATGCCCTTTGGTCTTGTTAATGCACCCTCCACATTTCAATCATTAATGAATACAATCTTTAAACCCTGCCTCCGAAGATTTATATTGGTATTTTTTGATGATATACTAATCTATAGCCAAGCTATGCTTGAGCATTCAGAACATATTAAAGTTGTTTTTCAAGTCTTGCAGAAGCATCAGCTGGTAATTAAGTTATCAAAATGCTCCTTTGTCAAAGAAACTGTTGACTATCTTGGCCATGTGATATCAACAGAAGGCATAGCCGTGGACCCTGGTAAGGTACAAGCTATTAAGGAGTGGCCCCTTCCAACATCACTCAAGGCTTTAAGAGGATTCCTAGGTCTTACTGGCTACTATAGAAAGTTCATCAAACATTATGGTCTAATAGCTAAACCTTTGACAAATTTATTAAAGAAAGACTCATTCATATGGAATGAACAAGCTACTGTAGCTTTTGAGAAATTAAAGCAGTGTCTCATGACCCCACCTGTCCTAGTTATGCCCAATTTCAGTGAACCCTTTATTGTAGAATGTGATGCTAGCAACATGGGTATAGGAGCTGTCCTATTGCAAAATAGTAAGCCTATTGCCTACTTGAGTAAGGCACTACAGGGCAGGCATTTAAATCTTTCCACATATGAAAAGGAGCTTCTGGCATTAATGTTGGCAACCAAGAAGTGGTCACAGTACCTGTTAGGTAGATAGTTTATTATAAGGACAGATCATCAGAGTTTGAAGCATCTTTTGACTCAAAGGTTACACACCGGAATTCAAGGAAAATGGGTAGCACAGTTACATGGATTTAACTATAAATTAGAATACAAATGTTGAAAAGAAAATATAGTGGCTGATTCTTTATCCAGGAGAGATGAAAACAAACATCAATGCATGCATATATCTCGAGTACAAGCTAGTTGGTTGGTAGAACTCAAAAACACCTTGATGAACTCACCACTATACTTAGAGATAATCAATAAAATCACACCTTGATGAACACCCGGATTCTCATACCCCAACGGGTCTCGGAGTCACACATGGATCCCAACATTCCAGTATATCACGAATCTTCTCCATAGAACCGTATATGGTTTTCGGAGTGGCTACGGGTTCGAGTCATCTCTTACGAGTACACTCCTCCTCTTCTCGGGTGCTCCACAAAACCAAACGCCGATTTCTGGAATGCTAAATACCGGTTCTTTTAGAAATAATTAGACAATACATAAGAGCGGGGATCACCCCCTAACCGTTTAACTAGACGGATCTCTTTATCATTTATCCTAGAAGAACGAAATGAGTTTATACGTACAGTATAGCACCACCGATGGTAACTGTACCATATAACTCCCGCGTTTCCCTTAGATATTTCCAGAGTTAAAATCCTTCGGTGTTAAGTAGGAAATATTTCCGTACCACCAAAATTAAGAAGGATTACATATTTAGGCCAAGATTTGATAGTCTTTATTGAACTATCAAATAAACAAACATTCAATCAGGAATTTATTTCATAGGGAAAGCCAACATTGGTTAAGCAATAAGCGACCACTAGCCTCGTTTTATAAACCTTTTATGTATAAAAACCACTTGTAAATTTCTTGTATAGGAATACTTTTACAAGATATATCCACTGATTCTTAAATTTTCAATACTTAGAAAATATCTATATACTTATCTCAACGGTATAAGTATATTTACAAAACTGAGAAAGATTCTCTTTTCATTCGACTCTCAAATCATTTAAAAATTTCCTTACAATTTTCCAAACCATTTATAAATCATTTTATAAACCTCCCAAAAACCATTTATAATTCCTTTATAAAAATGTAAGCCCTTATAAGCTTCTTATACATTTCAAAATCACTTATAAACCCTTTATGAATCCATAAACCATTTATAAAAACTTCTTTTATAAATATATAACCCTGTTTCTAAAATTCGTTTATAAATATCTAACTATTTATAAACTCTTTCTCCTTGCAAATAACCTTTCCTTACATCTTCAATCCATTTTATAAATTTCTTTATAAAATGCAAGTCTTTCAACTCTATTTATAGTTTCGGAAACATTTACAAATAATTAAAATCATTTACTTTAAACATTATTATATAATAATAGTTATTAACAATAAAATTATCCAATAAATCGCTATATTCGAAATTTGAGTTATTTAATTCATAAAATTAACTTTTCAATATTTAAAATCAATTAAATATTCCAAATTCAAATAACTAAAATTCTGGGTCGTTACATTCTTCCCTCTTAAAAAAATTTCGTCCTCGAAATTGCCAAGGTAAGAAAATGCCCAAACCCCTTACTTTTTTAAAACCAATTAGTTGAAATAACTTACCAAATCCTTTTTAAGCCTTTAACTTTCCAAAACCAATTTGTTGAAACCTTGTTATCACTTTTACTAAATTTCCAAATTCATCCATAGATTCCAAATAATATTATCCATTCAATCATTTCAAGTTGTAATCCAAAATCAAATTTTAGTTATAAAAAATTTCTTCAAAATTTCTAACTCATTAAATTTCCGAAAAATTTCACCAGCGTCTCCTTTGCGCGACTAAATCAGAACAACCACAAATCGCCACTACGAGCCGAAACCAGAAAAAGAAAACAAAAGCCAAGTGGCTCAATCATAAAACCATTAAATCAAACAAGAATTCAAACATGTACCTTTTAGTCGAGCAACCCAATTTTACTTATGAAACCAAAAGCATCAAGTTAGCTCTTGCCTTTATATGCCTGCATCTTATTTACCAATGATATCTAACATTTAGTTCATAATCATACTATTCTGCAATTTCCAATTTTCTACATTTGCTTTACTAAAGCCCGTACGATGTACATATATCATCCATATGCAATATCATGTCTGATTGCTCGCTTGATCACACATTCTCACTTTTGAACTAGTATCGTTCACATAACCACTCTAGTGCGAACTCAGATCTAGTTCCTTGATTAGAAACTGTCATTCTCCTTGCATAGCCATATACTATGATAGAGAACACCATAATCAACCAAAAATCCATATCAAGTGTTCACCATCGAGAATCGAGTAAAAAATCCTTGTACGGACCGAAGTAAATCATCTCGAAATCATGTACTCGAATCTAGATCAAACCGTCATGCGAATAAAATAATATATGTACAACTTACGTATTTATTTCAATTGATTTCTTACCTATACCAAATCCTTTATTCACATTCATTATTTACACAGTATATTCCTTTTAATGCTAATATCACATAAAAATTATGCCATCAACTTCCTTAAGTTTATTATAAACATGTTATACAAAGCTTCTTATGTTTATTATCACTTCACACTTAAGTTCATATTCGTTTTAAATTGATTTAAATTCCATTTAACTCAGTTCATTGTTTAATTTCAATATTTCAACCATATTTCAAAACCATATTCAACTCACTGATTTATTTAATTAGCTCATTTCATCAATTTATTTCAAAAATTATTGCATTTAGCCTAACTTAGGTCAAATTCCTTTTCAAAATTCCTTTTTGTTTAACTTATCTTAAGTTAAATTTCATTCCCAAGTTCAGTTCTAAATTTATTTTCTTAAAATTCATATTCAACAATTCAAAACATTGCTTTAACTTGCTAATTTTCAAATTTTATAAGTTATCAAACTTATTTTCTCATATTTTCATAAAATACCTAATTGAAAATTTCCAGAGTATAAACATCTTATTATTATTCATTTCAAACCATTTTGAAATAATATATACATAATTCCCATTGTTGTATCAAATCATTTTTTTGGATTTTAAAATCAAAACTAGTTTTACCAAAATAAAACTCCATGGTAGCAATTCCTCTCTTGGAAATCCGAAAATGAATGTCGATGATGCTGCAGTCATTACCGAAATTATTTTCCAGTGACCGAAGTGAGTTCGGTGCTTTTATTCCTTTTAAAATCCTTCTAAAAATATTTCCATTCAAAATTATTTTCCAAATAATAATATTATTATTTTCCCAAACTTTGAAAAATCATTTTCAAAACCAACGGAATTTAAATTCCCAATTCCCATCTTTTAAACCTTTTTACAAATCATATTTATAATATACTTCTAAAATTTCATTTCCTTTCAATTTATAAATCACTTTTATAAACCATATATTTATTTATTCTTACTTTGGTTATATAAAATCATTCCTTTGTTGTTAATCCTTGTTTGCATTATAATAATGACAACTTTTATCAGAGCACAATAACAAACAACAAATGATAATAAGCAATAAATGATAATAATCAACATTATCATTCTTTAACAACCAGGCATATCATATATACCATAATAATTTCTGAAAATTATTCCTTTATATAAAATATAATCAAGGTAAAATTATTTCATTTACTCGATTTCAAAGCAATACTATGTCCAATTGCTCTATTCAAGTGTTTGGAGATCCCTATCAATCACGTTAATTACTCGTATTGACCAAAATCCATAAGCCACTCAATAGACCAACCAACACAATATAAAACATTTTTATATCACTAACAAATACGTGCTTATATATATATATACACACTCAAATTCATTCTAGGGTGCTACTGACTTTATCCCTAATGAGTTGCCCTACCAAAGCCAAGGTTCTAGCTTAACCTTCAGCTTTGATACCAAATGTAACGAACTGGGCTTTCGACCCTCGAAAATCAACATTAATACATCCACTGTATCACACCGACCAATCGAATGTCAGAAAACCCGATTGTTAGGGAAAAAGAAAGAAGGAAGAATATAGGAAGAAAACTAAACAACCTAGAATCTTACAACGAAACGAATAATTTATAATATTGTAACGACCCGATATTTTGGACCATTCGCATCCGCACATGTCGGACTTGAATAATTCAAAATACCGCATTGTTAATTTAAATTTGGCAAAACTGAACATATACAGTAAATAAAATAATCACAGATCACAGACACAGAGTAATAAATGCAGCGGAAATAAAAGAAATAGTAGTTCATGAAGCTACTATATAAATGTATAAGTTACATCAGAGTTAAACCAGATACAACGGAAGAGTAATACGATACATCAGATACAAATCAGAATACATCACTAGAATCATCGAATACTGAAATCAGAATAGATGGCTGGATCTTCAAGCAAAGCTCCAACTTCAAAGGTGAGTCTCGAATACTGATACACTCAGTCTGACCTGAGCGTAAAGCAAAACACAAAACACTCGAGTCAGGATTAACATTCTTATATAAATAAATCCAACTCAAGTGAAATAGCAATTGAAATACAAGTAACTCAAAGGATGTTTGGAATAACCATCCTTTAAGGATCCGTTAAACTATCTACTAGGTAGTAGTGTACGATAAGTAGATAATGTCTATCAGTAATATAAAATATCAAACTAGTGTTAAGGCGTTACCATTATCCCCCTTAACACATTTTATACAAGCGTTATAGTCTATACAGCACTGTAAACTCCACCGTAAACTAGTGGGCTATCAGGGAGTACTCCATAGGTATAACACAAAACAAATCGTAGTGGTCGCGTATAGGGATACAAGTATGACAAGGCACATGAGGCAATACCCAAGGTAGTGAAACTACCGTTTGCCTGATCCGGACTGGTGAAAACGCATCGCCGCAGCGATCGCAACACCGCGAAACAACACTCCCAAAATCAAGGGTGCACCAATCGACAACAAGTAATGAATAGTTTCGAAGAAGTGTGTTCGCTCGAGGTAGCTAGCCCCCATTTGGCCCGGCACGGCTCCTGTTTTAGTCATTTCCAATTTGACACAATTGTCAAGGCTATCCATTATCGTTCTCTTTCTTCAGTCATCACGTACATCATTCCAACCACTTCACTCTGGATCACACTCCGCGTATAGTTATTAAAGTGGTTTTCGGTTTAGACAGTGAGTATGTCCCTAACTGATTCCGGTCTCTTTAATAACTTTCGTAATTATTACACCGATTGGTCGTTTATTTATTTCAAACCAAATCCATTTCAATTTCAAATAGAATTTGTAAACCAACATTCCATTTGACTTTCTAAACCAATTTCCAAAATTTACGTTTCAACTTTCAAATTAACATTTCAAAATCTTATAATACAATTTCAATTTCTATTTAAAACAATTCAAATATTTATTCAAGTTCGTATATAAGTTTCATTCCGAAATCATTTAAATAAATTTAATTTAACATTCAAATCAATTTTAAATTCATTTATCGATTTCATTCAATATTCGTTAAGTAAATTTATCATTCAAACAACTTCTATTTAGTTTCCAATTCACTAAATCAATTACTTAAGTTCAACTTCATTATATCAAAAACTTACAAATAGCATTAAATTAAATTTATCAAAACAAATTCTTTACATTTCAAGTCTTACATTAATTTCAATAAACACATTTTATTTCTTGTTAAAGAAAATTCAATTTCACTTATTTATTTACTTAGTTACAATTTCAAAACTCAATTTATAAAGAAACTTAATTTCGCTTATTCAAGAAGTTCAATTTCACTTGACAAAGAATTCAATTTTATTTAATTATTAAATAATTCAATCTTATTTAATTATTAAATAATTTCAAAACTTAATTATTAAATAATTTCAAAACTTAATTATTAAATAATTTCAAAACTTAATTATTCATAATTCCAAATTTAATAATTAATTTTAAAACAACGTTCTTTCATCATCTACTATGTTAATATTTGATTCAGATTATTAAATATTAACATTTTCCTTTCATAAAAATTCAAATTCTGACTTCATTTCAAAACCTTATTATTTATTCAAATAAAATCTATATTTATTTTTAAATCAAATTATTGACCAATCGGGTTTTTATTTAATTCTCTAACCTAAGTCAAAGTTTAATTTGGGTATTTATCATTTCAACCCGATTCCAATTTAATTCGAAAATCGAAGCATAACAAAGGGAACTTGCAGTGTGATAACTGGGATGGTGTCAAAGTAAATAAACAAACAATAACAACAATCAATATCAATCCAATAATCAATTCAAATAATCCCAAAATAATCGTATTAATTCACACTGTTATTTGTGTAAATTAATATAATTATTTCTAGAATCTACACTATCATTTCCTGTAGATTAAAGATTTTTACATTACGGTTTTCCACTTGTCGTTCAATTTCACATTTTAATAATACGACAATTAATCCAATATACATTCAAGGTTCAAAGTGTAATTTATCAAATTCTACGTGTCAACTAGTTTAACATTTAAAGGGGGTCATATTATACAAAATTTAATTAATCAAATTCAACATATAGATTCAATTTAAATAGTTAACTATCATATATCAATTCAATTGCATATTATTTATCACTTTAACATTAACAATTTAATGTTCAATATAAACATCAACAATCAATCAATTATCAACCAAACTGTATTATCATCGCATAAATGACAGATAATGGTGTCAGATGTCACAGGTGAACAGATACAGGTAATAGCATATATAACAGTGTAAATCACTAATAGCAGTATATTTCAATTTGTCATTTCAATTGAAATCAAATTTAATAAATAAAAGAACGTTAATCGTGAGTGATTGCTCACCTTTCGAGGCTAGAGCGGTAGACAATGAAGTTGAGTTATAGATCCAAACAAATTTCCAAAACAAAGCAGGATTGGCACGAATTTTGACGAACAGATCTGATAACAGAAATTGATGGGAACGAATCAAATTAGCTTGATAAAAAAAAATTTAGACGAGACGTATGTTATATTATTTTCCTTAAACCCCATATTAAATTTAGAATACATATACACTTTACATAAATCTTAGATTTATATATATATATATATATTCTATAAAACTGTAGACTTTATTTTATAAAATGTTGTAACTTATATAGTAGACTATAATGTATACATGTATATAGATAGAATAAATATACATAATAATCTATTATAAATCTAAGCATCAACTCAATAGTTATATCATAGGAAAACAAAACTTGTTAAACAATTATTTATATACTAATCTTATAACAAACTGCAAATAACCAAACTATATAACGATTTATCAAACTAATATATACAGCAGATTCGAAACTTATTATACTATATATATATAAAACTGACTTATACATATTAAACGGTCAAGTATATATATACACACGTAAAATAGCTAACTATATGTATATAAACTCACAGCTTCCCTTATTAATACGCTTATACATATATACGATTTCAAAACAAACTACAAAGATATACATTTCAAATTGCCGACAGCAAGTAAAACATACCTATGGATTAATACATATTAGTACTATATACATAGGCTTCACACTCAAAATAATAGATAACTTGTATAATAATACATAGAAAACGTGTAATATAAACTAACATTACCAAATAACCTACAATATCACAACTATTATGAAACACGGTACTTTATATATGTATATAGAAGAACATATTATAACAGTCTAGATCTATCTATATAAAGCCCATTGCCTATACTATTCTATTACACTATTCTATTACACTATACTGTACATAGCAGCTTTATGAATGTAAACTATTACACCTTTATAGTAAAACCAACAGACTATAAGTACTAGTGTATATATATATATCTTATATAATATACAACCCTTAAACATCATAATTACTTTCATTATATATATAACAAATTTGTACGTTTGAAGTATATGTAGGACTACTAATATAAAAATATTAGAACAGACAGAATTATATAAACCTCTATATATATATATATATATATATATATATATATATATATATATATATATATATTGCTTGCAAAACATAATAACACAACAAGATGAAAAATCGTCTAGTAAATTATATAATTACATATTGTAAACTATATATGTTCGAACAGCAGCAATAACTCTTATATAAATTTCTATATATAAACAACGGGTTCCTTCTCATAACTGATAGATACAAGCATACCAATTGAAACTTGTATATACTATATAAATGCAAACAGGCAAATAAAAAATCATTGCATATGTAAAATACATACAGGACATCTACGTAAACTGAAATATAACATTTATATTATAAATTGAATATACAAAAGTATAGACCGAAACAGTTATATAGATTTATATATAAACACATACTTACTTGCATATGTAAATATGCGAACAGAGGCCGAGCATAGAGGTGACACACGCGGAGAGGGGAAGTGGAAGAAATGGAGCGGTGCTAGGTGAGTGTATGGGAGCATGAGGTGGCGGGTGATCTCGAGCTCGGCACTGGTGGTAGGAGGAAGAGGCAGATTGGCAGACAGGTGGGTTTGTTTCGGTGGCCGGCGATTCGAGATGGAGGGGGTTTGCTAGTGGAAGGTCGGCAAGCTCGGCATGAGGCCGTGGAGTGTGGGCACATGGCGGCAAGGGGGAGAGGATGGTGGAAAGGCTGCCAGGGATGGCTCGCATGGAAGGTGGAGCTCGGGCTGAAGGCTAGGGGTAGGCGGTGGGGTCCAGGCGTGGGCGTTGGCCGATGGTGGCAGTGAGGAGAGGCGGGTTCCCGGTTGCAGGCAATAGATGGAGCTTCGGCTATAAACGTGAGGGAAAGGTGGAGATGCAAAGTGGAAGGAGAACAAATGAAAGAGAGAGTGAGAAGTGGGGTGAAGGTTATGGGCACGCATGATATCTTTCAGGCTATGCAAATATTCATTTCAAAGATGCAAAAAATGAACCGCCTGTTGAAAGAAAATGAAAAGTGTAACGCTTGAAAAATGGGAAAAAGTGAAAGTCACGAATTCTAAATTCATAGAATAATAAAGTAAGTGGCTATTGACTGTTGGTTTACCGGTGGATAACAAATAGTCATCAGAAATCCAAAAGACTCGGTTGCGGAACCGATACGGTAAGCGTTCCGCAGATTGTACCGCACACCGAACTTCGAAATACACAATCGAATACACTGTGGTGATCAACACGACGAGACGGTCAAAACGGTATAAAATTATCAGTGGCACGATCGAATTATAAAAGTTCGAATTTTCTAATAGCGGAAAATGCAAGAAAAACGCTGAAAAATAAGATCGACGGAGCCAAAGATGTCCGAATTTGGAAAAACGACAAACTGACATCTTGCTTAGAAGATGGTTTAGAATTTTCCTATGTAAAAATATTTAGGTTTCGGAAACATTTTATTTTCATCGCTTTTTAACTGATTAAATTAAAGTAAATTTACGCGCGAAATAAACTTTCATATTTTCGGACGAAAATTTACCAGTTGCTATGTTTAACTAAACGCATTCCAAATATCAAATTTATATTTCAAAATTTTATCGTTTAAAATTTCACAAAATTTCAACTAATTACGTTATTAAAACAGTTGAAATTTACGGGTCGTTACAAATATACCACAAGTCTTTACACAAAAGCAAAACTGTAATATGTGTATATACAACATCAATCAAAGTATACTAACATATTTCAGCTTGGACAGTTATAACAACATGTCCTCACAATTGCTGATGACACAACAATGAATACAGCGGAAAATAACCATCTACGTGAATACGTCCCTGGGCCTCTAACTCGTCCCTTGAAGCTCTAAGTATCCAAACTAATCTGTAATACGCTCGGTTTGACCCGAGCATTATAATAACATCCGAGTCAGTCTGGAAAACCAGCATGAGAAAACACACCTGACTGGATTTAAAGTTATATAAAATCTTTGAAATCAAAGGTATCTCGTAAGACCGGGCCACATGTAAATACGGACGGGTTTTTTCTTACGATAACCAAAACCGTTTCTATAAAAAATCTATTTATATTATAATAATGTCTAAAGGCGAAAATAATAATAATCAAGTAGTCGTGTTGCTCGTGAGTGTACATCACAACAATACTAGGTATATGATCGAAAATCGATAAGGCGCGTTCGCTAATTGTGTAGGATTTCCTTGGAGGTGCCCTCGGTACTTCGAGGAATAGTCCTCCTGCACAAGGATCAGAGATATCCTTCCGAAGCAGCATACATCCCTAGTGATGTACCAAAGGAAAAACATAGCTGGTCTCGCTAAGACTGAGTGCATCGCCCCATGCATGAATAACAACTATAAGTGAAATCTAGGAGGAGCCGACTACACCCTATGGGTTTGCCAACCCTATTGGCAATGCCTCGTATCTCTGGTTTTAGTCATTCCCGCTGATGAGGCTACGTTCGACATTCCGGCTTACGCAGTGCCACCAAATAGATCATGGAATCCCACATGGATTCCAATACCCCAACAGGTCTCGGAATCACACATAGATTCCCACATCTCAATTAGATCTTGGAATCACACCCGGATTCATATACCCCAACGGGTCTCGGAGTCACACATGTATCCCAACATTCCAATATATCACGAATCTCCTCCATAGAACCATATATGGTTTTCGGAGTGGTTACGGGTTCGAGTCATCTCTTACGAGTACACTCCTCTTCCTGGGTGCTCCACAAAACCAAACGCCGATTTCCGGAATGCTCAATACCGGTTCTTTTGGAAATAATCAAACAATACATAAGAGCGGGAATCACCCCCTAACCGTTTAAGTGGACGGATCTCCTTATTATTTGTCCTAGAAGAACGAGATGAGTTTATACGTACAATATAGCACCACCGATGGTAACTGTACCATATAATTCTCGCGTTTCCCCTAGATATTTCCAAAGTTAAAATCCTTCGGTGTTAAGTAGGGAATATTTACACACCATCAAAATTAAGAAGGATTACATATTTAGGCCAAGATTTGATAGTCGGTTATTGAACTATCAAATAAACAAACATTCAATCGGGAATTTATTTCATAGGGAAAGCCAACATTGGTTAAGCATATAAGCGACCACTAGCCTCGTTTTATAAACCTTTTACGAATAAAAACCACCTGTAAATTTCTTGTATAGGAATACTTTTACAAGATATATCCACTGATTCCTAAATTTTGAATACTTAAAAAATATCTATATACTTATCTCAACGGTACAAGTATATTTACAAAACTGAGAAAGATTCTCTTTTCATTCGACTCTCAAATCATTTATAAATTTCCTTACAATTTTCCAAACCATTTATAAATCATTTTATAAACCTCCCAAAAACCATTTATAATTCCTTTATAAAAATTCAATCCCTTATGAGCTTCTTATACATTTCAAAATCACTTATAAACCCTTTATGAATCTATAAACCATTTATAAAAACTTCTTTTATAAATCTATAACTCTGTTTCTAAAATTCATTTATAAATATCTAACTATTTATAAACTCTTTCTCCTTGCAAATAACCTTTTCTTACGTCTTCAATCCATTTTATAAATTTCTTTATAAAATGCTAGTCTTTCAACTCTATTTATAGTCTCAGAAACATTTATAAATAATTAAAATCATTTACTTCAAACATTATTATATAATAATAGTTATTAACAATAAAATTATCCAATTAATCGCTATATTCGAAATTCGATTTATTTAATTCATAAAATTAACTTTTCAATATTTAAAATTAATTAAATATTCCAAATTCAAATAACTAAAATTCTAGATCGTTACAATGGTCAAACTTAACTTCAGTACATATAAGCTGTAATAACCATTACCGGTTAACATATAAACCACCACACTATGTCCAAGCCAAAGCGTGAAATTTTTGTCTTGTATTTTTTATTTTATTTTCTAAACTTAACTATTATATGTTTGAAAATTAAGTCTAGGACTCCGAGTACAAAAACAATCCTATAACCTAGATGCATAATTGAGGGAAAAGAATTGGTATATGTTAATACCTCTCTAGTAACAATCAATAGAATTAAGTTACCATCACAGATATAAATGAAAAAGTATAATGAACCAGAGAAACTAAATCATCGATTTATATTTTGCTTCCGAAATGCCACTCAAAATATTGGATTTTTCACAACAGACATCATTCATATATAAATCTCCATGGTACATATAATAAAGCAACCGATCATCACGATTTGACGGTTTCATTAGGAAAAATGACATTAGGGTTCCTAATATGAGTGTTCAATGCAGCTAGTTCTTTCAACTTCGACCCACTTCTATGAACTCTCAATGAAATGCTCCACAACGTCTCTCCAAGCCCCACTTTGATCGTCCACTGACCCTGCACTTTCACAGCATCTGCCTTCATAACCGGATGCTTGTCGCCCTTTCCTGTACCATTAGCCAGAACCCACCTAGACCCGGACCGTGTTTTTATTCAACTACCCCGCCCACTGCATTTTTCAGGCAAACCTCATAGCACTGGACAAACTATAGAACACGTTAAATGTGCAAGTATCATATCCGACAAAAAAGAAGCAAGGAAACACTTACCTTCAGATCAAAATATGTTTAGTATCCACTCTAATTGAATAACTTGACTCGAACAGGTTGTCAGCCGGGTTGTAAAGAACTAAAGCCCTCTCTTCATTTAATGGACTCTCAACATCAATTATCTTTGGACCCAATTCTTGCATTTGTTGCTTAGATGGAAATTGAATTGTTGGATTTTCTTCAGCAATTGGAGGAATTTCGGCATCCTATTTTTTGTTGCAAAGAATTTCAGGTTAGATAAATAAATAATTTTACAATACAGCTTTAGTAGCTATATGTTATTCTAATCCCCCAAATTAAGATGGTGCAGAAGAAAAGAAAAACCTAAGACTAACTTTCAACCTTAACATAATGCTATGGAAATTAACTTACAGACCTCGGGACCTTTTCTGCAGGAGAATGGAGTGAAATCTCAGAAAATTCATCATAGATTATTGAAATTTACTACCCAAATCGCAAGGTTTTGTACGATCCAAGTTCGGTAGATGACAAAATCAGACGATGAAATCAACAATCCAATTTGATTTGAGTTGAGGAGAAAGACGATGAAATCTACAGATGATTAAGGTTGGTGGTAACGGGTAGGGATGTGGGTGTCATGGCAGTGGATTTGTGCTGTAATAGTGTAATGAAATGAAATGTCGAAGTCGTTGCATAAAAAGTTGAAAACGTTAAGGGCGTTTCAGATAGTTTCAAAAGACACGGTTGAATTCTTATTCAATGAATTGTCATATTTAATAGTAAAGATAAAGATGTAAAACTATCATATGGCTGAGATATCATAAGCTTACGTGAGTGAAAATTTTCCGTCAGGAGCAATTTGAACAATTAATTACTGAATTTATCTGTAGACTATCACCAGTGGGGCCAGTGGTGCATATTTAGTAAATCATTAATGCATAGCTTTTGAACTTTGTTTTACGATGGCTGACAGTGATGATCTAACGCAACGATTCAGATTAAAAACATAAGAAAAAGGCATCAAACGAGGATATGATTCACATAACAAACACATTCACATGAAGCAAACTTGGAATTTTCATGCACAGGCTTATGCCAAATACTAAACCCAGAATGCTACAATTCACGGTCAGTAAAATGCCCATATATTTATATTCACAAACTACAGATACTTTCACGACAAATAACAGATCCATAAGAGCTTAGTTTCCCCTGCCTTTCCTAATATTACACAAGAATTGGGGCATGGACTGAATCCTAGGCAAATTCATCAACATAACCGGCTCTTCCTCTTTACTATTGTTATTTCCTCTATCATCAGCAGCATTGTCCGCATCATGTTTGGTATTGTCCTTGCCATCTTCTTCTTGCTGTATAAGGCAGCAAAGTGAGTTGATCCTTGCCATCAGAGTCTTTTCATCCGTGGCAGAATTGAACTGCGAATCTTCAAGGAGTTTTTGAGTGATGTCTTCGAGCGTGGATTTGTTGAGAGAGGAATCGACTTCGAAAAGAGGAGCTCCAGGAGTGGTTTTGCCTGAAATGCAGTTTCCGAGGTGGTTCACTAAGTCGCTCATCGACATCGATGAGTTGAGGCCCGGAACTTTGATCTGATCCCATTGTCTTGGGCTGGTCGATAAGTTTTCAGGTTTGCTAGTTGATGCGTTGGTTTCTGCAGCCTGAGTGTTTATTGCTTGAATACAGAAAAAATGACTGGAATCAGAGATGGTGATGATATTTTTAGATGGATACAACAGACATTCCACATTAGCGTACATGTGTATGTACAAGTACATATGTGTATGTATATGTATGTACCTGCATGCATGCATGCATGCATATATGTATGTAGCCGCAACACTCCTTGCACTTCTCTTTCCTACACCTCAAAGTTGTACGAAGTTATTCCATTTGAAATGAAATCAACTTTTTACATATTTGTGTATCATTCAATGCCATCTTCCCCAAATTTGAGATAATTTTCGAAATATTTTGTATAACCTAATTGTTAATTTAATTTCAACCATTGGATTTGACTTTAGTTTTAAAATATAGGACAAAAGTTACCTAAATGAGATTCAAATCATAAATCGTAAAGTTTAAATTTTAAATCGGACCGAGATTTAAATTGTAGATATTAGATTTAAAATATCCATATTTTAAGGTTCATATAACACTTAGATGTTGATTTTGATGTTTGAACCTAAAACTAATTTTTTTTTTTTTTGCTCCATTTTATTTTGCTTATAAAACTTAGAGTTAAAATTGTAGACCTAAATAAATATATTGAATATTTATGTATTAAATGAATTTTCTCTACTGCGGTTTTAACCGAGTCTGAATCGAAAAGTAAATCAAATCTTAAAGGGAAAGATTTGGCTGAAACGGAACTTAAAGCGTAAGATGTTAAGATTTTTAACAACGTATAGGACCCTGTTTGGTTTGAAGAGTTTATTTTCGAGTTTTTTAACTACTGAAATGCATTAGGTTTCCAAAACTGTCGATTTGGAAAATGACTTTTTCTTGTTTTCCGCCTTTTCGAAAATATCAAAAACCAAACTATCTTCTCCCCTTTTCTTCTCACTTTTATTGTTATGGCTAGGATTTCCAACTTTTTCGTCTTTCATGTCTTTTAAAATACATATTGAAAACGCAAAACACAAAACTCAAAGTTCAACCCAAACGGATCCTAATTTTTTAAATGTTTTAGAATCATAAAAGTATGTTTCCAGGCCAAGTTCACAAAGGCTAGAATAGTCCATATATACCAATTATTTTGTGAAGATTTTGAGTGTTATAAGAACCTATCTACACATTCAAATTTCATTTTAAATTGTATAACCTTGAAAACCACGTTGGGATGATCATAGCTAGATGTTTTGGGTACGATGCCCTAAAACACCAACTACCCATTTTTAATACATTTGACTTTAATCGGTTGACTACAAATTACTCACATGTCACAATCAATAAAAACCATTGGTTAAAAAATCAATGATCTAAATTGAGGTGCGACTGAATTGCTATTTTAAAGTTGCTATTTAACCTAACTTTTTATACATGTGCTTGTGTGCATGAGGAAAGTGTTTATCCTACGCCTACCTAAACTTAGATTAAGTAATCCATTAGTTGGCATGATACTATTGATTTGGATTTGCGAGTATTTATATTTAGTCCAATAGCATTATGCCAACTAATAGGTTGCTTAATTTAAGTTTAAACAGACAACGATAACAATTTTTATCATCACACACTCACACATATAGCAAGGATCCGCTACACCGCTCTCTTGCCATACCTCAATCTACATCCACGGTGCTTAGAGCTACATCATTTAGAATCAAATGAAATTTTGAGGATCTTCAAACTACACTTAGAATATCATGTCTAAAAAAATGAAATCATTCATAACTTGTTTAAAATGTTCAGTCAATACCAACCGCCAGAACATTTATTATAACCGTTGATTTGAAATATTATTCTTAATATGTTAGGATAATCCAGATCAAACAATCTTTTGTGGAGATGATCTTAAGACATGTAAAAACATATCTACAGATTTTTGTTTGAATTCAAAGGGCGTAAATAAGGTGTAATGGAACTCTTCCATTCACTAACACACATGTGTACGTACTTGTGTGTTAAAGCCTTATTTCATTCAACATTTTCCCTATTTCTTTGTTTATACAAACTCTTTTTTAATTTACTAAAAAAACATGTAGTTTCCTTTATACACTCATTGGATCATTTCCTTCCTCCATTCATAATGTATAATGTTACAGTTGTACAAATCCAAACATACCTAAATAATTCAACCCATATGAGAATCCATAAACAATGGAAAACGTGTATCTTATACCTGTGTATGGTGGAAAATTTTCTAGCGGTATACTGCCTTGTGTTCTAACTGTTGATATATTGGAAGCCAAGGGTGTCGATGGTAAAACGTGATGGTGAGGACCTTGCAAGCTGGACTTGATACCCATTTTTAAATCAACATATCCAAGGCTTTTATTCGACTCATTATGATCTTCTAAAACAGAAGACATAAGCTCAAAATATGGAGATTCCAGTATAATTTCTGGTTGCTGACTGAGCGACATCAGCCGTTTATCGCACTGTATAAGTTTTTCAAAATGCTTGTTTAACAGACCAGGCGGACACTGCAGAAAATGCCTCCTGCATAAATAAATTAATGCATCAATTTAAGATACGCTTTATTTTTCACAAACACGCATACATATGGTTGAATTGATGAAATTTCACATGCAATGTTATTCAATAGACAATTAACAGAGGATGATATATAATACACACACACATATGCAGACACATACACATACATACAATACACACACATACACAGACACATATACATATATGATATACCTATGCATGCTTGCTTGACCGTTTGTAAAATCCGTAGTAGCTTGCCACAAAGTATGCTTCCTAGGTTGTGGATTGATTTCTCTGAAAAAAAGAGGTTGCCTGGCCAACTGTAAAAAGAAATGCAAAAACCAGTATCTGAGAACAGCATTATATGCTAATTGTAAAGAAGCTAAAGCTTATGCGATTTTTAATATGTAGCAGTTACCACTATATCCAAAGTCCCAGGCACATTATCAGGATAAGTTGCCTTAATAGCTGCAATATCAGACCATTGAATTTCGATCTTACTTTTGAGACCACCATCAAGAACTTCCCACACGAGCTTTTGTTTTGCATAGTAGCACTTGGCCACTAAATCGTCTTCATATTTCGACACACGCTATTTACAAATAGAACATTGTGTGCCAATTAGCCAAATACAAGCATGCTGTTTAATTTGAAGATGTATACCTATTTTCTTATGTGCACTATGCAGGATTGTCCAAAGAATTGCTCATGATCAAAAGTAAATGTAATGCAGAGAATATTTGTCAATTTGAGTCGGAAAACAGGCTTATTAAAATATTGCTGCTATTGTACTGTTTAGCACAGCTTAATTTTTCACAAGTTACTAAGTTACGGAAAACTTGTTTGTGACTTAATTCATCCTTTACAATTAAATTTACTTTAAAAAAAAAACTACCATTTACCATTCACTTAAAACTACTGAGAAACTACAAATCAGAACTGGTTTTTAGTGACTATAAAAAATAAAACATTGTTTCCAAAAGGTCGCATTGACTTTTCGATAGGACAGACAGATCTATGTATGAATCCATGCAATACGAAAAGATGCCAATAAAATGTCTTCCTATTTTTTTATTTTTTTAAGGAATTTGAATAAAATACGAGTTGAGGGATTAAACACTAAGTGGTGAAAAGAACACGATAACGAGGTTGAAATGGTACATTGATGAAGTGTTAACAAATGGCAATGACATGTGTGCACACACAGATATACCTCCCAAGAGCCGATTCTCAAAACAGAAGCAGGGAAATTTGAAGCCTTCAACTTTTCATTAGCTACAGGAACAGAAGAAGATTTTAAATCCTTCCTTCTTCTAGCTTCAGGTCCTAGATTGCTTTTGTCACACCGAGGTGAAGATGGTTTTTCTTCAGAAAGTCTGGCTTGAATCAAGTCTAACAGAGATGGACTCTTTCTTAGACGTAAGCCAAGTGGACTGGGTTCTTCAAGTAAACTATTGTGCAGAGATTGTGGTGGCACCATCTCAGCATCATTCCACTGTATCAAAGGCAAACATATAAATAAAGCAAAGCAACAGGTTTAATAACTAATATAAAATACTGACTCGCTGGATTTTGTGCATGTGTTATGGTGTGTTATTTGGTATCCAACAACACTAACACGTTAGAAGTAAGAGAAAGCAAACCCCATATGCATGTATGTATGCATATATATATATATATATATATATATATATATATATAGGAACCCCGATTATACCGCATGAACCCCTTGATTCATCAGGATGTATGTTGGAGACGATCATTCGTCTGAGGGTTTATGAGCGAAACTCTGAGGCCTTCAATGTGTGTGTAGATGCATTTCATGATGACACACATGTATAATGGAGGAATCTACAGGACAGTTTAATGTATCAAAATCAACTTAATGTATTTATGACCAATATGTGGGACTAGATTTTCCTCCAGTTGTACATCGGTCGACTGATGAGTAAATACTTTAATATAAAGACAGGAGTTAAGAGACAGTTTTTCAAGATCAATCTACTAGTGGGAGATATCTCCCAGCCTGCCCCTCAAACAGTGCATAGAGCCATAATTATCTTCCCTTTTGTTCCTCCAAAAAGCTTTATACTTGGTAAGCATAGCCAAATCGTCCATCTTCATTCTAGTCGACAGGGACGTAGCTACCATTTGACCAGTGCATGCCATGGCCCCTGACGTATTTATTGTGAAAACAATGCCTGAAACTTATAATTTTCCTTGCTCGAAACTATCACTAATTCTCAAATCAATGCCAAGCTGTCTCTCTATTCTTATCTTTGGACCTTCGATTTTCATCAAAAAACTAAAATACAATAAACCTTGATTAAGAAACATGATCGTTGATTGAATTGTAAGTTATTTTTCCTAAAAAATCGTATTTGAGATTATATTGGCTTTGCTTTGAGGTTTTGTTGCATCCTTGTCTTTTTCCCAAATGAATGGGTTCGGCCACGCGAATTTTTGTTCTCCATAAATTTCTAATTGAATCACATTTTTATTTAGGTTAGTTTGGAAAAAAAAAATCATGTTTAATATTTTCTTTCCATGTTAATATAGATTCTCTTTTTCGTCCTTTTCCTTCAATGTATAACAACCATGGTTGCTCAACGAACAGAGATTCGATTTTAGATGAGTAAGTTTGTGCTTTGATATATAATTCATGATTTTGATTTGGCTATTTTTAAAACAGTGTTTCTTCCCTCTTTCAGTTTAAGATTACAGTTTTACAATTTCAGTAAAATGGTTGTATTCACATATTGTGTTTTCTTTATTTCAGAGAAATAGTTTGATGTTGTTTTGTTTTACTTTCAACTGAATCTCATTTTTTCCTACATAGTTTCAAACTGATTGACATTTACTGTCTATAGTGAATGCTAGCTACATAAAAAAGCAAGCTTAATTAGCTTATATAGAAAAAGGTTGAAATTTTGTATGAAGTTTTTGTTCAGTTAAATATGATAGTTTCTCTTTTGAATAAACCTTTTTATCCCCTTTGATTTATTATTGCTGGCTAAGCCCTGCTAGTCAACAAACCCTCCTGTAACTCATGTGTGTCGTAGATAATTTTATGAACACTACCTCTTCTTAGATGTCTCTATTTCGTATTGATGTATTTCAATATTACAATTTCTGTCAAAATTTTATATTGTGTATCATGAACTTCTCAACCATCACTTATGAACCATTGACATATGTAGAAGCATACGAGATCATAAAATCACTCATTGAACATTGTTTGATGTTTTATCAATCATCTTACCAACTTGAACTTTGTATGCTTTTTATTCTCACAAGACGCATATTGGTCATAGATCCCAAATGTATGTGATCAAACATAAACAATCTACAATAACTATTATTAATCATAGTAGCAATTACCTATAAAAAGAAACTAATAAATGAACATATGATCGTATCGGTTTCCTAATAATTTTCATACATCAAGTTAGAATTTCACTACTCAGTTCTAACTTTTGACCAAAGAACATAAATAAATTAGTACAATAATAATTACATACAGATTTAATTGCAAAGAACCAAAATTTAGCGATCATAAACTTTACTGTACTAACGTTAAATTCTATACCTAGGAAAAACACATGTATAACATATATGGTGGATTAAATCTTCCTTCAAAAGATTGGTTTACTTTGCATTATGTTTACTGATCAAGTAAATGTACACTAACCCATATAAATTGGTTGTCCCTTTAACAATAGCAATTTTTAATTCTTTCCACTGCTCGATTGAACATAGTTATCAACTTTTGCATGATGTGTTCAATATTTCTATCCAATGTATACAACTAAATGATAGTTAGAATACTGTATACAACTATATTTTGTCCTTATCACAATATGTATTGTCTTGCTCAGTTTTCGTGTCTTATAATGATTACATCACAATACATCTTTAAATTTCTGACAAATTAACATGTTTTTTCAATTTAACCATTGAACCACTATGGATAATAGCTTTTTCTCCAATGGTAGTATAACTTGGACTAGTAAGTTTTTGTAAAGGTGGGATCACATCAATGATCTGTTTTAAATCCATATGTATTTGTCTTGGTTTGCGATGAAATAAGGAAAAAATTCTAAAGAATATACCCTGGCACATGATGTTTATAGAATATAGATGAAATATGCTAATTGATACATCGAAAGAAAAGGTAAAAACGAAAAAATTGAAAATTGAAGAATGCACTACAACCAAAAAGGTTGAAACTAGGAAGAACGAAAACTAAGTATATTTTTATTAATAGTTGAAATAGAAACGCAACATTTGATCCGACCGTGAACTTTCGAAATTGCCCTTCTTTATTAATAGTTGGAATACAAACGCAACATTTGATCCGACCATGAACTTCCAAAATTGCCTTTATATGCAAATTGAGGTCAGAATTTCGAACCCCGCTCCGAACAAACACTTAAATTTATTTCAAATGGAAATTTTGGTACACGGATAAAATCACAAATTCAAATCTAAACCTCAACAAAAATTTCATTATCTGTTTATTATTATTCAATTTATGCTTATTAAAACTATATATATAATTGAATTTAATAATTTCAAATCTTTATGCAGAGGTATTTTATATGCATGTGCATTGCAAGTGTCGAAAAGTCTTGTATCATATAATTCAGTAAAGACTTGGGGATGAAAATACAAAAAATCGAAATAACAAAATGATTGCCAAATAAACACTTTGAATATCTAAGATTGATAATACAAAAAAATGAAGATATAGAGAAGTACATAACAAACTAAATTAACATAGATATGATAAAATAGAGACAAGCTTGCGTTATTTATCGAATGGTGATTACACCCACTATATCGTATGAGATAGAATGTTGGTATTAAAAACACAAAAAAGAAAATAAGATAGAATTATGAGAAATGAGATTGTTAAGGGATGATTGGGATAACTAAAAATATATAGTTACAACTAAGAAAATGAGAGAAAATTGGAAGTGACACATAAATAAGAAAATTAGAGAATGTGGACTTAGATGGTACATACACGCACAAAAAAAGACAATCATGCACCATTAAGGAGAGAATATAATAGCTAAATAGGAAGGAAAAAGACAAAAGAAAAACTAAATCACCAAAGGAAGATAGTGTTAAAAACGATCTAAAAAATAAATATAATAAAATGTGCGACTAAAGGTAGAAAAATATGGAGAACTATAATTTATACCACTAATCTCAATCATTTGGGGGAAAAGCCAGAATGAAGATGATGACTAGATTTGCAATCCTTTTTAAATAAACCAAATCAGTAGAGTCTATATATAGAAACAACAATTTATTATAAAATCATGTTAATTCTTGCAATGATGTGAAGATTGAACTTCACTTTAGTTTAGTTTAGAAATGCATTGAAACAGAAAATACACTTTGGTAAATAGTTTTCAATGAAAAATGAAACTTGATTGTACAATATAAATACAAGTTATCATGCAATAAAAGATTGGAAAAGGTTCTTTTTCTTTTGGATCGTTCTCTCTTGGTTTTTTTTTCCTTTTTTCATGCAAGAGTGACAAACACTTATTATGGTATAATGATTGTGGTAACCCCGCTAATTTTATACACACACATACACATACATATACCTATACATATCTCACAAAATTAGCGCATATATCACAAAATTAGCGTTCAGAATAAAATTAAAAGGTCAAATTTGGACTATAATGAACTGGAAATACCTCCTTCAGAACACCATGGACAAAGCACAAAATGACCAGAGGGGACAACTGACACTCATCTGTTTGGTGATACTATTTGTGTATCAAGACTCAAAAGTTGTATCTTGCTTGATTAAATCTTATTTATCGAAAGTGTATATAGAAACCATTCCCACTCAAATTTTAACCACTGTCTTTGATCTCTACATTGCTCCACCAAACACGATAATTTTGTACTAACCATTTTTACACATGAATTTATGATATTGCTATATCAGGATTTAGTAAGACGGTATAACTTGGATGTAGTAACATTGTTTCCTTTCAATTTGTAATGCATACTAAGTTTAAATCGTTTAGTTAATAGCCATTTAGAGATAGTAACTTGCTATTTTCTAATATACGAAAAGCCTAGACCCAAGTTTAATTCCTTTTATTTTGGAAAATAATATTGATTATATGGCTATACATAAGAAAATTACATTTTTACACAATTGTGCATCTTACAAAGGACGGATGCATGTAGATTACCCTGAGCTATAGCCACGTAGAAACTTTTGGAAATCTGGAAGATTTTAGGTTTAAATTTGAATGATTAAAGCATTTTGCTCCAATTATCCCGAAAACCCGGTGGTGTTGCTTAACTTTGTCATTTCATCTTACGAACAATGCAAATAGGAAATGCTTCCTTATATTTTGTCCAATATATACACTCTTGATCTACTTGTAGAAAAATGTGTGCTCTAATCCTAAATAATTTACTAATGAAATTAACCTTTAAACTAAATTTTGTTCATGCACAAATTACAATGTAGAATTCCATAGGTAGCTATTAACACTTCCAAAACAATAGAATTTTCTGAAGGCCTTACTAGTCAAATTGTCTTAAAGAAACTTACTATTTATTATTATCACTATTACTCATGCACGTGTAATGCATGCGTAAATAGAAAAGGTATCATCTCGTTTTTTTTCTTTTAAAAAACGCTTGTGGTTAAAAAAAAAAGGTGAAATTGGTAGCAACATAATTTTGGTGTCTCTAAGGTTCGAACCCAATACCTCTAAAACCTCGTCTAGAACACTCATTTAACATGGTTATTTTTGTAATATCAAAAGCTTCAAAGGGAGGTATTCTCATTATATTTAGACGAAGAAGATAATTCAACCACTACTATTCGCACTCCACTGTTACCCTTCCATACACCACTATTTTCCCATATCCTCATCCATTATTTCTTTCAATCTTACCCTTTTTCTTGTTTCCTTTGTTTTTTATCTTTCTAAACTCGCCGAATCAAAGTTATGAAAGGCGCGCTACAGCGCGGCGTTTGCGCATTTCCACCTTATGGCGCGGCGCACATGGAAAGGCACGGTGAATGACGCAAATGGCGCGCATGGCGCAAAGATGGCACGTCTTTTCATAATTTTATTGTTTTTTACTTTTTTATATTTATTTTACATTTTACACGATCCAAACTAATCTCCAACCATGATTGAATGTATTATATTTTTTATGCAATGCTACGACTACACTTCAAACTAATTTCCAGCAAACTTTAAATTATTTATTTATATTATTGCAACACTATACTACGATGAGCAATTAGAATCGAGATCTGCAAATCCGAACCAAATCGATCGGAACCGACTTATGGATCCTGGGTCGGGTTTAGTTGATGAAAAATAATGAAAAAACCGATATGACTCGGAAGATTGGACAAAAAACGAAAAATATATGTATTTTTAGTATTATTACCCAATAAAATCCCAACCGAATCGAATCTCGGATCGGGTCAAGATTTTAAAATATACAAATCAGACTCGACGCCGACTAGAATCGAGACCCACTGGATCGAGTCCAGATTCGACACGACAGGTCTAATTACCACCTTTGCAGTGAACAAATAATCTCGAATTGTCGCATTCTTCAAATTAATCTCAAGCAAACTTCAAACTATCTGTTCTAATTATTGTTGCATGCACCGAACAAATAATTTCAAATGGATACTTTTTTTAAAATTAATCTCCAATGAACTTCGAACTGTTTGTTTCTGTTACGGTCACACTGAACAAATTGTTAATCATATAAGACAAATAAGGAAGATGCCGAAACTTATGAATTTGAAGATGGAGATATCGATTTAGAAAATATGATTGTTTAATCAAATTCAGATTTCTATTTTATCAGTTATATATACTATCATCTTGGATTTTGTTTTCTGAACAACACTATGCTGAATTTCTATGCTTATGATATTATATTTGATGATGTTTTGGCAAAATGTCAAAAAAATCTTTATTACATACACATGTTTTAGTAAAAAAAAATTATATTAAACTTCTTATAATTAATTGTTATATATGTATTAAATTTACAAAAAAATCATAAACATGTGCGGTAAATTAAAAAGGCACACGTCATTTGCCGTACCGTGCGCCAAGGCTACAGGAAAGCTTTGCACCTTTTTGTGTCAAGCACCATTAATAACTATGCATCAAATACACTCTCTTTCTCCCTCAAACCATCAATCATGTCAAAGAATGAATATTCTACCCCTGAAACGGAACAGCATCAAAAAATGAAGTCGACAAAGATATAATTTACGCCTTTTGATTAACATTCAACCATTTAAAACAAAATTGTAAAAGCCACCCTCGCCCGGGGTGACTAGGATAACCTAAAATCCCCATAGGGCAAAGCAGGAGCATAAAGAACCCCACATCCAAGCCTGACGTGTGAACACCCTTGCTTAGGTCGGACATGGATTCAAGGGTGAACAATCTCATCCTAAGCGTGAGTTCTGTCTCCCCAAAATTCCACCAAGATCCGGAAAACCCACCATTCCGAACAACAATACTATCAAAATAGAGTGCTTTTACCATAATTTCATTGATTAGTACATCGATTCAGGCTTCTTAATGAAATATGGGATATATTTGCTTTAGGGAATGAAAATGTGAATAAAATGGTAGAGGTTGGGTATAGAAAGAAAAAAATGATTTCAAAGTTTGGCTGATTTTTTGGGCGCAAAAAGAGAAAAACAAAGTGCTAATAGAATTGACTCATAAGTTAATATAGACAAAAACTAAAAACTAGAAAAAAAAACTAAAAAAATCCAGATCACTACCCATCAAAACTGATACAAAATTAGAAATTCTTCCTTATAACGGCTTCAGATCAGTCCTCAATCAAATAAGATCACAAATTCCTAATCTTGATCTGCATCATAAAAATTAGGACAAAAGAAACATAATGTAAAATCCACCTGTTTTTTCATCTTCTTATAGAAAGGGCCATCCTCTTCTTCTAGTTGATCCTCCACCTCCAGTTTCACCATCTCTGGCGGCGGTGGTACTTTATTCGACATCTGCCGAAATTTCTCAAAACCCCCCAGCTGAACCATCAATGAATCCACTTGATTGACCTAAATTGTTTGCCCCTTATGCAAAACTTCTAAATTTCAGTATTAAAAATATGAGCAAAATTAATCAAGTTCGGACTTTGAGAAACTGAAAATAAAAGTGACAAATAAATTAGATAGAGAAGGAGGAGGAATCAAGACGGTGGGGACAAATAAATATAAAATTACCAAATAAACCTTGATATGTTTTCATGGATTATCCAAATCAAAAAAATTTATTCATAAAATAAAACGTGGGAAAAAGGAACTAGTAGATTATTTTATACTGTAGGTAATTTAGGTTGTGGCATGTAGACCTTCGTTGATGATATAACGATGAATCGGGGAAAGTTCGTAAAGCAATTGAGTTTGATTTACTAAATGAGACAATAGTCAAAGAGCAACTTGATTTTTCAAAGAAAGGTAAGAAAAAATATCAATAACATTATTTTAACTTAGGGTGCGTTCTTGACGAATGCTAATGGATATTTGAATGGGGAATCTGAACGGGGTATTTGAGTAGAAAAGTTGACTAAACAGAAAATGCGTTTAGGGATGCGAACCAGATATTTGAACGAAGTATTTGGATTGTGATTTTTAATTTAATTGATGTATAGTTAATTAATTATTTGTTTTTATTATGTAATATGTGTTTAATAATTGCAAAAAATAAAAATAAATTATGACATTTCATTAAAACAAACTAATAAATTTTTAAATTCATATACAGCCAAAAAATAAACTAAAACTACTAAAGACGACGATGCAATAACTTCAATTGGTGCACCATAAATCCTACTACTTCTGCATCAGTCAATGTTTCCACAATATCCAAGTTTGTGAATTTATCGCGAAAAATCAATATAAGCTCCCACCGCTCAATAGATATAACATGAGATAGTATACTATAACAATGCTACATGGCGTTATTGAAGCGCTCCGAATGAATGATCGATCGTTCAACGTCATGCTTGGTCGAGCTGCCATACTCGGTATGTCTAGTGTGTCTAGGCTGAGCGAGTGAAGTATCACGGACCACCAAATTGGAGCAATAATCTGTATCGACGGTAGTGAAAGGTAGAGCGGGTGAAGCAGGAGCTATCGTATATTTGCAAGTGCCTTTTCTCATGTAGCCTCCAAAAAACTGATCCAACTCTCTGAATTTGAAATGGGCATTTTTTATGAATCTCTTATATCTTCATGCAGTAGTATCCCACCACTTCTCGGGACCGTCCAAGTAATCGTTCTTCTGATCCCAAATCTCCCCTTCTAGCTGCATAAGTTTGTCTCAATCAGTCCAAGAATGCTTCAGGTTGTCCCATTTGTTCTTCATCTGTGTGTGGGACCAGTCAAGGTTCAATATGTCTGGTAGAAAATCCACGCATGGATTTTTGAAAACTTCCTCCCTTTCGGGTGTCCATAAAGCAATAGGCTGGGAGGAAGCAGATGCAGTAGCAGAACGTTGCGTCATGCTGAAAAATAAAAATTACAAAATGTAACAAAAAATCCCAAAAAAAAATATTGTAAATAGAAAAAAGTCGCATTTCTCAAGGAAGGTTGGGCTGTTTGGTGCTGGTTTGAGGAGAGAGTGGGTAAGAGGTTGATTACATAGGGCCAAGGGAAGAGGAAAAGAAGTAGTTACTGGAGGAAAGCACGATGCGTTCGACACATCCAAACGCGTCGAACGCGAAAGTATCTATTCCCTCCAACTGGCCTAACGGTCCAAATGTCACGTGACGAACGTTGGGGCGTCTTACGCGTCAGATGCATCACCAACAGTAACGTGCCATTTTTTAACTGCGAATGACCTCTTATTTATATATGTGTGTGTATGCGCGTACGATAAACATATTCATACAAATGTTCTAAAAAATTTATTTTGGCTTGGATACTCACTCTAATTTTGTGCACAAGTAAAAAATGTGGTAACTGCCAGTGTTTAGCATTTGATATATTTTAAATATGACATAAGAAAGATACATCGAATGTAAAACTTACCATAGGGTTTCCAAAAAAAATTATTGTTCAAAAATGGACGGTTTTTGAGATATAAAATATTGCATCGAATGTAAGTATATCTCTGATATAAATGAACAAGTGGTATAGCAAAACTTTGAATAATATGGATGCGGAATTGAATGCATGTGGAAGATGATTACTTTAGAAATTTGAAAGTAGCGAAGCAACAAAGCAAGATCAAAAAAATTTAGAGCAATAAAAATGATTTTTTCATAAAGTGTTTGGGGACTTTTATAATTGTTGTAGAGTTTTCATTGAGAAGTTGTAGTGGTTAGAAATGTTGTAGAAACGAAGAGAAGCAACGAAAGAGACGGAGAGTTGCGATGAAAAGAAGCATGTGGATTCAAAACTTCACGACTACATGTACATGTCGGTTTCTGGACTATCCGCAAGTCAACGTGTAAACCTCCACAAGTCTACCTGTGGATGTTTCACATGTCGGTATGCGTTTAAGAGTCTTAAGACAAATGGTGATCTGCGCAACTTTCCTCCGTTCCGACTTTCACTCCTTCGTTCGATCTTTTCTAGAACTCTGAAAAATCATGAAAAATTATCAAAAGTACATTAGGATGCATAGAAGGCTGCGGCAAACTTTGAAGTGATTCAGGTATCATTTATTGAGTTTTAATAAATCTAAGCTAAAATGACTCGATAACTAACATACTTGACTTTTGTGCATGTTTGTCCATCTTGAGTGTTTATTTGACTTCATCATGTTCCAATAGATCTGTTAACTCCACCAAATGCCTTTGAAAGTTTTTTCTCCATTTCATATGTCCTCGTTTGCTTTATTTTGATATTTGAGCTCATATTTGACAATAATGCCTTATATAGCATTCACTCTTTTCTCTTCGATGTTATGCTACCATAAACCTTACTTTCAACCTATAAGAATCAACAAACACATTAATAGCTTTATTGGATAGTTGTTATCATCAAAATACCAAAATCGTGGATCTAACAAACCTGACCCAAACGACTCGGTCTGAAAGACTCGATAAAAAAAGCATAAAAATAAGTGCATTTTAAGTGTTATTACCCAAATGAACCCGAACCGATTCGATCCAACTCGAACCGAACTCTGGATCAGGTCGGGTCTGATAGAGTTAAAGGTGTGCCCTAGGAGCAATTATGTAAATAGTTATATAAACTAAACTTTGTGAACAAGATTGTTTGAAATAAAATATGCTTTTGGTTTTATTTTATTTTATATGTGTTATTTTATAGAGATATAAATAATGAATTAAATATATTAAACATATACAAGTAAAAAAAACCTTAAAAAGGGTATTTTATCGATTGCAGTTATGAATGTGTCCATAACTGTGGGTATTGAATCAATATATAAATACTTACTTCTTAAATATTCCTTATCAAAACATATCAAGAAAAGGATATCGATACATAGATCGAGACTAATGTACGTAACGCTTTTCATACGATGAAAGAGGAATTACTAATGACCATTGGGGACGCTAAGGGGTTACGTACTTATGTTGTTTGGGACAATCACGGAACGACTCGAGTGAGTTTTCTATAGGTTAATATAACTAAGTCAAAATGAAGGTTCCATGGTAATGACGTAAATTAGTCTTCAAATTGAGGGTATCATTGGTCTTAAGTAACTAGGATATACTTTGATTATGGTCCAACATGGCATGGCGAACATGTTACGACCATACTGTGGTATACGTCGAACTGCTTGAAATGAAACATTACCCAAGAGAGAATTCATCTCATTCGTCGTAGAAGGTTAGTATTTGATAGATTTAAGGGTATGCCTTATGGGAAATTATGTAATTTATTTCATAACTAACTCTTATAATAGAATCTTGTTCGAAATAAAGTATATTTTTGGTTTTGTTTTCTTTTATATTGGTTTTATATACAAATACAAATAATGAAACTAATACATAAAACATATATAAGTAGAAAATCCTTAGGAGAAGCATATCATCGATTGTAGGTAAGAATGTATTTGTAGCCATGGGTATTGAATTGATATCTAAGTGTTTACTCCTTAAATACTCTTAGTCTGGATATAATAAGAAAATTATATTGATACATCTATTGAGGCTACTGTACGTAACGCTCTTTATACGATGGACAGTGAATTTGTAGCACCTGGTAATTTTAACAATAATTAATTAAAAAGAAATTAATTACTAAATAAAAACGCCAAAAAATAGAATTTTTACAAACGTCAAAATTTGATTACGGAACTTGCACTATTAATTCGTGGCGATTTTCTGATCAATTTTCGTATATAATTTTTTTCGATTGAAGTTCAAACGAAAAAGTTATTAATGTTTGAAGTTTTCAAATCATAAATAATTATATATGTAATTAAGGTAATAAAAATAATTAACTAACATTAATTACTATTGGTTAGAGTTAATTGATAGTTAATGTTGCTTAAGCATTAAGTAAGTCAATAGTGAAAAGAAATTGTATCGATCGGTTTTAAAAGGAACTAAATCAACAAAATTAAACAGCATAGGTAATTAACATAATTCATATCGACTGGTCGACCCCTAGCTTGGGCCGGTTGACCGCTAGCAGTCGACCGGTAAGGGTGCAGCGGTCGATAGGTTGAGACATCAAATGCAGAATTATGACACAGTTGAACGACCCGGATCTAAAATAGAAGAATCTAATGGCTGACGTTGATTCGAACCCCTATAAATATGGGCATAACCCCTCACTTTTCTTCTCATATTTTCCGAAGCAATGACGAAGTTCTATCATTTTCTCTTCTCCACAAATTCTTAAACCTAAATAAATCTATAGTCTATATACGTATATACAAGTGGAGAATAGCAGAGGATAATTGAGAAGAAGGATATGGTTGAATCAAATCGTCAAAGCTAAGGTAAATTATAAATCCAGATCTAAAATCTAAATTAAATCCAAATCTCTTTTCTGATCTAGATTTCTAATAGATATATGCATGCTTGCGGTATATGTATATTTATTCAAATAGGGAGAATAAGGAAAGTCGAACTGGGATAACATGGATTGGATTTGGACATTTCGAAGCTAAAAAGGTGACTGGAGAATTATATATTTTTATATAATATTAGATTTATATCGTTGTAAATATATTCCTGTATACCTAAATGTAAACTTGGGGTTGTAGGCTAAATTGTATACGTGCAATGAATTTATAAATCATGCTTACATATTTTGTGGCTGATAATTTATTTTAATATTGCATGTATTAGAAGCTGGAAAGTGTTGGGTAGTAGTAATCCCTGAAATTTATAAATTATGTAGTAGTTTCAAATTTGTAGATTTAAATGTCTTATGCAAGTAAAATGTAAATTAGAGTTATCACAATAAATTATGGGCATTTATGGAGTACTTTAATTCATTAGAATATAGTATATTACAATGTAAATTTCTATAGATTATCAAGTTTAGATTCATAAATAAAAGTGTATCGTTTGAAATACAAAGAATATGCCTAAAAGAAAGAGATGTATGAAATAGGGACATTTTACCGTATTTTGTATTGTCTATTTAAATAACTACATTATATAATTCTTTGTAATTTCAAACGTAACACAAACTTCCTTTTTGAATAAGATATATAGATTTACAATGTTAACCTTTCCTTTTAAGGGAGATATAATTCCAGTGCATTAAAATGCAGAAATCTCTAAGTATGAATTGAAGTTGTGATGATAATAATGGTTAAACTGTAAAATCAATGTATAAATGTATGCAACAGAGACAAGATGGAAACTAAATAGTAATTGATAACAAGGTAGGAAAGTAATAAAATGAATAAAGGAAAGAAATATATATAACATAAGAGTATGGAAAGTCCATTAAACAGGGAAGGGTAGTAAATATTAAAAGCGAATAGAAAGGAAAGTTCAATAAAAAGAAATGGAGGTAAATAGGAAAAGAAATTTAAATCTTTTAATGAGAATGGTAAATGACATTAAATTTATGTTAATGGAATAAGAAGTAAATGCATAAAGAAGTAAAGAAATATTATCAACAGTTGAACATCGAGGCGTAATAATTAAACAAGTATATATATATATATATATGTGTGTGTGTGTGTGTACGTACGTATGTACCTATACATATACGTAGCCTCAAGTATGCAATTATGACGAATGTGAATTAATAAAGTTAGTAGATAACTTAAATAAATAAGAATGGCATAGTCATTAAAATGAGTTGGAATGTGTAACGACGCGTATTTTTTGATGATTGAATATTTAAATAATTGATTTAAATATTGAATCATTAATTATATTAATGGTCCCAAAAATATGATTTTTCTCATACGATCGAATCAGGACTCGAGACCACTTCCATTGAGTTCGAATCGACCTTGCGAGTGAAAATGAGTATAAGGATCGCTATATTTGGAGATCGGACGATCCGACGGCCGAAACAGTCTTGAAAAGTGCGAAATTATCATCTCGGAGCACAGTCTCGGATAGCGATGAAATTATACCATCGGGACCGAAAAAATGAGGTGATGTACATATACGAGTTTTGTTACAATCGGACGCGTTATATGATCGTGCAAGCTCGAAACGTACTATAGTTTATTTGAGAATTTAAATAAACAAACAAAATATTAATATTATAATATATTACCTAACCCTCCTCTCTCATTATCCACATTATCCAGCTACTATTCTATTAGAAATAATGTTTGCCTCTCCTTTCTACTTTCAAAAATCAAAATCTAGCAATCCGCTCCACGAAAAAATATAAAACCACCTCTATTGAACTCGTCTCGAGAAAAAATTCATGCCATATCAAATTTAAGGGCTCAACACTGATTTTGGAAAGGTCGTAGCTTGGATGGCAACTAAGTTAGACCTAGGCAAAGGTAGAGGCGATGATAGGCCAAACCGATGACACAATCAAGTTTCCTATGGCGTCTAGCATCTTGCCGCATCGTTCAATCGAGCTGCGATGCTTCCTGTTAATTCGTGACATCTGTACATTTTAAGAGTAGGCCAAAGTCGCATTTCTCAGGGGAGGTTCGGACCATTCACTCAAGGGTGCATAGCGGAGAGATTTGGAAGTGGGATCCGTTGGCGAAGACGGTTCAAAGTTTCATTGAGTAATTTGGGAGAAATCGATGGAAGAAGCAAGTGGGTTTTGGGTTTGAATGCTCTGATACATGTACGGGTGGACAAGCATTAGGAGGAAGAAGATAATTAGATAGGTAATTAGTTAATTAATTATTTAATTAAGTTATTTAATAGTTTATTTAATCTTAAATCTTATAAATGTCATATCTTTTACATATGAGATCCGTTTTGGACATCGTTTCTTGCGTTGCACTCGTGATGGAGAGCTCTACGACTTAGAGACAGTTTGGACAGATTTGGTTGAGGTGGGTGATACTGCCTCTCACTATATTATGATTTTTAGAATAGTACTAAAACAATATTTTAAAGTAATTTCTAACTTTAAAACGTTATTTCTAAAATGTTTAAACATATATATTATTTTATAAAAGAACTTAAAAATGTTTTAAAACAGTTCTAAATTAAATATCAAAATTTTCCCATTAATGCACTGTTTTGACGAAATTGATAGATTTAAGCTATTTTGATATTAATCCAACAGTTGTTGCTTTGGATAGATTATGTTGTGTTATTATAGATATATGTAGGCTATTATAGACATTTCTATGTTTGTTGGTCGCATGTCTGCTTGTGTGTTAGTTGGTTAAAAACGTCGTTCGAAGGCGATATAGGAAAATCCCATTAGATAGAGTTTAGTGTATATGATTGAATACACACACGATGGGGACTCAAATGATGTGATAGAGTTTCGTGCATATCGATCGAGCGCACAAATGATTTAAAACTCTAATGGATGGGATAAATATGTGGAGGAGTATTGGAGCATGCCGACTAATCTGAAGATAAAGAATGTCGGGCTTGGATTTGTGCTTCGTACTTTAGGTTAGATGTCGGACACTTTCATTTGGTTTGTTTTAACCATTTTTGGTTATGTACATGACCAAAGTGGTCATTATCAACCACTCTGGAGTGATCGATATCTACCACAATTGATTATGGTCGTTTTGGCCAATTTTGACGTGGATGATGGAGCGGCTTCGAGGAGCACGATGTGATGGTTCGTTCATTCGTTTGACGTTCGATTTTGGTGTTACCGCTCTTCGACGAGTGGTTGAAGCGAAGATATGACGGTTCGACGCGATGACTCTATGATTCGATGATGATGATTCCATGATGGGAAGTGATGGCTTCTACAATGGATAACTGTACTTCGGGATGTAGAGAGGGTGACGACGAGTCGGGTTGATGGCACTGTCGGAGAAGGTTTATGGGATGCACAATGACATTCTATGAGTGACATTGGCTATCTAGAATAGTTCCCAAGTTTTAGGATGCACGATGACATTCTATGACTGACGATGACTGTCTAGAATAGTTTCCAACCGCGACAACTTCAGATGGGAGTTGTATAGACGGTTCCAAGATGAACTCTGTTATGGATGGTGTGTGCAAAAGGAATCGTTGATATTTATAGGTTTTGTAGTGTACTTGTAAAGCAAGGGTATGTGAGGACGCTCACTTGGATCAAACGATGACCCGATCCATTTACCCTGGACTATCTGACAGGTAGTTTAGTTTATGCTCTTCTAAGTGGCATGGATTGAGTACCGAGAGATTGGGATGTTGAGTAGTTCTTGGCCCGGGCGGTCATACGAGTATCATATATCCAACGCACTGAGTGAGTAAATGTGAGAATGGATGATGGATGCCATGTATGTTTAACTATTTTATTACCCTAGGGATGTCGCACGATGTAGATATTATCGATGCCGATATCTAGACATCATTAGTACTTTGATGTATAGTACACCCATGACAATTATGTTATAGAGTAGCATATATCTTATGTTATGTGATAACTCTGTGGATGCAGGAACGTGTCAGGTATGATTCTTCATACCCTCTGTTGCATATACTACACCGACTTTTATAGCGTTCGAAGATTATTTATCACTCACGTGAGACTGGTGTCTGACTCGATGTTTTATGCTTTGCTACTTATTATCTCGGGTACTCTTAAATGAGTAGACTAGATAGTAAGTGTAAATAGAACTTGGAACTATGCAGATGGACTAGCAGGAGGTGATATTTTCTCATATTAATACTTTGAGTTTATTATTGTTTATTCCGCCGTGTGACGCTGTGGAGCCTTGACAGTGTCTGACTTACTATTATTAGATACAGTTCATCAGTTGAGTTTATTTATCATTTGTATAAACTCTATTACTATTTTCTATAATTGTATGAGTATGTACACTCTGATTTTGTGGTTCATATAGTTATTACTGTCTCGTCTGTTTTATATCTGTGGTGACTATTATATTTTATCTGATGCGCTGTGAGGTATCCGACATGTTATGTGACTGTGTGGTATTTTCTTTCTTTCTCTTCTTTTCTATTCTCTTCTCCTTCTTTCCATTCCTCTTCTTTACTTCTTTTTCTTTCCCTTGAAAATCATTCTACGTCGGCCGGATGCTCCAATAGTGCACTATTCGGTTATATGAGCATCGATGGTATAGGGCGATTGTTTTATTTGGTATCAAAGCTTAAGTTACGTGATTAATCTGAGTTGATACCGTGATCCAGTAGAATAGGGTAGGAGTTGTCACCTTAGACTGGATCGAGAATATACGAGAGAGTATGTATTTGTTATATATTTTGATTTTCAAAACTATATAGTAGTTTATATAGTATATAAGTTGTATTGCACATTTTTGCAACCAAATTGGTTAAGAACACCTAAGAGTAGATTTATGTAGAGAAGTAAATGAAGAAAGTAAAATTGAAACTGAGGAATTTAATAAACTAACAGCAAATAAAAACAATAATCAAGAACGGAGAGATTTATAGTGGTTTGGCATTATATACCTACTTCCAATTTGAAGATTATCTTTGTTAATCAACTAATAATCTGATTATAGCAGCAAGGAATAGGAAAAACTTGATTACAATAAACAATAAGGTAACCATCAATGTAAAGATCCCCAAATGAACCATAGGGCCTGTATTTATAGGGAGAGATTACGAGATATTTCACTAAGATTTTGGCAGAAGGCTCTCTAGGTCCACAGGGGTCCACCATAACGATCGACGTACTCAACTCGACCATTAGGAACGATTGGCTTAAGTTTCACCGATCTTTTTTCTTGTCTTTAATTTTAGTGCGATCGTTTTTGGAGGGTCCCACATGCCTCTTGATATTGCTTTTAGAATCATTTTGACTTGTAACTTGGGAGATATGGATCGATCTTGGTTGAACTTGGATTATGCACTGGAACATGCCGATCCTTTTTAGGACATGGCAAAAACGATCGGCCAATAACGATCGGCTAAACTCTAAGTGCAACTTTAGGACTCGCGATCATTTTTGTAAACCTCAATCTTTATTTTTTTTGATGCCCTGGAAGTTTCAAATGAGTTGGCCTTGTGGATCTCGAGGTATTGAACGTTCTCCAATGATTTGAACTGTTTTATGGATCATTCTTGATTGATTCATGAAAACCCCTACTTCATCCATAACTCGAGCATATGAACTCCGATCGACTCCAAATTTGAAATATAACTTCATGGGGCCATGCCAGTTACTTCATGCTGGCTACACCTCAATTAGGTTCTGGTCTAAATCTGCCCGACCATCGTCTATAATACCGTATGTAATCGATTCCTAAGGCTGTTGACCATTCTTTCCTAGCCAAGTCGATGATATGACGGCGTTGCCAAAAGGCAGGATAACATTTTCCCCCACAATACGTCTTGTATCATACATGACGTGCTTTGAATCGTCGCAAGCTAGAACCATCTGAAAGAAAACCATCTGGTTCATCAAATAGTCGTTATCCTTCCGTCGAGTTGTTTTCTTATCGAAGGTCGTATTTTCCTTAATCGTCGTGATGATTGGTCAATTTCCAATAGTATAAACATGGGATCACAACTTGTTAACAATCATCTTGTTTTTACCCTAGCAATTTCCAAGCTTCAGCAACTTAGCTTTAATTTTCCTCTGGTCGAATCCAGGTGACTGTTCAGTTATTTTTATTGATTTCAAAAAATTAAATTTTGAAACGTATACTTGTACGTATACGTGTATGCACCCGACTTCCAATCACGATTACACGTTCTCGAGTCATTGTCAAGTTTATGGAGATAACTTCCTATAAAAAGTTTCCACCAGTCATCATTCTTTCAAGCATGTTCTCTTCCTCTATTTATTTATCCTCTTTTTTTTCCTTTTTTACCATATGTTTTTATATGATCTATAATCCTCCCTTGTTTAGAAAACAAATTTCATACCACTCATGATTATGAATACGACCGGCATATGCTAGGTATGGAATGATCGGCATAAGGCTTGGAGGCGGATTGATCGGCATAAGGCTTGGAGGCGGATTGGTCGACATAAGGCTTGGATAGGGGACGATCGGCATCTTTGGGTGTGGGACGATCAGCTAAATCTTTTAGACCGATAACGATCGGCTAAATCTCTTTCCTATATAAGCCTCAACACTTAGCCATTTCCTTTCACTTTCTTCCTATCATTCCATTCTGAAGTAAAAAAGGAACGAGCCTCTTTTCCTTCTTCTTGCCGATCCAAACAACAATCACCATAAAGTCATCACCCTCCTTCAGATTTAGCTTCGAATTAATTTCTAATCTTCCTCCTTCAAATTTCAAACTTAGGTAGAACGAATCCTATACTCGCTTCATAATTTTGAGAACGAAGCTTTGAACCTATGACAACCGATTCATTTGATGGATCCTTTTTTATTTCTCTATTCTTATGATCGTATGCAATGGAAATGAAGTGGCTTATCTTGATGAGGGATGAGTGAATTACGACCTTAGCCGATCGTTCGCTGAGGAAGATGGTGCAATGGATGTGAAGAAGTCGTACGATCGTTCATTCATGATCGTTCTTGGATGATCGGCGAAGCTCTGGGACGTTGGAGCTCAAAGATCGCCTACGAACAATCGGCTATATCTTGGAGTTGGTGGCTTATAAGAACGATCGGTGGGAAAAGGCTTGTGAACAATCGGCTAATGTTGTCTTAGGGAAACGATCGGCCTAAATTCGCATACATGATCGATCGGCCTAGTTTATAAATGAACCTTTCTTTTTATAAAATGGAACTTAGATGAGTAAACGTGAACTAAATGATGAGTTTTGGCCTTTCATACTTGAACAAACATTAGGACCTGTATATGACTTGCATATGATCTGAATTGCATATGATCTGAATTGCATATTTGGTAGCAAATTGCCTTAGAAACATGACACGAACCAATGCCTTTAACTATCATCTTGAAGCTCATCAGTAACTTCGATAAAAACCAGACTTTTATTGGTTGACGATCAATTGCGAAACTCAAGCTGCATCGTTTCCCGATGACACACAGAAACAGTTGAGACGGTCAGGAATGACGGTCTCTCCGGTTAAAACTCAAAGTCTCGTTATCTTTTCTGTCTTCAATTTTGCACAACTTATTACTATACCGTATAGCACTTTATCGTATTACACTAGCACTCACTATACACTGGGGGGTACAGGTTACTTTATCTAACCATGAATTTTACTAAGTTTAATAGCAATGGGATCTAGGCGTTTCGGGCATCTTGCAGCTATGCCAGTTGGATCATCTTCCCAAAGGGATAACTCTGACGTAGAATCAAGTTCGGTAACTAAATCCGATAGTCCACCATCCAGTCATCACCTGGAACAACCAGATAGCCCTAGCCCTTAATTTGACCTCTCCGATGTTGTCCCCACCTTTCTGCCAGAGATTATCGATCCTACTCCTGACACTCTAGAAGACGCAGTCATTCTGGAGAATCCTTCAGATTCGGTAGCTTAAAATTAAGGAAGATGCACTATAAAGAATTTGCATAAGGCACGGAATTCCCTTCGACGACGTGTTGGTTTCGTCGTGGGATGCAACAAGTTTATGTGCTGGGTGTGATGCATCCCGCCTTTCAACTCATACATTTAGGAGATTCTTCATTATTTAAGGATAGCTCCAGCACAGCTCCACCCAAATGGCTATGCTCTCCTTAATTGTACTTATATGGTATTTATCGAGTTCCTGCACCGTCCTCCCGCCGTCGAAGACATTCGATTTACTTTTATTTCAAGCGATGGACGGGGAGTCTCTAGTTTACATTTCTTGAATCGGCAAAGAGGTGCCAGATTCTGACTGGCGTGTGGAACAAGCAAAGTGCCTTTAAAACTAAATGGTTTTTTGTTCACTGCCCGCCCGGTTTCGCTTGACAATGGCTGGAAAGACGTAAGTGTTACCCACCATTTTCATGATATCCAGGTTGCCTTCCTGACTATGTTACTCCTTTACAGGTGTCGTTACCCGGCCTAGCGGAGATATTTATGAAGAGGTAGTCTCAATTTTGAAGAATGCTCCGCCTTAGGACAAGAATATCGAATATTTTCTTAGGGCTGAACGCCTCATCAGTTTTTGTTTGATACAGGAGGGCCTCAGCGTGGGGCTAACCAAAATTGCTCAGACTACAGGGATAAGACCATGGGCTGCAATCGGTCAAAGGGATAATCGAGCTGATCCCATGGTGCCCCCAGTTACAAGTGCCCAAGAATTTGCTGATATTGACGTCGGAGGACATAGAGGTAATGTGCTTGGTCATAATGGTGACAAATCTGGTCCTGGAGTTGATACCGGATCCTCACAGGCCTCACAACTCTTGTTTGCTGATAGGATAAAGAAGAAAACGTTCATACATAAACTTCCAAGAAGTCGTCTCTCTGACCAGTCTAAGTCATCGATGGCTCCTAAATTTGTTCAAGATGAATCTTCCTCCCAACCGTCAGAGCGTTTGAGCTTACCACTTGACTCTTTGTCTGGTCTACTGATTCTGCATGATCTTGAGGCTTTCCACTTCACTGATGTGAGCATCGAAGGGTCGGAATCTCCCACCGCAATTGGCATTGAGATTCCTACCTCTGGAGGGGAAGTTACACCAATGAGCAAGGCTCCATCACCTGGTCTGTTGCGGAGTTACACTAGGACACTTGTACACACTTGCACCCCTCAACATTGTATTGCACTTGACTTGTACTCTTTAATGCTTAGAGTTGACTGACTTCTATTTTTCTTTGCAGATATGATGGTAAGGAAGAGGAACATGTTTGATTCTTGTAACAACCCTGGTTTTTAATATATACATGTAATCTCCAAACCAGGGTTGTTACAATTCTTTTCGAGATATACACCACCAGTCATTTGGTTCGCACTCCGACTCTTACCACGGCAGTCGAGATTACTATGATTCCAACTATCCCTCCAGCCGGGACAGGGGTCATCAAGATAGAGATGTTAAGGATAAGCCACCCCAGGATAAACATAGATCGAGATCGAGATCTCCTCCTCCAAAGGGTCCCGAAAGACCAGCTGATCGCAGGGACTTTCCTATCGATCCCTCTCGCGGTCCTTCTACTATTCCAGTGTCTCCATAGCCTTTGGTTCCATCTCATTCTTAATGGCCGAGATTTCACCGCCGCCATGGTGAACATACTACTGCCCATTAGCCCGGCAAAGAAGGCACCGAAGTCGATGCTGCCACTGAAGATTCTACGATCGATCCAACTGCTCGCATGACATAGCTTCATGAAGAATTTTCGAATTTATGCTTTGAAGGATTCTATTTTCCTCCCAACTTAAAGAGGGTTTTGTACCATGTTCATAAGAGGACCATTAACTGCATCACTGACATCCATATGCAGTATCGGGAATGGATGAAGGCAGCAGAAAAAAATGTCAAAAGTTTCCTTCGAGCGCGCAACGGAGATTGAAAAATTAAAATGCCAAGAAGCTCAAGATAAAAGAATCATCGACACTTTGACAAATGAGCTAGAAGCCTCTAGAACTTCCTTAGTGGAAGCTGAAGGAAAAGCTAATGCTGCTGTGAAATCCATGGAAGAGATGAAATCCAGCCATCTCGATATAGTTTAAGTGCTGCATCATCATAATCAGGAGATAACACTTGAACAAGATACAGCTCGGAACAATGAATCTATGACCTTGAAGGAGATAGCGGATCTCAAGGCCAAGTTTGAGTATGCAAATAAAGAAAAAGATGATACCCAGAAGACTGCTCAGGATGCTTTCGATGAGATGGTAAACGTCAAACTTAAGAGAGACACGGCTATCGAAGGGCTAAAAATGTCAATGCACTCATTCAACGTGAAACGAAAGCTACCAAGGACAAAGTCAGGGAGGAGATAATTAATGAGCTTGACCCACTTCTCATTCTTTACAAGGCCAACGTTCTCAAGCATAGAAATTTTATATGGCTTGGTGAAACTATCCCTATCAGTCTGGTGTGCTTGGGAATTTCTCGTTGCGGAAGAGAAAACACTTCTTAACTCAGAGGATATCGATCTATCTAGACTTGAAAATGAAATGCTATTGGGCGACGAACCAAAAAAATTGCACGATATCCAGCTCTCGCTCCAGAAAGAGTCTTCTGTTGTTTCTTCCCATGAAGTGGGTGAAGGATCCGGGTCGGTGCAACCCGATACTACAGCTGAATTTCCCCTGGCACCTTAGGTCATCTCTAGCTCCGTAGCAAGCTCTTCGACCATCCCCGGGTATGATTCAAACAAGCCACAACTTTCCCCAATTTCCAAGTGCAGTTCTGGGGATGCTCCGGCTCAACCTGGAAGTCATACCGAGGAAGGTATTCCGTCGAATTTTCCCGTCTTTCGCAAAGTTGGGGTGTTATCAGTTGATATTTCTAATCTTCTTGGCTATTTTTTCTCAGCTTTGAACCTATCAGGTGTTGCTCCTCTTCTTTCTCAAGAGTTTTAACCAGAGTCACAAGCGGCCGCTACAAAATCTGTCAAAGTTACAACTTCGGCCGCTACTCTAGATGCTCAAGAAGAAGCCTTCATTATTGATGATCAATTCATGGAGGCTTTATTCAAGGAAGAAAGCGACCCACACAATGAAATTCCTTTTGATGAAGATGTCATGAACATAGGTTCTTCCGACCCTACTGGGGAGATCAGCATAAAAGAGCGTATTGAAAAAGAAGAACTGTTGAAAAAGAAGATGAAAAATGAGCCTGTTGATTCGGGCTTCGATGAACTGATTCCTGTCCCGCTCTAGATGATCCCTCCTGGCGGGACAATTCCCCAGGATGACATCCCCCTGTTTCTGGTGCTGAGAGTGCCTCCATCCTTCCTACTTCCAAAGATGATACCGCCTCGATTCATACAACTGAGGATATTTCTTCGAAGAGAAGTCGAGGCAGAAAAGGGTCGAAGAGAGGGTCTAGCGGTAATTCGGAAGGTGCCACCCCAAAGAAGCAAAGGAAAGATATAAAATCAAAGAAATAATCTTCGGATTCAGGCGATGTGTAAATAGCTTAGATGATTACATTTCCTTTCCGTTGGTAAAGTTTGTTTGGGCATGACCCTCCATTTTTGTTTTGCATCTTGGATGAACTTGTATAATGTACAACAAGTATAGTGTAAATAAGAATTCTTTTATTTTTGCCTATAATTCTCGTATTCACTTGTTCAAATGTTTGAGCTATCACGTTTTTCATTTTATGCACTTGTGATTCGTTGCTCGTTGTATCAGATGTTGATTTAATTCATCCATCCTAAGGCCTCCCTAAGGGCGTGGCCTCGAGTAGTATCAAACACTAAGCTTAGGCCTTAGTGTTACGCTGTCGAATTTCAGTGGTTTTTTGATTAGCTATACTTCTGCCCCGGTTTTGGTTTAGCGGGGTCTGATGTAGGACGGTTGAACTCCATCCTTAGCGAGTTTATACACCTCCCGGAGGTTTCAGGCCGAAGTTTGTGGAATAGTGAACGGTCGAATTCTACTCAACTATTCATTCATGTTTGTATCCACACTCTGGGGATAAGAATTAGTTAATAGATGGTCGGATCGCACCCAATCTAGGTTTATACTCTAGTCCATACTCTGGGGACTTTGAGTCATTTCGCAGGTAGTCGGTTCACACCCGATTTATGTTTATACTACAAACCGCACTCTAGGGACTTAGAGTTATTTGGCGGGTGGTCGGTTCACACCCGATTTATGATTATACTCCTATCTGTATTTTGGGGACTTAGAGTTATTTGGCGAAAGGTCGGTTCACACCCAATTTATGTTTATACTCCTGTCCGCATTCCGGGGACTTAGAGTTATTTCAAAGAGCAGTCAAATCGCACTCCCCTTGGTTGATTGATTTGCCCCCAAGGTCTGGGGTTTGGTCCAGTGAGTGATTGGTCGTGTCACGGTTGCCCTGATTTATCTTAGTTCCATAGTTGGGTAGGAGTTATTCGATCATCAGATTGTCTGCAACATTTGTTCCTAATTATGTATCTCGTCCTTTTGATTGTGAATGAGAGTTATTAAATGAATAAGTAGGTTGAGCTCATCTTGTTTAAACCCATTGTGAGTTAGCATGATTGATTGATCTCAAACTCTAAGACCATGTTCATTTATATCGACATCAATCAGTTTCGCTATATAACTAGCGTATAATGCAATAACAAACATAAATATGAAGTAAGCTTGAAACTATATTCACTAAATGGAAAGGGATAACATAAACTGTCTTATTCAAAAAACCGAATGCTAAAGCAAGTTCTGAAAATAAATACAACTGAAATGTAAAAGCAATAAACTAAGTGAAAAAGCATCGTAGATGTTCGTTGTTCCACGCCCTTGGAAGAGTAATGACATCGACAGTCGCTAGCTTGAAAGTTTCTTCTCCAAGCATCTGTTCAATGACATATGGTCCTTCCCAAATTGGATTCATGTACGATGGGGTAGGAAAAACCCGTTTCAGGACAAGATCGCCAATTTTGAAGATTCTAGGTCGGACTTTAGTGTTGTAATACCGGGCGACTCAATGTCAATGTGCAGCTGCCCTCAAACCGGCTTCTTCGCGCTTCTTATTTATAAAGTCAAGAGATTCTAAAAGGAGATCTTTATTCGTTTTAGGATCGTAGTAAGTTATTCGATGAGGACTTCGAGTTCAACAGGAATAACGGCTTCAGAATTGTAGGCAAGGGCGAATGGAGTATGGCTAGTCGCGGACTTGTGGGTGGTCCTGTAAGCCCAAATTGCTATAGGGAGTTCATCCACCCACTTGCCTCTAGCTTTCTCCAAACACTTCTTTAGAATAGACTTTATGATTTTATTTATAGCTTCAACCTGCACATTTTCTTGAGAGTGAGCAACCGCTGCAAATCTCTTTTCAATACGATTTCTTCGACAAAAGTCTTTAAATTCAACACTATCGAATTGAGTCCCATTATTAGTTACAATGTTCCATGGAAGACCGAAGCGACATATGATGTTTCAGATAATAAAGTTGATTACTTTCTTGGTTGTGATCGTGGCTAATGATTTTGCCTCGGCCCATTTGGTGAAGTAATCAACTGCAACGATAGCTTACTTCGCACCACCTTTAGAGATCGGTAAAGAACCGATAATGTCTATACCCCCACATAGCAAACGACCATGGGCTGACCATTTGCGTGATTTTTGTTGGTGGAGCTCTTGGGACTTTTGCATACATCTGGCATTTATCACATCATTTTACATAATCAGCGGCGTCCCGATTTACGGTTGGCCAATAATACCCATAACGAAGTATTTTCTTTGCCTGAGTTTTCCCCCTAGTGTGACCGCCGCATTCTCCTTCATGAACTTCCCTTAGAACACGCTCTATCTCATTATGAGCGATACACCGGAGTAGAGGGACCGAGAAACCTTTCCTGATCATAACTCCTTCTTGCATAGTATACCGTGAAGCTTTTCGAAGGACTTATCGCTTTTCATTCCTTTTATCAGGTAGGACTCCACGAAGTAAATAGTCTTTAATTAGAGTCATCCACAATTCCCTTTCAGATTCTGCTTCCAGTGTTTGGTCGATCTCCATCATGTTTATACTTGGGGTATTTAGTACTTCGCCGGGTCCAAGCCCATCTACTGTGCATCGCCGATGCTCGCAAACTTTGCTAGTGAATCGACCTCTCTGTTTTGATCCTGTGGAATATGTGAAATGTCATAGTATTCAAATTCTATCAACAACTCTTGTACCCGGACAAGCTATGGGGCAAGCCGTTGTCCCTTAGCTTGGTAATCTCCCCTAACTTGATACACCACAAACTGTGAATCACGAAAGATTTCAAGAGATTTTACTCCAAATTCCCTAGCGAGTTTAAGTCTAGCAATCAGAGCTTCGTACTCAGTTTCATTGTTTGTTGCGGGAAAATCAAGCTTTAATGCATAACAGATTGACCGATTTTCAGGAGTTACAAGCACAATCCCAACTCCAGAACAATGATCATTAGATGCTCCATCAGTACATAGTTTCCATCATTCAGTAGGGATTTCGCCACCTTCTGGAAAATCATCTTACACAGTAAAATCTACTATAAAGTCTGCCAATGCATGACCCTGAATAGCCCTTCGAGGGAGATAAGTAATTTCGAATTGGCTGAGCTCAATATTCCACTTAAGTAACCTTCAAGATGTTTCAAGTCGCTGTAGGACCTGTCGTAATGGCCGGTCGGTGTAAACATTGATCAGACATGCCTGGAAGTACGGACGAAGCTTCTGCGATGCAATTAGTAAACAGTATGCCAATTTCTCTATTTTCGGGTAGTTCCTTCCCGCTCCCGTTAATCGTTTGCTGATGTAATACACCGGCCTCTGGATCTGATTCTCCTTACGAATCAATGTGGCACTTATAGTATGTGCCGATATAGCCAAATAAATGTACAACTCCTTATGATCCACCGGCTTTGACAGGATAGGGGGTCTCTCCAAATGATCCACCAAAGCTTGAAACGCGTCTTTACAATCCTACATCCATTCAAAGTTTCTCTTTCCTCTCCTGATCAAATTGAAGAAAGGAACACACTTGTCGGTAGCTCTGGAGATAAATCGACTTAAGGCATCAACTTTCCCACTCAGAATCTGCACTTGTTTAATAGTTCTCGGCACTTGAATATCATAGATAGCCGGAATCTTCTTGGGATTAGCTTCTATTCCGCGTGCATTGACAATAAAGCCCAAGAACTTTCCCGATGCGACACCAAAAGAACACTTCAAAGGATTGATCTTCATCTTACAATGTCGGAGGATGTCAAGCATTTCTGCTAAGTCTCTAATGTGGTCGCTTGGTCGTCGTGACTTCACGAGCATATCATCCACATACACTTCCATTGTCTTTCCAATCTGGTCTTTAAACATCCTGTTAACTATATGCTGGTAATTTGCTCTGGCATTCTTTAATCCAAACGACATCACCACATTACATTACAATCCAACGTCGGTAATGAAACTGGTGTGCTCCTGATCGGGGTTATGCATCGGGAGTTGGTTATATCCCGAGTATGCATCTACGAAAGATAGTAATTCGTTCCCTGCGGTTGAATCCACCAGCTGGTCAATCCTCGGAAGGAGAAAACTGTCTTTTGGACATGCCTTGTTCAAATCTGAATAATCAATGCACGTTCTCCATTTCCCATTCGCCTTCTTCACAAGCACAATATTTGATACCCATTCAGGGTAGAGGGCATCTCGGATAAACCCATTGACTTTTAGTTTATCTACCTCCTCTTTGAGAGCAACAGATCTCTCAGGATCCATACCGCGTCTTTTTTGCTTTACCAGAACATACTTCGGGTTAATGTTCAATGCATGGCTCGCAATAGCAGGCGAGATTCCATACATGTCAGAGTGAGTCCAAGCGAATACATCAAGATTTTCTCGGAGAAAACCGGCAAGTTCCTTCATCATCAGAGAGCTGAGCTGTGATCCAATCTTTAGAACTCGTGATGGGTCGTCGTGGCTGACCATGATATCAATCGTCAGCTCAGCCGGTGCAGCCTTGGTCTCTTTGGGCTCCTCTTGGTCATCCCTCGGATCTATATCTCTATAGAACCGACTGTGGCGCCCAAGCCAAGGCTCAGGCGCCAATTGTCAACCGTCGACAGCTTGAATGCGAACAACCTTGTCCACACCCTTACCCTTCTCTTTGTGCCGAGCTTCCCTCAACTCAGCTACATAACAGGCACATCCAATCGCCTAATCACCTTGAACAACTCCTACACCATTGTCAGTCGGAAACTTCAAAGTCAAACACTATGGGGCAAAAGCTGCCTGGAATTCAGCCAGGGCCGGTCGGCCTAGAAAAACATTGTACGGAGAGTCAACATCCAAAACAATAAACGGCAAAACTCAAGCTCTCCTTTGATCACCTTTTCCCAATTCAACAGGTAATTCTACATAACCAATAGCTTCGGTTGCAACGCCATTCAAACTGTGTATACGAGCTTTAGACGGTTTTAAATCTTTGGCTTCCATTCTTATCTGATCATATGCCATTTTGAAGATTATATTCACCGAACTTCCACAATCAATCGAAATCCTTCTCGCCAATGCAGGACAATTCATAGATGAAATGACCATTGGGTCGATTGTTGGAGCCTCTACTTTGTTTGCATCCCTGTTCCTAAACATAATATCATCTGCCATTGTACGTTGCTGTTTCGTCGGAGTTCATCTTCCATATTCGAACAGCATTCAAAATCTATATGCCTAATCGCGCTAACATAACACTCCATTTCTTGCCATATCCTATCCACCGGGTGCGATCCTCCAACTATCATATTTATCACCAGTCTTCCGCCGATCCGTGCACGCTCCTCAGCCTTACACGGAGCTTGTCTTCGATTGGGGTCAGTAGTCCCCTGCCTGCCATCCTGCGGGGCTTTCACAAACTGTTGTAACTTCTTTTCACGGATCAATTTTTCTATAACATTCTGGAGATGCCTGCAAAGCCCATAACACTCGTGAAACCGACAATATTTCCTAATCTGCTTATGTTTCTCTATCGACTCTTTCAAAGGCGGCTTCCTGTACTGCATGGTATTGCAAGTAGACAAATAGATATTTTCCAGGGATGTATTCAACGGCGTGTAATTATCATACATTAGAATCCTAAGCTTCAACCTTCCAGAATCCCTTTTTCGCTCTCGATTCCTATCTCCGACTCTCTTTTGTTAATTTGTCATATTCTGAACATTAACGTGCACTTTTCCAAAATTGTCATCATACTATTTTATTGTAATGTTACTCTGTACTGCTTCTCCACTCGGTCCCGCAACATTATTTTTTCTAGAGGACCTGGCTTCCTCCTTTCCCAGAAACTGAGCTACCTTTGAATAAAAGTGCTTCAATGTGGAAGGTGGTTTACCAGCCAGCCAGTCGCCAAACTCAAACTCCGGATCAATCCCTCTCGCCACGGCTATGAGTATCGCGTGATCATTCAGATTACTGACCTCCATGGCAACTATATGAAATCTCTCCAAATAATCTTTCAATGACTACCCTAGAGCCTGAATCACACTGGAAAGGGACATCACGTCTTCGGGACGAGTCACATGCATTCGGAATTGGTCCACAAACTTGGTTGCCAACTCCTCGAATCTAGAAATTGATCGCGGGGGTAATCTCGTGAACCACATCGTCGTTATTCCAGAGAGGGTTATGGGAAAGCATCCGCACTTGGTTGCATCAATGGCTTGCGCAGAATCCATCAGCCATTCAAACCTCATAATATGCTGCCTGGGGTTGGTTTTTCCCTCATAGGCAGGCATCGATGGCATGTTGAATCTCCTCGGGTATTCTGCGTGTAGAAAATTATCAGTGAAAGGAGTATGGCTTCTCGAGATTCCCCAGTCATTGTCAGTCAAGCCTTGGTTTTCTCTCACCAATCGTCTGACCATTGCCGATAAGTCCGGCGTTTGGATGGGTGGCGCCTAGCGGTGGTCGTGTTCCACCTCACGTGTATGGTCCAATCGATGTCTGTGGGCCGTTTCATGCCTTCTCGGGCCACCATCTTCGCGATGCTCATCTTGTACGTTGATTTCACCATCATCCTGGAGAAGAACTCGATCAACATTCATTCTGACTCCATCATTTAAATTAACCGTAGCTGCTTTAGTCTGAATCCCAACGTGCACAGGTAAATTTCCTTCTCTAGCAGAGGGGCCAACACTGATCATTCCTAGCAAACAGCGATGGTCTACCTGTTGACGCCCTGAAGTTTCTGCATGGTATCCATAAGTTCTGCGACTCCTATGTCTATGGTATCCATCTGATGAGCTAGAGCTTTACAACGTCGAGTAAGGAGTGGGATCCCTTCTAGATTTTCCTCGTTGCTGCTGATTGATTTGGTTCATCAAGTCGATGTTGGTCTGAATCTGCTGATTTAGCTGTCGACGGCTCTCCGTCAGCTCTCCCGTTAGATTATGAAATTCAGCTCTGGTAATAGAATTGGTGGGATTCTGAATTTCAACCGGATCCACATTCACATTTACTGGTTGATTGATTGGGTCTCCTTGTTGAATGCCAGCGGTCTCATTTCCATCCATGTTCTAAGTAGTGGATCTAGTATGTCTCACCACAATCTCCTTGCCTAGATTTCAGCAAATCTCAGTAGTATAATCAACTTTATGAAGATAACAATAGATTTCCTCGGGGGATTTATCTAATCCAGTAGCAACAAAGAGGATCCTTATAGGTTGAGAATCAGGGCTCTTAGTGAAAGCACCAAAATGTTTGCAACCAAGTTGGTCACAAACACCCAAGAGTAGATTTATGTAGAGAAGTAAATGAAGAAAGTAAAATTGAAACTAAGAAATAGAATAAACTGACAACAAATAAAAAATAATAATCAAGAACAGAGAGATTTATAGTGGTTTGGCATTGTATGCCTACGTTCACTTTGAAGATTATCTTTATTAATCGACTAATAATCTGATTATAGCAACAAGGAATATGAAAAACTTGATTACAATAAGGAATAAGGTAACCATCAGCGTAAAGATCCCTAAAATGAACCATAGGGCCTGTATTTATAAGGACAGATGACAAGATATTTTGCTAAGATTTCAACAGAAGGCTCTCTAGGTCCATAGGGGCCCACCATAACAATCGGCATACTCAACTCGACCATCAGGAATGATCGGTCTAAGTTTCACTGATCCTTTTGCTTGTCTCCATTTTAGTGCGATCGTTTTTGTGGGGTCCCATATGCCTCTTAATATTGCTTTTGAAATATGGAATCATTCTGACTTGTAACTTGGGAGATATGGTCGATCTTGTTTGAACTTGGATTATGCACTTGAACATGTCAATCATTTTTAGGACTTGGCAAAACGATCAGCCAATAATGATCAGCTAAACTCTAAATGCAACTTTAGGACTTGCGATCATTTTTGTAAGCCTCAATCTTCATTTTTTTGATGGCCTGGAAGTTTCAAATGAGTTGGCCTTGTGGATCTCAAGATATTGAGCGTTCTTCGATGATTTGAACTGTTTTATGGATCGTTCTTGATCGATCCATGCAAAACCTTGCTTCGTCCGTAACTCGAGCATATGAACTCCGATCAACTCCAAATTTGAAATATAACTTCATAGGGACACGCCAGTTACTCTATACCGGCTGAACCTCAATTAGGTTTCGGTCTAAATCTGCCCGACCATCGTCTATAATATTGTATGTAATCGATTCCCAATGCTGTTGACCATTCGTTCCTAGCCAAGTCGATGATATTATGGCCTTTCTAAAAGGCGGGATAACAGCACACATGAGTACTATTGATGCAGTTTTCTATATGAAAGATTAAGCATTCTTATTATGTACTAACAGTAATCTGACCTAGAGAAGTGTTGTTATTGACTCCATCTACGAAGTTGAGAGTAGGCAGTATCGAGAACCACTAACCCCGATTTATAGGATATGTTCATGGAGATGGTGCGAATCATTTCCTAGGATGCCCAAGTTGCTCTAAATGATTATGGTTCTCAAGTGCAAATGGATGGAGTTGACTTTGTTGTGCTGTATATAGACTACAGGAGTCTAGGACGTAGATCATTCCTTGGAACGGAGTTGGCTATTAAAAGGCAAGATTGGATGGTTACCCACGAAAGGATCTTCGATGACTTGGAGTTAGATGATGTCATGAGGTAGAAGTTAACCTCTAGATAACTCCATGTTTAGGAAGTTCGCCGGCTTGAAGTGAGGCGATGTGTCTATGTTGGAGTATATGGCTGAATTCGATATGCTATTAGAGTACGGTCTATCTTTAAATGATACTCCACTCAGAATGAATGAAAATTTTATCATTGAGTTGAGCGATCATCTTGAGAAACGATTGATTGGTCATATTGACGAGAGCTTCGAGAAGTTGATTGAGAAGGCTTTACGATGTGAGAGCCTGTACCCAGTGGAGAAGGGTTATCCCAGACAAGTTGAGCAGGGACAAACCGTGGAAGCATATGTGTTGAATGTCGTTCCAATTTCGTCGAGTGCTCCATCGACGAAAGAGAAGGGAAATGGCATCACCATATGAGAGTGTGGTTTCCATTTATGGTGTCCTTTACGTGTTTTATTTGACGTCGAAGTTTCACATTCCTTCATATCTAGTGATTTGTAGGTAGATTAGAATTAAGACCCAAAATTAGTGACTGGGCTTTAAATTATGATGAACCTGTTAGGGGCTCAGCTAGATTATACATGTGTAACATTCCACGTTTTGTCATCAGAAATTAATACTAATGATGACTGCAACATTCGTAGCGCTTAGTTTCTGGCCTCAGAATGCAGAATGTTACAACATGGTTAGTCAAGACTTTGCCTTATTGAGTCATGGATGTTTTTCTGTTTCTTTGTCATTGATTTGCTTTAGGGTTTTATTGGGTTTAGTATTATAATCTAGGAATTAACTAGCTAAAGGGGTACATAATAGTGTGGATTATAAGAGGCAATTGGTGACTTTAGGGACTGACGATGAGCAGAAGGTAGTATGCGGCTGCCCATCTGATGATCAGGTGATGGTCAGCTTTCTATATTCGCTCGATATCCCACACAATGAGTTGTCATCTGTGCCTATAACTAGAGAGTGTCCAGATACAATCGATGATGTGAGCGATTACCACCAAATAAGAATTGAGTTCTGTATCGATCTGGTTAAAGGTGCTTGACCAGTAGTTATGCCTTTAAGGCAGATGATGCCCTAAGAGCAGAGAAGGGTAAAGGTGCGAGCGAATGACCTATTGAGGCGATGGTTCATTAGTAGGAGCATATTTGAGTGGGATGCACCTATAGTGTTCGCCACTAAGGCAGATGGCTCTTTGAGGTTGTATATTGATTACCGTGAGCTGAATGAGATGACAAACAAGTATCTACTACCACGTATTGATGGCTTGTTCAATCATCTCTATTGCACGAATATGTTCTCTCAATTGGACCTAGCGATGGGGTTTCATCCACTGAGAGTGGTTAGGGAGTGTGTGTCGATCATAGTGTTTTGTACGCCATCTTGATTTTTGATTAGCTGGTTATGCCATTCGGGCTAATCAATTCGCTGGCATGCTTGGTTGATTTCTTGAACCATGTTTTGAGGGACTATTTGAGTAGGTTCGTGCTTGCGTTTGTTGATGATACTTTCATCTACTAATGGACAAAAGAGGAGCAGAAGACACGGTTAATGATTGTATTATAGGTGTTGAGAAAACACCAATTGATGGTGAGAAGTTTCCTTGGATTGGCGAGATGTTATATATGTTTTACGAAGGAGTTCTCAAAGGTAGCAGCACCGTTAACCGATTTGACAAGGAAGGGAGTATCAGACTTTTATTTGAGATGCGAGATGCAGACACACGTAATTGAGTTTGATGGAGAGGTTGACAAGTGCACCAATGTTACTCATTCCGACTAGGAATAAGGAGTCGACAGTACACATGCCCGTGGTACTTAACTAGGTGCGGTATGGATGCTGAAAGGTAAGATTGTCACATATGTTAGTCGACAGCCGAAACCGCCCGAGTGGAAGTACCGGACTCATGTTGAAGTTGGAAACTATCGTATTTGCTTTGAGTGGAAGACATACCAGTTTGGGAGCAATATTCCTAGAGTGGACATTGCTTGAGTTTAATTTGGTTATGACTTCAGAACTCGATGTGAGCTAGTGTCATGATGATGGCTAGTTTGACTATCAAACCCACTTTGATTTAGTAGATCAGTACTAGTCAAAGGCATGAAGCTAGACTAGCAGAGATCATGGCTAAATGAGAAGAACGAGTAGTGTCTGTAGAGGTGATGCAGTGCGGACTCGACCGAGACGGTTGGCTCCGTAAGGATGAGATGGATTTCTTTGATGGAATGCCAAGGACTAGAAGTGTAATCCTAGTTTTGACTAACATTATTTAGGACATTTAATTAGATAAACTAAATGAAATAATATAAATGGTTAGGGGATTGAGATTTGAATAATTTAAGGTAGTCGTGCCTTAATTAACCCATAAGCCAAAGAGAATTAAAAGGAAATAAGTAAGAGGAGTAAGATAAGGGAAAAATTGGAATAAAACTAAGTTCTTATACCCTAAACCCTTCTTACTTTCACTCCTTATCCATTCTTAACATTTGTAAACAAAATTAAGAACGTGCAAAGCTTGACCGGCCACCATTAAGGGAAAACAAAAGGGAAGGTAAGCAAGAATTCAAGTAGGAAGCTTAATCAAATCAATTCAAGAGCAAATCTCAACCTCCTTAACAACAAGCTAAGATGAATAATAGATTACATCTCATTTTTATTGTTTTCGGTTTCTAGATGAGATCCGAATTTATTTTGCAAGAAAAGTGCCATGTTTTGATTGTATAAATGGATATATGCTTGTTGATAATTTATGTTGCTTCATATAGATTTTATGATAAGTTTTGATGTGGAAACCTATTAAATGACGTACAAATGGCTTGCATTTTTGATACAAGGTCAGAAACATTATTTTAGAGATGGGTTTCAAGTTTCTTAATTTTCTAAGTTAATGTGGATTTATTATGAATTTTCTAGTAAAGAAAATGGTTAAATTGGGTTTAAATTATTTTCGACTATTATATGTTAGCTTTGGGTTAGAAATTTAAATATATTGGAAAACATATTAAAAGTAATTTATGGGAATTTTTGGAGAATTTTCCTAAGTATTTTATTAAAGATATAAAATTATTTAAGGTATGGGACTTAAATGTTTTATATGTTTATAAAAGGAGAAGGAACAATTTGTTAAATGTTTTAAAATTGTTAATTACTGAATTCGGCAGCACCTTTAGAAAAAGATTATTGAAAAAGAATAGGCAACCAATTATATGTTGACAAATAAGCAAGTTAGTTGGAAATATATTACTTTAAAAGGTTAAGAATCAGTTTTGCAAAGAGTTACTGCTTCGCCACTTACAACAGCTGCCTTTCGACCCCATACTTCCACCCCCAACCAAGTTGAAACCAATACACATGGTATCAATGCCTTGGTACGTAGTGGATTGGAGTTAGGCGAAAGGTATAGAGTCGAAACATGCTTTCGAAGGGGTAAAAGCTACTAATTTGACCACGAATCACTTATGTTTATAAAGGAGGCTTTCAAAGGAGTTATATTAGCTTTCGACTTAGTCAAATATGCCTTTGTTTTAGAAAAAGGGTATTCAAATAAGGTTGTTGCCTTTTATTTAAAAAAAGAAAAAGAAACTTTCGATGGGGTCGAAACCCTTGTTGTCGCATTCAACCTTTCGAATCAATGCCTTCGAAAGGGTTCTTTTGCATTAAACTTTGAAGCCACTTCTCCATGCTTTCGAAAGGGTTGGTTTTGAAACCATCCACTTTCTTTTACTTAGGAATAATGCTTTCGCCCCAGTTCTTTTAAGACCCTTTGTTCTATTAAAAGATAAACCCAAAGGTTTTGAAAGGAATAGTTTTAAATGGTTTCAAAGCTATGTTCCACAAACTTTTACTCGGACCCAATGCTTTCGAAAGGTTTGTTTTAAGTGAGGAATTTTAAGCTTTCGAAAAGTATATAATGTAGGTTTCGAAGGGGAGATACCCCCAATGTTTTCAAAATGTTTACTTGAGTCTTTATATGGAAAGTTTCCAATGCTTTCGAAAGGCAAGTTTAAAGTATTTGAAAAGAGGATGTCTAAGGTTTTATATAAAGCTTTCAGTGGGATACTTTCAATGATTTCGAAAGGTCTATTTTTAAAGGTTTCGAAATGTTTTAGCCTTTCGGCCTAGTGTTTCAAGGTAAAGTAGTTAACATATTTGAAAGGGGTACTTTTAACAGATTCGAAAGGGACCGTTTAAAGTTTTTAAACAAGGGTTTTGAAGGTGATAACTTAGATTTAAAACCTAATGTTTTCTCAGTTAAAGAAGGGCTTTAACTTATTTTAAAGGGATAGATAACCCTATTGATTTAGGTTTTCATCAACATTGTTTTGTGTAAAGCATATATCATGGGAAAGATATTTGAGTAAAGCAAAGAGTACATTTTCCTTCTTTAAGTATGATTTAAAGGGTTAAATCAGTTTGAAAGAAATGTTTTCAAGGAAATTTGATGGGGTAGTTAACCCTAAGTAAATGACTCAGATATTAGAATACCAGATGGGACCAGTATAGGGTCATGCCCTATACTTTAGCTAGTAGCCCCTAGCTAATATTAGTAAAAAATTCCAGTGTGTAGGGCTTTGTCATAGGTAAGACTAAAATGATGTTACACACAGAAAGGAATATACAAAGAAATATAGTTTATTGGTGAGCCCGCAAACTATTAGGATCAGCTGACCTTAAGAGAAGTAAGTTAAGGAAAGACCGTCCAGGAGTGTGTCTAACAAAAGTTAGATTATTTATTTTGTATGGTAGGCCCGAGTCAGCAAATGGTTAGTAGTTAGCCAAACAAAACTATATTGTTCGGACAGATAGTCCATTGATTACCTGATTTATATGCACATATGATATTGCTATTCTTGCTTTAATCAGTTTGATTGCAGGATTATGATTTGCAAAAGATATGTTTTAAAAGGGATATTAGTGGGGAGAAACCCGTTTTGCTAAGCGGTGTAGTCTCACTAATATCAGAAAACCAAGATGCGGTATTATTATTCACACCATGCTACAGTCTGACTCGAAGTTTATGTTTTCCCCTTAAACTCTCGGGTGCTCAAAATTGATTTGAGTAGATTGAGAGTTATGGTTTTACATGTTTAGTAGGTTGGACGAATAATCTTTCGAAGATGTGCAGGAGGTAGAGCTAGCTATATAGGAGCTATTTAGATTTATTTCCGATGTGATGTATTAAGGCCAATATGCCTATTTAGTACTCTGATCCTCCAAGGGGGCATCTTCATATGTCGCTCTTGGCATAATTTGTAATAATTATATTTGATCAAAACCTAGGAATCGTTTGGGATTATGTATCTGAGTATGAAATATTGGTTTGAAATGTAATCAGAAAGGCTATTTTTAAATCTGTGTTGATTTTATTTCATATTCATGTGCTTCTGATATTTTAGATACCATTAACATTACTGTATTTTGTCATTGGAAGTTAATACTATGGATGACTGCAGCATTTGTAGCGCTTAGCTTCGGGCCTCAAAATAAGAGATGTTACAACTTGGTATCAGAGCATAGGTTTATGAAAAACTTAAAAGAAATTTCAAACTTAAAATGATTTAGACACCATAATCCTAAGGAATTAGAGAAAAGATTATGGTATGGGATAACCCTATAGTAACGTACTTATATTTGCTATATATAAGTATACGCTTTATCTCTATTCTCCCATCTCCCTTAAGCTATTCTTCGGTATCTTACAAAGACTCGAATGCAAATTTTACGGACGTAAGATATGGATGCTAGAAGTGGAAGAGTTAACATTGGTGGGGAAAGCATTACAACTAATTGGAATGCCAGAACAAACACTAGGAGAAATCCAGGTCAGGCATAAGCTGCTAATGTGGGTGTTGGAATGCCGCAATTCGATGGAGCAATGTATCAGTTCTTCGTTAATATGATGCAGGCTAGAGTTGCAGTGGGTTTAGTTGAAGGAAATGCTAAAGGAGGAAATCAGGGAGCTCTAGTGGTCAATAATTATGTTGTGTTGCATAGAGATTATGCCAGACTGGGAGGAAAACTGTTTATCAGGACTGAGGACGAATTGAAGTAGAGAACTGGTTACTTCATTGCGAAAGAATTTTTGCTGATTTGGGGCTCAATGATGAGCAAAAAAAGGAGGCTTGCTTTTAGGAAATTATAGGGAGCAGCACTGTACTAGTGGAATAGTGTTACGATGGGAGTTAATGAGGAGACCATCACTTGGGCTGAGTTTAGAAGGAGGTTTGAAGAAAGATTTATGTCGAAGATTGCTAAGTCAACTCTACTAAGGAAGTTTGCTGAGTTAGAGCAGGGAGACATGACAGTGCTTGAGTATGCAACCAGATTTGAGGAGCTATCAAGATACAGATACGCTACAGTTGATACTGTCATTAAAAAGGAATGAGAAGTTCATTCGCGAGTTGAAGCCTGAGCTTGCTAAGGCCACATTATCGCATATTATAGATTCGTGTGATGTAGTTGTTGAGATGGCTTTAAGGCAAGAAGAGATGCTTGCTTTTACCAAAGGAAACAAGGCAGGGGGAGCTCAAGGAGGGCGGAACCAGAAGAGAAAAATTTTCCATAAGAAAGGAGCTCAGAAGAGTGGAGCTGCCAAGAAGGGAAAGACATAAGTTATCTGTTATAAGTGTGATAAGAAGGGACACTATGCTCATGATTGCTGAGCATGCAAAGGGAAGAAAGATGCTGAAAAAAAGGAGTGAGATGTTTCAACTGTGATCAAATTGGACATTATAAGAACCAGTGCAAGGAGCCGGCCAAGGATAGAAAAGGCAAGATATTTGCATTGGAACCAGCTACCTCGAGACCAACAGTAGAGGAGAAGAGAAATGCTATGTTGGAAGGTATGCTTTTGATTTATGGTGTGTCAGTTAGAGTTCTATTTGATACTGGTGCATCAAATTCTTTTATATCTCATTGTTTGATAGTTTAGTTTAACCTAGAACCCTCATACCTAGTTACTTCCTTAAGGGTTGCGATTTTGATAGGAGTATATGCGACACATAGGATGAAGTGTGACCAGTTAGAGTTTTAATTGTTAGGTCATACATTTGTTTGCAGTTTGCATATGTTTGATTTCGTAGGGTTCGGAATTATTTTGGGTATGGACTGGTTAAGTAAATACGATGTTGGAATATTTTGCCATGATCAGACAATATCACTTAGACACCATGACTGTACTGATTGGATTATATACTTCGTAGAAAATCCTATTTTTGAGGTTGATGCTTTGTTGGATGTTGTGGAGGCAGAAGACGAGTTAAATCGAGTTTTCGTTGTTAGAGAATTTTCAAATGTCTTTGAGCCTGTAGTAGGACTACCGCCTAAACGAGCTATTGAGTTTCGGATAGATTTAGTACCAAGAGCAGAACCGGTGAGTAGACCGCCAATCAAAATGATACCTACCGAGATGATGGAGCTAAAGGTGCTGTTGGTGGATTTGGAAGGCGAGAATTTTATCAGACCAAGCAATTCGCCTTGAGGAGCAGCTGCGGTGTTTGCATAGAAACAGGATGGATCAATAAGGTTGTGTATCGATTATCGTAAGTTGAATGAGAAGACGATAAAGAATCGATATCTGTTACCTAGAATTAACGATTTGTTCGACCAGTTGAGTGGAGACAAAGTATTTTCCCGGTTGGATTTGGCAACAGGGACCCATCAGCTTAGAGTGGCTAAGGATAGTATTCCTTTGACAGCATTTAGAACCAGATATGGATCGTATGAATGGTTAGTAATGCCATTCGAACTAACCAATGCGCCAGCATGCTTTGTAGATTTGATGAACCAAGTTTTCCGAGAGTACTTGGATAGGTTCGTATTGGTTTTCATAGATGACATTTTGGTACACTCTAAAGATGAAAGAGAGCATGAAGTTCATCTTAGAGTGGTGCTTAAGACGTTGAGGCAGCATTAACTGAAAGCAAAATTTTCGTAGTGTCATTTCTAGAAGAAGAAAGTGAAGTTTCTTGGTCATGTAGTCCTAGAGAAAGGGTTGTCTATAGATCCGGCTAAGATCAAGACGGTGAATAATTGGAAGAGACCCGAGACACTGACTAAGATAAAGAGTTTTCTTGGATTAGTTGGTTATTATAGGAGATTCATTAAGGATTTTTCACGGATAGTGGCATGGATGACTAAGCTAACACGGAAGGATGTGAAGTTCGTTTGGACCGGTAAGTGCGAGGAATCATTCCAGAGATTGAAACAATTATTAACTAATGCACCTGTGTTAGTTGTTCCATAAGGGAATCAGGACTTAGTAGTGTATACGGATGCATGTGGAACAAGATTAGGAGCTATGTTAATGTAGAGAGGTAAAGTGATTGCCTATGCTTCTCGACAGCTTAGACCGCATGAGGTTAGATATCCAACTCACGATTTGGAATTAGCTGTTGTAATTTTTGCGTTAAAGGTGTGGAGACATTACCTTTTGAGAGAAAGATTCGAGTTGTATACAGATCATAATTCGTTTAGGTATTTATTCTCTCAGAAGGAGTTGAATATGAGACAGCAAAGGTGGTTAGAGTTTTTAGCCGCTTATGACTTTGGTATTTAGTACACACCAAAAAAGGGCAACAAGGTTGCAGATGCACTTAGTAGAAAACATCAGAATGAAATATTGGCAATGGTAGCTGAGTGAAAAGATTTAGAAGCATTGACAACATGCAGAATACAGTGGAGATCTGAGGCTAGATCTAATAAGGAAACTGCTACATTGTCATGTTTAGAGGTTCGACCAGCAATGATAAAAAAGATTGCTTCTAAGCAAGGGGACGATCCAATATTAGCAGAACATATTAGAAAGTTAAGGGAAGGAACAGAGAGCGATGACTTGAAAGAGTTCAGTCTTGACCAAAATGGATAGTTAAGAAAGAAAGGAAGACCATGTGTTCCGAATGTGGGAAACATTAGGAAAGAAGTTCTTGGAGAATGCCATCGTTTAAAGTTCATTATTCATCCGGGAGGAACTAAAATGTATCAGGATATGAAAAGAAGTTTCTTCTGGGAAGGCATGAAGAGAGATGTAGGCTTATGGGTGAAATAGTGTTTGAACTGTCAATGGGTAAAAGCTGAACATCATAAACCAAGTGGGTTACTTCAGCCTTTAGATGTTCTGGTATAGAAATGGGATTTTATCTCAATGGATTTTATAGACGGGTTGCCAAGATCAAATAGAGGAAATGAAAGCATATGGGTTATAGTGGACATATTAACCAAGAGTGCCCATTTTATTCCAATTACATCAACCAGGACGACACCTGTTAGACTGCATGGGATTCCTAGTAGTATAGTAAGTGATAGAGATTTCTTATTCACTAGTTAGTTCTGAAGGAGTCTACGGGAGACTTTGGGTACCAAGTTCAAGATGAGTACCGCTTACCATCCGTAGACAGATGGACAAATGGAAAGAGTTAACAAAGTCTTAAAAGATTATTACGACCTTGTGAGCTAGACTTTGGGGGATCATGAGAAGACCATCTACACTTAGTCGAGATTTCGCATAACAACAGTTATTAGGCTACTATAAGGATGGCACCATTTGAAGCTTTGTATGAAAGGCCATGCAAATCTCCCGTTTGTTGGTTAGAGACCGAGGATAGGTCGGTTCTTGGTCCAGATTTGGTTAGAGAAGCTGCAAAAAAGATTGAGTTCATTCGAGCCAGAACGAAGGAAGCTCGGTCTAGACAGAAGAGCTATGCTGATGAAAGACAGAAAGACTTAGAGTTCTCAGTTGGAGATCATGTTTTCGTCAAGGTATCGCCGATGAAAGGTGTTATTCGATTTGGAAAATCAAGAAAATTGGCACCGAGATTTGTTGGACCATTTCCTATTATAGAAAGGATTGGGAAACTTGCGTATATAGTGGAGTTACCAAGTAGTTTAGCAGGAGTCCACAATGCTTTTCATATTTCTCATCTAAGAAAGTGTATTCAAGATCCAGAGACTACTATAGCACCGACTGTGTTAGATGACTTAGTAGTGGAACCGAATTTGGCTATAGTTAGAAAACCAGTTTGTATAGTCGCAATGGATGAGAAGAGGTTAAGGAACAAGACAGTCAGATAGTCAAAGTCCAGTGAAATGACGACGAGAGAGACTGTACTTGGGAAACTGAGAGCAAGATTAGAGATACTTATCTTAACTTGTTTCATGGTATGTTTTACCTTTATAATTGATTGTTATGAGTACCTTACCGTAATTTCGAGGACGAAATTCTTTAAGAAGAGGAATCTATAAAGACCCTAGTTTTGACTAATATTACTTAGGACATTTAATTAGATAAATTACATGAAATAATGTAAATGGTTAAGGGATTGAGATTTGAATAATTTAAAGTAGTCATGCCTTAATTAACCTATAAGCCAAAGAGAATTAAAATGAAATGAGTAAGAGTAATAAGATAAGGGGAAAATAGGAATAAAACTAAGTTCTTATACCCTAAACCCTTCTTAATTTCACTCCTTATCCACTCTAAACATTTGTAAACAAAACTAAGAACTTGCAAAGCTTGGTCGGCCACCATTAAGGGAAAACAAAAGGGAAGATAAGCAAGAATTCAAGTAGGAAGCTTAATCAAATCAATTCAAGAGAAAATCCCAACCTCCTTAACAACAAGCGAAGGTGAATAATATATTGCATCTCATTTTTATTATTTTCGGTTTCTGGATGAGATCCAAATTTATTTTGCAAGAAAAGTGCCATGTTTTGATTGTTTAAATGGATATATGATTGTTGATGATTTATGTTGCATCATATAGATTTTATGATAAGTTTTGATTTGAAAAACCTATTAAATGACATCCAAATGGCTTGCTTTTTTGATATAAGGTAAGAAACATTTTTTAGAGATGGGTTTCAAGTTTCATAAGTTTCTAAGTTAATGTGGATTTATTATGAATTTTCTAGTAAAGAAAAAGGTTAAATTAGGTTTAAATTATTTTCGGCTATTATATGTTAGCTTTGGGTCAGAAATTTAAATATGTTAGAAAACATACTAAGAGTTATGGGATTTTTTGGAGAATTTTCATACGTATTTTATTAAAGATATAAAATTATTTAAGGTATGTCACTTAAATGTTTTGTACGTTTATAAAAGGAGAAGGGAAAATTTGTCAAATGTTTTAAAATAGTTAATTACTGAATTCGGCAGCGCCTTTAGAAAAAGATTTTTGAAAAAGGATTGGCAACCAATTATATGTTGACAAATAAGGCTAGTTAGTTGGAAAGATATTACTTTAAAAGGTTAACAATCAGTTTTGCAACGAGTTACTGCTTCTCCACTTACAACAGCTACCTTTCGACCCCATACTTTCGCCCCTAACCAAGTCGAAACCAATACAGATGGTATCAATGCCTTGGTACATAGTGGATTGGAGTTAGGCGGAAGGTATAGAGTTGAAACATGCTTTCGAAAGTGTAGAAGCTACTATTTTTGACCATGAATCACTTATGTTTATAAAGGAGGCTTTTGAAGGAGTTATATTAGCTTTCGACTTAGTCAAATATGCCTTTGTTTTAGAAAAAGGGTTTTCAAAAGTGTTTGCCGCCTGTTATTTAAAAAAAAGAAACTTTCGATGGGGTCGAAACCCCTGCTGTCGCATTCAATCTTTCGAATCAATGCCTTCGAAAGGGTTCTTTTGCCTTAAACTTTGAAGCCGCTTCTCCATGCTTTCGAAAGGGTTGGTTTTGAAACCATCCACTTCTTTTACTTAGGAATAATGCTTTCGAAAGCAATGCTTTCGCCCTAGCTCTTTTAAGACCCTTTGTTCTATTAAAAGATAAACCCAAAGGTTTCGAAAGGAATGGTTTTAAATGGTTTCGAAGCTATGTTCCACAAACTTTTACTTGGACCCAATGCTTTCAAAAGGTTTGTTTTAAGTGAGGAATTTTAATGCTTTTGAAAAGTATATAATGTAGGTTTCGAAAGGGAGATCCCCCAATTTTTTCGAAATGTTTACTTGAGTCTTTAAATGGAAAATTTCCAATGCTTTCGAAATGCAAGTTTAAAGTATTTGAAAAGAGGATGTCTAAGGTTTTATATAAATCTTTCGAAGGGATACTTTCAATGATTTCGTAAGGTCTAATTTAAAGGTTTTGAAAGGTATGTTTTGGTCTTTTGGCCTGGCGTTTCAAGGTAAAGTAGTTAACCTATTTTGAAAGGGGTACTTTCAATGAATTCGAAAGGGATTGTTTAAAGTTTTTGAACAAGGGTTTCGAAGGTGATATCTTGGATTTAAAACCTATTTTTCTAAGTAAAGAAGGGCTTTAACTTGTTTTAAAGGGATAGATAACCCTATTGATTTAGGTTTCATCAACATTGTTTTGTGTAAAACATATATCATGGGAAAGATATATGAGTAAAGCAAAGAGTACATTTTCCTTGTTTAAGTATGATTTAAAGGGTTAAATCAATTTGAAAGAAATGTTTTCAAGGAAATTTGATGGGGCAGTTAACCCTAAGCAAATGAATCATATATTAGAATACCAGATGAGACTGGTATAAGGTCGCGTCCTATACTTTATCTAGTAGCCCCTAGCTAATATAAGTCCAATATTCCAGTGTGTAGGGCTTTGTCACAAGTAAGACTAAAATAATGTTACACACAGAAAGGAATATACAGAGAAAGCTAGGTTATTGGTGAGTTCGCAAAACCATTAAGATCAGTTGACTCTAGGAGAAGTAAGTTAAGGACAGACCATCCGAGAGTGTGTCTAACAGAAGTTAGATTATTTATTTTGTTTGGTAGGCCCGAGTCAGCCAATGGTTAGTAGTTAGCCAAACAAAACTATATTGTTCGGACAAATAGTCCATTGATTACCTGATTTATATGCATATATTATATTGTTATTCGTGCTTTAATCAGTTTGATTGCAGGATTCTGATTTGCAAAAGATATGTTTTAAAAGGGATATTAGTGGGGGGAAACTCGTTCCGCTAAGCGGTGTGGTCTCACAAATATAAAAAAACCGAGATGTAGTAGTATTATTCATACCGGGCTTTATGTCTGACTCGAAGTTTATGTTTTCCCCTTAAACTCTCGGGTGCTCAAAATTGATTTGAGTAGATTGAGAGTTAGGGGTTTACAGGTTTAGTAGGTTGGACGAATAAGCTTCCGAAGACGTGGAGGAGGCAGAGCTAGCTATATAGGAGCTATTTAGTTTTATTTCCGTTGTGATGTATTAAGACGGATATGCCTATTTAATACTCTGATCATCCAAGGGGGAATCTTCATATATCACTCTTGGCGTAATTTGTAATAATTATATTTGATCAAAACCTAGGAATCGTTTGGGATTATGTATCTGAATATGAAATATTGATTTGAAGTGTAATCAAAAAAGCTGTTTTTAAATCTGTATTGATTCTGTTTCATATTCATGTGCTTCTGATATTATAGATACCATTAACATTACCGTATTTTGTCACCGGAAGTTAATACTATGGGTGACTGCACCATTTGTAGCGCTTAGCTTTGGGCCTCAAAATAGGGGATGTTACAAGAAGAGAATAAGATAGCATATGAGTCAAAGTCGGTAGAGTGATGAAGATGCTAAATTTATATTCTTTAAGTCCAGTGGAACGACATCTAAATTTGTCGAGTTTGTCGAGTTATATGTGGAATGGATAGTGTTATTCTATTGTGTGCCAAAAGCATTGTATGTAGATGAAACCCGTTGTTTACTAGTGGGTTTTGGGAGAACTTACCAGAGACGTTTGGAAATTTGGCAACGAATTGACTAGATGATATCGAGACTGAACCACGAAATTCGAGACCTTATAGGCCTATTCTTACCGATAGATGGGATACATAATAGGTTAGGAGGAAGGCAATGGAGTAGTAAAGGTTCAATGAAGTGAAAGCGAAGGCGATTGCATATGAGAGACCGATGGGAGCAAGAGGACTGCTTGTCCAGAGCTTTTTATTAGGGGAGATTTCTATTCTCTCCAGCTTTCATATTAGATATTATGGTTGATGTATTACACTAGATCGTTTAGTATCCTGCATGCTAGGATAGGCATGGATGTTACTTTTTGATGTTTGATTTTTGGCACTTGGTACAATTACTTATGCTTATATGGTTGTTAGGCATGCGGGATAGCTATAGTTTGATATAACATATTTATTTGAGATGATTGCCATATGTACGATTTAGTATGCTTATTCGCATTATAATGTTTCTAATATGTCTAATTCTCTTTGTCAACTACATAGGTACATGGAAGCAAGTGTTGGCTATTTGGATGCTTACCCACTTATATTCGCATCTAAATCAAATGCTCTTGCTATAAAAGAGGTATGTAACATCTGTAGTGTAGATTTGGCTATATATGTTTGGTTCGTCCTTGGGAACGAGATGCCTCAAATATGAGATGTATATATATCTATGTTGTATTGGGATCTTTTCCAGACCTAGCCGCACAAAGGAGGTGCTATCAAAATTTTCTATGACATTAGCTAAAATTGCAAGAAAATTCAATGTATAAGGTATTAAACATTGCCGATAGTAGAGAGAGTTGGTAATGTATGATATTTAATTGACTTGCCTTTCGATTAGTGAGTTGGCGCTTCTGTTTTCAATTGTCCGTTTCTTTGGAAATAAGTGCATAACTTAGACGTTCGGTTTAGCCACATTGATTTCAGATTTGATAGTGATTGTACTTAGGGATAAGGATGATGGCTCCAACTAATTCCGAGTCTATTCCCTTTGTTGTGATCGCTTTCAGTGATTATTATCGAGAGTTGGTAAGCGATGGTTTTTCTTATGTCGTTGCTTATGTGAGGGCATTGGGTTTAGTTGCTTCGTCCTTGGGATTTCGAAGATGAAATCCTTTTAAGGAGGGGAGAATATAAAGACCTATACTTTTAACGGTTAAATGTTTAAATAATTGATTTAAATATTGAATCGTTAATTATATCGACGGTCCCGAAAATATGATTTTTCGCATACGATTGAATCTCGAGACCACTTGCGTTGAGCTCGTATCGACGTTGCGAGTTAAAATGAGTATAAGGATCCCTATGTTTGGAGATCGAACGATCCGATGGCCGAAATGGTCTCGAAGAGCGTGAAATTATCATCTTGTAGCACAGTCTTGGATGGTGATGAAGTTTATACCATCGGGACCGGAAAAACGAGATGATATACGCGGACGAGTTTTATTGCGATCAGACGCATTGTGTGATCGTGCGAGCTCGAAACATACGATCGTTTATTTGAGAATTTAAATAAACAAAAAATATAATAATATTATGTTATATTACCTAACTATCCTCTCTCATTATCCACATTATCCAATTACTGTTCCATTAGAAATAATGACCGCCTCTCCTTTTTATTTTCAAAAATCAAAATCTGGCAATCCGCTCCATGAAAAAATAAGAAACTACCTATTTTGAACTCGTATCGAGAAAAGCTTTGTGCCCATATCAACTTTGAAGAGTGCATCATTGATTCTAGAAATGGTAGTAGCTTGGATGGCAACAAGGGTTATACCTAGTGGAGGTAGAGGCGACGATAGGCTAAACAGATGGCGCAATCGAGTTTCCCATAGCGTCTAGCACCTTGCCACGTCGTCCAATCAAGCTCCGACGTTGCCTGGTAATTCGTGACATTTGTATGTCAGGAGTAGGCCGAAGTCGCGTTTCTCAGGGGAGATTCGGACCATTCACTCAAGGGTGCATAGCGGAGAGATTTGTAAATAGGATCAGTTGGCAAAGACGGTTCAAAGTTTCATTGAGTAATTTGGGAGAAATCGATGGAAGAATCAAGTGGGTTTTGAGTTTGAATGCTCTGATGCATGTACGGCTGCACAGGCATTAGGAAGAGGAAGATAATTAGATAGGTAGTTAATTAATTAATTCAGTTATTTAATAGTTTATTTAATCTTAAATCTTATAAATGTTGTATCTTTTGCATACGAGATCCGTTTTGGACGTCGTTTCTTGTGTTGCACTGGTAATGGAGAGCTCTACGACTTGGAGACGGTTTGGATAGATTTGGTTGAGGTGAGTGATATTGTCTCTCACCATACTATGATTGTTAGAATAGTATTAAAACAACGTTTGACGTGATTTCTAACTGTAAAACGTGATTTCTAAAATGTTTAAATATATATTATTTTATAAAAGAACTTAAAAGTGTTTTTAAATAGTTTTAAATTAAATATCACATTTTTCCCATTGAGGCACTATTTTGATGAAATTGATAGATTTAGGCTATTATGACATTAATCCTACATTGGTTGCTTTGGATAGATTGTGTTGTGTTATTAAAGACATATATATATAGGCTATTATAGACATTTCTATGCTTGTTGGTTGCATGTCTGCTTGTTTGTTAGTTGGTTGAAAACACCGTTCGAAGGCGATATAAGAAAATCCCATTAGATGGATTTTAGTATATATCGATTGAATGCACACACGATGGGAACTCAAATGATGTGATAGAGTTTTATGCATATCGATTGAGTGCACAAATGATGACAAACTCGAATGGATGTGAGAAATATGTGGAGGAGTATTGTTGCATGCCGACTGATATGAAGATGAAGGATGACAGACTTGGATATGTGCTTCGAACTTCGGGTAAGATGCCGGACATTTTCACTTGGTTTGTATTTAACCATTTTTGGTTAAGTACATGTCCAAAGTGGTCATTATCAACTACTCTGGAGTGGTCGATATCTACCATATTGATGATGGTCGATTTGGCCAATTTTGATGTGGATGATGGAGAAGCTTCGAGGAGCAGGATGTGATGGTTGGTTCATTCATTCGATTTTGGTGTTACTGCTCTTCAATGAGTGGCTCTGGCAGTGAAGCGAAGATGCAACGCTTCGAAGCAACGACTCCATGATTCGACGATGATGATTCCATTATGAGAAGCGATGGCTTCGACGATGGATATCTATACTTCGGGATGCAAAGAGGACGACGACATGTCGGATTGATGGAACTGTCAGAGAAGAGTTATGGTACGCATGATAACATTCTATGAGTGACATTGGCTGTCTAGAATAGTTCCCAAGTTTTGGGACGCACAATGACATTCTATGACCGACGATGGTTGTCTAGAATTGTTCCCAACTGCAATAACTTCAGACGGAGTTGCATAGACAGTTCCGAGATAAGATCTATTGTGGATGGCATGTGCAAAAGGGATCATTGATATTTGTAGGTTTTGTCGTGTACTTATAAAGCAAGGGTATGTGAGGATGCTCACTTGAATCAAACGATGACCTGATCCATTTACCCTGGACTATCAAATGGATAGTCTAGTTTCTGGCCTTCTGAGTGGCATGGATTGAGTACCGAGAGACCGGGACGTTGAGTAGTCCTTAGCCAGGGTGGTCATACGAGTATCATATATCCAACACATTAAGTGAGTGAATGTGAGAGTGGATGATGGATGCCATGTTTGTTTGACCGTTTTATTACCCTAAGGACGTCACACGATGTAGATATTATCGATGCCAATATCTAGACACCCTTAGTACTTTGATGTATAGTACACCCATAACGACTATGATATAGAGTAGCATATATCATGTGTTATGTGCTTACTCTGTAATTGCAAAGACAGGTCATGTATGATTCTCCATACCCTCTATTCCATATACTATACCGACTTTTATAGTGTTTTGAGATTATTTATCGCTCACACCAGACTGTTGTCTAACTCGAGGTTTTATGCTTTGCTTCTTATTATCTTGGGTACTCTTAAATGAGTAGACTAGATAGCAGGTGTAAACAACACTTGGAACTATGCAGATGGACTAGCAGGAGGTGACGCTTTCTCATATTTGTACTTTGAGTTTATTATTGCTTATTCCGTTGTGTAACACTGTGGAGCCTTGACAATGTTTGACTTACTATTATTTGAGATAGTTCATCAGTTGAGTTTATTTATCATTTGTATAAACTCTATTACTATTTTGTATAACTATATGAGCTTGTGTACTCTGATTTTGTGGTTCATATAGTTAATATTGTCTCGTCTATTTTATATCTATGGTGACTATTGTATTTTATCTGATGCGTTGTGAGATATACGACAAGTTATGTGATTGTGTGGTATTTTCTTTCTTTCTCTTCTCCTTTATTCTCTTCTTTTCTATTCCTTTTCTTTACTTCTTTTTCTTTCCCTTGACAATCGTCCTACATCAGCTGGATGCTTCAGTAGTGCACTATTCGGTTATATGAGCATGGTGGCGTGGGGCAGTCATTATAAAATGTGATGTCAGTAGTGTTACACAACAGAAGTCTGCCTACCGCAAGGGGCTACCAGCAGTTGTGTATACATTATACACACACACACACACACACTGATGTGAAAAATACCCAACTGTAGGACAGGTGGAATTATATACGCTTGCGTATTGGTGAAGGAATACCCCAATAGGGTCTGCTTCAATATTTTAGGAGGAGTATTGCCTTGATTGCATTAGACAATCTAAATGGGACGGTGAGAATGGCTCGGCGCTATGTCAATGTGTTTGGTACCGTATTAGGGAGTAGGAGTGTACATAGGTCGAGAACGTCATTGGTCCTGAGCGGTCAGTGGAAAGACATGGGTTACACCTAAATGGGCTATACCTCCTACTACTGTAGGTTATGTTTAGGTCATGCACCACCACAGTTGTTTGCTGGTTTGTTTGTTAGGAGACAAGGCTAGATAACCCTTAAGCGAGGTCTTTCAAAACGAGTGAGGTTGTCCGAGGAGCTGAGTTCTCTACAGTCCATGGAGGTGAGTCCATAATAGGAAGAAGACAAGTAAGTAAATCCCTAAGGCGAGTTCGAATATGGCTAAACTGTCATGACACTATTATTAGGCACTACAGGAGTTCCTCGATATGCACGACGATGAGGACATGATACTACGTTGATGATGGATCCTTACGGGGTGATGGGTTATGGATACTAGTGGGGATAGTATCTTGGTCCAAGGGGGACTATTGTACTTGTACATTATATATACATATGTAGTTATGGTCTACTTCAGGTCGATGGGGCATATCGTACTCATACGTGGAATCGAGACAACTAAGTAAAATAATAGACATAACATGTAAAGGAAGACGACCAGCATAAACTAGTGTTATGTATAAAGTGCATAATTTACAAGTCACCAGAACATTTTTCTAACCCCTCCTCATTACAACCCACATGATAGCTTTAGAGGGACAAATACCGGTGCATGACGGGAACAATGGAAGGACTGGTTTTCTTATGCATGCTTGGCACTGACAAGGACACTAGATATTGGAAGTGTCAATCTTGGTCGGTAACTATACGATTTATTACTGTTCCATTGTGAGTTATATCGATAGTGCTTTGATATGCATTTATTTACTTATTTGTAGGATACCAAACCAATAAGCCGTACTTTAGTGGACTTTGGTTTTCAATTTAGCGAAAAATCATGCCCACTAGGGTACTGATTGTCACAGAATTACTCATGACCATTAGGGGCATCAAAGAGTTATGTAATTGCGGTTGTTTGGAACAATCATAGAGCGACTCGACGAGAGTCTTCTATAGGTTAATACTATTGGATCATGTGCATTGGATGTGGGTTAAAAAAGTGAATTCAGAAAAATTCTTTTTATTAGTCTACACAATATCTTATTTTTGTGTTTATGTGGATAATTTTTATTTATATTAAATCAAATTCAAAAATTATTAATAAAAGGGTTTAAGAAATATTTTAATTTATTTAATTTATTAAAAATATTTATTTGTTCAATATTGTTTGATAATTGTATTCTACTATTAATTTAATTTTTTAATTTTAGTTTTACTTTAATTTAATATTTTAATACTTTGAGATATTCGTATTCAAAATACAAACATCATAACTATATTAAAGTATAAATTAATCTAGGAGTATAATGGGAAAATTAACTGTTATGACTTTCGGTTAATAAATGTGAAAGTGATAAAACACATGTCAAAATGATTCAAGGATATACATGTGCATCAAATGATCAACAATATGTTTACACTAATATAATTTGGGTGAAATTAGGAAGATTGGCAAACTTTGAGAGAAAAATTACTTTGAACTAGGACATCAAGTTTTATTTTTGGCTTGAAGGACGGAATGTTAGTTATAACTAGCATTATATTCAATTTTTACACTATACAGATGCTAATTATACATAACATTATATTCAATTTACACTATACATAACGTTTGTTTAATTAGCACCGTCCTTCAGCCAAAAAATGTTTGTTGTCCTTCAACCTAATTTTTTTTCCAATGTTTGACCTTATGCTTATTTTCCTTTATAATTTAATAACTTTTTTAGCCATATTAATTTAATAAACTTTTATGCAAACATGTATATATATAAATATCATAAATATGAATAATATAATGTTTTGAATATAATTTTATAATTTTATTAATGTCTAATATATATATATATTCATATTATATTTAAATATATATATATAATAAATTTAAAATTCAAATATGTTTGACTTTGTCAAAATTATATATATATATATATATATCTGTGTGTCTATGTATGTATGTATATATAATAATTTTTTTTACGACTACCTATAAAGGAAAGAATTAAAAGAAATTAAATAAATATCCAATTGGATATTTATTGATTTGAAAATTTAAAATTTAAAGCTATTCTAACTTATTAAAATAAATAATCTATAACAAACCGCCCCAAAATAGGCCTAAATTCTTACCCAGAAAAGGCCTATCGAAACCTAGACCCATTCCAAGACTGGTCGTTGGTTGATAAAATTTAAACTATACACAGTACATAGAGCTATCTACCTATACTTTCAGAATCACATAGCGGCATGGATAAAATATAATATCAGAAACAATTGACTATTTCACAAACACCCATTTCATAAAAGAAAACTATTTCAAAAATATACATGTTATCACCAAACCTCACAACATGTCTACATAAAACCTCCATAGTACAATATTTCAAAATAACATAATTTTCTGAACCAGGTACATTAGAAATATTTAAAAAAACATAAATAGATAGATAACTACCACAAGTCTTCATCTCCACCTTCGTCCCTAAAATCAACATTGCCTCCTCTAACCTGTGTGTTGTAATGAGGAGTGATTCAGAACAACAAATGTCTAGTGAATTAAAATCTCAAGCTTTACCATAATTGTATTTGGACAATATCATTTAGGTAAGAAATGTGTCTTACATATTTAAAACTATACCAAACTAATAACTTTAACTGTAAGCTCAAAGGCCTTTCTAGTCCAATTCCACAATTAACGCAACTACCATTTACGATGCAAGAGAAAGCATCCAAATCACTTAATATCTTTTGTTGAGAATTAAGCAGACTCTAACCATTTAATACTATAAAATACGCAGGTCCCCGTCATTTAATATCCAACCCATTTCCAGTCTATTTCCAAATTCTAACATAACTATCATTAACAATGCAAGAGGGAGAGCCTTGAAACCACTTAATACATTTTATTTAGTAACTAGGCAGGATCTGACTATTTAATACCTATAAAAGTAGGCAGGTCCCCGTCATTTAATACCTAACCCAAGAAAGTCCCTACGTGGTTCTCATAACTAACATCATAAGAAGTCCCATCAGGTCATTTAATACTTCTCCTAAAGGAAGGAGGCAGACCCTATAATAATCACTTAATACCTCTAAACCCGAAGCGGACCCCTCTAAAGAATCCTCCTACCGTATCAATAGCGTTAGTATGACCCATAACCCAAACCGTGACATCTCAGATTAATCCGACTATTCATAGGAACTGGTAGCCAGATTGACTGAGCAGATTTACCCTATAGAATTGGGACTAACCTCGCGTCTACTAGGGTTATTTTGTTATAGACGATGTCCCACATCAGTCCCTGAAGTTACACTGCTGGTAGTCGGATTTAACTAGCATACTTCTATGTAACTTTAGACTGACCTCGAATCCCTATAACTTAGTCATACTTCAAAGGTATACCAATTGCATACATACACTATCTTACATAATTAATAACTAAGGCTATATAAGGTAACCCTTATTACGGCTTTAATTATGGATTAGTTTCTATAATTATCGTTAACTACTTTCCTAAGAAATTAATGATATTTGCTACCCTATTAATTCTAATCAATACGTTCAATACGCTATAATCATTATGTTATTAACTCTAATAATTAATATATTAATATTATATATACATACATACATACATATATATACACACATATACATATACACACGCATGAGATTCGAAAAAAATACTTCTAGTCACAAGCAAAGAAAACGCTAATTAATTTATATGTCAAACTCTTACAAGTCTAAAACTCCAAACAAAAATATAGCTAATATCCTTAGTCAACAACTGACTTGTATACAAAAGGAAAAATACCAAACTCATCTCATATTTGACATAGTAGAATTTATCTCTTCTATTTCAAGGAAAATTAACCTTATAATTTAGACCTTTCATATTCTATTCAACTTTTACACAAAGCACCTTGAAGCGAAAAAGAGTCCATACATGTTTAATTTATAGAAATAGACAGTGCAAACTATAATATAATAAAATTCATACTTTGCACACCATTTCCACCTTTATTTGCTTTTAGAACCCCTTTTATACTTCAAGTGAAATCAAAAGAAATATAGTGGAATAGATTATTAATTATCTAAATCTCAAGTACAGATCTGATCCTACTATGTTAGTATAAACAACTAAAATTCCAACATATTCAAAAATTGACTTTTATTTAGGGAAATTTGGGGTTTTTGTTTTCATTTACCAAAATTTCTCAAGGCATGCATCAAATCCAAATAAATAGTATTCAATTACAAAAATGTGGAAAACTTGATATTTCCACTCATAGATAATTGCCTGCTTCCTAACTGGATTTGGTACCACCACACCTAATTCCCTTTTAGATCTCCCTCTTTTGGAATATACAACAAAGTGAATTGTATATAGAAATTAAATTTAGAATCAGAAACTAGAGAGAAATAAAATTAGAAATCGAAAGAATTAAACATCTAAACCTCTTACCTAATAATCCTAACTGATTTTAAAATCTAAAGAAGAAGATGGGATCTAATCTATACCACTTCTAATTTTCTATTAGATCTTCCCCTTTTTGGATATACAATAAATGGATTATATATAGATTAGATTTAAAATCAGAAATTAGAAAGGAGAAGGATTAGGATTAGGAATTTAGTTAAATTAGAGATTAGAATTCCTTACCTAAAATCTTACTGTTTTTGAAACCCTAAGGGGAAAGAATTTGACAGAGCTTCGCTGTTGCTTTCAGAATTTTGTGAAGAAAAGTTAGGGGTCTATTTATAGAGGTAGAAATGAACCAAAATCGTTGGATTAAAAATAATCAAATCCAGGCTATTCTGGCCTACATTTACCCTAGCCGCCAGACACTCACCGATCGATCGGTCTTCATGTTTCGACCATGAATATTCATTCTGTTTAATTTTTATTAATTACTCGATTAAGTATTAAATTGACCGAGTTTAGCTTAAACGTTAAATATCCCTTAACGTTGTAAAATTTCAAATTCAAATATTTTAATTTTAAATTTAAACTCGTTTGAATTATTTTTAATTTGAAAACATCAAACGTCCATAACTTCTCCGTTTGAACTCCGATTTCAACATATTATATATGGAATTGATCAAAAAATCGCTATGGACGCAATGATGAATCTTTCGTAACCAAATTTCAGCATTTATAAATTTCCATTTTTATTCTTATTTTAATTATTTAATTTCTTATTAAATTTTAAGGGGTGTTACATAATCAAAAAATGTTTTTTAAAATTGAGATAGGAAACCTTTTCAAAAATGTAAGTTTTTAATTTGAAATTTCCATAATCAAATTTCATATACATACATATATATGGTTTATCCAAGAGTGGAACATAATAATTATTATTTATTTATTTTAATTACATTAAATCCAAAAACATTTAATAATGTAAATATACATATTACTTATTTTAATATACATACACATACACTCTTATATATATATATCATTCAGATCCAAAAAATTATTTTATTTTTTTAATTTAAAAATATATTTAGAATTATATTATATATATGTATTATACTAAAATACTTTGTTTTATATTATTATAACAATAAAATAATTTCAATGTTTGTTAAATTTCCATGTCTGAATTTAAATATAGGTAAGAGTAGCAAAGATGAACATTTATATATAAATATGAATATATTAAACTGAAATTTGTACCTTTCACATATGAAATCTAGCCAACAAACAAACACACTATTTATTAATTTTTTCCATCCTCGAACCTTTGTTCTCCTCCTTGGTTATAGTTTGCAATGCTGACATCTTGGCTTCATCATTGATCAATTGTGGCTAGAGTTGTATGGAGAAAGGGTGGAGGGAAAAGAACTAAAGGTCATTTATTTATAGCTAAGGAGATACCAAAATATCTCCTTCTCTTCCTCAAAACTTAGAAGACTAGATCACCAATCCCCCATCTAATATGGTGGGCCTCAACATTGACCAAGTATTGCCAAATGCTCTTGACTCCTATTTGAATCAATAATTTAATTAGTTTATTCAAGCTTCTTTTTCAATCTAACCGACAAGCTTTTATACATTGTTTTGATCGATTTTAAGCTTTGAATAAATAATTGAAAATGCCATGCAATATTAATACAACTATTGTACTAATTTATTATTAATTTATAACATTTATAGATTAATTTTAACATCAGTCGGTTAACTTCAAAAATAACTAACAATTGGGTTGTCTCGACTCTCTATGTGAACTTTCGGTCGATATCTAAACAATGTAGTACTGAAGCCTATACGGACTATGCTGAAGTACATATCAGACACAAGTTAATTACCTACAAACATTTAAGCGAAATCCAATTTCTACTATATAATAAGCTCACCTAACAATAACATTTTGTACATGTATGCTTTTCATAATCATTATATCACTTAAATATCTAGAATTTGGTCTAAGATGAAAACTTTATTAATATCTGTATTTAATTATATAGATCGGTTTAAAGTTCTTGGTTTAATATGATAACATTTATTGATTAATCAATTTACTCTGGATAGGGAATTTGACTTTTAGTTGACTATTAATTACGGTGATACTAATCTTCTACAACTAAGGAAATGGATCCCTTCTTGGGCAATGTCTCGCTCAACGTAGTTCAACGTATACCCAAATACAATTGTAACAAGGTCTTCATGCCAAGTGTTTAACCATAATCAAAGTATAGTCTAGCTAGTTAGGATTGATGGTACCCTCAAGTATAAAGTCTATTGTACATCATTACTGTGAGATCTTTTATTTTGATTTAGTTGTATTTGTTGAAATTAGCCTGGACTACAGTAGGTGAAATGAGTAGATTTCAAAAAAAAACTCTATCTAGATTATAATGGGCTTATGAAGTCTAATAGGTTGTACTAGATCTAATCTAATTAGCTTAACTAAAATCCGGTTTTATTTAATTTTCTGATTTAATTAATTAATGAGTTAATTAAAATTGATTTGTATATATTTTATGAGCATATCATTATATACTTATATGTATATAACGTGAATGTGCAACATAATAATGTATACATAATTAATGTATATGCATGTAGATGTTGGGATTTACATCTATAAAGTATACATTTGACATTCATACGTGCATTGGCTGTCTTAATATTATTTAAAAATGCATACATATATATATGTATATATACACACACACATACATAATTTATGACACATATTTATAAATTGAAAATATAAATTAAAATAGTTAGATTTGATCAAGTTGATATCATTTAAATTCAAATTTAATATCTATAATATCTAATTTTGGCTTGGTAAAATTACTTTAAAATTCAAATATGATCTATAAAAATCATATGAAAATATCTTTCAGTTAATTCTAATAAATATTTATATTATGAATAACAATTTATCATTGTAAAAAAACACTAAATACACACTATTTAAATTACAAAAAATAATCAAAATATGTAATTTTCAACAAAATTCAATACTAAAATATTTTATACTACTTTATTTCTTTCTGGCCGTAATTTTTTTTAAAATAATAAATCCAAAACTGTTTAATATATATAGTTTTAATAAATTAAATATAGACATACATATGTATATATACTAATATAAACATTGTTAAAATTACTAAATATAAATAAATATATAATTAAAATATACAATGAAAATAATTTAAAATTTTTAAATCAAAACTTATTTTATTGTAATTAAATTTTATAAAACAATTTACAATACGATATGTGTGTGTGTGTGTGCATGCGTGCACGTGCGTGCCTACGTCCTCAACATGATAATATAGTCGCCTTTCTGCTTCATCTCTGCCTATATACTTAAAAAATCCGCCACTCTTAAGATCATATCTCATGTTAGAAGGCTCATGAATCCAAGCTTGCTCAGACGAGCCCCAACAAAAATCATCGGAGGGAGAAAAAGGCACACTTGATTTTTCTTTAGAACTATCTTCAATAATAACAGTAGTGGAATCAATGGCAACTGAAGGCACGATCTTGGAAGGAGAAATAATACTAGCTGGGCCTACAATCTTTGGAACCTACTTCATGAGGTCGGGGAAATGGAATCCTATCTGAAATAAGAAATAGGGTACCGTCAACCTTTAGTTTACAAGCTTTCTTAATGTAATCAAAAGAGTGAAAAGATGTACAAATTTCAGATTTCCAACTGTAATGTACATCAACATCTGTTTCATGCCCTTTGGCAATATGAACTGCAAGATTGGATGGTAATGGATTTTTGAGAGAGATTTCAATCAGTGCTTGGGCACACACTAACTTTTTTCAAGCTACGATATTAGCATAAAAACCTTTGAGGTTACCAACAAGACTCGCTAACTAATTAAGCACAATCATAAGTTGCCACATAAATGGAATATGAGAAAAATGGGCCCAAACAGAAATTGAAAGAACTTTTATGTGGCTTTATCCACCATTGGATTCCAAGGGGTAATAATGAAGTGTTACCTTCGATGATGGATGGATCTACTGCTAAAACACGTAGCCTTTCATCTTTTCTGGAAAACTTGAAAAAGAACATAGAATTATCGAAGTGCACTTGTAGTCTACACCTAAGTTTCCAAAATTGACGACAATGTTCTCTAACAACTTGATACGAAGGGTTAGAATCAAGGAAAAAAACCACCAAGTACTCTGACCAAAATTCAACGCCCGCTTCCAAAACTTCAACCGGTGGAACCATTGCACATTTATCTCAATAATACCAAAAGATTGGGATGGTGGTCACCTGCATTTCTTAGCAATGAAGAAAAAAGTAAAGCACTTATGTCCAGCCTTAGGGGATGCAATTGCTGAAAACAATTGAGGACTTAAACATTCAGTACAACGGGTTGGGAAACTTTAGCATTAGGAATTCTAGACTTGGCATTATTCCAGGCACCGGGCATGGATATCTGGAATCCCACCATAGCAGATCCCCCATCTTCACAAGCATCATCAACCATAACATCGTACTCGAATTCACAACATCAACACAATTGTCAATAGGCTGCCACTGACCATCCTCACTATAAGCAGTAAACATTGGGGTTAATGGAGTAAGGCAATTGGACGAATCAACATCCTAGATAAGGGTATACAAGAGGTTTCAATGTTTTGTTTAAAGGGGGATCTAAAGCATTAAAAAGGTTCGCATAAATCAATAGAGGCTTGGATCTAATTGCCGAAACTGCAGGAAGACAGCAATCAAAAATGGTTTCAAGTGAGAGGAAAATGTGATCAGACACTACAAGTGATGGAGGAGGAAAAAGGAGATTGGATGGCATATATACAACGTTATAGACGCATCTAGATCTCATTAGGGCTGGTGGCTTAATGTAGCACCCCTATTTTTAGTTGAACATTATTTAGGACATTTAATTGGATAGATTAAATAGAATAATGTGAATGGTTAAGGAGAATGAAATTTGGTTAATTAATGTGGTCGTGCCATACTTAATCAATTAAGAAAGATTGTTTTAAACTTAACATGTAAGAGAATATGAGATGGACAATTTAGGTAGATCCAACTTTCACACCTTAAACCACATTCTCACTTTACTCATTCACAAAACAATCAAAGGAAATATAGAGGTCGGCCATAACTCAAGCTAGGGAACTAAATCAAAGGGATTCAAAGGAGAAGAAACTTAGGAAGATTAAAGCCGTATCAAATCTCAACTCCAACAATTAATTTAAAGTGAATAATACAAGAACTATGTCTCTTTTCTTGTTTTAAATTCAGTTATGGATAGTACCTGACTAAATGTTGTTTGGTTTGTCAAGATACGGTTGTTTATTCGTTGTTTGGATAGAATAATGAATTATGGGATTTTAAAGAAATTATTTGAATGGGTTTTAAGGGTAAAACCTAAGTTTTTAATCTCCAAATGGTTCGAATTTCTGATATGTTGTGTAAAATGATATTTTGGAGATGGATTTTTGATTTCAGAATTTCCAAATTATATAGATTATTTTATAAATTTTCTAAGGAGGAAATAACCTAATTTTGGCTTTTAATTATTTAAAATAATTAAATATGGTTTCTAGCTGTATAATTTTTATATGGAAAAGAGAAAGATATTCTCTAATTTCTATGAAATTTTAGGAATTTTCCCAAGTGATTTCGATTTATGGTGAATTTATTATGCTAGATAAACATTTTAAAGTTTAATTAATTATGGATATTAATTAATTATTTTGAAGTATGTTTTAGAACTTGAATAATGAGTGCGGTTGAGATTTCTGAAAAGAATTTGTAAAAGATCGTTTTTATCCAATAGAAATTGGACAAGAATAATGATTTGGTGAAAAGAGATTGCTTTATTTAGTAAAAAATATACTATAATCACGATAAGGCCATACCACCATCATCTTCGAGCCTAAGACAAGGCCGTGTGTCGACTTCGTATTGAAAGGAAGCATAGAATAGTTACTTCGGTAACTATGTAATGGTTCCAAGTAGACCAAAGTCGACCTCCTTGACGACATAAGGTAGGTGGCAATGGTATTTTGTGTTTTACTTAACGTTTAAAAGCTAAGGTCGACGTCAACGATGTCGCTTGTCTTCACTGTGGTTCTAAACAATGACGCATCTCATCTCTTTATTGTTTTCCTAACTAAGGCAGTAATGCCAGCTTTATTTATTTTGACTTCGACTTTATATAAGAAGCAGCATAATAGCCGAAGTAACTTAAGTGTAAAAGTTATTTAACATCGTCGAGGGTCCTTGAGGTCGATGTGCATTAAGGTCAATGACCTTATGTTTAGAGTCGATGCCACTTGACCACGATATCACACCTTATCTTTAGAATGCCAAAGAGGCTTGTTTTATGTAAATTAAAATTAAGTTTTAAAGGGTCGAAGAGGCCTATGTTTATAAGGGTCGATGATCCTATGTCTTTGGCGGTTAGCCAAATAACTTTTAAAGGTTTTAAGTTTTGTTTGATATGTGGATAGCCCATAGTTTATGAAGTTCGACAACACCAATCTCGACATGAATTTTTCTTGAACTTAAAAGAAATTAAAATTTTGTCTTCGACCTTGGTAGGGGTTGATGTTGATTTAGTTATGCGCATGTTATGTTTTTTTATTGAAGATGAAGAGCCTTATGCTTTTACTTTGGCGTAGTCATTGGAGATACCAATGCCGTTTTAAAATTTGTAAACTTCAGGACTATCATTGGGGACACCAATATAGATGAACTTCGACATTGATCTTTATTAACTTAATAAAGACGCTGAGCTTATTGTTTTATGACTTTGATTCTAAATATTAGGGATACCTACGCTATTTTGATTATAAATGTTGACACCATCATTGGGGATACCAAAGTAAGTTGGTTTCGACAAACTAAATATGTTATCGACTTCAACTTTAAACCTTGGGGATACCATTGTTTGGCATGGATCAATTGGGGATACCAATATATGTCACTTTGAAATGTTATAACTTTAAAGGGGGAATAACCTAAATGGGGATACCAATAGACATGGGTTAATCATGTGAATATCATGAATAAGAATAGAATCATGTGGGTAACATGGATTAAGACTGAAACATGTGGATAACACGAATGAAATGTTGGATTCATAGCCATCCTAGGAAAACTATATTTAATGTAAACCCAAATCAATTAGTATTGAGTAGAAATGGATCCATTGAGATTAGACTAATTATACTCAATACCAATTTCTGTATTCAACCTGTATTATTCGTCGAATAAAGGTGAAATCGTCTTTTAAATTCACACGGATAGTACGACTTCCCTCCTCGAAATTTAATATAGAGTTCAACTGGGGTATTCTTTATACCACCAAAATCATATTTTAAAATCTTGTTTAATTTTTGAAAAACTCCAAATCTCTTTTCTTTTAACCTAAGAAAATATGGTTCGAGTAGATCAAATTAATTATCCCCTCCATCGGATCGGTGTAGATAGCTAGAGCGAAACCCAGACACTAGTTGTCCAAGCTTAGGTCTAGAGACTATCTCTCCGTCACCCATAAGGCAGTCAAGTTATTTGATCAACTCGAAATCCTTTATATGATCTTTTAGAGATGATTTTCATTTACTTAATATTTTTCCAAATATTGTTTAAAACAATTTTCCTATAACCATTTCTTTTGAACTCCTTTAAAAGAATTATATAAATTTTAAATCACTTTCAAAATACTTAATTATTTATTTAAAAATATTACAAAAAAGATTGGGGAAGAATAATTAAGTTCAAACCATGATTTGCAAAAGTTACCGAAAACCGTTGCAAAAACCGCTATGAATAGTGTTTTAAAGCTTCTTTGATCAAAGAACAAAATCCATTTTATATAAGTCTATTTTTATAACTCAAATCCCCTCTAAAACATTTTAACATATTTATGGAATTTATTTCACATTTTTAATAATTTAAAAATATCTATTTTTAAAGAATTTACCACATTGGTTTCCGAACTGCCAAAACGCGACATTTTTTAAAACTTGATTTGGACATATTTCAAACTCTACTAAATAAAATCTTGATTTTTTTAAAAAACTATATCCACATGGGTTCGAAAAATTCTTATTCCAAAGAATTTCGACTTATATTGAATCCTACACGTTGATTTAACTTTTCAGGTCGAAAAATGACGAACCGCCGTTACGCGATAAGCTCGATTTGGCTCGGTTTTTTAAATTTCATTAAACTTTGCTGAAACTTGTTAAATTGTTTAAAATACCATAATAACCATTTTAAATCATTTCATACATTAAAAACTCGTTTCCTGCTTTATTCCATATAATAATATTGTATATTCATTTTTCAATCATTTTATATTTAAAACCATAAAGAAGCTTGCTAACTCATATACACATATTAATATGGATTTATTTTTCCATGAATTAACTATGGTTAATTAATTAACCATTTCTATTTTGGATAAATATGATTTTCCCATTATTGGTTATATTTATCACAACCAAGTTATCAACCATATAATCAACCATATAATTATCCAATTTTCAAACATCCATATAAATCATCCAAGATATTAAATGGTCATATTATTATACTTGAAATAATTATAGATGTTATTTAATAATTATGAATGTTGAGTACTCACCTTTTATTTAACCCAAGTTCTTACTACCATCATTCATCATAACAACACTTCATCTATCATCTCTAACTCCACCAAAGCATCACCTAAACTCTTCCTTTCCCTTCCTATTGCTTACACACATCCTCCTCCACCTCCATAGTGCCCATGGCCTCATCCCCCCATCACTACATGCTCACGGCCTAGAGCCTCCACTCCACCTTACTCTCGGCCAATTCCTGCTCCTTCATATTGCTCTCGGCCTAAGGCCTTTTTCTCCCATTAAAACACTCATGTCTATGGTGGAAAAGGAGAAGTAGAAGACATTAGTTAAAGAAGAGAAGAGGGTGGAGTTTGGTGTAGAAATGAAGAGAGTGTGCATGTGTATTTACAATGGTAGAAAACTTGTAAAATATTTTCTTGTGTAAAGACCAAAATACCCCTCCATTAAAATATCTTTTACACCACATCTTTTCCATCATTTTCCATCAACACATTACATTGTCCTTTGTACCCTTACTTGATAATAAAGTAAACATGTTTTAATGATGATTATATGTTTACTTTTTCACTTAAAAATATCTTAGATATTTTCTAAAGTTTTGATTTTACTAATTATGATGTTTTTAAATATGTGTATGCATGTACATGTATATATGTTACATTTTACAAACCAAATTGCAACGTTTCAATATAACTTCTATTCGTCAAACCGTTGTGAATTCGAGATCCGAATTCCGGTCATATTTTCAGTTTCAAATAAATTTATTTATTTATATAAAAAAACTTAAAAATAAATTTCTTATCATCTCTAAATAATTAAAACAAGATTATTTAAGCTATAAAACAGTATTAGATAATATAAAAATCCAATTGTAAAAATACGACGTCGATCTGCCAAAATGCGACGAAGTATATATATCTTTATAAAACAAGTTTATATATTTATAAAAGTATTATAAAACAATTATTATCATTATATAACATTTAAAATGGATTTTTTAACATTTAAAAATAATTATTTCAAGAAAAACTCATTTTTATCGAAAATTGATTTTTGTCACTTTTCCAACGAATATCCAAAATAAATATAAACTTTTGTAAACAAATTTCAGAAATTAGTTCACCATTAGTATTTATTATACAAAACATGTTTATTTATTTAAAATAATCCTATATTTGAATATTTAAAATTAATTAAATATTCCAATCTAAAGTGATAAAATTACGGGTCGTTACATGGATAGTCCACATCATGCTGGAGATGGATAGTCTCTATGTGGATAATGAAGGATTTATATTCATCCTAGGAAAATTATGAGATGTGTAATGGATAGTTCACATCATATTAAGTTAAGTGGAATATGCGTGATGGATAGTCCACGCAATTTTGAATAATTGAACCATCTGTGATGGGTAGTCAATGTGGTAGGGATGGGTAATCCAAGTAATAATTACATGTGAGATGAATAGTCCATATAATTATGGATATGTTTAAATGTGAGATGGGTAGTCCATATAATTATAAGACAGATAGTCAGTTTAAATTGTGATGGGTAGTCATTTGAAATTAAGATGGTTAATCAATGAATTGGGATGGGTAATCCAATACATGTTGCATGATTATAAATGCTAACTTCTATGTTCTAACCATTGTGGTTGCAGGATCTCAGTATAAGGTTTTTATGTTTTGGTTAAGAACTAGTGAAGGGAAAACCCATTCTGCTTAGCGATGTGGTCTCACTAGATATCTATTTGGTTCGAGACGACAGGTTATTATTCACATCAGACTATTGTTTGACCTGAAGTTTTTGTTTTTCCCCTTAAACTCTCAGGTACTCATTTGAGTAGGTCGGAAGTAAGGGATTTTAGGTCATCTAGATAGATGCATAATGTAACAACCCGCATATTTGACGATTATGCATTTGAATATCTTATTTAAATATTATAATCGTTAATCGGATCTTAGTCCGAAAAGCTACTTTTTGCATACGGTCAAATTAGGACTCAAGACCACCTCCATTGAGTTCAAAATAACGTTTGCGATCTTTTTGAGTATAAACTTCGATATGTTTGGAGTTAGTGGAATTTTGTCACTTTTTCGCTTAGGGCTTTGGTTTGGGCTGAACTACTTACTAACTCAGTCCCAACCCATCTCCTCTTCATCACTTCCTTCTTCATTTCCTAACACTTCAAGCTTCATCAAAAATGGGGAGAGGAATGGGAAATTAAAACTCCAAAGCCTTAGTCTTCATTGCTAATCCAACATCTACTCCAAATTCAAGAGAAGACATTGATTCAAGCTTGTGATTGTTCTTGCTTTGCTTTCAAACTTCATCTCCATCAATTTCCGTGAAAAGGTGAGATTTTTATCTCACATTCTTGTCTATTACTATCTTGGATTGTTCGGAATGAATTCCTATCACTTTAGCATGTACATTTGCATTTGGTTTGGATTGGATTGGCGAAAAACTCCAATTTTTAGTGCTTTTGGTGAATTCCTGGGCTTAGGTCGTTCTGCCTCGGAATTAGCTCATCCCACTTAGGTCGCTGGGCCTTAGGTCGCTCTGGCGTGGAAAAGTCACGCTGGCTATAGGTCGTTTTCCCCCTAGGTCGCGCGGCGTAGCTCGTTTCAACACTTAGGTCGATCGCTCCTTAGGTCGTTCGTCCATTTAGGTCGCTTGACCCCATACCCACTAGGTCGCTCGGCCTTACTCGAGCTGTTAGGTCGCTCGGCCTATGCCGTTTGTTTGGTCGCGAGTTAACTAGGTCGTTCGTCCTCAAATGATTAGGTCGCTCGGTCATGTCCCCTAGTTAGGTCGCGTCCACTTGGTCGTTCGCCCAGACTTAGTCGCACCATTTGCATTAACTTGACCGTGTTAGGTCGCTCACCCCGCTAGGTTGCGCCATTAAGTCGTGCCTTCTCCTAGGTCGCTCGCACCACTTAGCTCGTTCCACATTAGGTCAGCCTCTGCTAGGTCGCACCCCTGTTTGGTCGTGCCACTTATAGGTCGCGCCAATTCCTGCTTTAGGTTGCTCGGCCTGCTTGCTCCTTAGGTCGCGCCTCTATACCATTGCTCCTTTGGTCGTTGCACTCTAGCTCGGCCATGTTCGTTCTCAAGGGCATTCCTACTTTGATGGTTTTGGAATTGATTTCTTTGGACTTTACTCACGTCTTCGTATGTGAATTTTTGTGATTTGATTTGTTTCAACAATCGTTTTGTGGTTAGTCACTTTAAAAATATGAAGGTTTTAATACTAGTAGTAAATATCAAAACCCCTTTCTCCCAAATGATTTCAACACTATTTTAATTATAAAGTTCGTTTTCTCAAACCGTTTTCCAATCTACTAGTATACACAAACCTTTGCTTCACTCGTATGAGAAATCTAATTAAACAACTTAGTAAAACGGGTGGTATGAAACGCTCGCGTTTACTTCGTTGGTTAATTCTTGGACTTGTTCGATTGAACCTCTTGTGACAATTTTCTAGTGAAGATCTACAGTTTGTTCGTAAATATTTAAGTTAAGCAAGTGGTTATGGGACATGAAGCTAAACTCATATATTTACTAGCTTGGTGTGATTGACACTTCTTGATGATCATGACGATCATTTTTGTGATTTAGACTAGCAATTGTGCGATGTCTCTTTGTCTACGAGGGAGACTAAACCCCGTTTGTGTGATGTTTCTACATCACATATGTGGGGTAGCGCCCCACGGTCTTCGGGCCATTCTTGTGGAGCTTCGGCTCAAAATTAATGGTTAGCTACCATGAGATAGCGTCTCGTTTTGTGATACACGTGTTGGCGAGTTTTCATACTCCCATTTTATGATAGGCCTCCCCCTTCTTGTGATTTCTGGATTTCTTGTGATGATTTCTGGAATTTTGTGCTTCACCAATTTTCGTGATTTCCATTGATAAGTTTTATCATTTTTTTGTGCATTGGTGAATTTGTGTGTCATTGACTTGTTATGAATACAAGTTTAGGGTATGATACCCCATTTTATCTTTGAGAAGATTCTTGTGATATTGATTAATCTCTTGTTGATTTTCAATTACATACTTATAGTAGTATGCCATTATGGTTATTATATGTTCATGCCATATCTTTTATTCTATACCATATCATCTGATATTTATAGCTAGACTGATCCGTTTATTATTTTCTTATAAATAATACTCGGGTCAGACCGAGATGTTACAGGTGCTTTTGCTTGACTTCTCTTCTGGATTACTCTGACTTTTGGCTAACTACTTAGATTAGTAGTTTTTGTTGTATACATTTTAGATATAGACTCCGTGATATATACTTATCCTTTTGTGTAGCTTGTAGCTATTCTTTTGTATTATCGTGGATCTTTCAGACCACTACTCTGATGTACACTTTCATGTGTTATATATATATTCATATCTTTTCCGCCTTTGTGATATGGATGTCTGTGACTGATTTGTGTTATGTTTATTTCTATATTTGTTTCCGAAGATATTATAGCCACTGTGTGATAGCTTTGAGTTTGTATCGGTATGTCGGACTTCCTCTTATGCATGTTATTCTATCTGACATATCCGTGCTCGCACAAAGCAATTACACGGATGGTCGCTCCTCAATAGCCTTATTCTCCGTGCTAGTTGACAGCACTACACCGTAGTGTTCTTGGCTAGCGTGGGTATAGAGGTGGGGCGTCACACATAAGCTTCCGAAGATGTGCAAGTGGCAGTCTAGCTATTAAGAGCTTTACCTATTTCCACTGTGTATTCTGGTTTTGTCTATTTGGATGTAATGGCAAAGTTGTATAATTGCCAAGTATTTGACTCTAATCAAACAAGGGGGCATCTTCATATGTCGCTCTTGGGGTATTTTGTACGATTATATTTTCTCTAGATGTGGGTTTGCGAATGAGATTATATAGTGAATATGAAATGTCATTTGTGAAATGAAATGTGAAAATTTGTTATTAAATTGTGTTTGAAAATTTTTCATATTCATGTGATTCTGATTATTGATATGATTAACATAGCCGCATTTTGTCGTCGAGAATTAATAACAATGGATGACTGCAGCATCTGTAGCAGTTAGTTTTGAACCATAGAATGAGGGATGTTACACTTAGCAACTAGGTGCGGTACAGAAAGTTTGGGGTTGCTAAATGAGCTTGACATGGACGGAGGGAAGTGAAGAAGAAGGGGAACGAAGGAACTAGGTAGAGAAAAGAAGCAGAATAAGGATTAAGCATGGTTAAGAAGAAAATATTATGTCCATTTTAAGTATGGCGAATTACTTAAAAAAGAATGTCATTATATATTTATATGTGTATAGCCTGCATGTGCAATGTAATAATGTGCACATAGTTAATTTATCGTATAAAGATGTTGGGATTTGCATCTACAATGTATACAGTCATTAATCATATGTGTATTGGCTATCTCAAAATATTATATATATAGGGGTGTGTGTGTATGTATGTATATGTATATATATAATTTTTGAAACTTATTTATATATTGAATAAAATAAATAAAAAATGTTTAATTAGATTTTGCCCAGGTCAATAATATTTAAATTCAAATTCAATATTTAAAATACCTAATTTTGACTTAGTACAAATACTTTAAAATTTAAATCTTGATCTATAAAAATCAAATGAAAATATTTTTTAATTAAATAAAATATATGTTTTATATTATGAATAACATTTTATCATTGCCAAATATAAAAAATTACATGAACTATTTAAAATACAAAAAATAATTAAAGTATGTAATTTTCAATAAAATTAAATATTAAATAATTTATACTACTTTTTTTACTTTTGGACATAAATTTTATTTTTTGAATAAAAAAATCAGAAACTACTTAGTATATATTTTTAATACATTATACACACACACACACACACATATACACTAATATAAATATTGTTAAAAATTTTAAATATAAATAAATATATAATTAAAATATACTTATGGAAATAATTTAATTTATTTAAAAAAAGAAAACATATTTTATTATAATTAAAATTTATAAAATAATTTAAAATAGGATATATGTATATGTATTTGTATGTAATTTAATATCAATAAATAACAATTTCAAATAATTAAAAATTATTTTAATATTTCAAAGTATGAAATAAATTATACATAACATACATGGCCGAAAAAATTCTAAACAACATTTGATTAATGCAAATGAATCAATATAATTTAATAACAAATAAGTGAGACAGCTATTGCGCATACAAAATTATTACAAGATCTACATATTGAATGATCAATATAATATAAAAGTAATGAGATCTAATATCTTAGGAATGTTTTCTTTGTATACACATCGATTGATGAGATCTCCTAGATTCACCTTGAATCGATCTCCAAACATTGCAATGGCCTGAAGTACTACTGGATCCGCTGTATTTGATGTAAAATGGAGCTATTATATTTTCGGCTATGGCTATGAAAGTGAATTATATGCAGCCAGCTTGATTTAAATTGACAGGAGGAGGAGACAAATTCTCCTTCTTTTACTATTTTCCTTTTACCAACTCTTCGGTCTAAATCCAGAATTCAAATAAAAAATTACCCCTTTTATCTACAGTTATGGTCGGCCATATTATTATGGTCTGCCATATCATAGGCTATATGGGCCAATAAAAGCTCCAAACTTGTTTAGTAATCAATACCATTTAAATTTTGTTTAAATATGTACCGCTATCGTATATTTATATGTACATACATAACTTTTATATATGCACCCAATTAATTACTAATGACACCCAAAAATACTAATGGCACCAAATACATTAAATAAATAGTACATCATAAGTATAAATTAATTTAATTAATTTTAACAATTATAAATTAGTTAAGTCACATGGTATCTTGGGGAATTCACCAATCTGATTGTGCGACTCGTAGGTGTAAATTTAGTCAACGATTAATATCAAAAAAATTCTAATATTAACGTTCATATTTCACCTTAGCTAATGATGTGACAGTTTGGCCAGATTGACCATTTATACATCTTTATCGGTAAAATCCAATATAACAATTTTAAGCAGTACCTTTTGATAGAGTTAGGGGTATGCCCTAGGGGCAATTATGTAATTTGTTACATATATCTAATTCGATAACCAATCTTGTTCGAAAATCAAAGGTATTTTCTTCCTATTATATACTTGATATAATGTGGTTATATTAATTAATTAAATTAAAAGTATATTTAATAGAAAATCCATAAATGATATGTTTTGTGCTAGTAGTTACAAAGGATTGTAACCATGAGTAATCTATCACAATAAAAGTAAATATACCATTTTAAATGTTCCTAGTCAAGATGCTCGAGTCTGGATATCGATGTATCCGTTGAGACTAGAGTATATAATGCTCTTCAAATGTTGAGCGACGTATTACTCATGATTGTTGAGGGCACCTAGAGGTTACGTATTGATAGATATTAGATAACTATGGAATGACTTATTCAAAAGTTTTCTGTTGGTTGATATAACTAAGGTCAAACAGAAAATATAGATGTGATTGATTTACACAGTTCTCTTGACTTGAGGATACTATGGATCTTCAATATAAAAGCTCCATTTTGATTATAGTCAAATCATGGCATAGAATTCCATCGAGTGACTATACTTGGGTCGAGTGGATGTATTGAAAATGAAGCACTATTCAAGAGAGGATTCGTCTTCTCAGTTTTATAGGGTTAGTATCACGGTCAACTCAAGTCAACTCAAAGTCTTTGCCCAAAGCATTTCAATTAATAATAATTGTTATTATTGAATCAAGAACTTTATGTTTGGACTATAGAGTTGAATGTGGATGGTATTGAAATTTTGATCATTACCAAATTCCATAAGTCCAATGTGATATAGTTTTGATGAGGAGAATTGGTGTGAATAAATTTCACAACCGGGTAACGCTTAATAAAGTGAAATTGGATTTTATTGAAACTAAGTAAGTGATAAATTTGGCCAAAATGTCACACTACTTGCTAAGTGATGTGCGAATGTAAACATTCGGATATTTTGATGTTAATCGCTGACCGAATTTACATCCCAGAGTCACACAATCGGAATGATGAATTCTCTTTAGACCAAATGATTTAATTAGTTTATAACTGTTATAGATTAATTAAATTAATTAATATTTATGAAATATTAAGTATAAACTTTGAATATGATTTGAGGAATAAATATTATTGAATACATTTATAATAGTTATAAATATCGATCGATATACGATATCGATAAGCAATTAAATAAGATTTAATTAGATAATATTTATTTAGGCTTAAAATGGTTTAAAGGCCTATCATAGGGCTAGAAATTTCGACTATAATGAGGCTATAGGGCAGCTCAAATTAGGGTTTAGGTGTTGGATTTTGACTGGCTCAAATTGAAGTAGAACTGGTATGAGATGTGATCAATTATATTCTCTCTTCCATCCACTATTTAAATACCTCCAACCTTAATTGAAAAAAATGTCATTTTGGCTGCCTCCATCATCCTTATAGTGGCCAAAATACATCTTCATAAACCCTTGAAAATATCAAATCAGACCAATTCAAATCAAAGGCTATTTGATAGCAAAGAGTCTACGGTTCAAGGACTAGCAGTCTAAGAATCGAGGTAGTTTCCAAAGGAAGAGGACTCATCATTTCAAGATGGGTTTGAGGGCATCAGTTATAGGCAAATGCTTAGTTTCATATAAGATGTATGATCATTGTATAATTGCTTATTGCTCATATACGTATGTATATATATATATATATATATTATTGCATTGTAAGTTAGGTGAGATTCCTGTAGGTATTGATGTTGTCACAAATTGAATGGTTATGTGCATATTTTTTACAAATAAAAAAACATTTTTTTTATCAAATATCTAATACGCACAGATGATATTATTATATTTTATTAATTAATATATACATAGATTAATATATTAACTAATTTATTTATATGACTTGTATTAAACTATATAACTATATTGCGTAAATAATTAATCTAATAACTTTCAAATATATATATTTAGATTAATTATAATTTTTAGTAAGCGAAAAATTATTTTTTGGAAATTATTTAATATATTTTAATATTATTTGATCATTGCACAAATTAATAAAGTCATATAAAATAAATTATTTTTCGAAAATTCAATTTCATTTTTTCTAAAATTAATTTGTTATCATATATGATTTCAACAAAAAATTCATATTTTAAACCATTTTTTATATTTTTTAAAAATCGTTTATAATTAGGCTGAATTGCATTTAATTAATGAAAAACATTATTTTAACTTGGAAAAATCTGAAAAAAAATTTGCAACCTATATAATTGTATTCAAGATTTTTAAAAAATTTGAAATTTGAAATATTTATCATATAAATATTTTCTATTATTTACTTATTGTTGTTTAACTAAATAATTCAAATATATATATATATATTATATTTATATTCGGATTTGCTGTGTATATTTTCTGGAAAGTTTAAAAAAAATTAATTAATATTTATTTTAATTGTATGATTTATGTAAATTATTGTAACTCATATTTATATTTTAATTATTATATTACCAACATTATATATATAAATATATTATATATATAATTATGTTACTTTAATACTATATGTATGTAAATAATAATAATAATTAATTAAACTTATGACTTATATATATATATGTGTGTGTGTGTTTATTCAATATTTGATACTATAGTATATTATGTACATATATATATAATGTTTTATCGTAATATAAATATAAATATATTTTTCACTTAGATGTGTGTGTATGTGTATATATTATAATTATAAATATATACACATATTTGGACAACATATAATACATATATGATGAGTTAACATGTCTGTTGTAATGTAAATCCCAACATCTATATGTAGGCATGTCACACCTTGTACGGAATATCATGTTACACATGCACACACATACACTATGTATATGATATATATGTATACTTATATATAAATTGAAAATAAATTAAATAAATTTCTATCGACAATTTTTAAATTTGAATGAAATATATGATTTTATTTAAATTAAATTTAAAAATGCTCTAAATAAACTAGACTTCATATGCTCAATAAATATCCAACTAGGTAATTTTTTTTGAAATTCATGCATAACTTCTACTGTGGGTTGACCTAGTTTCAATAATGGTATTAGAGCCTAATAGCCTATATGGTCTAATTAGTCATGTTAGGATTAACTAATTAAGCTCACAGTCCAATTAGTAGGGTGTCTAAGAAAGGTAGTGTCAAAAGATTGGGTTTGGGTAATTAAGTACTCTGCCCTACCCGGCTACCAGTCTAGCCCGAACAATATGTGAGCCTAAAAGATTGCCCCTGATAGGAAAGGCCCAAATTGAATTGGGCCTTGGGCTAATTTCAAACTTGTTTTGAAATTAAAAATAAAAGTTTTAAATTCAAAAGTTAAATTTAAATTAAGAAAAATATTATAAATGTTATAATATAAATTTTTAAAACTATTCGAAAATTAAAATATAAGATTTTAAATCTAAAAGTTAAATTTAAAATAAGATATAAATTTATTTTAATAGTTATAATATAATGGAATTTTCAAAAATGTTTGAAAATATATATATAAATTTCAAAATTTCAAAATTTATTAATTAGATTAAAAAAATAAATAAATTAAATAAGTTAATTAATAAAAATATATATGCATGTATTATATATTATGATATATGTTATGATATTTTAAAATGTTTAAAATAACATAACTATACATGTATGTATATGAATTGAATTTTGAAATTAATATAATTTAATTAGAATTATTTAATTAAATATATTAATTAAAAGTAAATTAATTATATAAATTAATTTTAATTAAGTAAATTAATTAAAGGTTTATTAATTAAATGAATATACATACATATATATATAAGATATATGTGTAATACTATAAAGGTAATAGTATGTAATAAATATTTAATATAAATGTTATGTTAGAATAATATAAAATTAATTAAAATCTTAATTAATTCAAAACTAATTAAATAAGATTTAATTAATATAATATTATACATAAGACTATTATATAAGTAGTATGAAATATAAAAGTTATATAATAATAAAAGTTATATAATATGAATGTATAAACTAAATGTGGGATATTAAAGAAACCCTAAACAGACTTAAGGGATAAATACATACGTATTTTATGTATACCATGATTTCAGATGTGTCTGACACTTGAATTACGTAGGCATTTCATAAGAAATACCTTATTCCATAAGTTGATATCACTTAATATAATATATTAAAGATTATGAATCTTCAACATAATGTTGTCCTATACCATATATATTAATAAATTACTTGCATACTTCTTAGTTGTTGAGAACAAACTCAAGGTCGAAACAAGACTAGGACAAGGAACCATGGGTTAGGGGTTGTATGTGATACAACCTATAAGGAGTTACCCATCGTCCATGGAGCTATGACATGTTGAGAAAACTCAAGGTCAGAATTCTAAGACGGCCAAGTCCTAATACTCACTAGTAAAGTCGAAAGACCTCTATGTTTTGCTTATGGTTTAGTGAGACATAAAGGACTAGTGGGAGCCTTATTAGAAAAATGAAATGATAATGTGACGACCGCCCATGACCCCTGCACTGAACCTAGAGATAGTGCGCTGTAAAGTGTGCCAGGCGATCATGGACAATTGCCAGGGTAAATTAAAATAACAGAATCTATCGTATTACTCACAGCGCGTGGACAAAATACAATAGAACATATATATAGTGAAGCTTCATAGAATATAATCTCATCAATAAACCTTCATAATAGTTGAATACAATCATTAGAATAGTCAATACATCAAGCCTCACTACATGACACTCAGAGAAAATACAAACAGCGGAACATCCAGTACATATAAGAAGATAATATGCAACCCTCCAGCTCGTCTTCGATATCAGCATCGTGAGAAGCAAGAACAGCACCTGTCACCTGCTACCTAGTCTGCCCGTCCCAAAATGGACGAACAGCCCAAGGCAATAAGAGTTAAAACATAAAGCCTTGAGTCAGACAACAGTCTTAGTGAGCAGTAAATTAACTAACAACATACCAAAAGAACATAAAGGAAAAGGAATAGGAATACAACCCTCCCACTCCACCTCTTTTACAGTGATAGCCCCCAGACACACACTAAGCAGAAGCAAACATAGCAGAGCATACAATTTAAAATAAAGCAATTATCACTCGAGTCAAGGGCGATGTTTTCCAAGCACAAACCCCCAAGGCCTAAACCAAGATCAGATAAGCACCCAGAAAATACCGCTCTTGAGACCGAATGACGATACAACCAAACATCCATGACTCTGGATATCACTGTTATCATTGCTTCGATATCATCGTTAATCGAATGACCGGCTCATTCTTTCATCCGTCCGTCAAGGGCTAATGGAAACCCCGGTTCTAGTCATAACTCTGCACGTCATCATGACCCGTGCCTAGGACTATCGAATCTGCCCAGAGTACTTGACTACCCAATCAGTAGCCTTCAGGGACTATCGAATCTGCCCAACGTACTCTTGCTTTGAGCATGCTAGAACCTTCAACAACGATGATACCTCAGCCTCCTAGTCATACTCCTCGACGACTATTTCCATACTAGCTCAAGCGCCTCTCGAGCCAACCATTATCCTCAACTCGAACCATATCACCGAGTTATCAACATGCTTGGAATGATCCCGTCTGGACTAGACTATCTCATATCATGCCTCGCTTCATCACATCCTCGCAAAGCTTCATCTCAACGTCATCATCCTCAAATCTATGCATAAGAGCTTCATCATTCACTACATATGCCACTAGCAGCTTTTCCAATTCAAGAGCCTTTCCCTTAGCTTTGAATCATCTTCAGTCTAAATCAAATCATCAATCATCTAATTCATAGCTAATCCAAGTAATCAAGCATTCAAATATGACCTAAATAGACAATTATAACAATAATGGCAATTTCGTAAATAAAGAGTCGAAAGTCTAACAAGCATGAAAACATGAGCAATGTCTCTAAAATCTTGATGAATGAACTTGCATAGGTTAACATGTAGTAAAATGGATGTCAAATCATCATGAGCAATGGATCTATATGGATATACACATATGATTAGGAAAATGCATGGAAATCTCTACTTTAACACCAAATAAAGCCAACGATCCGATATACTCCTTTGGATCCGTGTGAGAGATAATCACCACTCACCAAATCACCTAAACAACCCCAAATCAACACGCTTTAGATCTAGACAGCGAAGGATCAATCTCGATCTATCACCAATCCGCTGCAAACGATGAAATCTCACTTCAATGGATGTAGATCTTCAATCTAAGCTCTTGAATCTTCAATTTGATCTTCAACTTGGATGGATGGAATCACTAGATTAGAGTAGACAAAAGAAGTGAAGAAGTGTAGAACTCGAGCTCTCAAAATGGCAGCACTTTGTCGCTTCGAAATCCGGATCCCAAAAATGAAGAAATGGACGAGTATTTATAGGCTGAAAACCCCCTTAGGTCGTCCACTTTTAGGTCGTCCACGACCTATAGACCATCACGACTTACGACCTATCAAAACACTACGACCTAATGCTTTGCCGACCTAAAAACCCATACGACTTAAAAGGGTCTCCGACCTACGACTTAAGGCATACCACACGCGCGCGCGAACCAGGGCTCAACAAGATACGACTTAACAACTCCTAGGTCGCTCACGACCTAACACCCAGCGACCTAACACCTTAAGTCTTCACGCGACCTAAAACATCATGACCTAAGACTTAATTATAATACGACCTAACACTAAGCCAAAACCCAGCGACTTATCGCACGCGCGACCTAACAACTTACGCGCTTAGCGACCTAACAATGCCACGACCTAACGACCTATCAACCCTACGACTTAACACACACACGCGACCTAACACTCAACCCGGATACGACCTAACCATGCTAACACGCTCATCACTAGGTCGCTCACTGCTGTAGGATACTAACCCTTAGGTCGCTCCTCACCAGTTCCTTAGGTCGTTGCCGACCTAACTACTAAGTCGCTCCACTCCACTAGGTCGTATACTCCTTAGCTCGCATCTCTCTTAGGTCGTTGCCTTCCCCATAGTTCGCCCCAATACTTAGGTCGTCCACTCGACCTATTCTACCTCACGACCTAAGCTTATCACACGACCTAACTTCAAAATCCCTAGGTCGCCAACTTCAACTTCCTTAGGTCGCCTATCCCTCTTAGGTCGGTCAAGTACTGTAGGTTCTCCCAATCCTTTAGGTCGTTCACTTGACCTAGCCTACCCCACGACTCAACCTTTGAACGACTTAAGCTACATCACGACTCAACCTCTAGACAACTTAACTCCTTCGCGACTTAACCTTAAGTCAAACTAAACTCGGGATGACTTAACAATACTAACAATCTAATATCGACTGTTTTACGATGTTTCGATCCGTAAAAATACGGGTCGTTACATTCTCTCCCCCTTAGGAATTTCGCCCCCGAAATTCCAAACAAACAGAGCAATCAAAGACTATTCCGCATGCCTACCATCCATAGCAATCAACAAACCATGCATCCAATTCTAGCTTAGCATGCGGAATTCTAAGACTTAGAACAAGTTACAATGTCGTTAGATGACACGACACCTTAGGGCCATACCTTGAAGAGTTCAGGATGAGCTGCCTTCATCCTCTCTTCCACCTCCCACGTACAGTCGTTATCATCATCACTCCATTGTATCTTGAGAAACTTAACTATCTTCCTCCTAAGCTGTTTCGTGTCGGTTTCCACTACACGAAGCGGCTTACGAAGTCTCTTATCGACTGGATCAACTTCGAAGTATTCACAGCTAATAGCAGAAACCACTGTATTCGAGTCGTGCACACACTTCCGTAGATATGATACTTGAAAAACATTGTGCACACTCGACATCTTCTCTGGTAACTCCAATCTATAGGCGAGCTTTCCAATTCGCTCGATGATCGGGAATGGTCCAACAAATCTCGGAGTCAATTTTCCTTTCTTCCCGAATCGAATAACATTCTTCAGTGGAGATATCTTCACAAAAACCAAATCACCTACGTCGAATTCCAAATCCTTACGACGCTTATCAGCATAACTCTTCTGCCGATCTTGGGATGCCTTCATTCGTTGCCGAATGATCTCAATGCAATCCGAAGTCTGTCGAATCATCTCTGGCCCAAGCATCAGCCTTTCTCCTGTTTCTAGCCAACATGTCGGAGAGTTACACGGTCTTCCATACAATGCCTCATACGGTGCCATACCAATGCTTGACTGGTAACTGTTGTTGTATGAAAATTCCACCAAATGAAGGTGATCTTCCATGATCCTCCGAAATCCAAAACACAAGCTCTGAGGAGATCTTCCAAAACTCGGTTGACTCTCTCGATCTGACCATCTGTTTGAGGATGATAAGCTGTACTCAAACACAACTCGGTTCCCAAAACTTCCTGGAAGCTCTTCCAAAATCTGCTAGTGAACAATGGATCTCGATCGCTCACTATACTCTTCGGAATACCATGGAATTGAACTATTCACTTAACATACAACTCTGCCAACTTTGATGCAGTCCTAGTCGATCGAACAGGAATGAATCTTGCGCTCTTAGTCAGACGATCTACGATGACCCAAATCCCTTCATTTCCCATTCTGGTTCTAGGTAGTCCATCAATAAAATCCATCGACACTTGATCCCACTTCCATGTAGGAACTTCTAATGGCTGAAGCAATCCACTTGGCTTCTTCTGTTCGGCTTTTACCAACTGGCAGTTCATGCACTTGGAAATAAAATTTCCAACATCCTTCTTCATACCTTCCCAGTAGTAGGTTCTCTTCATATCTCGATACATCTAATTTCCACCTGGATGAATTGCCAGCTTCGAGTGATGACTTTCCTTCAGAACTTCACTCCTCAATTCATCTATATCGGGAACAACTAGTCGTCCTTGCTTCCGAAGCCAACCCTCTCGATCGACCTCGAATCCTTTATTCTTTTCTGGATCCAATCCAGATTCCAAATCACGGATAATCTTGACAAGCTTATCATCTCGCTTTTGACTCTCGCCGATTCTTTCCACAAGAGTTGGTCTTATTGATAAGTTTGCCAACATCTCAGGTTCCAATTCAAATCTGGGCCTGAAGTCAAATCCAGCTAAATACTCGAGATTCTTCCATTCTGAAAACATGGCTCCCAATCCTACATGTCTTCGACTTAATGCATCTGCCACTGCGTTACCTTTTCCCGGAGTATAAGCTATACCAAAATCATATGATGCCAAAAACTCTAGCCATCGCTGCTGCCGAAGATTCAAATCCTTCTGGGAGAAAAGATACTTCAACGACTTATGATCTGTAAACAACTCGAATCGAACTCCCAGTAGATAATGTCTCCACATCTTCAGAGCAAAAACAATCGCCGCTAACTCCAAATCATGAGTCGGGTAATTCCTTTCATGCGGCTTCAGTTATCGACTAGCATACACAACAACTTTATCCCTCTGCATCAGTACTTCTCCAAGTCCAGTACCACATGCGTCGGTGTAAACCACCATCTCATCATTCCCACTAGGAATAGTCAAAACATGAGAACTTGTCAATCTTTCTTTAAGGATTCTGAAAGCTTGCTCACACTTATCTTCCCACTTGAAAACTTGGTTCTTTTTCGTCAATCCTGTTAACGGTGCAGCTACCTTGGAGAAGTCTTTGATAAACCGTCGATAATATCCTGCTAATCCAAGAAAACTTCTCACATCAGATGCATTCTTAGGTCTAACCCAATCCTGGATTGCTGCCACCTTAGCGGGATCAACCGCTATTCCTTTTCCAGAAATAACATGGCCTAAGAATCTCACTTCACTCTTCCAGAAGTGACACTTCGAAAACTTAGCCTTCAGCTGATGTTCCTGTAAGATTTCCAAAACAATATGAAAATGCGTCTTGTGCTCTTCTTCAGTTCTGGAATAAATCAGAATATCATCCACGAACACAAGTACGAACTTGTTCAACTGATCTCTGAACACTCTATTCATAAGATCCACAAAATATGCTGGCGCGTTAGTCAATCCAAACGGCATTACCAGCCACTCAAAGAAACCGGATGGTGTTCGAAAAGCAGTCTTCGGCACACTATCCTTAGCCACTCTCAACTGGTGAAATCCCGTTGCCAAATCCATCTAAGAAAACACCTTAGCCTCGTGAAGCTGATCAAACAAGTCATCTATTCTTGGCAATGGATACTTGTTCTTCTTAGTCACTTTATTCAGCTCACGATAATCCACACACAACCTCAGCGATCCATCTGCTTTGGTTACAAACACAACTGGTGCACCCCATTCGGACACACTACGCCGAATAAATCCTTTCTGCAAAAGATCATCAACCTGCACCCTCAACTCTTGCTGTTCCCTAGGCGCCATCCGCCTAAGAGGCATCACAACAGGTCTGGCTCCTTCAACTAGATCTATATGAAACTCGATCTCTCTATGCGGCGGTAACACTTTGACCTCGTCAAAGACATCCTCGAATCCATTCGCGATTGGCACCGATGACAGTCCATCCCGTGGAACAACCAGCGAATACATGAAGCTCATGAAGACGCCTTCTTCATGCTTACATCGTATCACAATCTTTCGCCCCTCCACATTCTCAACTGTCACCTCCAACCTTTCGCAATCAACCTTTGCCGCATACTTCCTAAGCCAGTCCATACCCAAAATAATTCCGAAACCCGCGAAGTTCAGAACAAAACAATCACAAACAAAAGAGCAACCATGACTCGATACAATCAGACCACGGCATAGCATACACAAACAAGACGAACCCCCAACTGGATTAGTCACAACCAATGGCCTATCAACAATATCCGGTTCCAAACCTAACCGACCTACAAGTTCATTACAAACAAACGAATGCGACGCCCCAATATCAAACAGAACTCTAACTGGAACACCACATAGGAAAAGAGTACCTTGAACCACCACACTCTTTCCTTTCTCTTCAGCAGTAGGAGCTTTCGAAGACGATGGAACAGCCCCCAAAGCATAAGCTTGCACAATCTGCTTGTCCCTCCTCGGTTCTGGACAATTCTTCCTGATATGCCCCGGCTTGTCATAGTTTTGACACTTCATCGGCACCTTCGGATTCTTGCAATCCCTAGAGAAATGGCCCTTCTGCTGACAATTGAAGCAGGTCACTTCGCCCTTCGGCTTCTTCTGGCCATCCTTACCCTTCTGCTGCTGTTGCTTCCTCTTCTTGTTTCCACCCTGCTAGGGTTTAGACTCTTCCCTGGTCACAGCAACAACAGATTCTTCCTTAGGAAACAGACTCTCATGCCTGAGAGCTTTCTCCACAAGCTTCTCAAATGAATCGTCTAAATGATCCACCAATTGTCTCCCAAGATAACTGTCCAAGCCTGTCACAAACTTCTCATTCTTTTGATACGAAAATTCTATATACGACCGGGCATACTTGGACAAAGCTTCAAACTCAGAAACATACTCAAGAACTGGCCTTCCATTTTGCTTGAGTTCCACAAACTTCTTGAACAGAACAGACTTCTGAGCAGTAGAAATGAACTTAGCTTCAAATCTGACTTGGAATTGCTCCCAAGTAATCTCTTCCTCCGTAGTATTGATGGTAATAGAGTTCCACCAATCAGAGGCTCTCCCTTGAAGCTGTCTTGATGCCAACTTCCTCTTAGTTGCATCCTCGATTCCCAAATTACCAAAAATCCTTCTACAAGCATCTATCCATCTCTGGACCTCAATGGTTGATTCTGTTCCTAAGAAAACCTTTCCTCCAAGAGTAGTATAGTCCTTACACAGCTTAGCAAAATCCACCGGTTTTGGAGTTTGAACTTGAACTCCAACATCCACCAATGGCCCCGGAGCTGGCATCCTTCTCATGATCGAAGTCATCATAGCTTCGAACATAGCAGCATAATCAGCAGCCCCCTCAGTAGCACGGCCTTCCCTAGCAGCTGGTCTCCCTCTTCGACTCATCCTTAATATCTATATAAAGGAATGATTAGCACACTAGAGAAACAACTGCATAATGGACTCAAACTCTACTAAGCTACTATATTATATATAGTAATCATCCATCAAAATACAATTACGTCTCTCATACGTAGTTACGTCAGCGAGCGTTGGGTAAAATCGATTAACCAAAGCTCTGATACCAAATGTGACGACCGCCCATGACTCCTGCATTGAACCTAGAGATAGTGCGCTGTAAAGTGTGCCAGGCGATCATGGACAATTGCCAGGGTAAATTAAAATAACAGAATCTATCGTATTACTCACAGCGCGTGGACAAAATACAATAGAACATATATATAGTGAAGCTTCACAGAATAGAATCTCATAAATAAACCTTCATAATAGTTGAATACAATCATTAGAATAGTCAATACATCAAGCCTCACTACATGACACTCAGAGAAAATACAAACAGCGGAACATCCAGTACATATAAGAAGATAATATGCAACCCTCCAACTCGTCTTTGATATCAGCATCAGAAGCAAGAACAGCACCTGTCACCTGCTACCTAGTCTGCCCGTCCCAAAATGGACGAACAGCCCAAGGCAATAAGAGTTATAACATAAAGCCTTGAGTCCGACAACAGTCTTAGTGAGCAGTAAATTAACTAACAACATACCAAAAGAACATAAAGGAAAAGGAATAGGAATACAACCCTCCCACTCCACCTCTTTCTACAGTGATAGCCCCCAGACACACACTAAGCAGAAGCAAACATAGCAGAGCATACAATTTAAAATAAAGCAATTATCACTCGAGTCAAGGGCGATGTTTTCCAAGCACAAACCCCCAAGGCCTAAACCAAGATCAGATAAGCACCCAGAAAATACCGCTCTTGAGACCGAATGACGATACAACCAAACATCCATGACTCTGGCTATCACTGTTATCATTGCTTCGATATCATCGTTAATCGAATGACCGGCTCATTCTTTCATCCGTCCGTCAAGGGCTAATGGAAACCCCGGTTCTAGTCATAACTCTGCACGTCATCATGACCCGTGCCTAGGACTATCGAATCTGCCCAGAGTACTTGACTACCCAATCAGTAGCCTTCGGGGACTATCGAATCTGCCCAACGTACTCTTGCTTTGAGCATGTTAGAACCTTCAACAACGATGATACCTCAGCCTCCTAGTCATCCTCCTCGACGACTATTTCCATACTAGCTCAAGCGCCTCTCGAGCCAACCATTATCCTCAACTCGAACCATATCACCGAGTTATAAACATGCTTGGAATGATCCCGTCTGGACTAGACCAAGACTATCTCATATCATGCCTCGCTTCATCACATCCTCGCAAAGCTTCATCTCAACGTCATCATCCTCAAATCTATGCATAAGAGCTTCATCATTCGCTACATATGCCACTAGCAGCTTTTCCAATTCAAGAGCCTTTCCCTTAGCTTTGAATCATCTTCAGTCTAAATCAAATCATCAATCATCTAATTCATAGCTAATCCAAGTAATCAAGCAATCAAATATGACCTAAATAGACAATTATAACAATAATGGCAATTTCGTAAATAAAGAGTCGAAAGTCTAACAAGCATGAAAACATGAGCAATGTTTCTAAAATATTGATGAATGAACTTGCATAGGTTAACATGTAGTAAAATGGATGTCAAATCATCATGAGCAATGGATCTATATGGATCTACACATATGATTAGGAAAATGCATGGAAATCTCTACTTTAACACCAAATCAAGCCAACGATCCGATATACTCCTTTGGATCCGTGTGAGAGATAATCACCACTCACCAAATCACCTAAACAACCCCAAATCAACACGCTTCAGATCTGGACAGCGAAGGATCAATCTCGATCTATCACCAATCCGCTTCAAACGATGAAATCTCACTTCAATGGATGTAGATCTTCAATCTAAGCTCTTGAATCTTCAATTTGATCTTCAACTTGGATGGATGGAATCACTAGATTAGAGTAGAGAAAAGAAGTGAAGAAGTGTAGAAGTCGAGCTCTCAAAATGGCAGCACTTCGTCGCTTCGAAATCCGGATCCCAGAAATGAAGAAATGGATGAGTATTTATAGGCTGAAAACCCCCTTAGGTCGTCCACTTTTAGGTCATCCACGACCTATAGACCATCACGACTTACGACCTATCAAAACACTACGACCTAACGATTTACCAACCTAAAAAACCATACGACTTAACAGGGTCTCCGACCTACAACTTAAGCCATACCACACGCGCGCGCGAACCAGGGCTCAACAAGATACGACTTAACAACTCCTATGTCGCTCACGACCTAACACCTTAAGTCTTCACGCGACCTAAAACATCACGACCTAAGACTTAATTATAATACGACCTAACACTAAGCAAAAACCCAGCGACTTATCGCACGCGCGACCTAACAACTTACGCGCTTAGCGACCTAACAATGCCACGACCTAACGACCTATCAACCCTACGACTTAACACACACACACGACCTAACACTCAACCCGGATACGACCTAACCATGCTAACACGCTCATCACTAGGTCGCTCACTGCTGTAGGATACTAACCCTTAGGTCGCTCCTCACCAGTTCCTTAGGTCGTTGCCGACCTAACTACTAAGTCGCTCCACTCCACTAGGTCGTATACTCCTTAGCTCGCATCTCTCTTAGGTCGCTGCCTTCCCCATAGTTCGCCCCAATACTTAGGTCGTCCACTCGACCTATTCTACCTCACGACCTAAGCTTATCACACGACCTAACTTCAAAATCCCTAGGTTGCCAACTTCAACTTTCTTAGGTCGCCTATCCCTCTTAGGTCGATCAATTCCTTAAGTCGTCTAAATTCTTAGGTCGGTCAAGTACTGTAGGTTCTCCCAATCCTTTAGGTCGTTCACTTGACCTAGCCTACCCCACGACTCAACCTTTGAACGACTTAAGCTACATCACGACTCAACCTCTAGACAACTTAACTCCTATGCGACTTAACCTTAAGTCAAACTAAACTCGGGACGACTTAACAATACTAACAATCTAATATCGACTGTTTTACGATGTTTCGATCCGTAAAAAAACGGGTCGTTACATTCTCTCCCCCTTAGGAATTTCGCCCCCGAAATTCCAAACAAACAGAGCAATCAAAGACTATTCCGCATGCCTACCATCCATAGCAATCAACAAACCATGCATCCAATTCTAGCTTAGCATGCAGAATTCTAAGACTTAGAACAAGTTACAATGTCGTTAGATAACACGACACCTTAGGGCCATACCTTGAAGAGTTCAGGATGAGCTGCCTTCATCCTCTCTTCCACCTCCCACGTACAGTCGTTATCATCATCACTCCATTGTATCTTGAGCAACTTAACTATCTTCCTCCTAAGTTGTTTCGTGTCGGTTTCCACTACACGAAGCGGCTTACGAGGTCTCTTATCGACTGGATCAACTTCGAAGTCTTTACAGCTATCAGTAGAAACCACTGTATTCGAGTCGTGCACACACTTCCGTAGATATGATACATGAAAAACATTGTGCACACTCGACATCTTCTCTGGTAACTCCAATCTATAGGCGATCTTTCCAATTCGCTCGATGATCGGGAATGGTCCAACAAATCTCGGAGTCAATTTTCCTTTCTTCCCGAATCGAATAACATTCTTCAGTGGAGATATCTTCACAAAAACCAAATCACCTACGTCGAATTCCAAATCCTTACGACGCTTATCAGCATAACTCTTCTGCCGATCTTGGGCTGCCTTCATTCGTTGCTGAATGATCTCAATGCAATCCGAAGTCTGTCGAATCATCTCTGGCCCAAGCATCAGCCTTTCTCCTGTTTCTAGCCAACATGTCGGAGAGTTACACGGTCTTCCATACAATGCCTCATACGGTGCCATACCAATGCTTGACTGGTAACTGTTGTTGTATGAAAATTCCACCAAATGAAGGTGATCTTCCCATGATCCTCCGAAATCCAAAACACAAGCTCTGAGGAGATCTTCCAAAACTCGGTTGACTCTCTCGGTCTGACCATCTGTTTGAGGATGATAAGCTGTACTCAAACACAACTCGGTTCCCAAAACTTCTTGGAAGCTCTTCCAAAATCTGCTAGTGAACAATGGATCTCGATCGCTCACTATACTCTTCGTAATACCATGGAATTGAACTATCCACTTAACATACAACTCTGCCAACTTTGATGCAGTCCTAGTCGATCGAACAGGAATGAATCTTGCGCTCTTAGTCAGACGATCTACGATGACCCAAATCCCTTCATTTCCTGTTCTGGTTCTAGGTAGTCCATCAATAAAATCCATCGACACTTGCTCCCACTTCCATGTAGGAACTTCTAATGGCTGAAGCAATCCACTTGGCTTCTTCTGTTCGGCTTTTACCAACTGGCAGTTCATGCACTTGGAAATAAAATTTCCAACATCCTTCTTCATACCTTCCCAGTAGTAGGTTCTTTTCATATCACGATACATCTTATTTCCACCTAGATGAATTGTCAGCTTCGAGTGATGACTTTCCTTCAGAACTTCACTCCTCAATTCATCTATATCGAGAACAACTAGTCGTCCTTGCTTCCGAAGCCAACCCACTCGATCGACCTCGAATCCTTTATTCTTTTCTGGATCCAATCCAGATTCCAAATCACGGATAATCTTGACAAGCTTATCATCTCACTTTTGACTCTCGCCGATTCTTTCCACAAGAGTCGGTCTTATTGATAAGTTTGCCAACATCTCAGGTTCCAATTCACATCTGGGCCTGAAGTCAAATCCAGCTAAATACTCGAGATTCTTCCATTCTGAAAACATGGCTCCCAATCCTGCATGTCTTCGACTTAACGCATCTGCCACTGCGTTACCTTTTCCTGGAGTATAAGCTATACCAAAATCATATGATGCCAAAAACTCTAGCCATCGCTGCTGCCGAAGATTCAAATCCTTCTGGGAGAAAAGATACTTCAATGACTTATGATCTGTAAACAACTCGAATCGAACTCCCAGTAGATAATGTCTCCACATCTTCAGAGCAAAAACAATCGCCGCTAACTCCAAATCATGAGTCGGGTAATTCCTTTCATGCGGCTTCAGTTGTCGACTAGCATACGCAACAACTTTATCCCTCTGCATCAGTACTGCTCCAAGTCCAGTACCACATGCGTCGGTGTAAACCACCATCTCATCATTCCCACTAGGAATAGTCAAAACAGGAGCACCTGTCAATCTTTCTTTCAGGATTCTGAAAGCTTGCTCACACTTATCTTCCCACTTGAACACTTGGTTCTTTTTCGTCAATCCTGTTAACGGTGCAGCTACCTTGGAGAAGTCTTTGATAAACCGTCGATAATATCCTGCTAATCCAAGAAAACTTCTCACATCAGATGCATTCTTAGGTCTAACCCAATCCTGGATTGCTGCCACCTTAGCGGGATCAACCGCTATTCCTTTTCCAGAAATAACATGGCCTAAGAATCTCACTTCACTCTTCCAGAAGTGACACTTCGAAAACTTAGCCTTCAGCTGATGTTCCCGTAAGATTTCCAAAACAATATGCAAATGCGTCTTGTGCTCTTCTTCAGTTCTGGAATAAATCAGAATATCATCCACGAACACAAGTACGAACTTATTCAACTGATCTCTGAACACTCTATTCATAAGATCCACAAAATATGTTGGCGCGTTAGTCAATCCAAACGGCATTACCAGCCACTCAAAGAAACCGGATGGTGTTCGAAAAGCAGTCTTCGGCACACTATCCTTAGCCACTCTCAACTGGTGAAATCCCGTTGCCAAATCCATCTGAGAAAACACCTTAGCCTCGTGAAGCTGATCAAACAAGTCATCTATTCTTGGCAATGGATACTTGTTCTTCTTAGTCACTTTATTCAGCTCACGATAATCCACACACAACCTCAGCGATCCATCTGCTTTGGTTACAAACACAACTGGTGCACCCCATTCGGACACACTACGCCGAATGAATCCTTTCTGCAAAAGATCATCAACCTGCACCCTCAACTCTTGCTGTTCCCTAGGCGCCATCCGCCTAAGAGGCATCACAACAGGTCTGGCTCCTTCAACTAGATCTATACGAAACTCGATCTCTCTATGCGGCGGTAACCCTTTGACCTCGTCAAAGACATCCTCGAATCCATTCGCGATTGGCACCGATGACAGTCCATCCCGTGGAACAACCAGCGAATACATGAAGCTCATAAAGACGCCTTCTTCATGCTTACATCGTATCACAATCTTTCGCCCCTCCACATTCTCAACTGTCACCTCCAACCTTTCGCAATCAACCTCTGCCGCATACTTCCTAAGCCAGTCCATACCCAAAATAATTCCGAACCCCGTGAAGTTCAGAACAAAAAAATCACAAACAAAAGAGCAACCATGACTCGATACAATCAGACCACGGCATAGCATACACAAACAAGACGAACCCCCAACTGGATTAGTCACAACCAATGGCCTATCAACAATATCCGGTTCCAAACCTAACCGACCTACAAGTTCATTACAAACAAACGAATGCGACGCCCCAGTATCAAACAGAACTCTAACTGGAACACCACATAGGAAAAGAGTACCTTGAACCACCACACTCTTTCCTTTCTCTTCAGCAGTAGGAGCTTTCGAAGACGATGGAACAGCCCCCAAAGCATAAGCTTGCACAATCTTCTTGTCCCTCCTCGGTTCTGGACAATTCTTCCTGATATGCCCCGGCTTGTCACAGTTGTGACACTTCATCGGCACCTTCGGATTCTTGCAATCCCTAGAGAAATGGCCCTTCTACTGACAATTGAAGCAGGTCACTTCGCCCTTCGGCTTCTTCTGGCCATCCTTACCCTTCTGCTGCTGCTGCTTCCTCTTCTTGTTTCCACCCTGCTGGGGTTTAGACTCTTCCCTGGTCACAGCAACAACAGATCCTTCCTTAGGAAACAGACTCTCATGCCTGAGAGCTTTCTCCACAAGCTTCTCAAATGAATCGTCTAAATGATCCACCAATTGTCTCCCAAGATAACTGCCCAAGCCTGTCACAAACTTCTCGTTCTTCTGATACGAAGATTCTATATACGACCGGGCATACTTGGAAAATGCTTCAAACTCAGAAACATACTCAAGAACCGGCCTTCCATTTTGCTTGAGTTCCATAAACTTCTTGAACAGAACAGACTTCTGAGCAGTAGAAATGAACTTAGCTTCAAATCTGACTTGGAATTGCTCCCAAGTAATCTCTTCCTCCGGAGTATTGATGGTAATAGAGTTCCACCAATCAGAGGCTCTCCCTTGAAGCTGTCTTGATGCCAACTTCTTCTTAGTTGCATCCTCGATAACCAAATCACCAAAAATCCTTCTACAAGCATCTATCCATCTCTGGACCTCAATGGTTGATTCTGTTTCCAAGAAAACCTTTCCTCCAAGAGCAGTATAGTCCTTACACAGCTTAGCAAAATCCACCGGTTTTGGAGTTTGAACTTGAACTCCAACATCCACCGATGACCCCAGAGCTGGCATCCTTCTCATGATCGAAGTCATCATAGCTTCGAACATAGCAGCATAATCAGCAGCCCCCTCAGTAGCACGGCCTTCCCTAGCAGCTGGTCTCCCTCTTCGACTCATCCTTAATATCTATAAAAAGGAATGATTAGCACACTAGAGAAACAACTACATAAAGGACTCAAACTCTACTAAGCTACTATATTATATATAGTAATCATCCATCAAAATACAATTATGTCTCTCATACGTAGTTACATCAGCGAGCATTGGGTAAAATCGATTAACCAAAGCTCTGATACCAAATGTGACGACCGCCCATGACCCCTGCACTGAACCTAGAGATAGTGCGCTGTAAAGTGTGCCAGGCGATCATGGACAATTGCCAGGGTAAATTAAAATAACAGAATCTATCGTATTACTCACAGCACGTGGACAAAATACAATAGAACATATATATAGTGAAGCTTCACAGAATAGAATCTCATCAATAAACCTTCATAATAGTTGAATACAATCATTAGAATAGTCAATACATCAAGCCTCACTACATGACACTCAGAGAAAATACAAACAGCGGAACATCCAGTACATATAAGAAGATAATATGCAACCCTCCAGCTCGTCTTCGATATCAGCATCGTGAGAAGCAAGAACAGCACCTATCACCTGCTACCTAGTCTGCCCGTCCCAAAATGGACGTACAGCCCAAGGCAATAAGAGTTAAAACATAAAGCCTTGAGTCAGACAACAGTCTTAGTGAGCAGTAAATTAACTAACAACATACCAAAAGAACATAAAGGAAAAGGAATAGGAATACAACCCTCCCACTCCACCTCTTTCTACAGTGATAGCCCCCAGACACACACTAAGCAGAAGCAAACATAGCAGAGCATACAATTTAAAATAAAGCAATTATCACTCGAGTCAAGGGCGATGTTTTCCAAGCACAAACCCCCAAGGCCTAAACCAAGATCAGATAAGCACCCAGAAAATACCGCTTTTGAGACCGAATGACGATACAACCAAACATCCATGACTCTGGCTATCACTGTTATCATTGCTTCGATATCATCGTTAATCGAATGACCGGCTCATTCTTTCATCCGTCCGTCAAGGGCTAATGGAAACCCCGGTTCTAGTCATAACTCTGCACGTCATCGTGACCCGTGCCTAGGACTATCGAATCTGCCCAGAGTACTTGACTACCCAATCAGTAGCCTTTAGGGACTATCAAATCTGCCCAACGTACTCTTGCTTTGAGCATGCTAGAACCTTCAACAACGATGATACCTCAGCCTCCTAGTCATCCTCCTCGATGACTATTTCCATACTAGCTCAAGCGCCTCTCGAGCCAACCATTATCCTCAACTCGAACCATATCACCGAGTTATCAACATGCTTGGAATGATCCCGTCTAGACTAGACCAAGACTATCTCATATCATGCCTCGCTTCATCACATCCTCGCAAAGCTTCATCTCAACGTCATCATCCTCAAATCTATGCATAAGAGCTTCATCATTCGCTACATATGCCACTAGCAGCTTTTCCAATTCAAGAGCCTTTCCCTTAGCTTTGAATCATCTTCAGTCTAAATCAAATCATCAATCATCTAATTCATACTTAATCCAAGTAATCAAGCATTCAAATATGACCTAAATAGACAATTATAACAATAATGGCAATTTCGTAAATAAAGAGTCGAAAGTCTAACAAGCATGAAAACATGAGCAATGTCTCTAAAATCTTGATGAATGAACTTGCATAGGTTAACATGTAGTAAAATGGATGTCAAATCATCATGAGCAATGGATCTATATGGATCTACACATATGATTAGGAAAATGCATGGAAATCTCTACTTTAACACCAAATCAAGCCGACGATCCGATATACTCCTTTGGATCCGTGTGAGAGATAATCACCACTCACCAAATCACCTAAACAACCCCAAATCAACACGCTTCAGATCTGGACAGTGAAGGATCAATCTCGATTTATCACCAATCCACTTCAAACGATGAAATCTCACTTCAATGGATGTAGATCTTCAATCTAAGCTCTTGAATCTTCAATTTGATCTTCAACTTGGATGGATGGAATCACTAGATTAGAGTAGAGAAAAGAAGTGAAGAAGTGTAGAAGTCGAGCTCTCAAAATGGCAGCACTTCGTCGCTTCGAAATCCGGATCCCAAAAATGAAGAAATGGACGAGTATTTATAGGCTGAAAACCCCCTTAGGTCGTCCACTTTTAGGTCGTCCACGACCTATAGACCATCACGACTTACGACCTATCAAAACACTACGACCTAACGCTTTGCCGACCTAAAAACCCATACGACTTAACAGGGTCTCCGACCTACGACTTAAGCCATACCACACGCGCGCGCGAACCAGGGCTCAACAAGATACGACTTAACAACTCCTAGGTCGCTCACGACCTAACACCCAGCGACCTAACACCTTAAGTCTTCACGCGACCTAAAACATCACGACCTAAGACTTAATTATAATACTACCTAACACTAAGCCAAAACCCAGCAACTTATCGCACGCGCGACCTAACAACTTACGCGCTTAGCGACCTAACAATGCCACGACCTAACGACCTATCAACCCTACGACTTAACACACACACGCGACCTAACACTCAACCCGGATACGACCTAACCATGCTAACACGCTCATCACTAGGTCGCTCACTGCTGTAGGATACTAACCCTTAGGTCGCTCCTCACCAGTTCCTTAGGTCGTTGCCGACCTAACTACTAAGTCGCTCCACTCCACTAGGTCGTATACTCCTTAGCTCGCATCTCTCTTAGGTCGCTGCCTTCCCTATAGGTCGCCCCAATACTTAGGTCGTCCACTCGACCTATTCTACCTCACGACCTAAGCTTATCACACGACCTAACTTCAAAATCCCTAGGTCGCCAACTTCAACTTCCTTAGGTCGCCTATCCCTCTTAGGTCGGTCAATTCCTTAAGTTGTCTAAATTCTTAGGTCGGTCAAGTACTGTAGGTTCTCCCAATCCTTTAGGTCATTCACTTGACCTAGCCTACCCCACGACTCAACCTTTGAACGACTTAAGCTACATCACGACTCAACCTCTAGACAACTTAACTCCTACGCGACTTAACCTTAAGTCAAACTAATCTCGGGACGACTTAACAATACTAACAATCTAATATCGACTGTTTTACGATGTTTCGATCCGTAAAAATACGGGTCGTTACAGATAACATTTAACATTTCTAATATTATAAGTACATATGTTATATAATGTTATAATAATCTACATTGATAAATTTGTGCATTTAATAAGATTGATAAATGTTTTCAAATAAGATATACAAATGAACTGAAGATTGACAAATAGAAATATAACATATACTTACCAATAAAATCCTATTGCATGTTGATGTTTCAACACCCATGCAAGTGCTTGATTTTACAACTACTAAATACATTTGTAGTTTGGCCACTTGCATGTTTATTTTGGTTGAGACCGTGTATTGTATTCTATGAGTTTCGAACTTTAAAAGCAATACAAAACTATGGATATTTGATCCGTATACAATAACATATAAATGTTATATGGTGAATGGTCAAAGTTCGTAATGTACGATATTTCGATGAAATTAGTTAATCTGAAAAAACAAATAAACTTTAATGTGAGACCGAGTATTCAATTTGATTGGTTACAAAAGGGATCGTATTGTGTTAAATGTAACAATAGACCAAAACTATAATGTAAATCTAAGAACTCAATCACTGAAATGTCAGTTCGATCAGTTTACACAAAGCGCAACATATTTGATGTCTTTAAAAGTTAAGGATAATCAAATGTGCTTTTGTAAAGAGTTCGTTAGGATATTGTAGTAAGGGTTTTCTTTTGAACAGTTTGACCATTTAGAAAGAATAACGAACGTACAAGAGTAGATGTGATTTAAGGTACAGTTAGGATCAAGAGGGTGAATAGTCACTTATGCTTCATAAAGAAACATCAAAAATGAGAATTGTAATAACAATAATTGATGCTTAACATTGGAATTAGAAATATAATTTCTATTTCGAATTGTATTTTCATATAGAAAATTATATATCTTTGAGTTTAAGATATTTGATCAAAGAACTCTTCGCTGTAAACTAGTTGCAGTATATGAAATAAATAAATCTATATTAAGTGAAAAATGGATCTCCGAATTCAGTACATTATTATAGTAATGGCGGAAATAGTAGGAACATGCCATATAACACTTATTGAATGCATCAAGTTACGAAAATTGTTTTCTTAAAATATACCAAACATTATTTATGAAATAATAGCCATTTTCCGCGTCGACTGAAAATAAACATTGATATATTTCAATGTAAATATTATGAATATTCATTATGAAATAAAACTATAATATGGTATTTGTTTTCATGACAAAGTGATGCATTTGGAAAATATTGAAGTGTATAAATTATTTATAATTATTTTGGAATTATATACTAAGCCGCAGCTTTGAGAAATAATGTGTATTATATGATTATGAATCATATGAAACTAGTTAATTATATCTTAAACAATTAAGGGCTATGCATCCATTTGGTGGGAGAGTCATAAGAGTTGATGAACTCTTCGAATTGATATATATATATATATATGTATATGTATGTATGTATGTATGCAATTGAAAGTCTATTAGTACCAAAACGGCTCCACGTACTTCTTCATATTCACCGATGAGTTATCACTGACATAGACATGTGTATTTGATACATATGTAGTATGTCTAAGATAGATTCATAGAGTATAAAACAAAAGCAAATAATATAACATGCAATAGAAATGATTCGATTTGATCGAATGTGTGAGTATATTGGAAAGAGTTCTGAACTTACCTAAATATGAATAAAGATTCAATCTCTAAAGTCACTTCTCCATGTGATATATAATGATGTATGCATAAGGAGTAATCGAACTTTGTTAGACAATGTTAGATTAATTGTGAGTGAAGTTGAGTTAGTTTCTTTCTGAAAGGTCATGTACTTAAGAGTAATACACAAGGTTAATATTATTTCATCTAAATAACAATTTACAAAATCATAAAAGATAAGGATTTATAGGAAACCCCAACATATCCTAGGTTAAGAAATTGGTAGGTTGTGTGAGTCGAAATATTGCACGTAATAATTGTTCGTAAGAGATCTTGTATGAATCTTCCCCAAAGGAAGTTTGGGAAAGACTGTCATTGGATGACATATTTATGTTTTAAACATAAGTTTTGTAAACTAAAACCAAATCAGTTTTATAAATAAGAAAATTCATAAAACGTTTATGAGTATTCTATTGCACCAAGAAGCAATTGGTTTTTCAAGAAATACCAACTTCATGTGAAGGAATTTCTTCGAGGAATTATTGGTAGTAATATAGAATTGAATATGATCCATAGATAGAACTAATTAGATGAAATGAAATGAAATTAACTAACCTAGACGAACACATCACATTAAAGTATCTAATAAGTATTCTTGCACATTGAATGGAAACTATAAGTTTCTTATTGATGTCGAGAATAAATAATCCTCAGTTTTCAATTAAGCCATTAAGAGTATTGACTTTATGATTTGGTATGATGCGCAAATCCGAAGGGATTCCAAGTACGTTATCAAAATATATGTTAGATAGATTTTCGTCTAATTAACACCTCGAAGTTCTCGGAAGCTTGTACCGAGAGGATATGAGAAAACAGGGTAAACATCGATACTATGTAGAAAGTAAGTGCCGAAAGGTAAGAGATACAAGGTTTATAGTGGTTTGGGATCAAGATCCTTATGTCCACTTTGAAGATTATGCTTTTAGCTTTATTCCCTAATTTGTTGTACAAGTATCATCTGATCATATCCGTCGCTAATGATCTTTTTTTTACTAAAGCTTTCTTAAATGAGTAGAGAATATTGAATGATTGTAGAATGTCAAAAGATCTACCTGCCAGCCCCTTTTCAATAGCACGTGCTCCTTATTTATAGCAAATTTAAGGTTCTTTCATTAGTGTAGGGGCTTTAACTCGGATTGATACTTAGCTTGCCATAGGCGTCTCTGATTCGAATAGTTGTCATCATCTGGTTGAAAGTATTATGATATAGGTAGCTGATGTGGCACTTTTATATATAGCTTCTTTGATTCCTTTCGTCTACCTTGACCGTTAATCTCGGTTTGGGCTATTTGAGCCGTTGATTGTTGAGATTTGTTGCCGCTGCTCCTAGCTGAGCCTCTTGCTCTCTTTGGACAATGATCTTGATCTCTGTTGTTGCCTTAATTCATATTCTCAGCCTATATGCTCTCGGGTATTGAGTCCGGTGCCTAAGCTCTCGATGGAAGCTAAACGATGGGTCTCAGAACTATAAGCCAAGGGACCTTCTTTCCATAATTTGTACTTCGTGGAAATTATAATGTAACACATTCCCCCTAAAGTTCACCTTATATGGTTGGTATGAGGTGGACTTTGGAAAGAATAGAGTTATGTCATGTTTAGTACTTGGCTTGTTTGTTCCGTTCCCATTATAAAGTCGATCCTGAGCTTTTAGGCAGAGTTGCATTCTGAGAACTCTCCGAAGTATTGCTTTACCGAGATGACTTGTGAAAATCCAACCTTGTTTCAAAAATAATTTAAAATCTAACCTCATCTTGAGGGTTTTGAATAATTTGAAATCTAACCTCATCTAGAGGGTTTCAGAAATACTTTGAAATCTAACCTCATCTAGAGGGTTTTGGAAATAAATTAAAATCTAACCTTAACTAGAGGGTTTTAGAAATAATTTGAAATCTATCCTCATCTAGAGTGTTTCGGAAATAATTTTAAATGAGTGCCTAGAGGCGCAAATACTCCAATACCATGCTCCAGTCATCTGGACTTGGTCTCACATGGGTATCGGGTTTTCAAATACTACCAGTGGCGGTATAACGCCTATATTTTGCACGCGGCTGATGTGACTCTCTATACAACACCGTGAATGATACTTTTGACCATGGCTCACTCTTTGCATGACACGATTCGGGCATGGCTCACTCTTTGCACAATGTCATGGTTGTGACTCACTTGGTGCACTTGGCATAGTCGACTTCCTATGACTCACTCTTTACACGACACTATCGACCATGGGTCACTAGTTGCACGACACTTTTTGGTTATGGCTCACTCTTTACACGACACTATTGGTCATGGCTCACTATCATTGGGAATCTACCCAACGCATGGTTCTGCATAACCATGATTTACAATTATTAGAAATCTACCCACTATTCTGACTTTCTCAGGAATCTACCCATCTTTCTAACATTTTAGGGAATGTACCTGATGCATGGTACTACTTGACCATGGCTCACTATATTGGGACTCTACCCAATTTTAATCTTTTAGGTATCTACCCATCTCCTAACATTTTAGGGAATCTACCCGACGCATGGTACTGCTTGACCATGGCTCGCTATATTGGGAGTCTACCCAATTTTCTAGTCTTTTAGGAATCTACCTGACACATTGTATTTTAGTGCTAAGAAGCACAATCTACTTTGAGGCCGTGAGGTCAATACATTTGAAAATCATGCTTGACATTTGAAGCCATCCAGACTAAGTGACAAGCGAAACTATTTTGATGTCGAGAAGCAAAATCTGATTTGAGACCATGAGGTCAAAACTTTTAAAAATCATGCTTGACACTTAAATCCATCCAGACTAAGTGACAAGCGAAAATGTTTCGCTGCCGATAAGCGAAACTGTTTCACTGCTGATAAGCAAAATCTAATTCGAGACCATTAGGTTAAATTTTTTGAAAATAATGCTTAACACTTGAAGCCATCTAGACTAAGTGACAAGCGAAACTGTTTCGATGCCAAGAGGAAAAATCTAATTTGAGATCGTAAGGTCAAAACTTTTCAAAATCATGCTTGAAACTTGAAGCCATCTAGACTAAGTGACAAGCAAAACTGTTTCAGTGAGGTAAAGGTTAAACTAGATCGTAAAATGGATTCTTTCCTCCCATAGTTCATCTAAAGGCGAAACTATTTTATGATCAGAAATCAAAACTGAATAATTGTCGAGTGGTGAAATCATTTACCTGCCTAGAGGTGAAAGCGAGGTTTTGAAATTTGCATGACACTACTGGATTAGGATAGTGTCATGGCTAAAACATTTGGTGTAATATTTGAAAGTTGCGTGATATTACTTGATCACGGCAATAATCACGACTAAAACATTTTGATGCAATGTTTGAAAGTTGCATGATATTACTTGATCATGGCAATAATCATGACTAAAACATTTTTTGATGCAATATTTGAAATGCTTAAGACTTAAGAAAATTGAGGTCTCGTGCAACATACCTGAGGCATGGCAAACATATTGCTTATTGTCCCAAATTTGGGGAGAAAACTTTCATGTAATAGCTCCATACTCTAGTAATGCCTCAGATGCTCGACATTCCAAGTCTGAGGTATTATGTTGTCGTATGGTCTTTTTAATCTATATGTTCCTGGAGGGACGATGTCATGAATTATCAAGGTTCCTTCCCAATTTGGACCAAGAGGTCCATCTGTTGAATCATTTATATTGGGCATTATCTTTTAAAGGACGAAGCCTCCCTTCTCAAATTTCCTAGTTCGAACTCTTTGGTTGTAGTATCATATCATCCTTCGAATGTATTCTGTCATTCTTAAGGTGGCTTGGTCTCAAAGCTTGGATAACAGATCCAATGATTCTTCTCGGAGCTCTACGTTCTGCTATATTATAATAAGGCCTTCGGTGGGAGGCAATCTCTAATTCAAATGGGAGCATGGCTTCGAATCTGTAAGCTAAGAAGGAATGGGTATGTCCCGTTGAAGTTTTGGAGCTCATCGTATAAGCTTATAGGACGAAAGGTAGTTCATTTACCCTATTGTGCTTCGCCTTGTTTAATCTCTTCTTCAAACAAGCTTTAATGGTCTTGTTGGCTGCTTCTACAGGCCTATTAGCTTGTTGGGTATACTACCAAGGAAAAACTCTTGTTGGTACCATGATCTCGATAATAATCTGCAAACTCTCGGCTCTCGAATTGAGTGTCGTTGTCCATAATGATCTTATACAGGAGACCAAACCCGGACATGGCTTCGAATCCGTAAGCTAAGGAGAAAGGGTATGTCCCGTTGAAGTATTGGAGCTCGTCCTATAAGCCCATAGAATGAAAGGTAGTTCATCTACCCAATTTCCCTTCGCTTTGTTTAATCTCCACTTCAAACAAGCTTTAATGGTCTTGTTGGTTGCTTCTACAACCCCATCAGCTTGTGGATGTGAAACCAAGGAAAAACTCTTGATGATACCATGATCTCGGCAATATTCTACAAACTGTTGGCTCACGAATTGAGTGCCGTTATCTATAATGATCTTATACAGGAGACCAAACCCAGACATGGCTTCGAATCTGTAAGCTAGGGAGAAAGGGGTATGTCCCGTTGAAGTCGTGGAGCTCGTCCTATAAACCCATAGAACAAAAGGTAGTTCATCTACCCAATTTCCCTTCGCTTTGTTTAATCTCTACTTCAAACAAGCTTTAATGGTCATGTTGGCTGCTTCTACCGCTCTATTAGCTTGTGGTTGTGCCACCGAGGAAAAACTCCTAATGATACCATGATTTCAGCAATATTCTACAAACTCTTGGCTCTCATGTTGAGTGCCGTTATCCAGAATGATCTTATACGGGAGACCGAATCTGGATACAATGTTCTTCATCACAAACTTAATTACTTAATAGGAGGTTATGGTAGCTAAGGGTTCAGCTTCGACCCACTTTGTAAAATAGTCGATTGCTATTGTGGCATATTTCGCTCCTCCTTTGGTAGTAGGAAGAGGTCCAATAAGATCAGTACCCCATATATCAAATGGCCAAGGACTCATCATTGGAGTGAGCACACAAGGAGGAGCCATCGGTACCTTTGCGTAAAATTGGCATTTATCACATGTTCTTACATAGTCTAATGCATCTTGATTTAGCGTTGATCAATAAAAGCCCTGTCCAAGTATTTTCTTTGCTAGCTTCTGCCCATCGCAATGGTCTCCACAAATTCCGTCGTGAGCTTCTTTTAATAGTGATGCCCTTCCATGGTCGTCACACATCGAGAGTATAGAGTTGAGGATCCCCTTCTATAGAGTATGCCATCTATAATACCGAATCTTAGAGCATTATGTTTGATTTGCCTTACCTCAGTGGCATTCGAGGGTAGAAATATTCGGTTAGATACTGGATATATGGCGACATTCGGTTTTTTTAGATATTACTGGCGTTGTGGATTTATCTTGGGTAGCTTGAGCTCGCGTTATAACTAATATTTTCTTTGGTACTTGTATGCTAGGTTTTTCCAAAATCTTGACTGGAATGAAATTAAACTCTTTTACATCTCTCGAGCTTGCATATTTTGCTAAGGCGTCGGCCCCTAGTGTTTCAATTCGTTGGAATGCTTTAAATATGATGGCTCTCGAAAGCTTCAAGTAATTGCTTTACCTGTTTGACATAGAGAGCTAACCTTGGGTCTTGGGCCTGGTAGCGGCCAAGAACTTGATTAACAACTATCTGAGAGTCATTGTATATTTGAATTTTTGAGTTATTGATGGAAATAGGCATATGTAACCCCACAATCAAGTATTTGTATTCGGCTGCATTATTGGCGGTCAAAAAAGTGAGCTTAATTGCATAGTAAATTTGATGATTATCCGGGTTACCAAGATATAGCCGGCACCTACCCCATGTTGATTTGAGTCTCTATCTACATAAAGTTGCCAAGAGAGCTGTTTATCCTTGTTGTTTTCCTTTTCAGTTTTGGCCCCGAAACAAGTGCATTCGGTGACGAAGTCAGCTAACTCTTGACCTGTAATTGTCATTCTAGGTTCATAAGATATCATATACTGGCTGAGTTTTATTGCCCATTTAATTAACCTTCCCGCGGTCTTAGGGTTCCTGAAAACTCGTCGAAGTGGTTGATCCATAAGGACCTTAATAGGATGGACTTGGAAATACGATCGAAGCTTCCTAGCCATGAACACTAAGCTATAAGCGAGTTTCTCAATCATGGGGTAATGCTTCTCGGTCGGATCTAGCTTTTTGCTTACATAATATATTGGCCGATGGGTCCCATCATCATTTCTTACCAAGGCTTAACTTATAGCTCGCTCCGAGGCGGCCAAGTAGAGGAATAAGTTTTCCCCATCTATTAGTTTGGACAATACTAGGGAGAGTTTAATTGCTTTTTCAGGTCCTCAAAGGTTTTTGGCATTCTTCTATCCATTTGAAGGTAACATGTTTCTTTAAGTGGTTGAAGACAGGAACACATTTGTCAGTTGATCGACTTATGAACCTATTCAGAGCAGAATCTTTCCATTTAAGCTCGTTAACTCCTTCTCATTAGTCAGAGCTTTCATGTCTATTATGGCTTTTATATGTTCTAGGTGTATTTCTATCCCTCTAGCACTTACTATAAATCCTAAGAATTTTTTGGATTGTATTTCGAAGGCACAGTTCTTAGGGTTCAGCTTCATTTGATATTTTCAGAGGACTTCAAATTTCTCGGCCAGATTCGAAACATGACTTTTTGGTCGCTTGGAATTGACTAACATGTCATCAACCTATACTTCCATGTTTCGACCTATCTGTATGGTGAACTTTTGGTTGACTAACTTTTGATATGTTACCCCTGCATTCTTAAGACTGAAGGGCATTACCTTATAGCAGAACAGGCCCATGTTGGAAGGTGAAACTAGTATGCTCTTTGGCAGGTTTAAACGTTAGGATTTGACTATACCCGGAATAAGCATCCATAAATGAGAGTAATTGATGCCTGCTGGTTGCGTCAACTAATTGGTCAATTCTTTGCAGAGGGAAGCAATCCTTTGGGCAAGCGTTGTTTAGATCGGTAAAGTCAAGTGCAAGTCCTCTACTTCCCATTTGGTTTCTTTACTAGTACCGGATTAGCAATCCACTTTGGATAATATACATTTCAAATGAAATTGTTCTTTAGTACCCTCTCGAACTCTTCTTTTAGAGCCACATATCAGTTCTTGTCCAAGGGTATCCTTTTCTACCTTACTGGAGCAAACTTTGGATCTATATTTAAGCAATGGAAAATGACCGAGGGAGCAGTTCTCACCATATCATCTTGAGTTCATGCGAATACATATTGATTATGTTTGAGAAAAGAAATTAGCTCTTCTTGGATAGAGGGATGGAAATAAGCTCCTATCTTGATTATCTTAGATTTGTCATTTTCATCGAGGGATATCTCTTTGAGGGTCTCGGCTGCTAAAGCTATCTCAGTCCCTTGTCTCGGATCGAGATCAAGCTCAATTTCCTCTTCTTTTGGAATTTTCCGTATAGTGTGAATAACCTTTTTTCTCTTTCTTCTAGGATGTTAAGTACTCTGCCCCCATTCTATTTCTTTAAATCTTCCATGATAGTTTGACGTAGATTAATTCCTCAATTTCGAGATCTTTCTGTCCTGGGAAAATTCTTAATGGTTTCCTTTGGCTTTCCTCGGGTTTAGAGATCATGGCATTGGTTGTCTCCTTAACTTTGAGAGGTGTAGATTGGTTAACTTTAACATCTTTCTCATAAGATGAAGTCTTTTCTTTATTGATTGTGTTAAGGCTTGCATAATATAACTGTTTGGAAATCCATTGATCTCCTCTTACAACCCCTTCTCCTATTTCGGTGGTAAATTTTAAAAGTAAGTGCTTAGTAGAAACATACCCATCTATAGCATCGAGAGCTGGTCTTCCAAAGAAAGCATTGTATACTGACGGGGTATTCATGATGACAAAGGTGGTCATGAAAATTCTACAGTGAGGATTATTTCCAATTTTGACCATCATCCTATACTCTCCAAGAGGCATTGTTCCTTCATCATTGAATCATATATGAGGGTTGACTAGGCTTGAGTACGCTCTCGAGAATCCCATCTTATTGAATGCATGCTTGAAGATTATGTTGACGTCAACTCCAGTGTCACCCATTATATTTGCTACTTCTGAAAGCCCAATCTGAGCTGTAATCACAAGTGAGTCATTGTGGGGGTGGCAGACACCCCCTTACCAGAATCACTAAATTTGATTACTGGCCCCACCTTCTATTTTTTCTCCAATTTTTCATCTCATACATCGAAACGTCTACTGCTTTAGCTTCATTAATATACCTCTTCCACCTTCCATTGCTTGCCTCAGCAGTATGTGGTCCTCCTAGAATGATGCCCATAAAATTTTGTTGGGCCGGTAGAGATCTCAGAGCTAGTGCTTTAGTTGTGTGTTTTCATTTCCCACTGGGGTGATGGTTCCTTTAGTATTATCATCCTTCAAGAATTCATCTAACTTTCCTTCCCTGACTAGTTTTTGATGAAGGACTTAAAAAACCTACATTCTTTAGTATTATGACCATTTTGCCGATGGTAGATGCAGTATTTTCCACCTCGGTTAATTTCTGACTCGTTTCTCTCCTCGAAGGATATGGGATTCATTCTTGGGTCATTGCATAGATTTGAGCATATGAATGGGCTAAGGGGTAGGTTTTTGATACTTAAAACTCCTTCTTAAATCTCTTAGTCAAGATAAACTTTTTATTGTCACTAGTCCAGTCGGGGTTCTTCCTAATGACTCATTTTGACTCTTCGATTCAGCTTTCTCCTCGTGCCCGAAAAAAGAACTCATTAAGGGATGACATTTCTGTCTCAGTAGATCATCCCAAAATGGAGTATTCCTCCACAACCCCAAGGTAATTGCAACCAACTTAGTTTCATCCGTCACGCCCTTGCATCGGGCAGCTACCTCATTATATCTCTTATAATAGTCCTTCAAGGATTCTCCTCTTCCCTATCTGAAGTCAGCAAGCAAACCCAATCCTGTTTTGGTGTCTTTCGAGGTGAAAAATTGAGTCAAAATCTTCGTCGTCAACTGTTCCCAAGAGCTAATAGAATTTTGTGAGTAGCTCTAGAACCACTTCAAGGAAGGTCCACTAAAAGTTGTAGGTATAAATCAGCATTTGACATCATCTGAAGGCCGAATTGCTTTGGTTCTGGATGTTATATAGAACAATATGATCTTCAGGGTTAGATGTTTCATCATAAGAGAGCTTTAGAATCCTGAACCCAGAGGCATGGGGGCCATCATAATTTCTTTGGAGAAAGGTTGGACTTTTTGGAGCTTTATCTCAAAAGTAAGGCTAGATCAATCTTCTTGTAACTTTTGTACTTGCTTCAATAGTTTTATTAATAGGGTTTACATACTCTGATCCCTGCCAAGCTTTAGAGTTTCAACTTCAATACCTTGAGTCTTTGGTCTATATGGCTACCTTCCCCCAAAGTTTATCCTTTCTGGGCTTAGAGTTAAGGGCCTTTCAGAAGGTCATGCACTAGCCACTTTTACGGTCTCGGCTTTCTTTGTTGCTTCCTCGGCCGTTAGGGGCTATGCTTTCAAGTCTTCATTAGTCATTTTTCCGAGATTTCATTCAAAAATGAGAGGATTCTCGTCCATCTCGAGTATTGGCAATACTTTCTTCTCTAATTCAACAAAAAAATTGTTGACTTCAGTCTGGTGGTTGTCTAATCATTTGGCTGTATAAGAAAAAAACTTTAGCAACATCTAGCGAAAATCACTTCCGGAAAGGACGGGATGGCGGTTCTTCAGTAGTAGTTTGATTTGCCTAGTTTTCCTGATTCCAATCATTCACGGGTAGTTATTCAACTTTCTCATCTTAGTTAGGGGAGCGAAGAGTCTCTCGACAACTTCGAATTTATGCATGGTTGAAAGGTTGGAAACTTGCTGGATTGGTGAAGGATGGAGGTACGGGGCCCTCCTAGTGCCAAAAATGATAGATAGATTTTTTTGTCTAACTAACACCTCGAAGTTCTTGGAAGCTTGTTCCAAGAGGATCTGAAAAAATAGGGTAACGCCAAAATATATAGAAAATAAACGCCGAAAGGTAAAGAGACACAATGTTTATAGTGGTTTGGGACCGAGATCCCTATGTCCACTTTGAAGATCCCGCTTTTAGCTTTATTCCCTAATCTGTTGTACAAGTATCTTTCTGATCACATCCGTCATTAATGAACTTTTTACTAAAGCTTTCCTAAAAGAGTAGGGAATATTAAATGATTGTAGAATGTCAAAAGATCTATCTGCCAGCCCCTTTTCAGTAGCACATGGTCCTCTATTTATAGCAAATTTAAGGTTCTTTCATTGGTGCAAGGGATTTAACTCGGATTGATGACCTGGCTTGCTATAAGTGGCTCTGATTCAAACACTTGCCATCATCTGGCTAAAAGTAGTTTGACATGGATAGCTGGCTTCGCGCTTTTATATACAGCTTCTTCGATTCCTTTTGTCTATCTTGATAGTTATCTCGGTTTGGGCTATCCGAGCTGTTGATTGTTGAGATTTATTGGAATGCCGCTGCTCTCAGCTAAGCCTCTTGCTCTCTTTGGATAATGATTTCGGTCTTTGTTGTTGCCTTAATTCATGTCTTCGGTCTATATGCTCTCGGGTACTGAGTGTAGGATCATTTTCACCCTAGAGGGGGGAATAGGGTGTACTAAAAATTAATGCAGAAATAAAAATAAAAACAGAAAGTAATGCAATAGAGATCACACACAGATTTACCTAGCTTCGGCAAAAACCTGCCTACGTACTGCCCCCAAGGTTTCTACTAGAAATTAAGTAATCAGACGCTTACAAAGAAATGTAAACTCGTGATACCCACTAACTTGATTAACCAAATTCTAAGCTCAAAACTCTGCCACAACTTAGCCACTGAGTTGTGAATTCTCAAACTACGACTCGTAGTTTGTACTTAGTCAAACAACTAGAAATTTACAAGAATTTAAAATAGAAAGTTACAAAATAAAATTAAAACTTAAACAAAATCATATTTTTATAAACTAAGCCCAAATTAACATAAACAAAATTAGCCCACTTTAAAATATAACTCGAGAAAAAAAAAGTCTCCCTTTTCTTTTGTATACTCTCTTCGACCGACTCCTTTTGCTCTTCAAAAATTAGGGTTTTTCACCAATTGATGATGTGGCTTAAAATTAGATTGATTGAAGTGATGTTTCAACTCTGGTTTACTTCGTCAATCAACCCTAGCTTGGGTGCACTCGGTTGCTTCAATTGTCGAGTTCGAATGAATAATACTGGTATGCGATTTCCTTTATTTATTTTGTTGATTTGCTTGAACTCAAAATCGATACTTCTGCCAATGATGATAATTGGGAGTTTATAGGGAACGAAACCCTATTATCTCGTTCGTATATTTTGGTTTGAATTTGTCAGTGAGTTTGGTGCTTGCGTTGATTTCTAATCGAATGGCTGTGTGATTTTTTGACTTGTTCATCTCTGACTATCGGCTGATATATTCGAATTTTTCTTGAGTCGGTTCCATTCTTTCTTCCTATGATATGTTCATCGTTCGCTGACTTGTTGGCATTTGAACTTGAGATAAATTTGACTTATTACCTTCTGTGACTTTAAACAATTTTCTGAATTTTTAGTTGAACACTTCGACACTGTTTTGTTTGACCATTTCTTTTTGAAACTACTCCCTTACTTTGTTCGAACTTCTACTGATACTTACATATGCTTTGATCATGTCATGTTCACTTGTATGTGTGTCACTATGTATATATATATATACATACATATGTATGTGTGTGTATATGTGTTGTGATGCCTATGCTCTGTCCACTGTGTTAGTTGCTTCGAGTTCCATTTGTATTGTATGTCCTTGTGAAACTAAACTTGATTGTCCATACTAACTGGTTCCAATTGAAGTCTGGTTACATTGTTATTGTGGTCTCCATGAGTCTGCACTTGGTTGTTGCTTCTTTGTACACTGCTGTGTTGAAACAGAGGTTGATTTTTGCTTGGTCGAGTGTTCATATCTGAACACAACACCAGAACTGTCATTTTGTAACGGTTATAACCGTTGGTAATCTAATTCCCAACGGTTATAACCGTTGGTAGCAGGTATGTTATAATTTTTTTACATATTTTGTAACGGTTATAACCGTTGGAAATTTTGGTCATTCCCAACGGTTATAACCGTTGGGAATCTTGGTAATTCCCAACGGTTATAACAGTTGGGAATTACTTCACATTGCCAACGGTTATAACCGTTGGGAATATTTTAGTTTCCAAAGGTTATAAGCGTTAGAAATTCCTTGTATAAGTAAATAGCAAAATTACCAACACTTATAAGTGTTACAAATTTGGTATAGCAGAACCATATCTTAGTCAGCATCTAATAGTATTTCATTCAACTATATCCATACGAATATATAATAATAGAAAACACAAAACTAAAATTCAAAACTAACATATCATCAAATTGTTAAAAAGCATCAAACGTACGAAATAGTACATACCAAATTCTACAAAGTTCATTGTGAAAACTTTAAATTTCACTACTACAACATATCTAGAAGCTTACAAACAATGAATACGACACTCCAGCCAAACTACAAAACCACCATTAACACTAGCTTCTGATTTTTGCCTCTCTTCTGCTGCTTCTATTAAAGCCTGAATATTAAAATGAATTGAAATAAAAATTCATGAGTATGTTATAATGTCAACTCTACGAAAGGTTCGGTTATTGATTAGTATAACTGAACTCAAAGATTATATCTCAATTAAATTTTCATTAAGGAGGATTAGCTTCTGATTATATCTTATATTTCTTCGTTAAGGAGGATGTATCTCGATTAAATTTTCATATATGAATGTTAAATAAAATCTCTATAATTGTTATTCTAATGCACTTACAAATGAAAAGCATTATCCTAGGTTTAGCAGAAAGAAAGCACATAAGATGCCAATACCACTGATAATTGGAATTAACTAGCTAACTAAATAACTCACACCTTAAATTAAGTACTTGAATTTAATGTTTAAAACTAACCTCAGTATTCAACTGTCTTTTTATTTATTTTTGTTTGATCCTGAATCTGGACTTATATTTAATTAGAAAAAAGAACCTTTATATCCAGAGAACCAGGGATCTATGGAAGATGTTTTGTGCTGCCCTTCTATTCCTTCTTGAATGAATTAAAAAACTGTTCATTTGAATTTCAAACTCCGTCCTTGTGAAATGACTGCTTTGCCCACCATTAAGATAACATGATTATTAATCACATCCCAAAGATAAAGCAATTTGAATAACAAGGTAGGTACAAAGCAGAGTCCTCTACTTCTAGTGGCTGCCTGAATAGATTCAATTGTACCTGAATTTTCAGTTCAACAATATATATCATCAGTTTACAGTAGTTTTTTTTTGAGATCATGGGGAACCTTAAGATCATGGTATTCATTGATACTCACTTAAGTAAACCCCACGCCGTGTGTCTACCCCGCTTTTATTTAGTCGTCGCACACGGATCAGTTTACAGTAGTTAACATCTTAATTTTATATTTTAAAGAAACGCAAAATGAATTTACAAGTACTCTGGGAGTCTTTTTAGTTATAGAAGTGATGCAACGGGCAGCTAAATTTGCAGCTTCTTCATAGAAATTAGTGAATATTGCAGGCACCTTCATCTCGGTTAAAACTTCCTATTAAAGAAAGATGTAAATTACTCATAACACACATATATGGCCAGGGCTAATTCATTCTTTACTTAGGTTTTATATGCAACTTCAAGTTAAACAATGTTGATTCCTTTACATAACTAATTGTCCTAACTGATCTTCTTAATATTCTTGTTTAAAAAAATAAAACAACCGAAAATTCAACAAACAGATCTGATGGACACAATTATTTCTTACACTTTGCCTTGTTCTAGGTGCTGTCCTAAATCAGTAGCTGCATGGAATTTCAATTGCGTTCAAACATTGATCAAAATGTCGACCATCCGGATGAGCCATTAGTCATATTATAACAAACAGAAAGCCAATCGCATGGTTGTATAATATGCAGTCATGGAGAATATTTTTTCAAAAGTTTGAGTTCCAAACTTCCTAGTATAAATCATATTGAGCAATGCATGATAATCTTCACTTACTGTTATCCTTAAAAGTTATAATTTTTCTGTGCATCCAATTATTTTGTTTTGATATAGCAAAAATTAATGGTACACTTTCTTCCTTTTATGTTACTGCATTGTTTTATGTCAAAAAAGAAAACAAGGAAGTTGAAATCATAAAATACTGCAAGTGCATGCAATGGAAATGTGCATTAACTAATACATCGGCAGAGTGTGAAATTAATACAAATAAATAAGAATTATATATGCTCCTCAAATGGATAAATAAATACATAGATCTATGATTTTCTGTCACATCGAATTACATAAAGATGATAATATATAAACATAAATAAAGGAGGACGAAAATGTGAATAATCATGATCTTCATGTAGAATTGCAGGAGTGGGCCTCAAGATTAAACTAGAAAAGTAGGCACTTGTATATAGATAATATACCACCCAAAATCAATCAAGTTGCATGTTATGCAATTGAAGAGCTGTATGTAACAGTGGGTCTATATATTGAAGGAGGAAAAATGGATATATATATACATGTATGTATGTATGTGTATGTTGAAGGTGGGTATATTGATAATGGAGAAGAATTTCAGGGAAGTGAAGAGAAGTGTTCAATAGGTGGTGGTGTTGGAGGAACTCTCACTCGTCCAAAATGTATAACTCCAGGTTCCGTGTTCCGTTCAGGAGTAGGAGGAGGATCAAGTTTTCCACCATGGTTATGATGAACTAAAATTAATAATAGTGCAAAGATGGTTGAGATGAGGTAAAAAGCAGATAATTTGGCCATGGCTCAAATGGTTTAATTATTTGATGAATTATCGGTGTGCAATTGAATTGTTGTAGATATAGAGGGTTGTAAATGACCGGATGCTGTGTGTCCTAATTTATAGGAGGAAATAGGGAGGACGTACAAGGCACCAACTATGTATAAACAAGTGGATTAAAAAAATAAAACACATTTTACAATTACTATTTTAATAACTACAAAAACTATTTTATAATATTCTTGATTCATATAGATCTTCTTAATCTTTACCTTGCATTACATTGATTCAAAATAATAATCATCGTGTATCTTAGGTAATAAGTAGTCTTCAAATTTCTTTTCTTGTTTAAGTTGTAAGAAGCTTTACCTTACAAGAAGCTTGCATAATGAATACATTAAATAGCAGTCATAAAATAAACCATGATCTCAAGAATCAATTGGTTCAGAACCAACTAAACTGCATTGCAATGGAATTAAAAATACCTTAGGTTACCTTCAGATTTAACTGATACCTTATCTAATTTTGATGTCTTTAATTTGAAGGCCTCTAAAATGAACAAAGCAATAGAGATGGTAAGCGAGCAAGTCATAGAAAGTACACTGAATATTGAATGCCTTCGACCGCCTCCAAAGATTGACACGGTAGTTGACGAAATGACAATTGACAGTGGTTCGTCAGATGTGTCAACTAACGATTCTTTTAGTAAGTCCCTTTTGTCGGACCATAGGGATAGAAAGTTTTCCCACTGAAAAATGGTAATTTGCACTTTGATATGTTAGATAAAGCACTAAATAGTATTATGTACGATACTTGTATATCTTTGATCTTCAATCTGAATCTCCCTTATCGCAGTTTGGTTAGCATCGCTTTTAGTGATTGGAATGATGGTTGATATTCCTCGCAGCGGACCACATACATCTGAAAAATTATTTCAGTCTTAGTAGAAATATATAAATATTTCCCGAATAAATTTGCTAACAATATGTTTACAACGAACAACTTACCAATGAGTTTTTCTCTTTTGTATAGCCTGGTTGGAAGTAGATTTTCTTCTATAAAGCCAAATTTGTAGCGGGGATGTTTTCAACCACTTCATTGATCCCGGTAACAGTACTGTCAGCACGTATGACAATTGTCCAATCTTCATATAAGTGACATGGAAATTTACGTTTGTAAATAAAATATATATACGAGCAACCATATATTGTTATAAAGTTTGATAGCAGGTAATAGACTAAACTGGCAAAGCTTTTGTACTATATAAATATCTACATAACAAACAATTTCTATAAATCTTATATAATATATATATATATTAATATATACACTTAAAACTGTAAAACAGGTTTGAATACAACGCAATTTGTAAATCATATAAAACTACAAAATATATATAATATAAAACTACATATCGTATAAATATTATATAAAACTACCTATAATAATATATACTAATAACCAATTACATGGAAAACAAGCTAGTACAAAATCGAAACAGAGCAAGCCCGGGAATTCTGGAAACAAAGTATATATATATATATTAATAATTTATATAAACTAATACATACCGAGAGAACAGACAACAGACTACATAATTTGTATACTAACTATATATACTTTATGAAGTAGCAGTGCCTAATTAAACAATATATAATATACATCATACCATATAAATTATAAACTGTATAAATTTTATAACTTTTATAAACTAGAATATAACTTATACTATAATCGTTTTACATACTATATATACTTACACAGGGGATGCATGCAAATGAAAAGGAAAAAGGCAGAGGGAGGAGAGGCGGTGCACGGGGAGGTGAGTTCGGGGGTGTGGTGACCTTTGGCACTAGATGGATTCGACGAAGGGAAGGGAGGCAACTTAGACATAGACCCATTCCTAAACTTCGTTTGTCATTTGGACTTTACTTTCTTCCTTTCCAGTCACAAATTTGGTCCTAATAATCAGCTTTTTGGGCTCGAATGCTACAACTTGGGCTCCAAAGCCTAATGGAATATCATGGTCAAAACAGTAATCATGTGACTGCTTTTGCATTTGTGCATATAGCGACTATTATTTTGTATATTTAAAAGATTAAAACTATTTGATTCTATTAGAGATGGGGCTTTGTCAAGATCATACATCAGTTCAATGCAAGTGTTCTATACCATATCCATATTCAAAGCACCTCTGTGTTATAAACATAAGAATGGCTGCACCATATCGATTATTAAATGGATTAAGTATGCAAATCCATGCTTGATAGTGATTTTAACTTGTTACATTATTCAGAAAAATCAACTAATCTATCTGATTAGTCTTAATTAGGATTATACATACAGTCATATGAAACTGCTATTATGCTTGATTCTTCCACAATATAATCAGATCAGATAAACACGCTGAGATGTCAAATCGGAATAGCAAAAAGGACAAACTAAAATATATCATATCTTCTTGCTTTGTTTCTATAGATTTTCCAATTTCAAATCCTTCTTCTACTTGACTCTCTCTATGTATATAATTCTTCTTTCCACGTACTAATGTCATTGATTTAGTGTGCTGCTAAAAGCGCCCACCTTTTTCTTAATACCAACGCTAAAACATACCTGTTTTGATTTCTAGTTTTTCAACCAGGGTCGCAATTGCTTCAATTTCTTAGAGCACATGTCATATGATATCCTCTGTGAGGAGGCCTAATAACAGGTGTGATGGAAATCCATCAGGTAGAGTTCAATCCGTCCAGCCTTAGCGGTGAAATTTCTGAAGTCGGAGAGTTTGCTTTCAGTTAACAACGTAGCGTTTGATTAGAAAATGGTTTTCAGCATATATTTTTAAAATGGATAGAAGAAGAGAATAATGAAAAATGGTTGATTTGAAAACTGATTTTGACATATTCAATTGAAAATGACATTTTCTTGTTCTTCTTTTTGATAAATGTCAAAAATATTCTCTCTTTCATTTCTCATCTTCAAAATGTAGAACACATAACTTGTTTTCTAAGCCAAGATTTTCTCTTCATCAGCAAATCAAATACAGTCTGAAAGAAACCTGTAATCTTATATTTTTGGGCAAGACATCTCTTTAATGTTATAAAATAACCATGAGGAACATAGTTAACAGTAAAAGTCCAATTTTTATTAACCTGGTATCATACTGTATCCACGTCGAGGTTATATATGTATCTTACTTTTTAATAATGCAGCACATTATGTTTCATATATCGCTGGTATTTTTTACAGTTGGTTAAAATATCTTTGATCTAGAAGTTTCTTCCTGCTTCTCAGGGCTTTGGTTGGAAGATCATCAATGCTTGCTATATGTTCAGACTTGGTCTAGTTTTAATGCTTTCATATTTCACCCAATGCTAATGAATATGAAATGATATCGGCCGTTTACACAAAAAAGCGTATAGGTCAAGATTCAAAATTTAAAGCAGGCCCCTTGTCAAACTTTAAACTGCTCCAAATTTTATTTAAATTATATGAATTGTACTGCATATTTTTTTAGTATGTGTTCAGGAGAAATGGTTCTTTTTCACTGAAGAAATTATCCAACATCAAGCATGTTATCGGAAAAAAATTTCCTAAATCTTGTATTCACAAATCGATTTATTTTTTTGCAAGGTTCTTGATTCTTTGAGCAGCAACTTAATTCCATGTTTCATCTTGTTAACTACAAAAATTGATAGCAAGCTAACTAGCACAATACCTAGGTACAATAGAAATATATATTTCAAAGCAAGTTTAGTTTTTGTCGAAAATGATATCTAATGTGTAATATTTATGTCATATCCTAACTATTGCATTACAATACTTCATATGAATACATCTCAGAAACATCAGTTGGTACTCTATGATCAAAACATCAGATTGCCTATTAAAAATAAAAGGATAAGTGTAGGATAAAAGGATAAAAGCTATGAGACAAAATATAACATATTTATTCACTAATCCATCATCCATGCATATCAGCTTTAGAAAGGCTACTCTTAAGCAACCAATTTGTGAAATATTAACTTAGTCTACTATTAACCAAATAGCTCTCCTGATTATACAAACTACAAAGGATCAAATATCACAAAAATGTTTACTGGTTCTATTCATGGGTTTCAAGGTTAGAAAATGCATAGTACAGATACAGATGATATTGGTCCAAAAACACAGAATCATGCAAAAAACAGATTCAATTTACGCCTTATTAAAAAAAACCCTAAATAAACAATCACTTCAAAAGTGCACTGGAGCGAATAGGTATTTAATCGAATTGAATTACATACAAAACCCTAAATAAACAATCTTAAAACATACAAAACCAAATTAAAAACGAAAATTATTACCTAACTTTGAAGAATGGCGGATTTGGCGAAAGAGATGGAAGGAGGCTTTGAAATTACGGCGATAGGCGGGCGACTCTCAACGAAGGAAGGCTGGAGCGACGACTTTAACCTAATTAGATTTAAGGAAGAAAGATAGAAGCCAGAAGCGTGACAAAAACCTAAAGCAAGGATTGAAAAATAAATGACTACTCTATCCAATGTCTTTTAGTTATTTACGAAAAGCCCAAATTTTGTCACGGAAATAACCGTGATAACACAATGTAACTATAATAACTGTTATAAATTTCCAACAATAATAACCATGACAAAATGAAACGAAAAAAGTGTGACAAAATGGGCTGTTTGGTGTAGTGGAATGTAGTGACCATTGCATTGAACTTGTATGGTTTCATGTGATGTTTGACCTGGTGCACTTTGAACTCTGGTCTGGTTTCATATTGATTAGAGTCTTCTTGTTAACCCATTTGTTGTTGTTTAAAGTCTGGTTGTATTTTGAACATTTGGTGATCTGAACCATTGTGTTCGTTCACTGCTCTGTTCTGGGTTATGATAGTCTGGTTTCATGTTGAATTGCTTTGCATTTTTTTCCATGGTTTCATGTTGGTTGAGGCTGTTTTGGTTGATTCTCGAGATGCTGGTCTGTTCTTGCTTGAGTTATGATTGTTTGGAATTGTGTTTCTTTGATTTAGTTGCTCCTGACCATGTCTTGTTAGCCTTGCATTGCTTCGTGTCATACTTGCGGTTTGTTGTACATATATGTGTGTATACTTGTATATATATGTTGCTGTCATTTTCTAGTCATGATGATTTTGAAATCTGGTTAGAGTCTTCATGTGTACATTTCTGAAATGCTTGCATATCCGTGTACCATTTGTTCTTTTAGTCTGGTTACATATGAGCTGGTCTGTTCTTGTGCCATTTCAAGTTGAATCTAGTCTGGTTTGGGTTGCCTCTGAACCTGCATTTGCTCATTGATTTTGAAAATCATGCACCTATTCATGTATATACATGCATACATATGCATGTATATATGTGTAATTGTGTAATACATGTGCCGTATCCATTTATATTTGATTTGTACATGTGTGCATTTGCACTAGTCTGTGAGATGGAATTGGGAAACGGCCTTGTGATATTCACAGTGATACACTGTGCATATTACAAGCTGTTCGTGCACATATATTTGGTCCCTGTCAGAAAATATGAAAAGAAACAACCCAAATACCTGAGGCAAAAATAAATTTTAAATTCAATTTTATTTTTGCAATTTAAATTTGTTTCCTTTTCCAATTTATTGCGTCAATTATTTGACAGGTATAACAGATGGTTGGACACAAGCTGGAGCAAGTCAAGATCAAGTGTATGAGTGAAGAGTGAATATGTAGTGAGGTAAAATTGTAAAATGAAAATTGTGTTGTAATTGAAATTGTATTATAATTGAAAATGTGTAAATGTAATGAGAGCTCAAATTTGCACTATTCGAATTTGTAATAAAATATTTGTTTAAATATGAATTCTGAGTTATTTATTTTATTCAACAAATATTTATTTAATTATGTAGAAAAATAAAATAGTATAATAACAAATACATTTAAACGAATATATATACGTTTATTATCATCAAACAAAAATCATAGGCTATTGTATTCTACAATCTCCCCCTTTTGATGATAACAAACATATATTAAGATTTTGACTCTATTATATGTATTTGGTCTTGATGAATTCCATGAGCTCCTCCTATTTGAATACTCCCTTACAACAAAGCTCCCCCTTCACATATGCATGAAAATAAATAAATAATAAAAAATGCAATGAACCTAGATGGGAATATGCAAATAAAATTTTGAACTTATCAGCCAAAATCTTAACTTCTCTCCCCTTTTGTTATCAGCAAAAGAGTAATAGTGTTAGATAAGAGTAATAAAGTGATAAACATTAATACAACATTAATACCTAATCGAGTATAAATATTAAATTTCAATAAAAAAATCAAACAAAAATCATAAATACTATGTTAAGTGCATATTTCATTTTAGAGTGATAGGGGTGATGTCGGCATAAAAAATCATATAGTCGTGTCCATTTGTGGTATATTTATGACAGGAATTTAAATACTTACTAACCATGCATAACCGTTAGGATTTTTAAATGAGATTAGTAGTATTCCCAATTTTTATTAAAAAATAAATTCCAAGCATCTTCTAACCACGCATAATCGTGACAACTTTTAAATGGGGTTAGAATCAACTCGCCTATTTCAACCAATTTTGATATGTGTTCCATACATGCATAACCATGAGAACTTTTAAATGAGCATGAAAGCACAAAATCAAAGATTCCAAGTAGTTCACCCATGCATGACCGTAAGGACTTCTAAATGAGAGTGAGTGCTTTTGGATGATTTTACTGCTAATTAATAAAAATATGAATAATTTCCTATTAAAATACCACATTTTGACATACTATATTGGATTTTGATGAGTGATTGTCGTAGAAATATGATAGGAATAGAGATGGTCATGGAATTTTTTACCAACCAAAGTTATTAGAAATTTTGTTTAAATTTATAAAGAAATTTACTAAATATACTGTCTCAAGTCATAATGTATGATTAATATCAACACTCATCACTTTTTTCAGTCACTATTTATCTTTTCGATAATCAATAGGGAATCAGATTAGTTAACATAGGCATTTAAGGTCAAATCCAAAAATATAAAATCAAATTTCTAAAATAACTAAACTGAGACGAAGTCGACAAAAACTATTTTCTGGAAAGGGTTTTGTAAAAATGTCTGCCAATTGAAAATCAGTTGAAATAAAATTTATGCAAATGTTTTCTTTGGAAATGTGATCTCTAATGAAATGATGTCTAACATCTATATGCTTGGTGCGAGAATGATATACAGGATTATTTGTGAGATCAATTGCACTTTTTCTATCACACATAACTGGGACTCATTTAAAATTTAGACCATATTCTTGCAAGGTTTGTATCATCCATAAGATTTGAGCAGAGCAACCGCGTAGAGCAATATACTCTACCTCAGTGGTAGATAATGCAATACAATTTTGTTTTTGACTTGACCATGCAACTAACGAATGTCCCAACATAAAACACGTTCCACTAGTACTTTTTCTATCAACTAGACTACCAGCATAATCTGCATCTGAATACCGTTTTAACTCAAAGTTATCATTAGTTGGATACCATAGACCAAACTATGGGGTGTGCAACAGATACCTATAATTCTTTTTACAGCTTTTAAAAGAGATTCTTTTGGATTTGATTGAAACCATGCACATAAACAAACAGAGAACATAATGTCTGGTCTAGAAACAGTAAGATAAAGAAGTATACCCACGTGTATCTAGAGTAATCATCAACCAATACAAGATAATATCTCTTACCACCTAAGCTTGCAATATCATTAGGTCCAAATAGATCCATATGAACTAGTTCAAGGACTCTAGAAGTACTTACATTGTTCTTGGCATGAAAAGATGATTTTTTTAAATTTTCCCAGTTGATCACTAGCTGATTGAAATCAGATTATGGTGCAGATTTTCAACATATAATACATCGTTGTTGCCCATTGTGACTCTGTCGCCTTTGTATTTCTCTAGGCTAAGGAACTTTGATTTGTCGTCCATCATGTGCCTGGAACAGCCAGAATCCAGGTACCACTCTTGCTGTTCCTTAGTCTGCCAACACACCTACACGAGGAAAGTGTTTTGTGACCTATTTATTTTTATAGGTCCATGATTGTTAGTGACACAAGATTTTGAAAAATAAGTTTGTCTAGAACCAAGACAATCTATTTTAGTTCCTTTTGGCACCCAGATTTGTTTGACTTTAAGAGATTTTACATTCGTGCCTTTAGGAACCCAAATTGGTATGGTTTTTGTGTGTTTGGGTCTACACCAGGAATTGTTGTGATTGTGTCCTATTTTCCACAAATCGTGCACTTGGAATTGACATGATTAGTTTCACTTCTACCTTTTTCAGATTGAGTATACCCAAGTCCTTGTCTAATAGTATTAACAGTTTGTTTCCCTAATAGCATATTTAGTGATCTTTCTCCTTTGGAGAATTTTCCTAAAGTTGTAGACAATTGTTGGACTTGTGTTTTGAGAGATTCATTTTCATTCATTAACAAAGTACACTTTTTAATAGAATTTTCTCTCCTAGTATTTTCACTTTCTTTCAAAATAAGAATTTCATTTTTAAGCGATTTAATTCTAGTTTCTGATTTTTTTATTTCCTCTTCAAATGATGGACACTTATCACACTTAGGGCACTTATTTCTATAGTTTTGAACCATTTGATCAAGCTGCTTATTTAGTTCTATCAAACTATCTTTTTGTGATTTAATTTTAGCGTACTTCTCCCTAAGTCTTTCAAAACAGCCATTTACTTCATGAAAATAATAAGTAATTATGAGTAAGTTTTGATACCTCGCTTGGCTCATCATCATCGCTGTCATTTGTTTCTCCTTAAAAGCACAGATTTGCTTTTTCACTCTCACTGCTAGTGCTTTTATCATCTTCATCACTTTCATTCCAAGTTGCTGCAAAACTTCTCCTTTTCGGTTTCTTTCCTTTGCTGAGTTGATTTTGAGGACAATTGGGCTTGATATGACCAGGTTTATTGCACTTCGACAAGTGATCTCTTGCTTTTCTGAGTTGTCTAGAACTTTGACTATTCTGCTCTTTAGTTGTTGATTTAGGGCTGGATTTACATACTTGTGGTTCCACCTTTGAATCTCTTTACTATCAGTGCCAGTTCAGCTGCTCCATCATCATCATCATCTTCTTCACTTTCTATTGTTCCTTTGAGAGCTATTGATTTCTTACGCATATCTCCTCCTTCATGTTCTTCCTGGAATTTGATTTCTAGCTCATAAGTGGTGAGATTTCCGATGAGTTCCTCAACTTTAACCTGTTTCAGATCCTTTGATTCTTGGATGGCAGTCACCTTTGCATCAAAATTTCTTGGAAGAATTCTGAGGATTTTTCGGACTATTTCCAGTTCTATGTATGGTCTTCCTAGGGATTTTGATTTGTATACAAGATTAGAAAGTCGTCCATACATTTCTTTGACACTTTCATCCTTTGCTATTATGAAGTTCTCGTACTCGCTACTAAGCATGGCAAGGCGAGATTTTTTAATTTGGGTGGTTCCTTTATGAGTCACTTCAAGTGTGTGCCAAATTTCCAACGCAGTTAGACAATGAGAGACTAGGTTAAATTCAATTTGAACTAATGAGCAAATAATAGAATTCATAGCTTTAGCATTAGCAATTTGCAGTTTATTTTCAAGATCTGTCCATTAATCCATAGGTTTATCAACTTTTTGGTTATATACCATAACTGTTGGTGTGCTATATCCAGTTTCAACAGTATTCCACGCATCTATGGTTTTCAGAAAAATTTCCATTCTAGTTTTCCAATATGCATATTCACCATTGAAAATGGGTGGTCTAGCTATGGACTAACCCTTAGCAAAAGCATTATTAAAAGAAGCCATTTAAATAAATCAAATTTTTAAAAACAAAAAAATGGTTTTTGTTCCCAGCTCTAATACCACTTGTAGGATCGTTTTCACCCTAGAGGGGGTGAATAGGGTGTACTAAAAATTAATGCGGAAATAAAAATAAAAACAGAAAATAATGCAATAGAGATCACACACAGATTTACCCAGCTTCAGCAAAAACCTGTCTAAGTACTGCCCCCAAAGTTTCTACTAGAAATTAAGTAATCAGACGCTTACAAAGACACTTAAACTCATGATACCCGCTAACTTGATTAACCCAACTCTAAGCTCAAAACCCTACCACAACTCAGCCACTGAGTTGCGAATTCTCAAACTACGCCCCGTAGTTTGTATCTAGTTAAACAACTAGAAATTTACAAGATTTTTAAATAGAAAGTTACAAAATAAAATTAAAACTTAAACAAAACCCTATTTTTATAAACTAAGCTCAAATTAACATTAACTAAACCGGCCCACTTTAAAATATAAATCGAGAAAAGAAATTGTCTCCCTTTTCTTTTGTATACTCTCTTCGGACGATTCCTTTTGCTCTTCAAAAATTAGGGTTTTTTGCTAATTGATGTCGCCGCTTAAAATTAGATTGATTGAAGTGATGATTTCAACTCTGGTTTGCTTCGTCAATCAATCCCTAGCTTGAGTGCACTCGGTTGCTTCAATTGTCGAGTTCGAATGAATAATACTAGTATGCGATTTCCTTTATTTATTTTGTTGATTTGCTTGAACTCAAATTCGATACTTCTGCCAATGATGATAATTGGGAATTTATAGGGAACAAAACCCTATTATCTTGTTCGTAAATTTTGGTTTGAATTTGTCAACGAGTTTGGTGCTTGTGTTGATTTCTAATCGAACGGTTGTGTGATTTTTTGACTTGTTCATCTCCGACTATCGGCTGATATATTCGAATTTTTCTTGAGTCAGTTCCATTCTTTCCTCCTATGATATGTTCATAGTTCGCTGAATTTTTGGCATTTGAACTTGAGATAAATTTGAGTTGTTACCCTCTGTGACTTTAAACAATTTTCTGAATTTTTAGTTGAACACTTCGACACTGTTTTGTTTGACCATTTCTTTTTGAAACTGCTCCCTGACTTTGTTCGAACTTCTACTGATACTTACCTATGCTTTGATCATATCATGTTCACTTGTATGTGTGTCACCATGTATATACATACATACATATATATGTGTGTATATATGTGTTGTGATGTATGTGCTCTGTCCACTGTGCTAGTTGCTTCAAGTTCCATTTGTATTGTCTGTCCTTGTGAAACTGAACTTGATTGACCATATTAACTGGTTCCAATCGAAGTCTGGTTGCATTGTTATTATGGTCTCCAATAGTCTGCACTTGGTTGTTGCTTCTTTGTACACTGCTGTGTTGAAACAGAGGTTGATTGTTGCTTGGTCGAGTGTTCATACCTGAATGTAGTGACCATTGCATTGAACTTGTATGGTTTCATGTGATGTTTGATCTGGTGCACTTTGAACTCTGGTCTGGTTTCATGTTGATTTGAGTCTTCTTGTTAACCCATTTGTTGTTGTTTTAAGTCTGGTTGTATTTTGAACATTTGGTGGTCTGAACCGCTGTGTTCGTTCACTGCTTTGTTCTGGGTTATGATAGTATGGTTTTATGCTGAATTGCTTTGCATTTTGTTCCATGGTTTCATGTTGGTTGAGGCTGTTTGGTTGATTCTCGAGATGCTGGTCTGTTCTTGCTTGAGTTATGATTGTCTGGAATTATGTTGCTTTGATTTAGTTGCTCCTGACCATGTCTTGTTAGCCTTGCATTGCTTCGAGTCATACTTGTTGTTTGTTGTACATATATGTGTGTATACTTGTACATATATGTTGCTGTCATTTTCTGGTCATGATGATTTTGAAATCTGGTTGGAGTCTTCATGTGTACATTTATGAAATGCTTGCATATCCATGTACCATTTGTTCTTTTAGTCTGGTTACATATGAGCTCATCTGTTCTTGTGCCATTTGAAGTTGAATCTGGTCTGGTTTGGGTTGCCTCTGAACCTGCATTTGCTCATTGATTTTGAAAATCATGCACATATTCATGTATATACATGCATACATATGCATGTATATATGTGTAATACATGGGCTGTATCCATTTATATTCGATTTGTACATGTGTGCATTTGCACCAATCTGTGAGATGGAATTGGGAAACGGCCTTGTGATATTCACAGTGATACACTGTGCATATTACAAGTTGTTCGTGCACATATATTTGGTCCCTGTTAGAAAATATAAAAAGAAACAACCCAAATACCTGAGGCAAAAATAAATTTTAAATTCAATTTAAATTTGTTTCTTTTTTACTGCGTTATTTATTTGACAGGTATAACAGATGCCTGGACACAAGCTGGAGCAAGTCAAGATCAAGTGTATGAGTGAAGAGTGAATATGTAGTGAGGTGAAATTGTAAAGTGAAAATTGCATTGTAATTGAAATTGTATTGTAATTGAAAATGTGTAAATATAGTGAGAGCTCAAATTTGTACTATTCGAATTTGTAATAAAATATTTGTTTGAATAAAATATTTGTTTAAATATGAATTCTGAGTTATTTATTTTATTCAACAAATATTTATTTAATTATGTGGAAAAATAAAATAGTACAATAACAAATAAATTTAAACGAATATATATATATATGTTTATTATCATCAAATAAAAATCATATGTTATTGTATTCTACACTGAGTCCAGTGCTTGAGCTCTCGATGGAAGCTAAACAATGGGTCTCGAAACTACAAGCCAAGGGACTCTCTTTTCGTAATTTGTACTTCGTGCAAATTATGGTGTAATAATATGATTTTGGTAGTCTATCCAAAGGGATGTGATCCATCGCCAGCGATTGCGATTTTAAGAGATTAATGCAATTGGAATTTAATAGGCAATGTTGATAAGAACAACCTCATAAATTTCAATTATTGAAATTAGCATAATAGATTTGTTATTCAACGTACTCAAGTTATTTTGAATTTACTCACAAAATTATCGCTAGATAAGACTTAGTGTTTTGGTACATATGTGATGAAATAGAAAATTTTAAATAATGATTTAGAGTAAATTATTTGCACATAACAACCAAAGGTCTTGAAGTCAGTGGGAGCGATATAGAGGTTGTGAGTTTTCAGATATGATCCAAGAAATGATACGAAAGTATCATTTTATAAGCATTAAAATTGAGTAAGTATTTTGATAGAAATATCAAATGGTTTGATTTTTAATCAAAGTGCTGAGGAAGTGTGTGTTCATAAGATAGAATGTTAGAAGGCATATTAATATTTCTAAACAATAAGTAAACAACACATTGCTATTTTTTCAAAAATGTACTTGTGCTAAAATTAGTTTTAGTTGTTTTAATACTCAACGTTGGATCTCTGAATGATGTCTTTTATAGAAAGTATAAAAGATATAGGGAATGTCCTAAATGATATGCATGGACACCTTATTAAATTGTTAAATATGGAATATATAAGATGGATTCCTTATGCATTGGCAGTAGGAATTATTATACATGTTATGATGTCTACGATATCATAATTTTTTTGTATATTTGACACGTGAAGAAAATATCAAATCCAAATTGATATCACTAAATGGTAATTTGGAGCGTTCTCGTGTATTTATGATATGCTAGAGAATTGTTTGTAGAAACAACGAACTCCTTATGAAGGATGTTCGGACTCAAACTTCATAAATGATATTGAGTATAATATGTCAATAATAAATTCAAGTTAATAATATTTAAGTTGGAAATGTGCCAAATAGAAGAGATTGTGGCTGATTCATTGACTTGAGTAGTGTCACAATAAAACAATGCATATATATAAATCCACAAATTTATAACTGAGCTGAGGGTGGTTCCAAATGTTGAGAATCTCATAACATTGTTATGATAACAATGTCAGATATAGTTCATAATAGAACTTATAGCTCACTAGTAGTCGAGAGACATACTTCGAATTGTTTCATATGATCAAGGTAGTTTATCAACGTCGAAGAGAGTTAATCGACAGAGAAGATGATTAAAATATAATAGCATACCCATTCACTAAGGGACTGAAATAATTGGTTTTAAGAAAACCGATTGGAGAAATTGGAATAAGATTCCATAATTGACCCTAAGTGCAAGTGGGAGATTGATAAAATTAGGGATATTCCCTACGGGCAATTATGTAATTTTTACATATATCTAACTCAATAACCAATCTTGTTCGAAATCAAAGATATTTTCTTTCTATTATATACTTAATATAATGTATTTATATTAATTAACTAATTAATTTAATTAAAAGTATATTTGATAGAAAATCCATAAATGGTATGTTTTGTGATAGTAGTCACAAAGTGTTGTAACTGTGAGTAATTTATCACAATAAAAATAAATATACCATTTTAAATGTTCCTAGTCAAGATGCATCGAGACTAGATATCGATGTATCCATTGAGACTAGAGTATGTAATGCTCTCCAAATATTGGGCAGTGTATTACTCATGGCTGTTGGGGTACCTAGAGGTTACATACTGATACTTATTGGATAACTATGGAACAACTCACTATATAGTATTCTATTGGTTAATATAACTAAGGTCAAACAGAAAATATCGATGCGACTGGTTTACACAGTTCTCTCGACTTGAGAATACCATGGATCTTCAATATAAAAGCTCCACTTTGATTATAGTCAAATCATGGCACGGTTTTCCATCGAGTGACTATAATAGGGTTGAGTGGAAGTATTGGAAGTGAAGCACCATTCAAGAGAGGATTCGTCTCCTTAGTTATATAAGGTTAGCATCACAGTCAACTCAAGTTAACTAAAAGTCAAACTCTCTAGCCAGAGCATTTTGGTTAATAATAATTGTTATTATTGAACTAAGGACTTTATGTTTGAACTATAGAGTTGAATATGGATGATATTGGAATTTTTACGATTACCAAATTCTATAAGTCCGAAGTGATATAGTTTTGACGAAGAGAATTGGTGTAAATAAATGCCACAACCGGGTAATGCTTAATAAAGTGAAATTGTATTTTATCGAAACTAAGTATGCGATAAATTTGGCCAAAATGTCACAGCACCTGCTAAATGACGTGTGAACGTTAACATTCGAATAGTTCGATGTTAATCGCTGACTGAATTACACCTGAGAGTCACACAACTGAAATGATGAATTCTCTTTAGACCAAATGATTTAATTAGTTTATAATTGTTATAAATTACTTAAATTAATTAATATTTATAAAATTTGAATATGATTTGAGGAATAAATATTATTGAATATATTTATAATAGTTATAAATATATCGATCGATATACGATATCGATAAGCAATTAAATTAGATAATATTTATTTGGGCTTAAAATGGCATTAAAGCCCATTACAGGGCTAGAAATTTTGACTAAATGAGGCTGTAGGGCGGCTCAAATTAGGGTTTAGGTGTTGGATTTTGAATGGCTCAGATTGAGGGAGAACTGGTATGAGATGTGATCCATTATATTCTCTCTCCCATCCACTATTTAAATACCTCCAACCCTAATTGAAAAAAATGACTTTTTGGCTGCCTCCTTCATCCTTATAGTGGTCGAAATACATCTTTATAAACCTATAAAATCTCAAATCAAATCAATTCAAATCGAAGGCTACTTGATACCAAAGGGTTTGTGGTTCAAAGACTAGCAATCTGACGAATCGAGGAGGTTTCCAAAGGAAGAGGACTCATCATTTCAAGGTGGACTTAAGGGCATCAACTATAGGTAAATGTTTTGTTTCATATAAGATGCATGATCATTGTGTAATTGCTTATTGCTCATATACGTCTATATATATATTATTAGTTAGGTAAGATTTCTGTAGGTATTGATGTTGTCACATATTGAATGGTTATGTGCATATGTTTATCAAATAAATAAAGAACATTTTTTATCAAGGATCTAATACTCACAGCCGATATTATTATATTTTAATTATTTATACTTTATTAATCAATATATACATAGATTAATATATTAACTAATTTATTAATATGACTTGTATTAAACTGAATAACTATATTGCATAAATAGTTTGAGTTTGTTCTGAACATCTAACGATGATACTTAGGAGGCACATGTTGGTGACTTGTTTCCCGTGCAAATGGCCCCTTCACGTTCGTTTGTTATCTTGTTACATTAAGCTGAAGCTTCGGGCCTTGGACATACCGATAGGCTTTTTCCTTTGGCTTTCCAACTTATCCTTTTGATACAAGCCGACTTTCTCGGTTTTATATGTCTAGGTGGTGTAACCTCTTCTTATACACATAGTTAGTTGATTTGGGACTTATTTGGAAAGATAATCGCTACTCTTCTTGTTGAGATATTTGGGCATAACACATGCCCCTCAAAGTTCACTTCGTATATTGGATATGAAGTGGACTTTGATGTAGATGACTATAATTTATTTTCCTCGATTATCTTCTGAGTTTAGTCTACATTATGTGTACAATAGGTAGGTATGATATTGATTTTGAGTAGAGTGACTTAAATATCGAAAGGAGAAATCTCAACTTGGGTTAGAAAACCGAACTATCTTGCTCGAAATCAAATTTTAATTTTGGGCTGGAAGGCATGGTCTTAACCGAACCATGACGTCTAATTTTTTTTGAAATCATGCTTGTCATTTAAAGCCATATAGGCTAATTGATAAATGAAGTCATTTGAGAGTCGAGAGGCGAAATATAATTTGGGATCGTAAGGTCAAAGTTTTTAAAATCGTGCTTGTCAGTTGAAGCCATCTAGGCTAAGTAATAAGTGAAGTTGTTTGAGCACCGAGAGGCGTAATCTAATTTAGAACCGCGAGGTCAAAGTTTTTAAAATCGTGCTTGTTACTTGAAGCCATCTGGGCTAAGTGTTAAGTGAATTTGTTTGAGCGCCAAGAGGTGAAATCTAATTTGGGACCGTGAGGTCAAAGTTTTTGAAATCGTGGTTGTCACTTGAAGCCATCTAGGATAAGTGATAAGTGAAATTGTTTGAGTGTCGAGTGGTGGAATCTAATTTAGGAATGTGAGGTAAAATTTTTTGAAATCGTGCTTGTCACTTGAAGCCATCTAGACTAAGGGATAAATGAAATTATTTGAGTGTTAAGAGGCAAAATCTAATTTGGGACCATAAGGTCAAAGTTTTCAAAATCATGCCTGTCACTTGAAGCCATCTAGGCTAAGTGACAAGCGAAATCATTTCGGCGCCGAAAGGTAAGGATAAACTAGACCGTAAGGTCAAGGAGGTATTTGCCTTCCAAGACCTATAAAGAGGGAAGCCGAGATCTAATTATGAAAGGACAGGTCCTGATCTTGCATTAAATGCTCATACAATTGTCATGATTCTATTGGTCTCTCTTGAAAAATGTCTTCCTTTTCTCTATAACTGGATGATTGCATTCCGATACAACAATACTTAATCTACGGTTAAGATTTTACCGATTAGGTAATCTCCACCATAGGTTCTGGGATTTAAATAAACCCTTTTTCTTTTCCTCTTCTTTCTTACTCATATTATCAATAACTGCGCTCGCCATTAAAACTTGGAAATCATTATAGATTATTGCAAATTCTCGACTCAAACAGTAAGCCCTTGATCTTTTTTATGATTTTATTAGTGTTCTTTACCGCTATCAATATTCGCGAGCATTTTCTTTTTTGAATTTACAAAAAATTCAATTTTGATTACTACCATGACACTAGTGTTTGATTTCGATTAAAGATAACCTTCGATCGGTCAAACCATGACACCAGTTGACTGTAGATTAAAATTTTATCTCCAAATCGAATCTTTCATTAACTTAGGTCGGTAATTGATTTATTGACGAATTGGTTATTTTGGGGAATTTTGAATTTGGGCTGAAAGATCTAATTTTAGGCCCAATTTCCCTTTGGAACTATAAGTGTTAACCGGATTTTTAACCCAGTAGGCTTCAAAAGGAGTTAGAGCATTCATAATAAGCCAGAACTTGACCGGATGGCCTAAAAGATGAAGACAAAATTCTCCAAGGAGTTTGGCCCAGAAATATGCTAACATTTTGGATCGGTACCGATCCGATTGTTGATTAAGGGATGCTCCAATCCTCTTGCATTACACTCTTATGTATCCACTAAGCTTATCTACCAAGTTTGGTAACATTCTAAGCATCTAAGTTCAAGAAGTGAAGACTTATCCGATTCAGACTATAGTTCAGTTAAACCCATAGGTGAGTCATCATCAAACCAAGTCAACAAGCTACGAAATTACATGGAAAACATCAAAACGAAGTAAGGAAGACAACCAAGAAGGCGAAGCATAAAAAATGCTTAACTATTTGGATCGGTACCGGTCCGATCAAATTGGATCGATACCGATCCAAATAGTTAACTCCTATGACCCCCAAGCTTTCTGGACTCTTTCTTCATACTAAGTGCAGGCTTCTAACAGAGCGGCTCTAGCCCAAATGCTCTCCGACTCCTATAGATACCATTCCATCTGCAACAGAAAAGGGATCAGATCTAATCGGATCTCTGCTAAACTAACGACAACAACTTTGCCATTGTTTCTTCACTCTTCTTCTCCCTCACAATAACCTTTAAGGGGCAGCTGAGATCCTTCCAGTTGTCTCTAATAATGGTGGCTTGATTTAATTTCGGAAAGAAGAATCATATTGTAATCAAAACTCCTTGTAACAGCAGTTGACCAATAAAAGCTATAAAGTGGACATAGGCTTCATTAACAGTCGAACCACTATAAAAATCTTCTTGTCATCTTACTATTTATGCTCCTTTTACATTTATTTTATATATTGTTTTCTCTAGAAAAATAGGGCAGGTGCTTTCACACTCAATCCAGAGTGTTGATCCATTTTTTGGGGTTAGCACTCCCCCCTTTGAGGGCATCATCTCTCTCTCTATCTCTCTCTCTCTTTCTTTAGCCTCTCGATCTCCGCATCGCGATCTGCGAGCTACATTTCATACTCATCCTTTTCAGACTCAAACAAGAGAATTTCATTGTAGTTGTTCCGGTTAACAGTAGACAGCTGTATGCATAATTTTTCCCATCCTTCAGCTTGCTCCAAACCGCTCTGAATGCTTGGAAATAGGGTAAATAAAATTCGACATGAACTGACTTCAAATTGGGCTTATCAAACACAACCCCCTTTAATAACAAATTAGGGAATGCAGCTTGAAGATGCAGGGGACCAACAGGAAGAATATAAGGCGCACGCCTAGAAATCTGGGGAGTGGCGGCTATGACAGTATGGGTGGAAGAGGCCATGGCACCAGAAGAAGTGACATTTATCCCAGCGGAAGCATGAAGCTGTGAAGCGGATTTGCGTTCTTGATCTCTTTTCGGCCTCTTCGGCGGATCTCCCCAGTCAGTCGGGCTCTTTCTCTTTTCATAGCCGCCTTTCCTATCTCTGTCTTGACCTCTCTCGGCATGGTGACGTTCTTCCGCCTCTCTCTCCTTCCTCCTTTTCCTCTCCTCGTCAGTCTCTCGAGGAGTATAGTACCTTGAAGAGTGTCTCTGCTTACACTGAGATTCCAAAACTCGATCAAGATCATCGTAAAGACAGCGAGACATGACTCATGCAACAAGCAATAGGAAAAGGCCTTCGATGGACTAAAACATCCTAAAGGAAAAATAATATAAAGTGTGTGATCCTAGTGAAATGTTTGTTGTAATTTAACGACCTAACGAAATATGCAAACCAGATCAGTCACCAACTAATGTCTGAACATTGCTTCCTGCAGGGGTGATCTGAGTAGACTGGGAAGGCAACCCTTTCGAAATAAAGTCGTTCATCAAATCATCCATATTCACAAAAATGTTACTTCTATCTCCCAAATCAATGTCAGCATCTTCCGGCAAAGAGCTGGGCATGGGCTCAGTCTTGGGAGAAAGCTCCCTCGATAGGCTTTTTCAAAGAAGGTGAGGGTGCATGATCGGGGCTTAATTCTAAGGCCTTGTCACCTAATTTGACATTACCCTCATCAGTGTCCCAATCTATTTCATCCTCATATAGAAGATGCTCCTCACTGATTTCTCCTTCTTTCTTCTCTCCAATAAGTGGAGCCTTTCCCTTTTGTTGAATAAATTCTTCCACTTTCTCTTTTGGAAACGAGGGCATTTTGGGGTGACTGTCGGCCTCGATTTGAATTTCAACCTTCTCAGAGGTCTCCTCCAACCCATCAGATGGGCTACTTTCTTTATCATCATCCTTTCTACAGTCATGGGAAGAGGAAACAGAACGAGTTCGGGCTCTAGAACGGGAAGGAGCACTAACAAATCCGATAGATCTCCCAGGGTGTAAAAGCCCATATCGGTGAAGGTTCTTATCCATAAGCAAGAATCTAATCATACGCTCCTAAGCATCGACTGTAGGATCGACTTCACCCTAGAGGGGGGGTAAATAGGGTGATACTAATAACTATAAAAATTTAATGTGGAAGTATATAAAATAATTGCAGCACAGATATAGCAGAATAGTATCAGCACATATAATAGCAGAATAATAAAAGCAGAAATAGAACAACACAGATTTACCCAACTTCAGGAAAACCCTGCCTACGTTCTGCCCCCAAGGTTTCTACTAGAAATTAAGTAGTCATACGCTTACACACGTAAACTCACGACACCCGCTATCGACTAACCTAACTCTACACTCAAAACCCTGCCACAACTCATCCACTGAGTTGCGAATTCTCGAACTACACCACCGTAGTTCGTCCCCTAGTCACACGACTAGAATTTACAAACGTTTAAAAGTAAATTACAAATAAAAACAATTAAAACACAAAAACCCTAATTTTAAATATTAAATCCCAAATATTAATTTAAAGAAGCTGGCCCAAAGTTAAGGCTTAAGAAATAAACTCGTCTCCTTTTTCTTTTATTTCTTCTTGTATATTCCTTCGGCCCGTATTTCTTTCCTTGTGAAAAAATGGTTGCTTCCTTTAGCTCGTTCGTTCCTCTTTATTTCTGATAATTAGGGCTTCTTGGGAATTGAAGACGCCGACTGATTGTTGGTCGATTACAACGGCTATTGCTTTGATTTGCTTTCGGCTACTTCAATTTGTCGAGATTTAACGATTCTTTAAATTGGTACGTTTATCCCCTTTTCGATTTATATTATACTCGACCTGATTTGAGTTCTGGATTGATGCTTTTCTCTGTGATATTGCTTGAACTCGAATGAATTAATGTCGATGATGTTAATAGCTTAAATAGGGATCGATTCCCTTTATTTTCGTTCGAATATATTCATTTGACTTCGTCTGTTAATTTAACTTGACCATACGATTATGCTTGAATGCTTGTGATTTCTTTAGACTAGTTCAATTTGAATATTTTCTGATGTGCTTGCTTACCACGGCTCCATGAGTTTGCTTGATTATCACGGTTTTGATTTCTAATTTGGTTCCGTTCTTTATGCTGTTGACTTCGGCCATTTGAATTTTTGATTGTATTTTGATTCTGGCACTGACTTGTTCAATTGGATTTGACTTTGACACTTGACATGTTCAGATTTGAAATTCCTGATGTGCTTTGACTTTGTTCGTCTGTATTACTCTGGCTTCTTCGGCTTGATCAATTTGAGAACCAAAAAAAAAACTGCTCTGACTTGATTTTCGAACTGCAATGTTTATTCATGTTGTCTGGTCTTGTTTCACTTCACTATTCACTGTATATTAATTGTTGAGGCTGCTGCACCATGCAGTAGCTTTGCTTGCATATTTAACTGCTTCCATTGTATCCCATATATCACTGCATATGTATATATGTTATTTACTCATGTATATATGTATGCTTGTGATTGTGCTTTGCCTCCATTTGTTTGGGATTTTTGTTTCACTAGTGCTCTGGTCCTCATGTATATGATGCATGTTGAATCTGGTCTGGTTGCATATATGTTACTTGTTGTGGTCTTCATACATTCCATTTGAAGTGATCTGTTTCCATATGGTCTGGTTCACTTTGAACTTTTTGTTGCATGAGAACAGTTACCTGTGCATTTGATTTTTGCACTTGTAGTCTAAGTTGCATATGGCCTTCAATTGCTCCTTTGAGTTTGTACTGGGTTGTATTGTACTATTGTGTCTGCACTTGATCCTCTGGCCTAATTTCTTTGTGTCTGACCATATGTGCTTGCACTGAGTTGTTGCTTCGAGATAGATCATCTTGTAGTATATCTGGTTGAAGATGTTTCATGACTTCACTATGTACATATGAGCATGTTAAACTGTTGTTGATTTGGGACTTCATATATAGTTGCTGTGCACTTTTGTTTCACTTGCTTATGTTTTAGTTCATTGATGATTTTGGAATTTGCAGTCTGGAGTTTTCACTTTACTGATTTGGATTGATGATGTCTTCATGTGTACTCGAGTCTAGTTGAACTGTCCAGCCTCCGTTGTCGCTGGCTTCATGTGTACACTTTCATCTGGATTTGTTTTTCGTATTGCACCTGAGTTGAATCTAGCTTATAGCCGTTAGGACTTTTAAATGAGATTAGTAGTATTCTTAATTTTAAAAATAAAAATGAATTCAAGTATCTTCTAACCACGCATAACCGTGAGGACTTTTAAATGAGATTAGAATCAACTTGTCTATTTAATCAATCAATTTTGATATGTGTTCCATACATGCATAACCGTGAGGACTTTTAAATGAGCATGAAAGCACATAATCAAAAATTCCAAGTAATTCACCTATGCATAACCATGAGGACTTTTAAATGAGAGTGAATACTTTGGATGTTTTTATTGCTAAAAATATAATAAAATGAAAGCGAATAATTTCCCATTTAAAATACAACATATTGACATACTATATTGGATTTTGATGAGTGATGGTCGATAGAAATATGATAGAAATAGAAATGGTCATGGAATTTTTGCCAACAAAATGTTTTTATAACTCTTGTTTAAAGTTCTAAAGAAATTTACTAATTATATTGTCTCAAGTTATAATATATGATTCATATCAACACTCATCACTTTTTCAATCACTATTTATCTTTTCGATAATCAGTAGGGAGTTAAATTAGTTAATATAGTCATTTAAGATCTAATCCAAAAATAATTATAAAATCAAATTTTCTAAAATGACTAATCTGAAATAAGGTCAACAGAAACTATTTTCTGGAAGGGGTTTTATAAGAAAAATGTCTGCTAATTGAAAATTATTTGAAATGAAAATTATGTAGATTTTTTCTTTGAAAATGTGATGCATCTAATGAATGTCTCTTCATAAAATACATTCCACTAGTAATTTTTCTATCAACTATATTACCAGTGTAATCTGCATCCGAATTTTCCTTTGACTCGAGATTATCATTAGCTGGATGTTATAGACCAGACCATGAAGTTGCAACAATTACCTTATAATCATTTTTAACAGCTTTTAAATGAAATTAAATTGAAGCCGTGCAAATAAACAAATAGTGAACATAGTATCAGATCCAGAAAATAAATATATCCACTTGTATCATGAGTAATCATCAACCAACATTGTTAGTCCAAGCAATTCTATATGAAATAGTCCAAGGATGATTGGTCAACATCTAAAATCAAAACCATTTATTTCATTATCACATAACTGGCTAAATCAGATTATGGTGCATATTATCACATTTAATATATCATTCAAGATAGATGTACCGTTACCTATTTTACCTTTACGATAATTTTTCGTTGTTGCCCATTGTGATTCTGCCACCTTTATACTAGGCTAAGGAACTTTTATTTATCGCCCGTTGTGTGCCTGGAATAGCCAGAATCCAGGTAACATTGTTGTCGTTCCTTAGCCTGCCACCACACCTACACGAGAAAAGATTTTTGTGACCTGTTTGTTTTTATAGGTCCATGGTTGTTAGTGGCAACAAATTTTGAGAAATATGTTTGTGTAGACCCAAAACTATTTATATATGTCCCTTTCGGCACCCAGATTTGTTTGACTTTGAGAGATTTTATATTCATGCCTTTTGGAACCCAAATTAGAATGGTTTTCTCGTGTTTGGGTCTATACCAGCAAATATTGTGATTGTGTCCAGTTTTTCCACAAATCGTGCACTTTGAATTGACTTGATTAGTTTCGTTTCTAACATGTTCAGATTGATTATACCCGTCCTTGTCTAACAGGATTGACAGTTTGTTTCCCTAATAGCATATTTAACGATTTTTCTCCTTTGGAAAATTTTCTTAAAGTTGTAGACAATTGTTGGACTTGTGATTTAAGAGATTCATTTTTCTTCAATAATCGTGTGCACTTTTTAATAGAATTTTCTCTCCTAGTATTTTCACTTTCTCTCAAAATCAGAATTTCATTTTCAAGCGATTTAATTTTAATTTCTGATTTTTTAATTTCTTCTTCGAATGTCTGACACTTTTCACACTTAGGGCACTTGGTTTGATAGTTTTTAACTAATTGATTAAGCTGTTTATTTAAATCTATCAAAGTATCTCTTTGTGATTCTATTTTAGCGTATTTCTCCCTAAGTCTTTCAAAACAGCCATTTACTCCGTGAAAATATATAAGTAATTCTTGAGTGAGTAAGTTTTGATACCTCGCTTGGCTCGTCATCATCGCTATCAGTTATATCACCTCGAAGACACATATCTGCTTTTTCACTCACACTTCTAGTGCTTTTATCATCATCACTTTTATTCCACGTGGCTGCAAAACTTCTCCTTTTTTATTTATTTTCTTGGCCGAGTCAATTTTGAGGACAACTGGGCTTGATGTGACCAGGTTTATTGCACTTGTGACAGATTATCTCCCGCTCTTCTGGGTTGTCTAGAACTTTAACTATTCTGCTTTTCAGTTGTTGATTTAGAGCTGGATTTCCGTATCTGCGATTCCACCTTTTGAATTTCTTTATTATCAGTGTCAGCTCAGCTGCTCCATCATCATCATCATCACTTTCCGTTGTTCCTTTAAGAGCTATTGATTTCTTTCGAGTATCACTTCCTTCACGTTCTTTCTTGAATTTCATCTCTAGCTCATAAGTGGCAAGATTTCCGATGGGTTCTTCAACTTTGATTTGTTTCAAATCTTTGGATTCTAGAATGGCACTCACTTTTGCTTCGAAATTTCGTGGAAGGACTCTGAGGATTTTTCGGACTATTTCCAATTCTATGTATGGTTTTCCAAAAGCGTTTGATTTGTATACGAGATTAGAAAGTCATACGTACATCTCTTTGACATTCTCATCCTTAGCCATTGTGAAGTTCTCGTATTCGCTACTAAGCATTGCAAGGCGAGATTCATTGACTTGAGATGATCCTTCGTGAGTCACTTCAAGTGTGTGCCAAATTTCATGCACAGTTAGACAATGTGAGACACGATTAAATTCAATTTGATCCAACGAACAAATAATAGAATTCATAGCTTTAGCATTAGCATTCTACAGTTTATTTTCAATATCTGTCCATTGATCCATCGGTTTATCTATTTCCTGATTATCTACTATTATAGTTGGTGTCCTATAAGCTGTCTCAACAATATTTCAAGCATCAATGGTTTTCAGAAAAAATTTCATTCTATTTTTTCAGTAAGCATATTCACCATTAAACATTGGTGGTCTAACTATGGACTGACCCTCAGCAAAAGTATTATTAAAAGAAGACATTTTAAAAAAAATTCAAATTTTTATACAAAAATTGGTTTTTGAAAAATCAAAATTTTTAAAGAAAAAATTGACTTTTGTTCCTAGCTCCGATACCACTTGTAGGATCGATTTCACCCTAGAGGGGAGGTGAATAAGGTGATACTAATAATTATAAAACTTTAATGCGGAAGTATATAAAATAATTGCAGCACAGATATAGCAGAATAGTATCAGCACAGATAATAGCAGAATAATAAAAGCAGAAATAGAACAACACAGATTTACCCAACTTCAGGAAAACCCTGCCTACGTTCTGCCCCCAAGGTTTCTACTAGAAATTAAGTAGTCATACGCTTACACACGTAAACTCACGACACCCGCTATCGACTAACCTAACTCTACACTCAAAACCCTGCCACAACTCAGCCACTGAGTTGCGAATTCTCGAACTACACCACCGTAGTTCGTCCCCTAGTCACACGACTAGAATTTACAAACGTTTAAAAGTAAATTACAAATAAAAACAATTAAAACACAAAAACCCTAATTTTAAATATATAATCCCAAATATTAATTTAAAGAAGTCGGCCCAAAGTTAAGGCTTAAGAAATAAACTCGTCTCCTTTTTCTTTTATTTCTTCTTGTATATTCCTTCGGCCCGTATTTCTTTCCTTGTGAAAAAATGGTTGCTTCCTTTAGCTCGTTCGTTCCTCTTTATTTCTGATAATTAGGGCTTCGTGGGAATTGAAGATGCCGACTGATTGTTGGTCGATTACAACGGCTATTGCTTTGATTTGCTTCGGTAATTGACTCACTTTGATTTGCTTTCGGCTACTTCAATTTGTCGAGATTTAACGATGCTTTGAATTGGTACGTTTATCCCCTTTTCGATTTATATTATACTCGACTTGATTCGAGTTCTGGATTGATGCTTTTCTCTGTGATATTGCTTGAACTTGAATGAATTAATGTCGATGATGTTAATAGCTTAAATAGGGATCGATTCCCTTTATTTTCGTTCGAATATATTCATTTGACTTCGTCTGTTAATTTAACTTGACCATACGATTATGCTTGAATGCTTGTGATTTCTTTAGACTAGTTCAATTTGAATATTTTCTGATGTGCTTGCTTACCACGGCTCCATGAGTTTGCTTGATTATCATGGTTTTGATTTCTAATTTGGTTCCGTTCTTTATGCTGTTGACTTCGGCCATTTGAATTTTTGATTGTATTTTGATTCCGGCACTGACTTGTCCAATTGGATTTGACTTTGACACTTAACATGTTCAGATTTGAAATTCCTGATGTGCTTTGACTTTGTTCATCTGTATTACTCTGGCTTCTTCGGCTTGATCAATTTGAAGACAAAAAAACTGCTCTGACTTGATTTTCGAACTGCAATGTTTATTCATGTTGTCATGTCTTGTTTCACTTCACTGTTCATTGTATATTCATTGTTGAGGCTGCTGCACCATGTAGTAGCATTGCTTGCATATTTAACTGCTTCCATTGTATCCCATATATCACTGCATATGTATATATGTTATTTACTCATGTATATATGTATGCTTGTGATTGTGCTTTGCATCCATTTTTTTGGGTTTTTTGTTTCACTGGTGCTCTGGTCCTTATGTATATGATGCATGTTGAATCTGGTCTGGTTGCGTATATGTTACTTGTTGTGGTCTTCATACATGCCATTTGAAGTGATCTGTTTCCATATGGTCTGGTTCACTTTGAACTTTTTGTTGCATGAGAACAGTTACCTGTGCATTTGATTTTTGCACTTCTAGTCTAAGTTGCATATGGTCTTTAATTTCTCCTTTGAGTTTGTACTGGGTTGTATTGTACTGTTGTGTCTGCACTTGATCCTCTGGCCTGATTTCTTTGTGTCTGACCATATGTGCTTGCACTGAGTTGTTGCTTTGAGACAGATCATCTTGTTCAATATATCTGGTTGAAGATGTTTCATGACTTCACCATGTACATATGAGCATTTTAAACTATTGTTGATTTGGGACTTCATATATAGTTGTTGTGCACTTTTGTTTCACCGGCTTGTGTTTTAGTTCATTGATGATTTTGGAATTTGCAGTCTAGAGTTTTCACTTTACTAATTTGGGTTGATGATGTCTTCATGTGTACTCGAGTCTGGTTGAACTGTCTAGCCTCTATTGTTGCTGGCTCCGTATGTACACTTTCATCTGGATTTGTTTTTCGTATTGCACCTGAGTTGAATCCAGCTTATAGCTTGGTTTTGACCTTGTGCTCATGTCGTGACTTTATTTTTATTGCACTTGAGTTGAACCTAGCTTTTGATTGGGTTTGACCTTATGCTCACCTGTCCCTGTAGTTTTATCAAGTGTACATCGGTGTGCACGGCCTTGTGGTATGTACAGTGATACACTGTGCATGCCACAAGTTGTTCGTGTATGATGAATTCAAAAATGAATATGATGACGAACAACCCAAATAACTGAGGAAAATAACATTTTCAAAATACACATTTTATTTTACACTGCACAAATATTTATTTTTCAATTTTACTGCGTCAGTGTGTATTTTGTAGATAACTCAAATGTTGGATTCAATCTGGAATAGAGTTGAAGATAAATACGAGTGAATGAGTGATATGTAGTGAGGTGCACATTGTAAATGGAAAATTGTGATGTAATCAAAATTGTATTGTAATTGAAAGTGTGTATATATAGTGAGAGCTCAAATTTGTACTATTCAAAATTGTAATAAATATTTGTTTGAATAAAATATCTGTTTGAATTTAAATTCTGTGTTATTTATTTTATTCAGCAAATATTTATTTAATTATGTGAAAATAAAATAGTACAATAACAAATACATTTAAATGAATATATATATATATGTTTATTATCATCAAACAAAAATCATATACTAGCATATTCAACATCGACCGCTTTCAAGGTGCCGAGACAGGTGCTGAGTGCCAGCTCCTTGTTAATTTTTAGAAGAACGGCAAGGAATATATTATCGTTTAGAAAACTTATAGAAATTAAAGGAAAATTCGAACACGATGAGGGAGACTTACCTCCCGTTGTCCATAAATGGGTGAATACTTTTGGACACTTAACAAAAAAGAACTGATTCTTAAATGAAGGAACTTTGCTGGGAAGATCCAGTATAAGCTTCCAGCTCCGCTGCGCTTCAATATAAACAAGCGATGGATTAGCCTATCTCTTCTTGAACAATAGGAGATACCGTAGCTCAATGAAGCTTGGGGCGTGGTTAAGAGTCCTCATGAATAGAACGTATAAGCATGTCAACATGGCATATCCATTCAGAAGAATTAGGAAGGGGGCTAACCCCATATTTAAAAGGGTTGTCATCAAGAAGTAGTTGAACGAAGGCACCGCTCCGTTCATGCACATTTATCAATGATAGGACACATACCCAGGAAGCGGTCTTTGGGCAAACTTTTCTCTTGAGGGCAAAAGCACATCGTCCATCGGAATACCATATTGTGAGCAAATGCTTCGCAACATATTATGTGTAATAGTTGTAGAAGTCTTCTCTGGAGGATCAAGTAGGGATCCGAAATTAGGAGTATGGTCAATAACGGGCCCGATCGGAATCAGATGGCAATATTGACCTGCAGTCGAAGGAGCGGCAGACCCAGTCAGGATCGTTGATGACTCCACTTTAGAATGAGGTGAATTACCTTTAATTGAATTGCAACGTGAAGATTTGCACACCATTCTCCACAACAAAGCTTGTGCTCAAAATGGTCAGGTACGCCTAATTCCTAAACTATAAACCCTTATATGGTTGACACTTGAAATCTATAGGACGATTGACGTGTCCCAACCAATTGAATTCCAAGTATTAACTGGGACATGTGTAGTGTGCAATCTAAGTGAGTATGGGTCTGGTGTCCTGAACACTGTGAACGATCCATACCGTGTAGATAGCTCATCCACACCAGGAAAGACGATCTATACCGTTCGCTGAATTTATTATTTATATACTTACCCATTATCAATCAACGATGGATAAAGGATCGGTTGTTCGAAGCAACACAGAAAGCTCTTCCTATTCCAGGTACACCGGCTGTGCGATAATAGGACTGGTCCAATATGGGCCAATCTAAACAAAATGAGGATTTTGAGCATGAGTCGACTTTAATTTTCTGGAAGAGGATAATAGCATAAGCTACGTACAAGACGGTACACCAAGATATTATCACTCTTCCAGAAAACCAAAATCAATCTACAAGGTGCCATGTCAGAGTCAGTTGTGCAGTTTGGTGCAAGTCAATTCTGATTCTGTGGATGAGGATAGCAAAACAAATCAAGAACCAGGGCAAAATCCTAGTTTCACTCCATTAGAAATTCAAAAATCTGTTTACTATCTTCTTCCATAAAATCGTAATCAATTTGAATCTTCCACTGTCTCCATCACAAACACAACTTCATCACTAATTGCCAATTGCCACCGATACACCGAAATCCATGCTACCAACCTTTGAATTGGAAAACATAATTCGAACTTTAATTCAGGGAAATCCAAATTAGGATTTCAATCGGGTCGAATCGGTAGTCTCCATGGAGATGGGGATTTTTGGTCGTGGCTCCCAACTCGAAGCGTCAGAGGCGGCGGCGGCGAAAAGTGGATGGGCACTTGGATCGATCGTCTAGGGTTTGAGAGTATCGAATCAGCTTGACCTAGAATGGAAGCAAGATGAAAGTGAAGAGAAAGGGTCGGTTCAGCTAAATAAATAAATAATTTCTCTTTGGAAAAAATTTGTCCAAGTACCCAGATCGGTGCCGATCCAAATTACACGATCCACTCCCAATTCCTCTAGCATGACGTTCTTGATGTTTGTGTGCATCCCTAAAGATATCAAGTCCAGATTGCTTCGCAGTCATGAGCAATGAAGATTCATATTGAAAGCTAACCAGCATATAACAGAAAACTTCTCCAGATGGTTCGACACAATCATTAAAACTCCATGAAACAGAAACAGGGAGATATCCAATTCCAGAGAACACCTTGTTTCCAACAAAAGCATACTCTGAGGGGAAAATGTTAACCGGGTTTTTAACCTAGCAAACTTCAAAAGAAGTTAGAGCATTCAGAATAAGCCAGAATGATTCAAACCTTGACCGGATGGCTTAAAAGATCAAAACAAAGGTCTCCAAGGAGTTTGGCCTAGAAATATGCTAACATTTCGGTTCGATACCGATCCAATCCAATTGGATCGGTACCAATCCGAATTGTTGATTAGGGGATGCTCCAATCCTCTTGCATTACACTTCTATGTCTCCACTAAGCTTATCTACCAAGTTTTTAACATTCCAAGCATTCGAGTTCAAGAAGTGAAGACTTATCCGATTCAGACTATAGTTCAGTAAAACCCATCGGTGAATCATCATCAAAACAAGTCAACAAGCTATGAAATCACATGGAGAGTATCAAAACAAAGTACGTAAGAGAGCCAAGTAGTCGAAGCATAAAAAATGCTTAACTATTTGGATCGGTACTGATTCAATCTAATTGGATCAATACCGATCCAAATAGTTAGCTCTTACGACCCCTAAGCTTTCTGGGCTCTTTCTTCATACTATGTGTGGGATTCTAATAAAGCGGCTCTGGCCTAAACGCTCTCTGACTCCTATAAATACCATCCCATCTGCAACAGAAAATAGATCGGATCTAATCGGATCTCCGCTGAACTAACGGCAACAACTTTGCCATTGTTTCTTCACTCCTCTTCTCCCTCACAATAGCCATTAAGGGCAATTGAGATCCTTCTGGTTGTCTCTAACAATAGTGGCTTGATCTAACTTAGGAAAGAAGAATCATATTGTAATCCAAACTCCTTTGTAATAGTAGTTGATCAATAAGAGCTATAAAGTGGACGTAGGCTTCATTAACAGTCGAACCACTATAAAAATCTTCTTGTCTCTTTACTATTTATGCTCTTTTTACAATTATTTTCTATATTATTTGCTCTGAAAAACATAGCTGTTGCTTTCACACTCAATCCAGGGTGTTGATCCATTTTTTGGGTTAACAATAAGACTTTAAGCCTTTCTAGTAGAGGTTTCAGAATTCTTATTGAGTTGTTAGCTTAACATTGGTCTTTTCTAGACCCTTTGATGGATAAACCAATGACTGATCAAAAGGATACAGAGAACTAGATTGAGAGCTATGGAGTTGAGGGAGTCAAGTTCAGGGCTCCAAGTCTAGATGACGACTGGAGTGATCCCCCTTAAGGGTTCATCACTTGGACGTTAGAGCACCTAGCAAATAGAATATCGCTTCCCCTTGCCCCTTTGTTTGTCGACATTCTTGAATTTTATGGACTTAATCCAAGCTAACTTAGGGTCGTCTCGTATAGCACTCTATCCACTTCAGCAATCTTATACTAGAAGAAAGGGACCCAAAGCATGACCACTTTCGAGATTCACTATTTGTACAATTTGCATGGGTCACCCAGTAAGTCACTAGTTCCCCTGTATTTTCTTTCATTCTGGAAGAAAATGCCTATGCTCAAACCACTTAGCAAAGTAACGGCTACCCATTGGTTTTATGTGAGAATAGATAATCCTCGAATTATTGTTGAGCTACCGGAGACTTGTAAGTTTTCAAAAACTTCTCGTCTAAATGCTCTTGCTTCTAAACTTTGATCTTACCATTCTTTAATATCTTTTCCCTTTTGAATCCCTCAGCAAAACTTGGGAGGGACAGGACCCCAACCCTCAAGAATCTTTATGATGCTAGGTATGAGGAAGTGATGAAAATCCCAGATGGGGAAATATTTAAGCACATAGTCCTTACCAAGGCCAATCTCAAAGCCGACGGCCACTATCATCTTTTGCTAAGTTCCATGGATATGATCCTCCTTCATCTGAAACTGTGTCAACGGATATAGTTGATCTATGTCACTCTAAAGAGCTTACTTTTTCTGACTCCAGAAATACAGAGACCGAAAGAAAAGATGCTACTCTTGAGGGTAAACTTTGGTTTTAGATATATTACAACACATACTCTAGGATGTAACTTTCATGAAATATAAACTTGCTCACCTAACCTGTTTTTTTTTCTTTTTATGTGATAGTATCTTCTGATGAAGTGCTCGACATAGGTGTGTGGCTACTGAACAAACCATCTTCTTTCATTCCTACTTGATCGAAACCAGCTTTAAATGATCCGTCCGAAGTTAAGAAATGGAGGAAACAGAGGAATATCCCTCCTGCTAAAGTCACTCATGCCCCTGACATCCTTGCTTTAACTAATTCTCCAAGGGATCAGGTAAACCGAGTGGTTGAGGTAACTCGTTCCGCTTTGATGCCCGTTTATCCAAGGTTGTGGGGAACTCTCGAGTGGAGTTAGCTAATGACATAGGCAGCTTCAGGAGGATGATGAGCGTGGGGTTGGAGGATCATCTCAGGGTATAGATCTTTTTTTACTTCTAAAATATATATCTCTTTATATTTCATATGAACCTCCTTTCTTTAGGTTTTAGCTGACTTCTTGTTTCTGTACCGAGGGTTTCAAAAGATGGATGGAGAATTAGAAAAGGCTGAGACTACTGAAAAACAATTTGCTAAATTCAAGGAGAATGTCGAGAAGGATGCTCAGGCTAAAAGGGAAAACAATCTTTTGGAACCGAAGACATCAGAGACTAGAATTGATGATTTAGAGAGAGCTTTAAAAGATCGAGAGGACAAGCATCAAAAGACTTAAGACGAATTAGAAGAAGCCAAGGAGAAGATCCTGGGCCTGGTTACCAGGGAGAGGTTGACAAAATAGCTATCACCGAAGCCTTTAAAATTATTTACAATGCCTATGAATATAACCGAGACAATGGCATGATATTTTCTATAGGTTTTAATCCTAATGGCAAGAAGATTAAGGAGAACTTCTCTTAGAAATACGAAGAAGCACAAGCTTCGATAGATGTAGGGCCCTCGGTACCGACGGAGGAGAATGCTGATAGAGAAGAGGTACGCCATTATTCTGAACCTCAAAAATCCTCTACTGATGATGTTTAAGCTTTTAATGTGTAATAATTCTAGTACATCTTCTTTATACCTTTGCTTATGGTGGCCAACGACTATGGTAGTATTTTTGTTTGGTGTTGGATTTATGATGAACTATTTCTTTACTGCTTTCATCGCGTCTATTCTGAAGTAATTTTCTCTTTAACCATATTTAAACAGAAAATTCGAATTTCACCTCTCACCAAGAAGTATTATGGAAGAGGAGCCAAACCAGAAACTTAGGATTGCTGCCAACCATAGGCACCCTTAAAATCCAACCAAAATCCAGTAGATTAAGAAATGTATACTTGTCCAATAAGATTGAGGATATAGGAAACACATGACCAAACCTGTGCCATATCACTTAAGTTCCTCAGGCTTAAGGGTTCTGGGTTAACCAACCAAATCTTGGATCTTAGGGATTAATTAAAGCTTGCATTAGATGACCGAGACGAGGTCTTTTAAGAATTTTCCCAACTCTCTAAATTGCATCCAGGAGACCCTCAATTAAAGAACAAAAGGCTATCCTTCCTCAGAAGATTCTACGATACAAATCTAACTATAACTTCGAAGGCTCTTCTTGCTTACCGGAGTGTAACTCCATCCCCATTGGTTATTACCGAAGGGAAGACTCCTGAAAGCAAACCTATTTTGGAATATGTTCCTTAATGTATTTCAGAAGCTGACCTTAGGCTGCCTCTAGTAGATTCTTCTCCTTCAGAACTCTCTGTACCAAAGGGTGGTTTTGGGGAAAGGACATCTCTTTCTCTAATATGGCCAGCCCCTCTGGGTCTCTTGCTGAAACTAGGAGTAGAGGTCTTAAGATCATTTTAGCTACTAAGGAAAAATTTGCTTATCTTAAAGGATCATGAATTCTGTACCTTTTATTTTTTCACTATCTTATTAATTTTCTACGAAATGAAATAGAATTGCCTCTAAGATGATCTGTCTTTTCTGATTTTAATTTGAATCTCTTATTAGGGGCAATTATGTCCCAACTGCTTAAGACTAGAAAGAGATAATGCCTCCGTGCAATGGAGTCTTCATGATAAGATAACCAAACTGACGAAATATAATCATGATCTAGATTCCAACATTCATGTCATTCTGGAAGACAATGAATCCTTAAAACAAACTCTTGAGCGGCTATCCAAGAAGATTTCTGCCATCCTGGAGGCAGTGCCGATCACCGGTCAAGCTTTAGATCGGTTATTTCAAGATAGTGGGAGTCTGCGTCTATTCATAGATAGCAGTTGGATGATACTCACCGAGGCTTACAATAATCAAACTCCAAGAACTTGAAACTGGAAATAAATATACCAAATAAGTTACGATTGCAGCCCCTTCGGCTCATGGAAGAGATGGAGGTTGTGCTACCATGAGGCTTCCTTCTTCTTACAGGACTATGGTTGTCTCTACCGGCTCTCATTCCTGACCTTCTCAACCTGAGAGGAGTTCTCCCTTGGTTCCAGTGCCTACTGCATCAAACATTCTTGTTTGTACCAGGGATGGTCGAAGAATTTCATTTAGGAAATTTTGGATGGAATGGGTATCTAGGACATATGATAGAATGGAAAAGCATTTCAAATCCCACCTGGAGAAGGCTGTTAAGGAGGCCGAAACTAGGGTTAAAAATATGTATGAAGGCTTATGAGACATCGCCCCCCTTTTTTGTTTTGAATGTACTAATAATCACTTGGATAATCTTTCTATAATGCCGAGGCCCTTTTGTCCTTTCGATTGACTTGTTCTTTCAATTCAGGCCATCTTGCTTGCCTTTTCTTCATTTATTTCTATCTCGACGTTCTTCTTGCCCCCTGGCATCTTACCACTGATGTCTTTGGTGTCTATACTTACTAGTTCGATACCATCCTTAGGGCCCTGATTGGAATTTTTACCCAATACCCATTCTAACTTAGGAACTCTCCTCCTAAGACTCCAATCTTGTTGGGAATTTACCCAATTCTGAACTTATGCATGATACTTCTTGATCGTGGCTCACTATTATTGAGGATCTACCTAACATCTAATCTAATTATGAATCTACCTAATTCATGGTATTTCTTGACCATGGCTCACCATTATTGGGAATTTACTCAATATTCTAATTTAATTGGGAATCTACCCAATGTATGGTACTACTTGACCATGGCTTACTATCATTGGGAATCTACCTAATATTCTAATCTAATTAGGAATCTACCAAATGCATGGTACTTCTTGACCATGGCTCACTATCATTGGGAATCTACCCAACATTCTAATTTAATAGGGAATCTACCCAATGCATGGTACTATTTGATCATGGCTCACTATCAGCATGCATTCTACTTTTCAATGTCTTTTTAAACCCAGGTGATATGGCCTTACACTATGTAGTGCATCACGGTGGGAGTGATCTTATGGTGAAGTCTACCAACTTATCGTTGGGTCCAAATCTACAGTCACTTTTGGCGGGCATCGACCATCTACAACCACTTTTGGCGGGTGTTGGCCATCTACAACTACTTTTGGCGGGCGTCGGCCATCAAAAACTATTTTTAAGTTAACAGTCATATGGAACGCTAGTTGTAACTTGGTAAAGGGAAATATGAATCCTTTAAAAAGAGTGCTTTCGGACTATTTTGTAAAAGACTTTTAAAATCACACAGTTTATAAATAACATTGTTCCATAGAAGATTTGATCCAAGTTTGAGAAGGAAAAAGATTGATAGAATCAGCCTTTTTAGAAAAAGTGAAACTCTTCATTAATCTTGTCAGATCAATGGAAGAGTTTCAGTCCTTAAATCCTAAATGTAGGTATGATATGCAAAAGTTCTTAAGGAGAGAGGACATACTAAAAGAGATACCATAGATGCTAAAACTTGAACGCACCCCCAAGTAAAGACTCGGTAGACAGGGTTATGTCGAAGAAGAACGCACTGAAAAAAAGCCGAGACTTCGTAATTAAACTTCAAGAAATCCGAGACATGAGGTGCCCCTTAAAGTTGAAACTTTGCAGAAGACGTTATACTCGGAAGAGCATATTAATAAAACTGGTATCTTCCATTTGACCATGGGAATTTGATTTATAAATAGGATTCCTCTTGCAACTTCATTTTTGTAGAAAAGCACCATATGCATTCATTTGGCAAGAGTTGCATGGAATTCTCCTAGAGTCATAAATTCAGAACAAAGTAAATAATTTCGAAACAAGATGTTCAAACTAACAATTAATAAATTTGGTTAACTTTCCTTTTTGTATGGATTTCTCGATCGCATAGGAAAGCTTTCAGCGTCTGTCCATCTTCTGCCCATTTGTCAAATGATAGATACAATACTTCTCACTCTTAGGGTCTTCTCTCTTTGATGGAGGGTAATCCGGGTAAGAGAGGTCTTTACGAGTTTCTAGGAATATCTGAGACAAGCTTTGGTTGAGTGAAGCAAGAACTTGGTCTCGTTTGATCTGCTTCCAAGAATGTATAGTAGAAGTATCCAGAAAAGCTCATTTAGTAGGACGAGATGGACCTTTACTTATCATTTTACGATACTCATGTCCTTGATTTTTTTTTTCCATAGCCTTAACCATCCCTTGAAGTTGAGCAGACTCTTGGAGAGACTTCTGATGATACTCTAAAAGCTATCTATTCTGGAGAGCTTGAAGTTCATAGACGGGATCATACTCCTGGTCTCGCTCTTTTTCCGAGACGAAGGTAGGCATACGCTTATTGTTGACTTCTTTTATGAGTTGGATGCAGGGGTTGAGGGGTAACTCCAGGGTTTGTTCCTCATTTTCAAAGTAGTCATAATTGGAGAGATGATGTCGTTGGATTTTCCGAAATAGAACAAATGGTGGAGGTTTAGGGCCCTCCTTCTAGCATCAAAAATGCTAGTGCAAAATTTTATCTACACCAACACCCCAAGATTCAAAGGTATAGCTTCGGAAGCTGGTTGGATTATTGAACCCAACGAAGAGATTATTGAGTTATAATGCAATCAAGCTTAGGTTACGAGATGATGAACTGTAGAGTCGTAATAGCAAATGCAGAAAAGGTAAAGTACATAAAGTAAACAACACCGAGACTTTTATAATGGTTCGGGCCTGAAGTCCCTACGTCCACTGTCCTTTCCTTATTTAGTCACTCTTATCTGGTTGAGAGGCTTATTACATTGAGTCTATATATTTCTGCCATTAATGAGCTTGTAAAGAGAGATCTAATATAGGAAAGCACAATATGATTTTATATCTTAATACTTTTTAGTGCTTGAAAATCCTTGCACCTTGGAATTACCGCCTATTTATAGCCAGTATGATGTAATGCCTTTGGTGGAGAGTCTTCTCCTTGGATTGCTGGAGTGGCCTATTGAGCGACTACGATTTGAGCTCGTATTGAATATCTAATGATGCTACTTAGGAGGCGTAGATTGGTGACTTGTTTCCCTCACAAATGGCCCATTCACGTCTGAGCCGTTTATTATCTTGTTACATTAAGCTAAAGCTTCAAGCCTTAGACATACTGACGGGCTTTGTCCTTTAGCTTTCCAACTTATCCTTCTGATACAGGCCGACTTTCTCAGTTTTATATGTCTAGGTGGTGTAGTTAGTTGATTTGAGACATACTTGGGAAGATAATCACTACTTTTGTTGTTGGGATATTTGGGTTAACACTATTTTTAAAATGCTAAGCTCAATACCAAATGAAAGTCGATGCATGGTGTGACATATATGCGAAATATGGATGATCTATAATATGGCAAAATACAACTTAAGCTAATAATATAACTAAGATAAAAGAAAGCAGTAGGTAAATGATTGCACCAGCGATTTTTATACTGGTTCGGACTTCTCATCCTACATCCAGTCCCAGACTCCTTTTGAAATTTCACTAAATACTCACTTCGTCCAGAGGAACAGGTTTCAACTAGACCGCTCAAACAAGCGAACAGGACTTCAAAACCTTGCTTGAAGATCACCAACGGACATCACTAAAACAGAGTAAATTCTGACTTTGACTTTGATGTGTTCTTGATAACACGGATAAGTCTCTTTTCAGCACACTCTTCCTATAAAATCCCTTAATGATGTTGAAGTGAACATGCATAATTTAGGAAGTAAGAAATTGGTTTTAAAAGCTTTTGATTTCAATACAATATTAGAGAATAGAAATCAAAGAGCAAGAGATTGTTATGAAAGTGTAAATTAGGTCTCTATTTATAATGTTAGAAAAGCTTCCATGAAAGTTACGACTATTTAAAGAGTTGCATCTTTTAAGTAAACAGAGATAACTCTTCGCCATTAGAATCCTTTATTCAAATTGTAGTTGCTATCAGTATCTCAAGCGTCTGACTAGTCAACTCGGACATCTGATCTTTTTATTAAAAAGCCTGTTAAAAACATATCAGACATTTGGTAGAAGACCACCAGACGTCTGAACAAGTTACAGAAAGAAATATGTTTATTTTTCCTAGATTTAGACGTCTGGTTTAATGGTATAAATGTATTATATAGAAAATTTGTTAAAACTTACTCAGACGTCTGATTATAATCCTTGGACGTCTGTCGATTTCTAGAAAGGAATAAGTTGTTTTTGAGCTTGATTCGGACATCCAAAATTTCCGAGTTAGACATCTGACTCCTCTTGACTATTTTGAAAATTTATCCTTCTGGAAATTTTGAATTTAAAATCCATTTTAAAATCGATTAAAATATTTGTATATGTGTGTATCATCAAATGATATAGTATAAGTTTTATAGATTAGTGAAATAACGACTCATTTGAGATATGGTCTTTATTGCTTGAGCATATCAGGTAGTCGTTTTTCCTTAGTCTTCATTGTTGAAATATCCTATAAAGATCAACTTGTTCAAGTGCATTGAAATATATAGTTGTTTCGTTAAAACTCAAAAAAGCAGGTTTTAACACTATATAAGGTATACTATCACTTCTAGAGATATTGTATAAACACCACTTTTGGAGTGTTATACTAAAAATACTATGTCAATAGTCTACTTGTGGAGTATTATAGTAATATACATTTTCTCTTTTATGGATATTTTATAAACCCCTTCTAGAGATATTTTACCATCACCGCTTCTGGAATGTTACATATCTCTTATAAAAATACAGTATATGCACTACTTTTGGAATGTTATATCAATACACAATATATATTTCTATATATATTTTATAATTACTACTTTTAGAGTAGCATAAATTTTCTCTTTTGGACATATTTATTGTCACTAATTCTAAAATGTATTATCAAATATACAAAACAATAACAAAATAAGACGTGATAAATAAAAGTTAGATGTGTAAGGTAATATCGCTACTTCTAGAGTATAATATTATTATATAATCTCTTTTGGAGATAAATTATTATCACTACTTCTTGAGTTTTATATGATGCTCCTTTAGGAGATATAACGTTACTTTTAAAGGAAGTGCAATTTGACAAAACAAAAACAAAATTCTAGAACATCTCTTCTTTGATGTTGGATTTTGGAATATAAATATTAAAAAAACTTTAAAACATCTATTTAAGAGATTAACACACACACATACATTCATAAACATGAATAGTATGTAAGATGGGTTATCTCTTCTGGGGAATATTAATTGTATTGCTTTAATAAAATAGCTAGGCATATGTACAAAAAAATAATTTATCAAAACTTCTGCTTTTGATAACAAAGTATGATTAGTAAAATTCAGATCTATTTTTCTTACTTTTTCATCACTTACTCAAACTTTAAGTTCGAGTTATATTAAATATTTATGAATCTAAAATAAAACATTTCATAGTTCTATTCAATATCTCATTTCTAATTCAAATCAAAATCATGTATAACCAAAAGAGAACCTTGCATGTGAAATGTGATGCAAAATTATATTAACCTTAACTCATTTATTTGTTTTTCTTATATAACAAATGAAATGGTAGTAATAAATATCAATGCCAAAGAATAGGAAGGTGATGGATCTTTATCTTTTGAGTACTTATAGCACTGTAATGAAGTAAAGGGCTTCATATTAGAAATAATACGTTTATTTATTTTCTTCCATAACAAATGAAACTGTAGTAATAAATATTAATGTAAAGAATAGGAAGATGGTAACCACTGAATAAATGGTATTATTTGTCCAAGAAAAGGACATCCTAATAAGCATCATCCAATCATGTCATATATAGGAATATGAACAATAAATCCCATAGATCAAAGGGTGTCTACCTAATAGCAAATCCTAGTCCTAAATATATATTTTATTTTAATAATTCAACCTTTTGATCTTTTTTTAAATTGAAACTTCTGGTTCTTTATTATGAGAAAACTTGAAATTTAATAATTCATGAAAATTCAACATTTTATCTTTATGGAAACTACAGGTTCTCAAACTTTTTTTTCTAAATGCTAGACATTAAACTTATCGTGTATGATTTCATTAATGTTTCCATTCACTTCAAGTGTGCTAAATCAAGATCAATATTGGATTTGAACTTTGATATGACCTTCTAAATATATATTATTATTATATATGTTTCTTCAAGGAACAATAAAATATTTCTTCTGGAAATATAAATCATATCTAAATTCATTCCTAAAATCTTCATTTAAACCCAAATCCAAAATAAAAGGTTTTCAAAATGAAAAACTTTATTTACCAAGCATGTTTATATTGCTTAGGTTTATATGACAAAGCAAAATGCAATCAAACTTAATCAATTTATTTGAATCAACGACAAAAATGTCCAATTCAAAACTTGCTTTCCAAAATAAATGAATTCAAAATCATATAAAAATAAGCAAGTTTTAAATCAATTCAAACCCAAATTCAAAAATCATTACGTTCAACATTTTATTCTTAAAACATGTACAAATCTCAAAGATAAATCATTTGAGCATTATATTAAATCAGTAATATAATAAGGTTAGAATAATAGAACTTAAAAAATAAAATATACAATAGAATGCGATCTGAAATTTAAACTAAGACAAATAAGATACACAATGAAATGAGACTGAAAATTAGATCTATAATAGAATAGGATCTAAAAAGATAAGATCTATAGAACGAGCTGAAAAATTGCATACCATTTGAGGTAACGTGCTGTAAAATGTAAGAAGCCACTAATGCAAATAGAAGAATATATGAAGCCATTATAAAAGAGAAGGTATTTTATTTATTTTCGGTAGATAGAATACAATGCATAAAACTCTATTTATAGACTTAAGGTGAAGGATGAAGACTACCATAATACACATATAATATTTAGCATATTCACCCTGATAATTTATACATATTAAAACTAATTAGTAATTTTCTGAAGTATATAGAAAGTTAAAGATAAATACAAGATGAATTGAAACCTTCTTTAAGTGATGGAAAAATCACACCAATTATATTCATGACAACTAGAAATAATAAGATTTAAAACAAAGGTTTAATCAAGTAATTCCTCTTGTATTACATAACACATATATGGGCTGGCTATTTGGACAAAAAATTAGACACAATTGGTGACACAATAGACCTGGACCATTGGATCATATTGTTGTTCACACATAGGGTTGAGATCAGAGGGCAATTTAATGGATGAGATTCATTGTTTCACCAAGTGTGCTACCATTTTGTGTCCCAATATATTTTCCCATATATATATGACATATATACTAGTTTGAAATTTTTATGTTAATGAATAAAGTTTATTAAATTATTTTGAAGTAAAACAAAAATTAAAACAATACGATAAAGCTATTTCAAACTTATTTAAATTCGAGTTAAGATTATTTAAAATAAATTGGAATTTTGGCTATAAATATCTCTGTGTGCGCGCACACTTACACGCTCTTTATAATGTTTATGTATATATTTAAAAAATCTGAATACAACTTGGGTGAATACTTTTTTAGTTGACGTTATTTTCAATTCTTAAACAAGCTATTTGAAAAATATATTAATACGAAACAACTTTCGTGTTCATCACTTTTAAAACTTACGAAGTATAATAATGTTAAAACATGTCTAAAGAATGATAAAAAATAATGGATTAGGTAAGTATTTTTAGAGTTATTGTTATACCGCCTTTTGACCAGGCAGTATATCATAAAAGTTGGCTAAATGACATCTGTGATCATCAAGGCAGGAAGCCTAGAGAGACGGTTATTAGGCTCGAAAATCAATGATATTTGGTACTATGGACAATAGTTGGACAGATTCAGATCGGGTCCCAATCAAGGTACAATCAATATGAAGTGATAATGAAAGCCCCATGAGGCTACGTTTCAAATTTCAAGTCAATCGGAGTTTGTATGCTCGAGTTATGGACAAATGAGAATTTATATGGATCGATCTAGAACAATCCATAAAACAACGTAAATCGACGAAGATCGATCAATATCACAAAATCTACAAAGCCAATGCACTTGAAACTTTCATAGCATCAATATATTGAAGAGTGGAACCCACCAAAATGATCGCATGACAAAACTCCCAAATCTTGGTATAGAGGTCGATCGTTATTGGAACGATCATACGAATCAGCATAACGATCCATAATTTTACGGAAAACGCGATATCTCGCAAACGGTATGTCAAAATTGCATGAATTTTGGAGAGCAAGTAGCTAACATAGTAGGGAACCCAAAAGATCAACCACAGCTTAAAAGGATGAAGTATGGAATGATCTATTATGATCCAGTTTCTAGTTAAAATAGCGAAGATCGATCGATATCTCACAAACGGTAAGTCGGAATGACACGAAACTTTGGGAGCATGGACTAAAGGCATAGAGGACCCCGTATAAATGATCGTAGCCTTATTAGAGTTAGTATGGAATGATCAGCCTAAATTATTTTTGGTGTCCGATCGATCCCAAATTTTTTGGGTCGGGTCGTTTGGGCCTCGAGATTCTTCTATCGAAATTTCAGCTCGATCCATGCACATCTTCACCTATAAATACAGCAGGCTTGGCTCATTGCAAGGGGCTTTTTTTGGCTCTCCTTCGTCACTTCCTATCTCTTCCTCCATTATTTTTCTAAGGAAAAAACAACTGTACTTGTAATCTTACAGTATAAATAAAAGATCATTGGAGTGGACATAGGCCGGAGATAGCCAAACCACTATAAAACTCGTGTGTTCCTTTACTTTTTCTGCTATTTATTCTGAGATATGTGTTCTTATCTTTCTATTTGGATATTGTTTTTGGAAATTGGTGCTTTCACATACAATTGGATGTTTGTGATCATTTTTGGTGCAAACATTTTGGTGCTTTCACTAAGAGCTAGCCCCCTCGAATTTGGAGTTCAAATTTCGAATCAACTAGAGAACTTAGAATTAGAGCAATGGTGAAACCATCAACAAGGAGACAGATAACAGATAGGAGCCATCATGAAGGGAGTCAAGAGGCTTTCTCAGGAGCTAATCAAACCTCAATCTACATCACCAGAGACGAGATGGAAACGATGATGGATGCTATACGGGAAATGATGCTAAAGAGACAAGAGGAGATGATCCAAAATCTCCTTGGGCATATGGGACAAGCTGGAGCACAAAACCAAGGGAATGGAGTAGTAGGAAATGCTGGAAATATGGATCATAGAGTTGGAGCAATAGGAGCCGAGGATAACCAGAATCAAGACCAACGAAACATAGCTAACAGGATACAGGATGGAGTGGAACAGCTGGGAGCGGCCCCTGACCAACCAAGAACGATCGGGGTCGATCGATCCATACTTGGGGGCATACCCCCGGGTCATGCTGGATCGATCCCATGCAGGATATCGGGCGGTGCTGTGTAGTTTGGCATTGATTGGAATGTGGATGCTCATTCAGAAGAGCATATTTCAGGATTCCCTCTTGGACTCAAGGCGGGGTAGGTTGGAGACAATGATCAAAGACCACTACTGGATGAAAATGATAGGTTGGCAGAAATAATCAGACAGGTTATGAGAGGAGGATTGGTAAATAGGGATTTGGAAGATGTAAATAGGAGTTCCTACGCTCCTAATATCAGGCAAGCTAGGAATCCACCGGAGTTCAAACTACCAATGGTTGAGAATATGATGGAAAAATGGGTCATGTTGTTCATCTAACGAGATACATGAGACACGCAGAAGTACTGGGGGCATCGAAGGAAGTCATGGCACGGTGCTTCCCCTTATACTTAATGGATATAGCTGCACTATGGTTCAGACAGTTGGAAAACGACTCTATTAGCACATGGATGGAATTGATCAAAAGGTTTATGAGGAAGTTTAGGGTTCACATCTCGAGACTTAAAAATGTGATGAGTTTGGCAACACTGAAAGAGGATCGGAGAGTCCCTGAGGAGTTTTCTAACACAGTTTAATGTCGCGGCAGCATCGGTGGATCATCAAGATCCATCCATGGTTTTGATGGGAGTTGTATCTTGAATTACTAATGGCATGGAGTTCAAGGATTCATTGGCGCGAGATCTACCTATGGATCTTGTGGAGTTTTATCATAAAGCAGAAAGGTTCCTGCGGTAGGAAGATGACGAGCCAACAAACCAAAGGTGAATGTTATGCAAAGTGGAAGATCATTATGAGATGTAAATAAGAATGATAAAGGCAAATGAAAAATGAATGATGGCATTAATGTGTCAAACAGACAATGGAGAGAACCAAAATTGTCTTCTTATGCGGATTTAACTGAATCTCTGGAAATGATTTATTTGGATACTTGAGGACACCTTCAATACCGAAGGTCGACAAGGAGGGAACCTTCCGAACACGAGCGGGCATCAGGAAAGCATTTCCTATTCCATGAGCTGGAAGGGCACAATACAAATGACTGTAGGCATTTAAAGGATATAGTTGAGGAACATGTGAGGAGTGGTCAGTTGCAACAATACGTGAGGACACGGGCTGTGGCGGTGGAACATGAGCAGCCACCATCCACCTCGAATGAAAATGGCACTGGATCAAGGCATCCTCGTCAACTTGTCATCAATTGATTGGGATGGCATGGAATAAGCAATAAACTCCGTGGTAATACAGTTAAGTCACTTACACATGTATGGGATCAAGGATGGTCCCTAGGCATGCTCTGAGATAATGAAGAACCATAGTGCTCGGGTTTGTGAAATTTTGTTTTTTCTTGTTTACTTCAAACTCTGGGTTTTTTGATATTTTGGTTTATTAGTTTTTTGGTTGTACGGACTCTTATTTTATATTTTGGCAAATGGACTTTGGAATGCTTAAATCTGGATTAATGTAATAAATAACACAGGTCGCGGCTGTGACCGCGACCGGAGAGACGGTGCAATAACCGCAAGTCGCGAGTCCCTTCGTCGGAGTGCAACAAGATGGATTTGTACATGGGTTAAGTTCTCGATCGGGGATCGAAGCCAGAAATGGATACCCCATGGATTAAGTCCTCGATTGGGGATCGAGGCCGGAGAAGGATACCACATGGATTAAGTTCTCGACTGGGGATCGAGGCTGGAGAATGATACTCTATGGGAAGGATACCCCACGGATTAAGTCCTCGACTGGTGATCGAGGCCTTAAAAGAATACCCCATGGATTAAGTCCTCGACTGGGGATCGAGGGTGAAGAAGGATACCTTATGGATTAAGTCCTCAACTAGGGATCGAGGCTGGAGAAGGATACCCCATGGATTAAGTCCTCGACTTAGGATTAAGGCCGGAGAAGAATACCCTAAATATCGCGCTATGTCCCGACCGAAGAGACGGACCAGAAAAAGCAAGAAGTAGGCCGCTTCGTCGGACAGCGACATGATCGGCCTACTTGTCATTATGCCCTTCTTTCCAGAGAGCGAGTGTAGTATAGCAAGAGCTCGGAGAAGCTATGATCGACTAGGAGAGGTCGGGGATTTGGATATGGACCTAGAGCGGTCCCTGATTTGGCTAACGATCCGAAGAGGTCATGGATTCAGATATCAGCTTCGAACATCAATGAATTTGGCTTTGGATGGATACAGATTTAGATAAAATGATCTTAAGAGATCGTGGATTTGGTTAGTGAATTTGGAATGGATATCAGCTCAGAACAGTCATGGATTTTACTAACGATCTGGGAGATCAAGGAATTGGATTGGCAACGGATTGGATTCTGGATTGGAATATTCGGCTATCAATGGATTATGGATTTTAGATTTTGGATTTATAGCAATTCAAAACATGCCTTCCTACTGCAAAGCATGTTTTGGGGAAAAATGTTATACCGCCTTTTGACCAGGCAGTATATCATAAAAGTTGGCTAAATGGCTTCTGTGATCATCAACGCAGGAAACCCAGAGAGACGGTTATCAGACTCGGAAATCGATGATATTTGGAACAATGGACATAGCTGGGCGGATTCAGACCAGGTCCTAATCAAGATACAATCAATGTGAAGTGACAAGGAAGGCCCCGTGAGGCTATTCAAATTTTAAGTCAATCGGAGTTCGTATGCTTGAGTTATGGTCAAATGAAGAATTTATATGGATCGATCTAGAACAATCCATAAAACAGTGTAAATCGACGATAATCGATCAATATCTCAAAATATAAATAGCCAATGCACTTGAAACATTCAGAGCATCAATATTTTGAAGAGTGGAGCCCACAAAAACAATCGCATGACAAAACTCTCAAACCTTGGAAAAGAGGCCGATCGTTATTGGAATGATCGTGGAAATCAGCATAACGATCCATAGTTTTATAGAAAATGTGATATCTCACGAACTATACGTCGGAATTGATCAAAATTTGGAGAGAAAGTAGCTTGCATCATGGAGCAACCCCATGATCGATCACAGTTCAAAACTTCCAAACCTTGGAAAAGAGGCCGATCGTTATTGGAACGATCAGTACAAATCAGCATAACGATCCATAGTTTTACGGAAAATGCGATATCTCACAAACTATACATCGGAATTGCACAAAACTTGGAAAGCAAGTAGCTTACATCATGGAGCACCACCATGATCAATCGAAGCTCAAAAATCCTAAATCTTGGAAAAGAGGCCGATCGTTATTGGAACGATCGTACAAATCAGCATAACGATCATAGTTTTACGGAAAATGCGATATCTCACAAACGGTGCATTGGAATTGCATGAAATTTGGAGAGCAAGTAGCTAACATCATGGGGAACCCATGTAATCAATCATAGCTCAAAAGGATGAAGCATGGAATGATCTCCTATGATCCAATTTCTAGTCAAAATATCGAAGATCGATCGATATCTCACAAACGGTAAGTCGGAATGGCGCGAAACTTTGGGAGCATGGAGTAAAGGCATGGGGGACCCCATAAAATGATCGTATCCCCATTGGAGTTAGTATGGAATGATTGGCCTAAATTATTTTTTGGTGTCCGATCGATCTCAAATTTTGTGGGTCGGGTCGTATGGGTCTCGAGGTTCTTCTACCGAAATTTCAGCCTGATCCATGCACGTCTTCGCCTATAAATACAGTGGACTTGGCTCATTGCAAGGGGCTTTTTTTGGCTCTCCTTCATCACTTCCTATCTCTTCCTCCATTATTTTTCTAAGGTAAAAACAACTGTGCTTGTAATCTTACAGTATAAATAAAAGATCATTGGAGTGGGCGTAGGCCGAAGATAGCCGACCACAATAAAACTCGGGTGTTCCTTTATTTTTTTGCTATTTATTCTGTGATATGTATGCTTATCTTTCTATTTTGATATTGTTTTTGAAAATTAGTGCTTTCACATACAACTGGATGTTTATGACCATTTTTGACGCAAACAATTATAACGTTGTGTTCATTTGACCATAACTTTCAATGCTTAATCCGTTTGAGACGATCTTGTACTTTCTAGAAATCCAAAATAATAAGTAGAAATTTTTGCTTTATGGGTAATGCGAAATTTTATTGTTTGCTACGGGAAATCTACTTTCTAAAGATATGGGCATGTGGAATATAATGAATTTCAAAATTTTCATAGCTGTGTTAAACCTTTGTAACTTTTAATAAGCACCCTATTTTCACAATCTGGAAAATGTATTGGAAAGCAAATGAGTTATGCTACAACTTAACTTTTGAAATCATTACATAATTTTGTGTTATTGACCATTAAAACTTTGTCGAAAAGTTTCTTATATGAGAACGCAATATAGATCCTTTCTTACTTGAATGCCATACTTATTAAATCTTATATGAAAGCTTATGTATTTAATTCGAGTTAAGATTAGATACATATAATCTTGTTGGACTAACTTTTGGTGCATACTTGCATATAAATTAAGTGAACTTGCTTAAAAAGAGAGCTAAATAAGGTATGTTATATATAGGACTACTCAATGGCACCTCAAACAGTGCAGTACCCTTATAGCCCCCTGATTTCTACCACACAATTCAAATTAAATAGCATGGATTTCTCTCTGTTTCCACTAGCCATGTTATTTAATTGGGATTGCGTCGTGGAAATTAGGGAGCTATATGGTACTGTACTGTTTGGGGTGTCATTGAACACACTTCGTATGTGTGTGTGTGTATGAATATTTATTTTGTTATACATTGTGAATCCGATCATGTTCTGATTGTGTATAATTATATAATCATATTGTAATTATTCAAAAGGCTTTCTGTACAAAGGACACTATGCCAAAATTTTCAAAAATATCGAAACTTAAAAAAAATTCAGAAATTTTATACCTTTTGAAACTAAAGAAAATTTTCAAAAAGAATTACTAAAAGCTATACTCATATTGATTGTTACGTTTGTAATATAGTGTGATACATTCAAATGAAATGGAATGTTCACTTTTCTTGTGTATTATTGTGTTGATAAGATATTTCCGAATAAGTGATATAGATTACGTGGGGTTTTATCAGAGTGGCGCAATAGAAACATGGTAAATAATAAAGTGCCCATTGCTAGATTGAATGATTGGTAATTAATTGAAAGTTTTAATGAAATAATGCATTAGATGATAGACATATTTGTTTTTGTTGTATTTCTTGTACATGTATTTGTCGATGATATTGGTTAGATCAATAACACTACTCTTTAGCAAATTACGAGGGCATAATTTCTTTAAGGAGGAGAGTCTACAACATCCCTGTTCGAAGTTAAAATTAATAAAATATATTAAAACAGATTTTATGAATTTTAGTTGATATTTTATTGAATTTAATTCAATAAATATAAAATTTTGGATTTATTCGATAATAAAAAAGAGAGTATTGATTTAAAATTCAAAGTTAAAGCTGAATTGTGTTTTAAGAATCGAAAAGTTATCTGAAAATTTATTTTGGCAAATAAGTAATAACTGTGAAATTTTGGAATTTTTTGAGAAATAAATAATTATTTTAAAATTGTTTAAAACTGAATGGTGATGTTTTAGCAAATGAAAATTCATTAAAAATGAAATAAAAGTTTGGGAAAATGTCTCGAGTCGATTTTACAATGGGTAAAAATTACTTTGGTACATAACTTATAACGGTATCGATATTTTTTTAAAAAGAAAATTTCAAAATTTTCTTTTGCTCTTATTGGGCCAAACACCCACTCCCCCATATGCCTCCATCCTTATCGTGATTCATTCTTTCTGCCACTATTTCCATAGGCTTAAAAAAGAATACATGTCATCGCATAGGAGGCGGTTAGGCCAAGATGTGGTCGAGACATGGAGAGGCACGGGAACGACGGTAGGCTTACGCGCATGCGAAGAAGGAATTGGCGACCGAGGGTTTGTTGTGTGTTTGGGTGCGACGTGGGGTGCACACGACGAGATAAGGTGACTGGCAAATGGAGGTGAAACTCGCGATGGTTAATGTTGACATTGCGCGCATGTTAAGGTCAAGAATAATGTTGTTTTCGGAGAGTATATAAATCCCCTGTTGAATAATTGCAAGTGTATTGAATGACCTTCTCGATTTTTTTTCATTTGTTCAAATTTGAGTAAATATTGATTGATAATGACTTGGCAGCCTGATATGTTGAATTATAGTCATTATATGGTTGAATGTTTGGCCATAAAGTGATTGAAGATCTTATATTATTTGGTGCTCCTGTTGCTTTGGATTGTTATGATGAAGTCAAGCCATGTTTATTCATCAATGTAACGACCTGCAAATTTTACGCCTTTAATATTAAAGTAATTAAGAATGATTTTTTTAGAAGAGTGAATTAGGTGTCGTATTTATAACCATTGCGAATGTTTTTCTAAGACGATCAGTTTAGTATACAATTTTGATAAGTTTGGAATTATGGTTTGTGAAATAGAGACATTATAGTGTTTAACTAACGTACGTAGCTGTTTCAGGTCGAACTGGATACGCAACCCATAACCCAGCCTAACAACTATATAAATGAGGCTATGAAATCCTAGCTGTTATCTCTAATCTTAGTTTTCTTCTCTAATCTCGAAATCAACCCTAATTGCTGTCTACTGGCGATTAGCAATTTAATTAAAAGTAATTAAAAATCAAATTGTCCAAACTATATCGAATAATATATCATTAGAAAATTCTTGACAAGACGAAGAGGCTTCTGAAGTTAGTTTTTCAATCCGACACTCCAACTGACCAGAGTTTAGCGTACTTTTCTCAACCATCCATTTTAGGGTTTTGAAATCAACGGTAATTTGGCGACAATCGGAGGTTACTAAGGTGTAGAGCACATCGAATGGAGGCGATCCATATGGTTGGATCGTTGAATATGTGATCGAATCTCCTAGGAATCATGTAAAACCATTCGTTATTGAGTTTGGCGGGGGCCAAGTATGGAGGTGCTGGAGGTGGCCGGATTTTGGGCATGGGTAGCGGCGGCGATGGGGAGGAACGTAGTGGGGTCGGATCAGAGCAAAACGGTGTGTGGTGGTCGGTAGCGGCGGTCAAAGGAGCGGTCAAAGACTCAAAGGGAACTTAATGGGTTCAATTGCAGCAGCATGCGGAAGGGAAGATATATGTACTTGAGTAATTATATTTTATTAATTTAATACTAAATGTGCACCAATTAATATTTTAATAATATTTCTTATAACTTGAATATCTTCCACATACGAACTCCGATTCACATGCGGTTTCTTCGATTGGACTCGTATCATAATTCTGGACGATTTGATGTTGTTTGGCTGATTTTGGAGAATGTTGAAAAAATCACGTCGGTATGGTTTACTTAATTTAATTAATTGAATTTAAATTACAAAATAGATATCTATTGATGAAAAATTATAATTATTGACGTGCGTTGTGGTATATTGATAATTGTTTGATATTGTGGCTATTTTGGATATGTTATGCTATGTTGACTATTTATTATTGACTATTGTACTATTTAGTTTTTGATTGCAATCAATTTATTTAAATTTTGGATGTAATTGATTAATATAAAATGGATGAAATTGGTTAAATTAGATAAATAAATGGTAAATAATATGACTTAAATGAGTGCAATGTGTAATTAATAGTTGATTTTATTTAGTGTATATATGTTGTTTTACGACGATGGGATCGCATTAAAGATGGGTATGCGATGTTTTACCATTATTACTACTAGTTGATGTATAGCCAATTATGGTTACTTGATGATGAATAACATATTATTAATTCTAACTGGATTAGTACATGTTTGATGATACTGATGGTTGTGTTACTATTGTGGAGTGATTAGTATACATTAGATGATTTGTACTTACATTGATGGTGTATTATTATAGTTGGTAATTAATAATTTATGTAAGTATATTTATGTTGTGATTTTCTTATGGATTGGGGTTTTCATTGGGTATTGTTAGTGTTTAATGGCTGCGTGTTATTATTGTTGTGGTCATCCAATATGATGATCTGTTGTGATGGATGAGTAGGATAATGTTTTCTGCTTGTATTAATTGCATTGATTGTATTAAATTGCATTGGTTGCAATGGTTGAATGGATGCAATGGTTGAGTGGATGCGATGGTTGTTATGAACTAACAAGTATTTGGATGCAGAAGAAGAGCAGGAAATAGAGAGCTAGATGGGCTTGATCCCTCAAAAGAGGTATGTAGGCAACCTTTTTCTATACAGAAGCCACCAGATCCCTAAGGTTGGGTTGGGGTGTATAGAAATTGACGCAGTCCAAAATGTAGTTGAATCCTTTTTTTTCTTATATATCCGTACAGGTGTAAAGTTCCAAATGGGAGTATAAGTAGGAACGGAAAGTGGAGATTGCTGGACTATATTAGGATAGCTGATTTGTTATATTTTTCTATACTATAGTCATATTATTTATGTATTGATGATAATCGTTGTATTAAAATATAAATTTATTTAATGATGTAAATTAATTGTATAAGTGGTTAATAGTTATTTATATTGATGTTTGATTCTGTTGTGAGGTTCTCCCTTTTTATTTGCTTTAGAATTTTTATTTTTATCTATCCATGGTCCACTATTTTCATATCTGAAATTAGTTGTAAGTGTATCTGACGTCGTTTATGATCGATTTTAGATTTTTAAAATAGTGGATCATCACAATCAAATACAGGTTAAAATCTCTGGAATCAAAGTTTAATTTTTTTTAAATGATTTGATGTGACTTAAAAATTTACAATGTTAATAGTTTTGAAGGAAAATATTATTTAGAAAATAAAATGAAGTGTGTACATCATGGTTTTGAATTAAAATTGAAAGTTAGGTTTAATAAAGACATTTTGAGAATTTGTAAGGATTTTGTCAAAAGAAATTTCATTTTTAAACTGAATCATGGACTTATATTAAAATTAAGTTTAAAGGCAAATAATTTTAGTTTTAATTTTGAAAACAATAGCATATGAGGTTTATTAAATTAAATTGAATGAGATCTAAATATACAAGAAGAACTTTTGTCTCATTTCTCTCGAAATAGGTGTACACGTGCATGATGATATGCCATGTGTTGGAGATGTTTCATCCGGTCTCCCCGAACCAGACATGCCGGACCACCCAAAAGTCTCCCACCGAATCAAAGCCTTTCTAACTCCCACCGAATCAAAGCCTTCCTAACTCCCACCGAATCAAAGCCTTCCTAACTCCAACCGGACCAACCCATTGCCGGTCCAAATCTCCTGCCGAACCAACCGGACCAACCCTCCTGCCGGTCCTGCAATGACCCTAATTCTTAACAAAAAAAAAAAAATTCATACTTAGCTAAGACTACCTAGGGTCATCCTTCCCTATTCTCATATTATCCAGGATCTTTCACAATATAAAAATATTGTTTTAAATCTAAATCATTCCTAACATACATATATGAAGATATCTATGTTATATTCTACTAGAATCAGAGCATGATAATATGTAAGTAGAAATCCTTTTAAATCTATTAAAATGTGATAATTCCCTGATAAAAGATTAATTATTGTATCCTGATTTTTGACCATAGAATCCACTGGAAACATGTACTTTAGTCTGTTATTCTAATTAAGAAATGATCAAGTAATAATCAGGTGGAAGAAAGCTTTTAATATGGATGATTGTGTTAAAGTCTGTATAGTATCAAACTCAGGCTAAAAGAAAGTGGATCATAAGTGAACACAAGCAACATCTAGGCGTAATGGAAACGCGCCTAACTTACACATGAGAGGTCACGAGTTTGAGTGATATGCTGGTCGGTTTAAACCCAATTTTTGTTTTTCTTTTTATTTTTCTCCTGTATGGTTTAAAATCTGATATCTACCTATATCTACACATATATACTTAATTTTTGCCTATAATCTAACATACAAAACAATATTTCTTGCTTTATTATTTTTGAAACCCATTCCTACAACTGTTCTAGGAATTTATGTTTATATTTTTGCCCAAATATCAACATGTACACAGATATACATGTACATGTCAATGTCTTTGCTCATTTTCCAGAAAACTGGGTTCAAATGGTTCCTTGCTCCATTGATTTGAAGTGAACATTTGGCCTGACCTATGGTCTAACCATGTGGTTAATCTGACCATTCTTTTATTTGCATTTTACAAACCAGAATCTTCCCAAAACATTGATACTCCTTCTTTTCAAAAGCATGTTTATATATGTATGAATCAGACACCTTGTGATCAGATTTATATCATCCTTCCTAACCATAATTCTCTTTTAAAAATGCATATTCAGGGTATATACACTTTTACTTGCATTTGGACATATATCAATATCATGACTTGAAAATATAACAGTTATAATTCTTTCTGGATTTTCCCAATATAATTTCCTATATATCTATCTTTTGAAAGGACTTAGGATGAACTAAAATCATCATAAAATGATTATGCTTATAAAATCCAGGTTTTTCCTCTAAATCAAAAACAACTTTAGCAAATAGATTTTCAAATCAGTTTAACATCAATATCCTTAATACATACCAAACCAGAAATAACCAGAAACAACATAACACGTATTTCTTACAAGTTCTTCCTACTTAATACATTTAGATAGCCATATCAATCAGGAAATACATGCATGAATTAACACATTCTAGCTCTTATTTCTAATTATCTTAGCATTCTCTATTCCATATCTTTTTAATCTTGCTTACTTAGCTCCATCACAACCTGCAAAAGCATTAGTGGCTGCCCCATTATGAATGAGACACCCCCATGTGCCATGAGCAATAAGGGTCAGATCTATGATCTGGTGTGAGCATTTCTAACATATCCATGATATTAAGCTAAGGATACAGCATAAATGTACCTTGCATAACTTGACAGGTATTATCATGAATGATTAATGTATAAATTGATCAGGTATTCCCATATACATACACAAGAGCAAACATATGCATTAAAACAATTTTTATCTGGAACTACTAAGGTTCCTCATACCAACCCTAATCCCGGAAAGACCCAAGTTTCCTATATCATCATTTAAGGTTGCCTTTTCTTCTTATAAATTCCTGGCCTCATCTGCTATAAGGAATCAAAGGGACACATTGCCATGAACTAATTAACATCATGGCACAAAGATCTCAGGACTTAAACAAGCCATGTGTCAACTTGTCTACTTCAAATAGGACAAGCATTCCAGCAGCCTTCTTGGCACAAAATCCTTAGTTATATTACTAAGTGTATTCATGTTCATTTTATCAATGATAGCTAGGTGTACAGACCACTTATATACATGAAACATACTAGTTACCTTGCAGACATAATATTGCAAGCAAGTTAAAGGTTACTTTCTAGAGGTATAACACCCAGTCATTCCATCTCACATTATTTAGCATATAAACACCCTATTCAAACATATACCAGAATGTTTGCAACTGAGAATAAATGCATGGCTCTATTGGGTTTATTTTGATTTTGCAAGCAACTATGTTTAGCCAGATTTTTAATCTTGTTTAAACATAATTTTTAGGCTTGTAAATTTTCTGTTTGGTTTAGGGCTCAGCACTTATAGAGAAAGACTCCATTGCACCCTCAACCAATTATTTCAAGCCTCAGCACTATACCATTGTATATGCAGCTCATAGTTTTTTTTTTCTTCATTCTTTGTCTTAAGCCATGATTCAGACTAGTTAAAAATACTCTCTTACATGTTCTTTAAGGTTTTGGTATAACATACAGGGATGAAAATAGAACAACAAAGTTATACATCCATCATAGCAGATCATATCTCATCAAGCATTCATGAAACCATCAGTAGTCAACATGGTTTGTAAATCAAAACATGCAAAATATAGCATATAAAAGCTTGGCTGCCTAATCTCAGGTCTTAATGCCATGTATATGAGTGAGGATACTCACCTAAATGCTTACACAAGCTTAATCCAGAAAACCCCTCAAATCTTTAGCCTTTTCTTCCTCTTCTTCCTTAGGTTAATTAATTCAGTGGGAGAGTAGTTTTCTGGTTAGGCTCTTGATTTATATAAGGGTTCTACCTAGGGTTTTGGGTGATGCAAAATCCCTATTTTAGCCCAAACCAGAATCATGCATTTGGCATTGCATATTCTCTCCCTCCTAACCCTTAATGTCCCGGCCAATATTTTAAAACAAGGCTAAGTTGTGCCCATTTTCTTTTCTTTTCAGAAAGTGATTACTTTAAGTATTTTTATTATACTTACCTCATACATGATAATGGTGTGACTTTCTATTTTCTGCCTTTATACATTTGCTTTCTTGCACTTTGGTTCTTACTATTTTAGTGCTTCTTTTACTTATTTTTCCTTTATTAATTTTCTGCTCAAATAATATCTGTATATATACATTTATACAACTATGGGTGTTAGTTTAACTTTAACCTTCTTTTATTTGCAGAAAACATGTGCATTCTTATATGCATTTCTACACTCCTATTATTCAAATAAAATTTCACTTATTCATTATAAATCAATGTTCTCTTCTGTCTTAATTTCCAGACAAGTCATACATATGCATATATATATAGATATATATATATATACATATCCTCAGGAATTTTAATATTCATGTCTAGGCCTATATTTCCTTTATTTAAAACATTTTATCTAAATGTTTTCCTTCTTTGTTTTATTATTCAGGAATTCTGGATTTTCTCTTAGTGCCATAACTAGTGTGCACGTGCACACATGCACACAACCTTGCACCACTGAAAATCCCACCTATATAATAATTCTGATTTTTCCCCCAGAATTTTAATCATTTATTTAAAAGGATTTTCCTCAAAATCTTGGGGTATTACAATCACCCCTTCTTTTAGGAATTGTGTCCTCACAATTTGCAACATAATCTTTGAGTACTTCTAATTTCTTAGGGAAAAATTATTCAGCATATGCATGAGCAAATCAATTAGTCACTGTCTATTATACATATTAAACTTTCTTAGTAATCTAAGAATTTACCTTTTAAATTTGCAAAGAGCCTAGGGTAATCCATCCTGATTTTATCCTCTAGCTCCCAAGTACAATCACTAGGATCTATACTCCATTGAATCTTTACAAGCTTCAATGTCTTGTTTCTTAATTTCTTTTCTTCCCTTGCCACAATTCCCACTGGCTCTTTCTCATAGATTAGATCTGGATTAATCTGAACTTCAGTAGGCTTTTCTAAGATTTCCTCCTTGTCATGTACCCATCTCCTTAGTTGTGACACATGAAACACATTGTGCATTGCACTCATCTCCTCTGGAAGCTCCAGCTTATAGGCTAGTGAGCCTATCCTCTCCAAAATCTTGTATGGTCCAACATATCTGGGTCTGAGTTTCCCTTGCTTGCCAAATCTCAAGACTTTCTTCATTGGTGAAACCTTAATGAAGACATAATCACCTACTTTGAATTCCACTGACTTCCTCTTTGCATCAGCATATTTCTTTTGCCTATCTTGAGTTGCTGCCATCCTCTTTCTCACCAGTCCTATTTTCTCTGTGATGTCCTTGACATATTCTGGCCCTAGGATAGCTTTCTCTCCTGCCTCAGCCCAACACATAGGTGATAGACATGGATTTCCATATAGGGCTTCAAAGGGTGCCATTCCAATTGTGCTTTGGTGGCTATTATTGTATGTGAACTCAGCCAAATGGAGATGGTCCTCCCAATTTCCTCCAAAGTCTAACACACATGCTCTAAGCAAATCCTCTAAAATCTTGTTTACCACTTCAGTTTGCCCATCTGATTGGGGGTGATAAGCAGTGCTTAGGCACAATTCACTCCCCATAGCTTCTTGGAAGCTCTTCCAGAATCTTGAAGTGAAGATTGTATCCCTATCACTCACTATAGTTTTAGGAACACCATGCAACTTTACCACTTCTCTCATAAAAGTTTAGGCTAGCCTAGGTGCATTTCTGTCTGCTTTTACTGGTATGAAGTGGGCTACTTTAGTCAGCCTATCTACAATTACCCAAATACTTGTATTTCCCCTCTTGGATCTAGGAAGACCATCTATAAAATCCATAGATATGTTTTCCCACTTCCACTGTGGTATGCTAAGTGGCTGCAACAACCCTGAAGGTCTTTGGGTCTCAGCTTTTATTTGTTGACAAACCATGCACTTAGCAACATGTCTAGCTACATTAGACTTCATTCCCTTCCACCAATAGTCCCTTTTTAAGTTTTGGTACATCTTGGTGCTGCCTGGATGTATGGAATATTTGCTCCTATGGTACTCATTAAGGATTTCTTCTTTCAATTCTATGATGTTTGGGACACATATCCTACCCTTGTACCTTAGGTATCCTTTTTCATCAATGTGATAATCCTTCACTTCCTCCTTCTTTAATAGGAGAGACCTTTTTTCTGCTAAGTCTTGATCTTCTTCTTGCATCTTTGCCACCTTCAAGACCAAATTTGATTGTAAAGTAATTAAACTTAACCTTCCTTTACTCCTTTCTTCCTCAACTATCTCCATACTTATCCCACTGCTCTCTTCTATTTCCAAATCAGTGAGCATGGTCAAGTCTCTAAACTCCTCCATCATCAACATGGCCACTTTTGCATGCTGCCTACTCAATGCATCTTCCACTTTATTAGCCTTGCTTGGTGTATAAAGTATATCTAAGTCATAAGCAGCAAGAAATTCAACCCATCTGTGTTGTCTCATATTCAAATCTTTCTGTGAAAAGAGATACTTTAAGGCCTTGTGATCAGTGTATAAAATGAACTTTGCACCTAATAAGTAATGCCTCCAGAGCTTCAAGGCATATACTACTGCTGCCAACTCAAGATCATGAGTTGCATATCTAGTTTCATGGGGTTTTAGTTGTCTAGATGCATAGGCTATGACCTGATCTTGCTGCATCAACACAGCCCCTAGCCCTGACCCACATGCATCTGTATATACAACTAATCCCTCATTGCCTTCTGGTACTCTCAACACTGGTGATTTTACCAAAGCCTCCTTGATCTGGGTGAAAGCTTGTTCACACTTATCAGTCCATATAAACTTTTGGTTCTTCCTAGTCAGGTTAGTGAGTGGCATTGCTATTTTAGAAAATCCTTGTATAAACCTCCTATAGTATCCTGCCATCCCCATGAATGACCTAACTTCACTAACATTGTTAGGCTTCTTCCATGCTTGGATTGCTACTATCTTATTGGGGTTTACAGAAATCCCTCTAGCAGAGACAACATGTCCAAGAAAATGTACTTCCTCTTGCCAGAACACACACTTAGAGAACTTTGCTTTCAAATCTTTTTCTCTTAATCTAGATAAGACCAAATGTAAGTGGTTCTCATGTTCCTCTATTGTTTTAGAATAGATTAGAATGTCATCTATAAAAATCAGAACAAACTTGTCTAAGTAATCTCTGAATATCCTATTCATTAGGTCTACAAAGTAAGAAGGGGCATTTGTTAGCCCAAATGGCATAACCAGAAACTCATACAAACCATATCTTGTGTTAAATGCTGTATATTTAACACTTGAATCCTCAACCTTCATCTGATGAAACCCAGATGCCAAGTCTAGCCTAGAAAACACTTTAGCTCCACTGAGTGGATCAAAGAGATCATCTATCCTGGGTAATGGGTATTTGTTTTTGATGGTTACTTTGTTTAATTCTCTATAATCTATACACATTCTTAAGGTACCATCATGCTTTTTAACAAATACTACAGGAGCACCCCAGCATGAATTACTTGGCCTTATAAACCCCTTGGCTTCTAATTCTTCCAGCTGGTTCTTTAGCTCCTTTAATTCACTTGGCCCCATCCTTGTAGGCTTTTTGATAATTGGGCTAGCCCCAGGCATAAGGTTAATCTGGAATTCAACAGGTCTATGGTGTGAGACACCTTTTACTTCCCCAAATACATCCAAGTATTCTTTAACTATGGGGATTTCATTAATAGCTATTTCCTTGGGATTATTTTCTAATTCAATTAAATGATTTAGCCTATTTTCTTTGATAGGTTCACACAGAATTGTAACCCTTTGGCCTTTAGAATTTTGTAGTGAAATGGTGGATGCATCTAGGTCAATTATGGCTTTGAATTGTCTTAGCCAATCTGCCCCTAATATAACTCCTATATTTGGGAAATTTAGAACATATAAATTGGAAACAAATGTGTTCCCCCCTATGTTCAAATTCACATCCACACAAATCATATCTAATACACTAGAACTTCCTAAAGGGCTTTGTATTAACAGAGGTATTTCAGCCAAATTGCAGTTCATTTTCAACCTTTTAACTATTTCATGGGAAATGAGTGAGTGGGTTGCCCCGGTATCATATATTACAGCTAAAGGTATGGTACAAATAAATAGTGTACCTTCCACTTGACCATGGTTTTCAGCATTAGCCTCAATTATGGCCTTGCCCCTACCTTCCAGGTTTGCCACTTTCCCTTGTTGCTTGTATTCTGGGCAATTTCTTTTCATATGCCCTTCCTTCCCACATAGAAAGCATTTGAAAGCTCCCCCTTTAAGCTCTGGGCATCTTGGCTTAATATGGCCTTCTTTCCCACAATGGTTGCAAACTATTTTTCTTTTGGCTTCATTGGGTTTTGCATATACTGCCTTCTTACCATCTGCCTCTCCTTTCTTCTTATCATAAGGATGGTACTTCCCTTTGTTCTTCTTGTTGCTATTGTTTTTGAAGCTCCTAAACTTATCTCTTTCCTTGTCATGCTGCTCAATCTTCAGAGCCAAATCTATCACTTGATCAAAAGTTCTGTCAGCATAAGGTAATATAGCCCTGCTAAGCCCTGGATTCAATCCCTTGATGTATCTATCATTTTTGGATGCTTCATCAGCCACTAACATTGCCCCATAGGTTGACAATCCCTCAAACTTCTGGGTGTATTCTGTGACATTCATAGTCCCCTGTCTAAGTTTGATGAACTCCTCAAGTAAAGTGGTTTTTGCTGAGGCTGGAACAAACCTTGCCTCTAACATCTCCTTAAATTGATTCCAATTAATATCATTTTCATTCCGGCCAGCTATGATCACCTCCCACCAACTCAAAGCTGCACCTTTTAATTGCCTTGAGGCCACTTGCCTCTTCCTTTGGTCATCTAGTTGCATATCAGTGAAGATCCTCTCTAATGTCCTCAGCCATACTTGAATCTCCATTACACTTTCAGTTCCTTCAAAGCTCTTGCCTCCCAAATTGGTATAAGTCTTCACTAACTTGGAGAGCTCCTTATATGGGTTCTCAGGTCTGTGCCCAATTCCATCTCTCAAAACTCTCACAAATTCCTGCATGTCAAGCATTTGTGGTGTGCTAGATCCTCCTTGATGATGAGACCCTCTTCCTACCATATTTCTAAAAGTATATGTATTTCATTATATTAGTTTATAATACTTCGCTTTAATTTTAAATTGGTTGTATCTTTCCTATTTAATCATTGTGTATGTCACATGCACACACATACATTCAGGGAATACTTATAAACAGTCAAATATATCACAACAAACCTAGTATAAACATAAGCACACAAATATTTTGCTATGTTAATTAAAACATAGCTCTCATACCAAATGCAATGACCCTAATTCTTAACCAAAAAAAAAAATTTTTTTTTCATACTTAGCTAAGACTACCTAGGGTCATCCTTCCCTATTCTCATATTATCCAGGATCTTTCACAATATAAAAATATTGTTTTAAATCTAAATCATTCCTAACATACATATATGAAGATATCTATGTTATATTCTACTAGAATCAGAGCATGATAATATGTAAGTAGAAATCCTTTTAAATCTATTAAAATGTGATAATTCCCTGATAAAAGATTAATTATTGTATCCTGATTTTTGACCATAGAATCCACTGGAAACATGTACTTTAGTCTGTTATTCTAATTAAGAAATGATCAAGTAATAATCAGGTGGAAGAAAGCTTTTAATATGGATGATTGTGTTAAAGTCTGTATAGTATCAAACTCAGGCTAAAAGAAAGTGGATCATAAGTGAACACAAGCAACATCTAGGCGTAATGGAAACGCGCCTAACTTACACATGAGAGGTCACGAGTTCGAGTGATATGCTGGTCGGTTTAAACCCAATTTTTGTTTTTCTTTTTATTTTTCTCCTGTATGGTTTAAAATCTGATATCTACCTATATCTACACATATATACTTAATTTTTGCCTATAATCTAACATACAAAACAATATTTCTTGCTTTATTATTTTTGAAACCCATTCCTACAACTGTTCTAGGAATTTATGTTTATATTTTTGCCCAAATATCAACATGTACACAGATATACATGTACATGTCAATGTCTTTGCTCATTTTCCAGAAAACTGGGTTCAAATGGTTCCTTGCTCCATTGATTTGAAGTGAACATTTGGCCTGACCTATGATCTAACCATGTGGTTAATCTGACCATTCTTTTATTTGCATTTTACAAACCAGAATCTTCCCAAAACATTGATACTCCTTCTTTTCAAAAGCATGTTTATATATGTATGAATCAGACACCTTGTGATCAGATTTATATCATCCTTCCTAACCATAATTCTCTTTTAAAAATGCATATTCAGGGTATATACACTTTTACTTGCATTTGGACATATATCAATATCATGACTTGAAAATATAACAGTTATAATTCTTTCTGGATTTTCCCAATATAATTTCCTATATATCTATCTTTTGAAAGGACTTAGGATGAACTAAAATCATCATAAAATGATTATGCTTATAAAATCCAGGTTTTTCCTCTAAATCAAAAACAACTTTAGCAAATAGATTTTCAAATCAGTTTAACATCAATATCCTTAATACATACCAAACCAGAAATAACCAGAAACAACATAACACGTATTTCTTACAAGTTCTTCCTACTTAATACATTTAGATAGCCATATCAATCAGGAAATACATGCATGAATTAACACATTCTAGCTCTTATTTCTAATTATCTTAGCATTCTCTATTCCATATCTTTTTAATCTTGCTTACTTAGCTCCATCACAACCTGCAAAAGCATTAGTGGCTGCCCCATTATGAATGAGACACCCCCATGTGCCATGAGCAATAAGGGTCAGATCTATGATCTGGTGTGAGCATTTCTAACATATCCATGATATTAAGCTAAGGATACAGCATAAATGTACCTTGCATACCTTGACAGGTATTATCATGAATGATTAATGTATAAATTGATCAGGTATTCCCATATACATACACAAGAGCAAACATATGCATTAAAACAATTTTTATCTGGAACTACTAAGGTTCCTCATACCAACCCTAATCCCGGAAAGACCCAAGTTTCCTATATCATCATTTAAGGTTGCCTTTTCTTCTTATAAATTCCTGGCCTCATCTGCTATAAGGAATCAAAGGGACACATTGCCATGAACTAATTAACATCATGGCACAAAGATCTCAGGACTTAAACAAGCCATGTGTCAACTTGTCTACTTCAAATAGGACAAGCATTCCAGCAGCCTTCTTGGCACAAAATCCTTAGTTATATTACTAAGTGTATTCATGTTCATTTTATCAATGATAGCTAGGTGTACAGACCACTTATATACATGAAACATACTAGTTACCTTGCAGACATAATATTGCAAGCAAGTTAAAGGTTACTTTCTAGAGGTATAACACCCAGTCATTCCATCTCACATTATTTAGCATATAAACACCCTATTCAAACATATACCAGAATGTTTGCAACTGAGAATAAATGCATGGCTCTATTGGGTTTATTTTGATTTTGCAAGCAACTATGTTTAGCCAGATTTTTAATCTTGTTTAAACATAATTTTTAGGCTTGTAAATTTTCTGTTTGGTTTAGGGCTCAGCACTTATAGAGAAAGACTCCATTGCACCCTCAACCAATTATTTCAAGCCTCAGCACTATACCATTGTATATGCAGCTCATAGTTTTTTTTTTCTTCATTCTTTGTCTTAAGCCATGATTCAGACTAGTTACAAATACTCTCTTACATGTTCTTTAAGGTTTTGGTATAACATACAGGGATGAAAATAGAACAACAAAGTTATACATCCATCATAGCAGATCATATCTCATCAAGCATTCATGAAACCATCAGTAGTCAACATGGTTTGTAAATCAAAACATGCAAAATATAGCATATAAAAGCTTGGCTGCCTAATCTCAGGTCTTAATGCCATGTATATGAGTGAGGATACTCACCTAAATGCTTACACAAGCTTAATCCAGAAAACCCCTCAAATCTTTAGCCTTTTCTTCCTCTTCTTCCTTAGGTTAATTAATTCAGTGAGAGAGTAGTTTTCTGGTTAGGCTCTTGATTTATATAAGGGTTCTACCTAGGGTTTTGGGTGATGCAAAATCCCTATTTTAGCCCAAACCAGAATCATGCATTTGGCATTGCATATTCTCTCCCTCCTAACCCTTAATGTCCCGGCCAATATTTTAAAACAAGGCTAAGTTGTGCCCATTTTCTTTTCTTTTCAGAAAGTGATTACTTTAAGTATTTTTATTATACTTACCTCAAACATGATAATGGTGTGACTTTCTATTTTCTGCCTTTATACATTTGCTTTCTTGCACTTTGGTTCTTACTATTTTAGTGCTTCTTTTACTTATTTTTCCTTTATTAATTTTCTGCTCAAATAATATCTGTATATATACATTTATACAACTATGGGTGTTAGTTTAACTTTAACCTTCTTTTATTTGCAGAAAACATGTGCATTCTTATATGCATTTCTACACTCCTATTATTCAAATAAAATTTCACTTATTCATTATAAATCAATGTTCTCTTCTGTCTTAATTTCCAGACAAGTCATACATATGCATATATATATATATATATATACATATCCTCAGGAATTTTAATATTCATGTCTAGGCCTATATTTCCTTTATTTAAAACATTTTATCTAAATGTTTTCCTTCTTTGTTTTATTATTCAGGAATTCTGGATTTTCTCTTAGTGCCATAACTAGTGTGCACGTGCACACAACCTTGCACCACTGAAAATCCCACCTATATAATAATTCTGATTTTTCCCCCAGAATTTTAATCATTTATTTAAAAGGATTTTCCTCAAAATCTTGGGGTATTACAGGTCCAAACCTCGCCTCCAACCACCGAACCAACTCATTGCCGGACCAAGCCTCGCCTCCAACCACCGAACCAAAGTCCTATTAGGCCAGATTGTAGCAGCCCAGGCCCACCAGCTGCTATATACCTCCAAGACCCCTACCCCCAGCCTCACTCTATAAATAGAGGGGCAGGGGTACAGCAATGGGGGACAAGTTTGAGAGCTCAAGCACGGAAGGAACTTTCAAACAACTTTCTTTTACTTATATCAAAGCTTTGTACTTGTAATCAGAATAACTGAAGAGAAATAACATATAAAGTGGACGTAGGCACATTCTGGCTGAACCAATATAAATCTGCGTGTCTTTTTACAGTTTAGCCCCTGTTTTTTTCGTATTTGCATAAATCGCTCGAATCACTAAGAATCACATAAGATCTACTAAATCATACAACTTCGAGGTGTTTGTCCATTTTTTGTGCAAACACCATGCACTATAAATGGATATATTAAAAGTGTTTTATAAATGAAATTGAACTCACTTAGTGTATAAATGCAAATATATGGTTTTGATTTGAATACCAAATGGTGTCAAATAATATTTGGTTAAATTAAAAAGGTTATAGCATGATTTTAAAGAAGAAATACTATGTGTGTGTGTGTATGTATATATTTTAGAAAAATGAGTATATATTTTACGAAATATGAAATATAAGTTTAAAATGAGTGAAAAGAAAAGTTGTTTAAGTTTGATGCAAGTAATTGAATATTTAGTTCACCCATGCTATGCAAGTATACTCATGTTATGTTAAGTGATTGAAAACTTGTTTGATTGAATTTGGATAAATTAAATGATACTTGGCTATTGTTAATATGTGAAGTATACTAAGTGTATAACGAATTGCTAACTGGATGAAATGTGTAATTGAGTAAATATGGAAAATTTAAATATTTGTTGATTTTATAAGTACAAGTGTTTGATTATGATGTGTGCTTCACCCACGATATGTATACGCAAGTAAATATATCCTATTGATATTGATGTGAATATATGATATATCATGTCAGAATCAAAGTGCTTTGAATGCACTATTGCTTGATGAAATGAAATGAATATACACGACGCTTGTTTGATGAAAATGGGATATAACATCAGTTTGGGAATAAATGATGTTTTGGAAAGTTAAATGTTTTTGAAAGTAGAAAATTAACATTTGTTGAGAATGATACGAGGTATTGACTTGTAGAATCCATCATAGAGGACTGGTTCGAGGATCAAAACCCAAATCGTAATGACTTTGTCTCTCTTCATAGAGTCTAACAATATATTACATAAATAATATGATGATAATTAGTCAGAAATCGGAGATGTAGTGCAATGAGAGCTAGTGGCTCAAGATGGAACTGGGAAGACGAGTATAGCACATAAAATGTATACGCCTTTAAAAGCTGGAGAGGCAGTGCAACTGAGGGACTGTATAAAGTGCACTCACAACTGGTCGAAAGCAGGGTTGAAAAAGACCGCATGGGCTTATCGGAGCAGTTAGTCTAGTAGAGTTGAAACCAAACGGGATTACCAATGAGCATTCCTACTGGGAACTCAAGGAAGAGATTTAAGATCTAATTCTCATCTGTATATATCAACCTCGTAAAATGTATGCATTGTGCAATGAAAACAGCGCATATGTTAATTGTTTAGATGTATGCTTGGAAAACGTTGTATTATGGCATAGAATGAAATCTGGTTAATGTAATCTGAAAACAGTGTACTTGAATTTAAATTCATTGCAACTTATGATTGGGTCCCGGTTGTGAGAGTTGCAACTATGAGTCACTTTGAATTATGCCATGATTATTGAGTGTTTACACTGTTTTGATTTGAATGAATTGTAAGCGGGATTTGGCATAGTGTAATTGACACTTATGTGTTTTAAAATGTCACATTTAAACCAGACATTGCACGTCTATTGTTTATGATTTTGTTATACTCACAGCTAGATTTCTAGCCTGGTCGGGTTGTTGTGTACTTATCAATCTCGGGTTAGACTATGGTTATTACAAAAGTTTGATGTTATTCATGTATGCGCTTTGTAGGCTGCATCATAAAGATGGAGTTGACGATGAAGACGGATATTCGTTTTATTATATTGAGATTCCATTATAATTGCGATGTGATGTATTTGTGTGATGAGCTGTATATATGAGATAGCGTATCGTTTTTTTTAGATATGATATAAAATTCATTATTTTCATTCTCTTCGACTTTGTTAGTTGAGTTTATTCTCATTTATATCCCTAATACTGTATTTTTCGGTCTGGGTAACTCATATATGTTGCTTAATATCGAGACAAGGTACGTATTATTTCAGATGTATTTTGGTATTGTAGCAGATCTGTTCTGATCCAAAGTAGTGTATACGAGAGATCGACCTATTTGTGCCCTTTGGTCTGAGCTATCGGGCGTTAAACTTCGTATAATAATTCGATCACCGGAGCTAGTCATGACAGGATTTGTCTCCTTCATTGTAGAAGATAGTATCATCGTAATTGGTAGTCAACTCAAAGCCAAAATCTCTAGTCGAAAAAATTGTTTAGTTGATAAATGTTATCAGATTGAACCAAGGACTTTAAAGCAGTCAATGCAATTAAATACAAATATTAATTGAATTTTCAACCTTAGACCAAACTCTATATATCTAAACGACGATACGGCGATGACGAAAAGAGTACGCGTACAAAATGTCATTGCTAGGTGAGCTTTTAGAAATTGGATTTCAGCTAAATGATCGATAAACATTGAACTTGTGTCTAATACTGTACTTTAACAAAGTTCGTACATGTTTTGGTCTTTAAATTGTTTAAATATTGACTCGGGACCGTGTTTACACCGAAGGTCAACACAACAGAGTTGTTAGTTATTTCCAAATTCAGCTGATGTAAAATTAATTTATAAATGTTATAAATTAAAAAATCAAATCAAATATAGACGTTGTGTTAAATTTTAGTAGCGTTTTAATTATTTAATTAAAACCCAAAAATCAATTAAAACGACGTATAAAAGTTGTACTTTCATTTAATTGACGAACGACTTTGGACAAATGAATTAAATAAATTATTTAATGTGTTAAATCATTTTAGCCCGTAGTTTGGAAGCACAAACAACACCATACATGGTCGGCCATAGCAAAAGGGCAAGGGGAGTCTTGGTCACCGAAGATTTGAGAGCAAGGGGCAGATATTTGTTGTCTAGTTGGCTATAATTAGCCAGCTCCCCTTTTCATTATCTCTACAGTAAACTGACCTAACCATTGCCTCCATCAAACATTGGTGAAGCCAAGGAGATGATGTTGCAACTCGTTGCCAAGGAGACCGAGGAAATAACCAATAACGGTGGTATTCGACAGTCGATAGCGAGGAGGTAATCATACATACGTACGTACATTCTCATATGTGCTTCCTATATTATAATATTAAATTCAGTGATAATTTAATAAAAAATGTGAAAATTAATTTTCATTTTTTAATAATTATTTTTTTTCAAACAAAATAAAATAGTATTATTTTGTACATGCAACCGGATTATAGTGGTCGTACCACTTACAACAACATTACATGTGTGAGGCAAAGACACCTCAGGCAATCACAAACATAAAGTAGGGTGCATACAATCTCAAGCTGCACAAGGGTGCACAAGGCAGTCACAAACATCACCTAGGGTGCATACAATGTAAAGTTTTTTTTTTTTAAACCAGGAGAACCTGACAGACCGGTAAACTCCTGAGGAGGGTATTGTAAAACCGTCCGCCGATCCAAGCCTTCGTACCCCGGTTAAATTTATATAGGATAAGAAAGCGTAGAGTAGAAATCGAACCTCGGTCTTTTTACCGAAATTCAAACGTTCTTTCCACTGCGCCGGACTCGCGGACCGCATACAACGTACAAGTTGCACAAAAGGCAAACACATAAAAGACTAGCTACAAACTTACATTCAAGCAACGCGCTAACATATGCACTCTTACAGGAAACAAATTTCCATATAATATGACATGAAGCAAGCGCAAAATGAACTTGCAACAAAGAATCAGTTTTCAAAAGCATCACATTTCCTCAGAAAGAAGATAAACTTCATAGAATGATCATACCAAATAAACATCACATAACAAAAATCACAAGAAGATCACTTTGAATACAACTAAATATGACCTTGGAGCATCAGGGAAGGGGCACAAACTCCATCAGCAGCAAAATGCAAACATTTGCAAACGCAAAGAGAAGACCAAATGCAAACCAAGAAGAAGATAATTGGCCCCGAAGAAAGGGAACATCAGAAAGCAAGACAAGTTCACTAGTAAACCCGTTAAAGCTCCACAAGCTACAACCAACCAGAAGCACCCCGTTGTAGAGCAATCTCCACTGCAACTAGAAATGGTAACCGAAAGAATTGGTTTGGCAAAACATCGTCCAACAGAAATCACCCATAACAAAAGCCAGAAAAAAAACTCCATGCAAAGCATAAAGCAAAAGGCGAAGAAAAAACTACCCGAGATTAAAAGCGAAGGCCCAAAAAACAATAGTCCACCTTTCAAATCGACCCAGAGACCAGAAGGAAGATAAAGTATGGATTGCCACTTCAAAATCAGACTAAAACACTCACCAAGATATTACATTGCTTCTGTATAATTGCACCTGGGTGAGAGCAAGAGGCCGTAAGAACTTGAAAAGTGAAGACTTGGAAGGCTAAAAGAGCAAATAGGGAAACAGAGCGACGCAAAGGTCAAAAACAAATAGCAGTGAAGAAAGCTCGGTTGAAGGGAGAGAGACAAAAATATATCGAAAGAAAATTGGAAAAGCAGGTGTAAAGAAGAAGATAAAAGAAAGCGATTGCACGGCGGCTGGATGGAGAAAACCTTGTCGCCGGTGATAAAAGTTTTTGACAATAATGATTTATGATAATAATAATTAATTTATAAAGAAAAACATCATATATGTATAAATAATAAAGTGTCTATCATCCCTGAAACCAAAGTTAATTCAAACGGCATCCTTCCTAAAAAAAAAAGTTGTAAAGCGGATTACTATAATTATTTTACTGTAGCAGCATGTATTTTTCGTGTTTTTTTGCGTCAGTGCTTAAAAAAAATTTCAAAAAATTATAAATATTATAATTAGGTTTCTGAAAGAAAAAAAATTGCAGACATATCTGCATATGTCTACAATTATTCACTGAATAATTGCAAACATGTACGCAATTATTCCATATAATTGCAGACATGTACGCAATTATTCCATATAATTGCATTCGATAAACATTTGAATTCCAAATATTTGCAGACATGTATGTAATTATTCACTGAATAACAGTACCTTGATTTAACAATCAGGATATTTACGTAAATATCTGCAGTGACTGCAATTTTTAGTTGCAAAGGCATACTATCCAGAATAAGTGCAGACATGTCTGCAAATATTCTCTAAAATTGCATACATGTCTGCAAGTATTCCTGAAACATACTGTGTGTCATTTTTTTCCCTTTTCATTCTTGTTTTTTGATTTTTTTTGACATGAATACGAAGATAAATATTAATTGGAATAAGTTTTAAAATTCAAAAGTTTTTTTTTGTTTTTCTATATGTTTTTTAATGATTTTCGAAAAATAAGGATCTAATTTACCTTTTTTTCACTGGGTTTTTGTGAATTTTGAAACCTATCAAGGACCTGTGCCAAAAGTACCCTATTATAAAATCATTTTCGGGTTTTATAAAGTTAAAAAATTAAATTCATAAATAAATATATATTAAAATAATTATTTTATACATTTAATCTATTAAATAGTTTCATATTTAGTATTTTAAATAGTTATTTCTTCTCGGTTTCAAAAAAAAATAGTTGAATTATATACATATATATATATATACTTTGCATGGAAATATTAATTAAAAATATCTTTTTAAAGGCGTTCGAGTTTCCAGTAAAATAAAAAAACAAAAAAAAAACACAATTATCCTCTAAATAGTCAAACAAATTTAAACTTTGTACTTTTTGAAAATTTCAAATTAAAATTCCGTATCGAGTTTATTAGTAAAAAATTATATATATTGCTTGCGGCTTAGACTTTAGAAGAAACCATTTATTTCGGAAAAGTCAAGCCATTATACATTTTAAAATTATAATTAGTAAATTAATGTGTTTCAAATTAATAAATGTGTGTGTATTAATATATGTAGCAATAAATCTACACACATATATTTTAAATAACATCACACAATATAAATATATATATTTAAATATCAATGTTAATTAAATAAATGGCCGAAAAATATTAGTTTATATAAATTAATTATTTGGTCTGTGTGTATATATATGTATATATATTGAAAAGAATATATATATATATATATATATCCCTTTGACATCAACATTGACATATGACCTTAATGATAGAGTTAAGGATGTGCCCTCGGTGCAATTGTGTAATTTATTACGTAACTTAACTCTTATAAAAGTATCTTGTTCGAAATAAAATATGTATTTGGTTATATTTCTTTTATGTATATTGTTATATATATATAGATATAAGTAATGTTAATTAACACGTTAAACATATATAAGTAGAAAATCATTAGAAGAAGTATTTTATCAATTGCGGTTATGAACATGTTTGTAGCTATTAGTATTGAGTCAATATACACACATAATTACTACTAAGTTATGAACGTGTTCCTAGTCAAGGTGTATCGAGAAAAGGATATCGATATATCTATTGAGACAAACATACATAATGCTTTCCATGTGATGGATGATGTTTAAAACATGACCCTTGGGGTCACAAGTGGTTATGTACTTGTAGTTGTTTAGAATAATTATAGAACGACTCAATGAGAGTCTTCTATAGGTTAATACAACTAAGTTAAAATATAAGATCTCATGGTAACAACGTTCATTGATCTTCTGACTTGAGAGTACCATCGATCTTAAGTAGTTAAGCTATACTTTGATTATGATCAAACACTTGGCATGACAACCTTATTACAACCATAGTTGGGTAAACTTCGAATTACTTAAAGTGAACAATACCCAAGAGAGGATTCATTTTCTTCGTTGTAGAAGGTTAGTATCACCGTAAGTTAATTCAACTTAAATGTCGAAATCTATGGCTAGAGTAAATCTATTAATCGATAAATGTTATCGGATGAAATCAAGAACTTTAAAGTGGTTGTACATAATTAAATACATATATTAGTAGAGTTTTTTATCTTAGATCAAACTTTAGATATCTAAGTGATACAATGACATGAAAAGATTGCGTGTACAAAATGTCGTTACTAAGTGAGCTTAAAGTAGATTGGAAATGAGTTTATCCTAAATAATCTATAAGCGTTGAACTTGTACCCGATATTGTACTTTAGCAAAATTCGTACATGCTTCTGTATTTAAATTATTTTAAATATTAACTAAGGATAAGGTTACACCAGCGAGTCAATACAACCGTGTTGTCAGTTATTTCTGTATTTGACCAATGTTAAAATTAATTTATAAATATTATAAATTAATAATAAATTAACACAATTGTTGTATTAAAATATTATAGCATTTTAATTATTTATTTGAAACTTAAAACGGTTAAAACGATGTATAAAAGTTGCATGTTAGTTCGATTGAAAAGGTAGCTTAAATAATATAATTAAATTGTTAATTCAAATAGTAGTCACACTACACCATAACAGCCATTTCGTAACACTTAATTTTTTCAATCGCCAACATTTATTTGCATTGTAGATTAATCACAACAATAAGCGTTGCTAAATAAGAAATGTGTGATCGAAAATACACAAGTACACTTTTTTATTGTCCATGCATATATGCGTTGCCAAATTTGTTAAAATTGAAATTAAATGAATGTTGTTGGGGCAAAAAAGTAAATAAACATTTTTTTTCTTCCACAACCCTAATCCAAATGTCCAACATTCATTCCCCAGCTTCAACCGCAAGAATTTTCCCCTAGTTTGGAAATTAGGATTTCTAATTCGAAGCTTTCGATTTATAATCGGATGAGATAAATTCGCCTGTGTCCCTTGTCACTTTGATTGCTTGATTGTTGCCTCTCGGTAGCTTCGACGTCGAGTGAGATTGATTTGGAATTCGGTATATATTCTCTGATTTATGATTTCGATTTTATGCTTTTAATTCAACTTGAGTTTATGCCAATGATGATTTGGGTTTATTTATAGGGTTTGATTTCCAATATATTAGTTTGCTTGAATTTTTCAATTGCTTTCTTTTTACGTTCGATTTGTGATCAAACAATTTTTCACTGGTTGACTCGTTTTTCATTTTGATGTGAATGTATAAATGTATGTATCTAGACCCATGGTTGCATTTTTGGCCTTGAATTTGACTTCGTCTTTGATATTGTTGATGCTTTGTTTCCTTGCATTGTACATGTGATCCGCTCCACTAAGACCATGCTTGTTTGCTTTTCTGTTTTCTGATCGCCTCTGCATATGCGAGTTCATTTCAGACTCTTTGCTAATGCTTGATTTGAAACTGATACTAGTTGCTGTGTCAGTGAATGCTAGACTCTGTTCATCCTTCCTTGAATGTGTTAATCCATTTCGTTGCCTTGCCTTATACTGATACCTTGTGTGTGTTGATGATCGTGTCAGTAAATGGTTTTAAGTTGTTTCAGGCTTGGTTGTAGTTTTGCATGAACCCTTTTTGGTCCACACTGCTTGTATATTGAATGCTGCCTTTTCTCATTGTTGTAGTGAAGCCTTATTGCATTTGTGTGTTATGTTGGTACTCACTGATGTGTGTAGCCATTAAGTTGTTTCAGTTAGCATTTTCCTTCAAACTATTTTCCTTAACTGCAACACCACTAATCCTTGATTTGAGTCTCAACGTAATCTTTGTGTTGGTGCTCTTGTCCCTTATGCCTATGTGCAGTTTCCTGTTTATCTGGTAGTGGCACTTGCTTTTGTTCATGTGTATCGTTGTACATGTGTCTGAGTACATTCCATGTATACACATACATATGTATGTATATATGTATGAACTGTTGCTTCTGCTATAGCGTACACTTGTTATCTTCTGGTCTTGACTTTAGTTGACTGTGTCCTTGCTGAACCCCAGTCTTGTATGCACTTGTGTGCACATTCTTGTTTATGATGTTTGCTCTGTACTTTCATGTACTAGACATTGTATGGATCCCTGCGCCTGTTGCATCTTCATTTCTGGTGCATACTGGTGCATGTGTGAATTGTGTTGCACCAGTTTAGTCTTCTCTTGTTTTATTTATACTTGTTTATAATTTTGTACAAGGGGAAACCGAGGTTTTCCAGCACATTCTAGGATATTTGTGGCTGATCTCATTTTTATGATCCATATATCCTGCGCTACCGATAATGTACACCAAGTTTTATCATCACACTGCATTTAACTAGACACAATATTTGTTAAAGTATAACTTATTTTCAGTTCATTCAGTTTCAAGCACACATATAGCTCCAACTTGTTGAAAATGCCTTTGACAACACTGGCAACCTACTGATGCAAGTTGCAATATTTGATTAGTGTATGTGTAGAATTAGTGGGCTACAAGATTCATCAATAAAAAAAATTGCTTCCAGTATTTCAACTTTAAATTTCTCTACTTCTGACTTGTTCAAAGTTTGCATGTGGTAATTTGATTACCAAATTTGACTCTAAATTTTATCAATAACACTCCTGTAATAATACTTCACCGCTTTCTCATCAATTTTCTTGTGTCCATACTGATTGTACAAGACACTCGTTCCTTGTTGTATGTTGTAGTCGGCCATATTCATGAATTGTCCTGTGTTCATACTGATTGTACAAGACACTAGCAACCTACTGTTTTCTCTGGTCTACCTGAGTGCTTGCATGCTATAGTCGGCCATATTCATAAATGTTATATGTGCACCAATATATGTGTATACATGTATATACATATATGTGTACATGTATATTTGTGAACCAAGCATATTTAAAATTATTGAGTACTTGTCCGTGAGATCAAATCGGGAAACGACCTTGTGATATTCACTGTGAAACACTATGCATATTACAAGTTGTCCATGCATATATATTTGGACCCTGTCAGAAAAATATGAAAAGAAACAACCCACATACCTGAGGCAAATTTTATATTTAAAAACACAATTTTATTTTGTAATTTAAATTCGTTTCTTTTTCCAGTTTACTGCGTTATTTTTTTTGACAGGTATAATAGACGGTTGAACACAAGCTGAAGCAAGTCAAGATCAAGTGTGTGAGTGTATGTAGTAAGGAATAATTGTAAGCAAATTGTATAGTGACAATTGTGTTGTAATTGAAGTTGTATTGTAATTGAAAATGTGTAAATGTAGTGAGAACTCAAATTTGTACTATTTGAATTTGTAATAAAATATTTGATTGAATAAAATATTTGCTTAAATAAAAGTCAGAGTCATTTATTTTGTTCAACAAATATTTATTTAATTCTGTGAAAAATAAAATAGTACAATAACAAACACATTTAAGCGGTTATATGTTTGCATATATTTGTAACACTTATAAGCGTTGGGAGATATTTTTCCCCAATGCTTATAAGCATTGAAGAAAAACATCTTCCAATGTGTATAAGCGTTGGAAGAAAATTTCTTCCAAGAAAAATATCTCCCAACGCTTATAAGCGTTGGCGGATATTTTTCGTCAACGCTATAAGCGTTGGGAATAAATGCCCATGCCCCTATAACGACATATATAAGTGTTACTGAAATTCTTGGCAACACTTATACTCGTTGGGAATCCTCTGTTTTGGTGTAGTGTCAATGGGTATTTTGTCCAAGTTAGGTCAAAGGGAAGGCTAACCATACATGAAAGAGGGCTTAGGAGACCTATTTGTAACGACCCATCATTTTGAACTATTTAAGTCGACAATAAACCACACTTGTCTAACTCATATAGTTTAAAAGACAGATTATCAATGGGGTTTGTTTAAGAATGTAAGAAGAGAAGAGAACAATACACAGAATCTCATAGCGGAATGACAAAATTTAATAATTACATAAACAATTCATGAATCTGTTTTACAATATACATTTGATTCTCTTTTACAATATTATCAGAGTTATACATTTGACAGACATAACAAAATAATGCAATGAATAATACTAATAATTACGGTCTTCCAAACTCCGTCTTCGTCTTCAAGAAACAAACGTCTTCAAAGCATTACTGAAATAACTCAGACTGACTCGAGCATAAAGAAAAACAATACACTCGAGTCAGGACTAAACGTTCTTATGTAAGTAAATTCAAATCAAGCAATATGTGTATAATAACTTAAGAGATGTTATGAGATTTTTCATCTCCTAAGGATCCGTTAAACTATCTATATGTAGTAAGATACGCTATATATGTAATGTCTATCGGTAATATAAAGTATTAAAATAGCGCTAAGGCTTTATATTGACCCCCTTTAACACATTTTTAAGCATGTAGTCTATCCAGGTCCTGTAACACAACCAGCAACGTCGGTAGCCAGTGTTTCACCTATAGGTACAATACTAAAACAAAGTGATAGTGGTCTCGTGTAGGGATAATCATATGACAAGGCACATGAGGCAATGCCCATGGTAGGATACTACCATTTTGCCCTCCCGGACTGGTCGTTACCCCTAACGACCGACCGCGTCCATCAATCCAAAATCGAGGTGCACCAATCAAGTTCAAAATCAAGATAGTAATACGAGGGAAAGATGTCCGCTAGAGGTAGCTAACCTCATTGGTAAGATATAACTCATGTTTTAGTCATTTCAAATTGACATAAGTGTCGGGTCGTCCATCATCATTCTCTTACTCGATTCCAGCAAAACATATGCCAATTCAACCTCTACATTCTGTAACGTTTATTAAAGTGGTTCCGGTAAATGACAGAGAGTATGCCATTATCCGGCCACGTTCTCTTTAACAACCAAACGTTCATTTTATAAACGGGTGTTGTTTTGTCGAGTTTAATTTTTAATGCAAAATCAGTTAGGAGTTTCAAAAGGTGCTAAACATGAAAAGCTCTTCATTTTACATTAGAAAACTGCAGTAAAAATCTCAGATTTTTTTTGAAAACATTTATTATTTATAAAATTCAAAGTAGGACATTTTTCCTCGAAATCAATTTATTTAATATAATTCAGTTATATAATAAAATTCTTTTTTTGAAACAAAAACCTTTAATAAGCATTAGGAAATTTCTATAAAAACTTTGGTTCTGAAACAGTTTATTATTTTTTAAAATTTAAATATTTCATTTTTTGGAATTAATTTATTCATAATATATAAAAATAATGAAAATTTTATTTTTCTAAAGCCAAAGTCCTTAAACTATTTTTATGCATTTTACAGCAAAGTATCAAAACTTTCCCACGTATTTTAATAATTTATACCAATTTCTGTCATTTCCATAAAAGCAATCTCTAAAGAATGAATCATAAAAATACTTTAGCCACTGAATTAAATATAGGTCCTATTACTAAAATTTCTGTAAATAATATACGGGTGCTACAAAAAGTTTCATACCTTTTTAATATTTTCACAAAATTTCAAAATTCCAATATCTTATTTTTAAAGAATAAAATATAGAAATTATTAAATGATAGAATTTGGTGCAGATTTCTTTACAAAATATTTTTATTTGCTGAGGTGGAGTTACAGAAAAAATTTCAAATTAAAATGTCACTATTTACAAAACGCCTATTTATTCAAATTTAATTAAATAATTTATTCTAAAAAATCTACACATAAACTTTCTACCTAATTTTAGAATATCTTATTCAAATATTATTTATTTTAACATATCAAAAATTTATAATTAAACACATTCATATGTGAAAAATTTTAAATAGGGGCAAACAACGTTAAATTTTAGATTTCCTATTATAAGGCCAAAACAGTAAAATTTCAGTTTCAAATCTTTTTATTTCAATTCAAAAAGTCAAAGATGTTTAAATTTTATTATCCAGAAATACACTAAACCAACATAACATCCATAAATAATCAATAATGATATGGTGTAATATAGTGTTAATAGCATGTCATGATAATCAATTAATTGGAATGACATGAGATAGTGAATTAAAATCATCACAATACATTCATAGCAACCATTCAACTATACAACCATATCAACCCACATTCAATTCAATTTATTTCTCAATCAATATAACTTTGTATCTAATTTTAAGAAAATGAAAATTCTATCTTAATTTCATTGAAATTTCATTCCAACTTTATTTCTATCATAAAATGTTTGTTAAATATAGGGTGATTTGATCTATTTACCACTTTTACTCATTTCCATTTATTACCTTTCCCATTATAAACTTTCCTGGTTTAACTATTTTGGTTTGTATATATTAACATCTCTCCTGTTAAATCGGTAGAATGTGTATCAATAACATAAGTTGCTTTTCTTCCTCCTCTATGTCCGTTCTTATAAATTATATTCAATATCTTACTAATTAACATGGTATCAGAGCAACTCTCAGAAAATTATCTTAAATCAATTCAAAGTTAGATATTGAATATCATATTCAATCTCGAAATTAATCAAACCATTATATCTTGTATTCAGAAAATCTGAAAGTTATCTCAAATCAGAAAATTCAATCTCGTATTCCTTTCTTCTTTTAAATCAGAAAGTTACCTCAGAAAATTTGGTCTTGGTTTCTGGAACCTTGATCTTCTTCTCTGTGTCAATTTTGGGGATTTTCTATCAAGTATTTGGTTTTCTTCTCGGTTTAAATGGGTGAAGAAAAAGTATCGACCGTGATGGACGTTGTGCCGATGTTATCAAAAATCACTGACCACAAGTTAAACGGAGCAGACTACCTAGACTGGAGCAAAACTGTGCGCATTTACCTCAGGAGCATTGAGAAAGATAATCATCTGAGTGACAACCCACCGGAACCAGATTCAACTGAGAAAGCCCACCTGAATTGGCTTCGTGACGATGCTCGCCTCTTCCTTCAAATTCGAAATTCGATTGATAATGAGGTAATCGGCTTAGTTAACCACTGCGAATTCGTTAAAGAACTATTAGATTATCTGGAATTCTTGTACTCTGGAAAAGGAAATCTATCTCGAATGTACGAGGTCTGCAAATCTTTCTACCGTGTTGAAAAGAATGAACAATCATTGATGACCTACTTCATGAATTTCAAGAAGACCTATGAAGAGTTTAACTTGCTTTTGCCTTTAAGTTCAGACGTAAAGATTCAACAAAAACAACGCGAGCAGATGGCGATCATGAGTTTTCTTGGGGGATTGCCTTCTGATTTTGATTCTGCTAAATCCCAAATCCTGTTTGGAACTGATATGTCTTCGTTACAGGATGTGTTTAGTCGACTTCTTCGAGCAGAAAACGTGGCTTCTTCAGGTAATAACTCTGTTCATAATAATGCTCTTGTCTCTAGGAATATAAATTGGAAAAATCAGAACTTGAGCAAAACTGATTCTCGAAATGTTGTATGCAACTACTGTAAGAAACCTGGGCATACTAAGTTGGAATGCAGAAAACTTCAGTATAAAAATATGCAGAGACAATCTGGTATTGGCACTGGTCAGTCTGGTTCTAGTCGGTTTGGAACATGGCAGTTTGCTGGCAATAGACAAATTGCAAATTCAAATTTTGCAAGCATTGGTGGTAATAACTTGGATCAGTTTAATGATGTACAAACAAATCCTGGGGTTAGTCAAACTTTGAAAACTAATGATCAGTTGCATGGAACATCTGGTAATAAGACAATGCATGATTACATCGATGAATTTGCTAAGTTCCTAAAACATTAGGAAACTTCAAAGGACTCCTCATCAGTAACTGCTCTAGCTAATTCAGGAAATAGATGGGTCATTGATTCAGGTGCAACTGATCATATGACAGGTAACCCCTCACTTTTTTCGAACTATCATTCGAACACTTCCAATCATTCAGTGATTTTAGCCGATGGATCCCTTTCTTATGCCCAAGGGACTGGGGTTGTTAACCCTACTCCTACTCTCTCTTTACCCTCTGTCTTACATTTGCCATCATTATCTTTCAATTTACTTTCCGTGAGTCAGATCACTCGTAATCTAAATTGCTCTAAATCTTTTTTTTCGAATCATTGTGTCTTTCAGGATCTAACAACGAAGCAGATTATTGGTAAAGGGCATGAGTCTGGAGGACTATATATACTTGATTCGTCACCTTCCATAACTTGTTCAAGTATCACCTCTGCCCTCAAGACTCATTATCAGTTAGGCCACCCATCTCTTTCTCTCCTCAAGAAGCTTTGTCCTCAATATAGCTCTTTGTCTACACTAGATTGTGAAGCATGTCAGTTTGCTAAACATCATCGTCACAGTATAAGTCTTAGAATTAATAAACGTGCTAGTGCTCCTTTTGAACTTGTACATTCTGATATTTAGGGCCCTTGTTCAATTTTGTCTAAAACTGGATTCAGATATTTTGTTACATTTGTAGATGATTATTCTCGTACAACTTGGCTTTATCTTATGAAAAATCGATCTGAATTATTTTCTATATTCTCTGGCTTCTGTGCCGAAATCAAAAATCAATTTAATACTTGCATTCGTACATTACGAAGTGATAATGCTAAAGAATATACATCTGTTATATTTCACTCTTATATGACTCAGCATGGAATACTTCATGAAACATTGTGTGTGGACACTCCAACACAAAATGGTGTGGCAGAAAGAAAAAATAGACATCTTCTTGAAACTGCACGTGCTCTTTTATTTTCAATGAATGTTCCTAAATATTTCTGGGCCGATGCAGTTTCTACAGCCTGCTTTCTCATAAATCGTATGCCATCTTCCATACTTAATTGGGAAGTCCCATATAAAGTTTTGTTCCCCAACAAACCTTTATTTTCTGTTAGTCCTAAAAATTTTGGTAGCACTTGCTTTATTAGAGATGTAAGACCACAAATAACTTAACTTGATCCAAAATCTTTGAAATGTATATTTGTTGGCTATTCACGACTTCAAAAGGGATATCGTTGTTTTTGTCCTAGTCTTAACAAATATATAGTCTCCATTGATGTCAACTTTTTTGAAAATACACCTTTCTTTTCAAAATCTGATTCTACCACTACCTCTCCTATTCAAGACAGTGATGATTTTCTTATATATCTTACTTAAACTATTCCTATTGACTCATCCACCCAAAATTTTGAAACATCCTCTGACCAAAATACTGATATACCTAATATATCTCCTCCAATTGATCACACTACTGAACAGAACATAATCACTTCCTCTGATTCAGATCTCCCAATTGCTTTGAGAAAGGGAAAACGCAAATGTACTTTCCCTATCTCATCGTTTGTCTCATATAATAACTTATCCACTTCTTCATATTTGTTCATTACTTCTCTTGACTCAATTTCGATTCCTAAAACTGTTCCTAAAGCCCTATCTATTCCTGGTTGGCAGAAAGCAATGATTGATGAAATGAATGCTTTGGAGTTTAATAATACATGGGAGTTAGTAAAATTACCTATTGGTAAAAAATCTATAGGATGCAAATGGGTATTCTCTATGAAAGTTAACCCAAATGGATCAGTTGCTCGTTTAAAAGCTCGATTAGTTGCAAAAGGATTTGCTCAAACATATGGAGTGGATTATTCTGAAACATTTTCTCCTGTTGCAAAATTAACGTCAATACGATTATTTATCTCACTTGCTGCTACATATGACTGGTCTTTACATCAACTTGATATTAAAAATGCTTTTCTCCATGGCGACCTTAAAGAAGAAGTATATATGGAGCAACCACCTGGCTTTGTTGCTCAGGGGGAGAATGGTTTAGTATGTCGTCTTAGAAAAACTTTATATGGACTAAAACAAAGTCCTCGTGCTTGGTTTGGAAAATTTAGTCAAGCTATTGAGAATTTTGGTTTGAAGAAAAGCAAAGCAGATCACTCAGTATTCTATAAAAATTCAGAGAATGGAATTATTTTGCTAGTTATTTATGTGGATGATATTGTTATTACAGGAAGCAACAAAGTAGGGATTGAGTCTCTTAAACAATTTATTCATACTCAATTTCACACAATAGATTTGGGAGAACTAAAATACTTTTTAGGGGTTGAGGTTTTCAGGAGTAACAAAGGTATTCTTTTATCTCAAAGAAAGTATGTGCTTGACTTACTAAAAGAAACAGGAAAACTAGGATCAAAACCATGTAGTACTCCAATGATTCCAAATATGCAACTAACAAAAGAAGGAAAATTATTTGAAAATCCAGAAATGTATAGAAGATTGGTGGGAAAATTGAATTATCTTACTGTTACTCGTCCAAATATTGCATATTCTGTTAGTGTTGTAAGTCAATTCATGGCATCTCCAACAGTTCAACATTGGACTGCTTTAGAACAGATTTTGTGCTACTTAAAAGGAACAGTTGGGCTTGGTATTATATATACAAATCATGGGCATAACCAGGTCGAATGCTTTTCAGACGCTGATTAGGCATGTTCTAAGGTAGATAGAAGATCTACAACAGGGTTTTGTGTTTTTGTTGGAGGAAACTTAATTTCATGGAAAAGTAAGAAGCAAAATGTTGTCTCACGTTCAAGTGCAGAATCAGAGTATCGAGCTATGGCAAAATCTGTATGTGAGGTAGTTTGGATATATCAACTTTTGAATGAAGTAGGACTGAAAACTATTATTCCAGCTAAATTATGGTGTGATAACAAAGCTGCTCTTTATATTGCATCTAATCCTGTGTTCCATGAACAAACCAAACACATAAAGATCGACTGTCATTTTGTTCGGGATAAAATACAAGATGGTTTAATATCTACAGAGTATTTGGAGACTGAAGAACAGGTTGCAGATATCTTCACCAAAGCTTTGAATGGAATAAGAATTAATTATTTGTGCAACAAGTTGGGCATGATTAACATCTATGCTCCAACTTGAGGGGGAGTGTTAAATATAGGGTGATTTGATCTATTTACCACTTTTACTTATTTCCATTTATTACCTTTCCCATTATAAACTTTCCTGGTTTAACTATTTTGGTTTTTATATATTAACATCTCTCCTGTTAAATCGGTAGAATGTGTATCAATAAAATAAGTTGCTTTTCTTCCTCCTCTATGTCCGTTCTTATAAATTATATTCAATATCTTACTAATTAACAATGTTAAATTCAACTATCTATTTCAAAAATAAATAGATTTCAAGTTATTTCCAATTAATTTCATTTCAATTCATTACTATATGTCAACACTAAATTCAAATCCAACATTTCAACAGTGTGACACGATATTCAATTCGGATTCAATTCAATAGTATGATGTCAACATAAATTTCAAATTCAATTATATCATCAAAAGGTGACAGCAACATTCAATTCGATCAAAGCAGATTTAAATTTAATCATGTAAGCAAATATAGGTTGTGCATTATAAAAGCCCACCTTTGGTTTAGCACGCTAAAATTTCAAAACAAGAGCATGATAATACAACAACGATCAACTTAGGCACCAACATAATTTTTTAATAGTATCCAAACTCATCCAAACCTATTCTAAGTCGTCCAAAATTTCACCACGAATCCAACGGAAAAAACTGCGAGTGAATCGGAGATCATTTGTGGAAGATATTCAAGTTATAAGAATATAAAAATAATGAAGTGGTACACGATTTAATATTAAAAACATCTATTGAACATAAAACAGGAACTCATTCCTGCTTATGTGTACTGCAGTCTATTGAGCATTTCAAAATACTCAAATTACGTACGTTTCTCTTTTTTCTTCCGTTACCCTAATACCCAGTGCTCAACTCCACGTTCCGTTTGTTAACCTGCTCAACTCCATGTTTTGTTTCTTAACCGATGACTATTTCTTCCCCAAATTTTTAATCCTAATTACTACTTCTTTTTTTCCTTTGTCCCTTTCTTCTCACTTTAAATTCCTCAATGTCAGATTCAATTCACTCTTCCCATCTTCTTTCCTTCATTCTCGGTATCAAAACTAATAACATTTATTATCGAATTAGTTCCTTTTCATAAAAAATCGCATGACTTCTGATCTTTCTTCACCTTCCCCGAAATTTTTCTTCATTTATATACACTTCATAATTGAAATTTATGCTTTCGTCTTCCGTTCTTTCGCATACAGGTCTTATGATTGTCGATCGCTTTTGCTACTTCTAATTTCCACGCAAGGTAATATTTTCCAATCCGATCAAATTTAATAATTTATTTACAAGTCTATTAGATTAAAATATTCAGGAAATTTTCCTCAAGGACAATTTTTAGGGCTTTTTTTTGGATGTAGGACAGCCCACTAATAATTTTCTCAAAAGGACAAATTATCGTATTTCCTTCCAGCCCACTTTCGCGCGCTTCTTCTTCTTCTTCCTTTCGATCAAATTTTTTCAGTCGCGATCAAATCTCTTTCTCCCAATTATAATATCGATCAACTTCGTTCGTTTAATTCAAATTTGTCCTTTTGAAAATAAAATCGATCACCTTCGTTCGTTTATTTCAATTCCGTCCTTCTGAAAATAATATCGATCAACTTCGTTCGTTTTTTTCAATTCCGTCCTTCTGAAAATTGTACTTCATCGATCATTTTTTTTCTTACGTGTGTTTGTTGATCTCGTTCTTTTCATATTTGTACCGTGATCTCGTTCTTTTTAGGTATGCTTATATTATTCTGTTTTTTGTTGTTTTTCTATTCGAGTTAAAAAAGTTTGTCTGTGCTTTCTATTTGTTTTCATTTTTTTGAATGATATGCAGTGTTGTTCTTCTCATTGTTTGTTCGTTCGTCGATGGAAAATTATGGAAGTAGCAGCAGGTTTTTTATTATTATACTCGTTTCTTTATGCAGTGTTGTATTCTAGTTAGCTTTTCATTTAATTTATCTTGCATTTTCTTGCATTAATGTTGGGATGATTGGAAAAGTATCGTTGCTTGGGTTGTATATAAAATTGTGATATAGTGGAAAACTATTGTACTTTAGGTTCAGTTTCTGGGTATCATTTTTATTTTTTCTTAGTATCATTTTTTTTATCAGTAACTAGGTATCAGTTTTGTATACTGTAGGTATCGGTTTTTGTGAAATTGAACGATTAATGTTCTAAATTGAATGTATTTTTACTAACGTTTATTTTTTATTTTTTTGACAGTGGGGATAACAGTCTTCTTTGTCTGTTTGTGTTGAATAATAACACTTTTAGCACTCGATTGTCTATTGATTGCTCTTTGTATGATTTGAAGAATGAGATATGTCGATGTTGGTCTCAATTAACTCCTCTTTCTATTCAGATTTCTTATGTACTTGAGGACAAAGTTATTATGGTTGACACTGATTCTGATATTCAGAGTATAATTTGTTTTCAGTTATACAAGAAAAGTTATTTCTTTGGTTTTACTGTTAAGGTTAAGGGTTCTGAATTGGAATATGTTGATGGTGCTTCTATTTCAAGTTCATCCGTTGTTCGTGCTTCTTCATCTTCTAATGTATCTGTCTGTTCAAATGTTGTTGTTAATGGTAAAAGTTATTTAAAAGATATGTTGAGGAGAGGGTCGACATTAAGCATTTCCAATTTTGTTGGTTTTTGTTTTGGAGGAGCTGAACAATTTAGAGAGTTTTTGATGGCATATCAAATTCAAAAGGAGTATGAATTAGTATTTTTAAAGAATTGTGCAACAAGAGTTACTGTGATTTGCTCTTCATATAAGGATGGTTGTCTTTTCAAAGTTCATGGTTCCTGTGATTCTGGAGAATTGAAAAGGTTCTTTATGAGAAATTTGGTTTCTGATCATTCTTGTGGGGCTGGTCTTAGACATATGAATAATCCACATATATCTAGTTCGTTTGTTAAATCGATGATTATTGATGAGATCCGCGATTGTCCAAGTAAAAAGCCTAAGGATATTATAGTTGATTTTAAAAGAGAATACAATTTTCAGTTGTCTTATGGTTATGCTTATCATGGGAAACAACTTGCATTGATGGAGTTGCACGGTAATGATGCTTTGTCTTATAACGATTTGAGTTGGTATTTGGAAGCAGTGAAGAAATCTAATCCAGATAGTTATGTTGATATGGATGTTGATCCTTGTAGTAATGAATTTGAAAGGGTGGTTATTGCTTTTGGCGCTTGTTTACTTGGTTTCAAGTCTTGTCGTCCTATGATATTCTTAGATGCTACTCACTTGAAGGGACGTCCTGGTGTGTTGATGGGTGCTACTGCAAAAAATGGTGATCAAGGTATGTCTTTGTTTTCAGATTTGAGTTATTTGTATTGAGATCATAATACTTGGCATAATCATTAATATACATTTTTATCATAATTTGTATTCTGTTGGTATCAGTTTTAAGAAATGTAGTTTATAAGTAGCAAGTTTCTAGTATCAGAATTTTCATTGTATTGAATTGTAAGTTTGTATTTGGTATAATAATTTCATACTTCTAAACAGGAGATTAGTATCAGTTTTTGTATAATCTTAGTATTAGTTTCAAGTATGTTCATATATGGTATCATTTATAGTTATGTAGTATTGAAATTTCCTTTGTATCATAATATATGTCAATTTTTGTTTCTTTGTTGTTTTAGAATGAAGATTACTGTGCATAATGTTGTGGTTATTAATATTTTTTATAATGGTCATATCAGGTTTTAGGTATCAGTTTTGTTACTGTCAGTATCAGTTTTATGAATTGTTTTATATTTATGGTCGTAATTACTTTTAGTTTTTTTTACTAATTATTTTTGCATTTGCAGGTTTCTTCCCTTTAGCTATGAGTGTAGTTTCTGTAGAAAATGTGGATAACTGGACATGGTTTTTGAACCATTTAAAACAAATGCTTCAAGAAGAGCGTACTTTAGTTTTTATGTCAGATCGCCACCAAGGTTTGCTTTCAGGTGTTCGTGATGTTTTTCCTTCAGATTATCACAGTTATTGCTATTTGCATATGGAACAAAATCTTCTTTCAGCAGTGAAAGCCAAAAATGCAAATGTGTCTATTGTTGATCTATTCAAAATGTGTTCTAGAGCTTCAAATCTATATGAATTTGAAGGAGCATATTCTAAGTTTTGTCAAATTGGTGGTGTTGCTGGTGTTAATTTTTTAAAGGATAAGCCATTTGATAAGTGGGTGGATTTATTTTTTCCAGGGAAACATTATGGCGAATATAGTTCCAATGTTGCAGAAAGTTTTAACAGTTGGATTTTAAATGAACGAACACTGCCTATTACTTTGTGTTTAGATGGTATTCGTGTTAAGATTATGGAACAAATGGCTAGAAGAAGAGAAGAATGTCGTTTGTGGAGAACAAGTCTATGTCCTTCTATGGAGTTACGCTTAGATAAGTTGATTGAAGAACGATTTGGATGGGATGTATATAAATCTTCTGATTTTGCTTTTGAAGTGAAATCTCCAAACTCTCATTGTGTTGATTTGAAGGAGCAGGTTTGTAGTTGCAACCAATGGAAAATTACGGGATTTCCTTCTGCTCATGCTATAAAGTGTATGAACAAGTCTAAGTTGTCTGTATATGATTTTGTCGAGAAGTATTTCACTGTTGATGCTTATCGATGTTCTTATGCCAATGCTATAAATCCTATTCCAAATTATGATAGGCCTATTGTTGATGGTAGCATTCAAGATGTTATTAAGCCACCAAAGGAGAAACGTGGTGCTGGTAGACCATCAATCAAGCGCAAAGGAGGATTTTCATATTTTCAGAACAAGCAAAATAGATGTGGAGAGTGCAAGCAGTTTGGTCATAATAAACGGAATTGTCAAGCTTCAAAGAGGATTTGATTTTACATTTTGAATTTGTTTAGATTAATAAGTGGTTGTGTGACTTGTTTTGATTGTTTACTGTAATTGAACCTTGTTATTAATTTGTGTTCAGTATAGCATATTATCAACTTGATTTTAATTTCAGCTATGTAGTATAAATGATAGTATCAGTTTTAGTATTAGTTATATGTTTTTACAGTATCAGTTTTGGTGTTTATTTATTTATTTCAAACATTTGTTTTGATATTTGTTGCATACTGTTAATTTCAGTTGTTTAGTATCATGTTACGCATTCTGTTGGTATAAATTATGGTATCATTTTTTCTTTGTGTGATATCAGTTTTGTTTAATTTTGTATATTTTAGTTATTTATAATAAAGTAGATATTATAGTATATGGGATATGATAATCATTGTGTAATTGATTGAAGAAGATGATTGAATTGATATATGCTTTCTTTTGGTCGGAGATAATGTTTGTTTGATTGGATATAAGGACTTTAGTATCAGTTTTGGTTAGTTTTTAGTATCAGTTTCGTGTATTATAATACATTCTACAACAGACATTAGTACTAATTAATAATTATAATGATATCTTGTGTTAGCAAAAACTGACACTAGCGTTAATTGTTGTTTCATAAAGTATGTTGAGTGTCAGTTTGAGCAAAACTGATACTGTTAGTTATTAAAACCGATACCCAGTTACTATTTGTTATTGATATATGATATGAAATCTTATAATATTATTATACAACTGGTAGTTGAATCATAAAACTGATAATATTATGTAGGATCAATAGTTGCATGATAGAACATTCACTGTATAATCTTGTTATAATATAAACTTCAGGTTAAGAAATGAAAATCAATTACAGCAATTCATTCCACCAGATCATCATTGTTTTTACAAGTAAGATCAACATTGTTTTAAGAACAGAACATCACCAGAAATATGTTCATAGTTTGTACAACAAATTGTACTAATATAAAGCATTGATTGTACCAACATTAAAACAGAAATTAGATTCAACTACATATAACAAAATATCTAAAATGTACATCAGTTCATGTGAAAATAGTAGCACTTTTTGCAAGTTGGTTGATTTGTTCATTTATCTTTCTTCTTCCAAACTTGACATGAATTTGGCTAAGCTCCAGCAGTGCTCTTTGTCAGTTAATATCTGATGTGCAATTCTTGCTCTTGATTTCAGCATTTGTTCAGGGGCTATTTTGAGTGGTATTTGACTTTTGTTCATTGATATGATGAATATCATCACGTATATACCACAGTCAAGTCTGTTTAAAAGAATATTAGCAATATCAGTTTTGTCAGTTTAAGTGTCAGTAGGTATCATTTTGAACAACATAAACAACTTACGTGTCTGATCCTTGTTGTGCACATGGTATCTGATGCATTTCATTTGCCTTCACCTCCTTATCCTATATGTTTTTCTTTTTCCAAAGTTCTTTCAGCATTTCTTCAATTTTATTTCTCTATTGAAGACAAAACAATACAAAGTTAGTTAATGTTCGATTTGTTTAATTAAATTATTTTGTTTCCTAACAAAAATATATCATACCAATATCATTGCCTGCTTTAGACTGGGGTTGTTTCTTTCATTAGAATTCCTTCTTGGACGTCTAGAATCTAGATGACTCCATTGCATTGTTGGGTATGTCAAAGTTACTACTGTCCAATGGTATTCACAATGCAATGGAAAATATATAGCATCTGTGTATTCATCATCCACAATTTTTTCAAGGAAAGGCAGCACTAAAGATTTTATAATTCCATGTATATTGAAAACTATAGCTTGCTGTTAAATAAAAAAATAAGTTAGAATTCAATATATATTTAGCATTTATCATATTATTGTATATTACAGTTTTATTTACTGTCATTATTGTTGTGAATGCATAGTTGTGCTCTTTCAGCCCACATTTAGATAAATACCAGTCAATTATCTACATTAACAATAAGAAAATGTAATTTTTGTTACTGGTGAAGCAATATTCAATGATAATTAGTATCTTTTGTTTAAATAGTGGTAATATATATTACAAATTACAAGAATAATTAAGCATGAAATATGATGAAACAGCTTCTGGGTATCATTTTTGCAATGACTTAGTATCATTTTTGGACATGCTATTAAATCAATTGCTACTAGAAAACAAAAGTATGAATTTATATCAACTGCCACTAGGAATTAGTTTTGCACTATTTTGGTATTTATTTTGTCATACATGATAGTTAATACATAATTCAACTAATAGACCACCACTTTGTAATAAATAGTAATTAGGTATCATTTTTGGCTATATCTAGGTATCAGTTTTGGTACAAATAGCAGTGGACATAGCTATTACACATTATTTTTTGTAATTATTTTTATTGGTAGCAGTATTATTAAACACAAAAAAAGTGTGTACCGATCCATGTGTGGCATTTTCTTCAAGAAGTTCTTGTAGTACTTTTTTGTTATTGTACATCCTCATCTTGTGTCATTATCTGTCCATGCTATATCTCTGTTTTAAGACAATAAGGCACATATCAATTATATAATGTTATTTTAACCAGCAAAATTAGTATATATGTTTGTATACTTACTCTTTTGATGATGTCATAGCAAAGAAAGTTTTGATTGTATTTTGTTGTTCTATATTCAAGTATGCCAAAGTTTTGCTGCAGTGTCCTAGTCCTAAATTTGAAAGTGTTGGCTCTATTACTTGAATTGGCATTGGGATTGACTCTTCTGCACTTTCTTTTTCATCATTTTCTTCCAGTTTTTCTTCATTTTCATTTGCTTCAGGTTTTTGTTTTTTTGCTTTTTTTTCGTTCTCTGACCATATTCAAAGCTGGGGCTTTCTTTTCTTTTCCTTGCTCTTGCTTTTATTCTTTTCACATAAGAAGATGGCTTATGAACTATTTGTTTCCTTTTATGACCAGAAGGTTTTGCTGGTTTGTTTTCTTTGTCCTTTTCTGTTATTCCCTCTTGCAACTGTTGTGTGATATTGAGATTGAAAGATGGAGGTGTTAGGTCTTGTACTACATCACTGTATTGTGCAACTTTGCTCTCTTTATTGGTATCTTCTTCCAATTTTTGAGCCTCTTTTATATCTTTTTTCATTGTTTTATCTTCATTTGTTTCCAACACTGTTTCATTTGTTTTGTTCAACACTGTTCCAGTTGTTTGATGAACTTGTTCTGTATTAGTGTCAGTAGTTGTGTCTTCTACTTCTTCTACATTTTTTTCAGTTGAGAATCTGTATTAAAAATAAGAAGCTGTCAGTTTTTGTTATTGGTGAATGAATATAATATTATTAGTATCAATAATGTTAATAGTGGCGGTTTATGGGTATCATTTTTGCATAGATATCAGTTTTTCAAACACAAAGTAAGTATCAGTTTTTCATACATATAGGTATCAGTTTTGATTTATTTCATAGTGAAAATTTGTTTGTAAATTAACCAACCATCAGTTATAATCAAACAACTGATGCATATAAATTGTGCATTGTTTTGGTATTAGTTCTCTACTAAATGATGGTGAACATAAATAGTTCAATTTACATACCATTAAGTTATAAGCAATGGAACGTAGGTATCATTTTTTAATACATTTAGGTATCAGTTTATTTTAACTTATACTCAGAATTATTTATAATATTTATAATATAAGCAAGCATTAATTTGAATCAAACAGTGTTATTTTCAATAGTAAAAAATCATGTACCTGTCCATTTGTGTTATTTTTGCTTGACACTTTGTAGGTTCTTGTTGACACTCTGGATTTTCTTCTTCAATAGTTTCAGTTGTGAATGTTTTTTCTTCATTTTGGGCTTCTATATTTAAACATTCATCTTCATTTATTTTATTTGCTGTGTTAACTTTTTCCACATGAGGCTCAGCATTTTTGTCTTCCTTCTCTTCTTCATTGCTTTCAGTTGTGGATTTCTTTTCTATGTTTTCTATTTGTGTTTCTACATGTGCATGTTCATTTAGAATGTTGTCAGGTTCATCTTCCATGTGCTTACTCTCTAGTTCAACTTCTGAATTTTTCTTTTCATTTTCTTCTATTCTTGATTTGAGTTCTTTCAATTGTTCTTTCAATTTCAAATTTTCTTTTTCAACCTTTATCCTCAACTTCTTTTCTTTTTCTAATTGCTTCTTTGTCTTCTTACCTTCTTCTTCCAAATCTTTAATGCGCGTTTGCAAAAACATTAAGGCTTACAAAATCTTCAAAAGATCGAGCACTCTGTTCTGCTTCTTCAATTTTTCTTTTTTTCCTTTGGTTTTCTTTTCTTTTGTCACTTGATTCTTCTTTTATCGATCCTGTTTGGAGTAGCTTCTGTTCATGTGGAAGAATATTGCTTATTTCTTTCACCCGTGTAATTGAAATAGTAATTTTGTTTTAAAATTTAAATGAAAATGTTTTATGCTAATATGATGTAACTTATAAGTTATAACTGACATTAATAAGTGATTAGTTTAATAGAATAAAATAGAATAGTAATGAAATTTATACTATGTACACTTACTAATGATTTTGTGCAGTGTTAAAAATGATACCAAGTATTATTGTATATTATAATTGATACTGTGCAAAATGACAAGATGTACTATGCTGAGGAAAAATTGATACTAAACAAAAATTTAAAGCTACAAAATGAAACTGATACTAAACAGAAGCTAAAGTGATACTGCAAAGAGACATATGTGATACTATGCAGAGACAAATAATTATTCTAAGTGTTTAAATTGATACTACAGATAGAGAGAACATAAAATGTACACTGATAAATACTACTGTAAGTAAGAATTAACTTTAACTTACATTGCCAACTTTTATATCATTCAACAATTGTTTCACAACAATGTCTTTAAGTTTTCTTACATCCCATCGTGCAAATCTGGGTAAATCTTCAGCAAGTTGCTTTCTTGGTTGAATAAGGTTCATTTTCTCACAGATGCAGTACTATAAAAATTTAAAGATATAATTAGATAAGAATGTTGAATATAACATTTTTTTTAAATTAATAATATTTTGCATAACACATCTTACCAATGGAAGCATTGAACATCCAGACATGTTTCTTGGCTTAGAGATGACAAATTTACTAAAAATTTCTCTATTGTTTGTGGCCATGAGACAGTTTGCATTGTTTCACTATCAATCAAATATGGTAGAATTCCCCATCTCAGCTTTTGTTGGTTGTTGGGAAAGAAAAATATCAATAGTATTTGCATTACTATCAACAAAGGGAGATCTTCTTCATTTTCTTTTTTCCTTTTTGATATTTCTTGTTTTATTCTTCTTTCCACAACATTTCTTGTTATGTAAGTATTTGTGCCAAAGTTTCTAGTTGCAAAGTCTTTGTAGTCTGGTGGAATGGTTCTGCTCATCAATTTTTTTGCCGGTTCTATGTTTATTCCTTTTAATGGCAGACCGAACAGCAAGCTTATATCTCTGGCAGTTACCTTCATTTTGTCTTCTCCTAAGATGAAGGTATCAGTTTCCATACAGTAGCAGTTGTATAAAGCATCCAAGTTTTGTTGATGCTTTTTGCACTCTTTCATTGTTATTTTTTCTTCATAGATGACTTTGAAAAGTTGTAAAATGGTGTCTTCTTTAAGATGTCAACTTGCTTTTTGGTCAATCCATTTTTTTCTTTGACCAGTTTTAATATCTTGAAGATAGCTTGTAAGCCACATCTATAAGCAGTTTCTGGCTTAACATGTTCCGATTTTGCTATCTGTTTTGTTGTTTGTTCTGATGTTGCATGCATGCTTTTACGACATGGATTGACAAAATCATCATCGTCCTATTTCATGAAAATGTGTCATTAAATTGTTAGTGAAACAAATAGCATTGAAACAAAACAATATATAACATGATATACCGGTTTCAGTTTCTACAAACATGAGATAAAACATGGTATTTTTATTTAACTAAAATTTGCTATCATTTTTGCTAAATGTAGGTATCAATTTTTTAATAATTCTGGTTGTGAAGCAACCCTCCCTAGTCTACAAATTGTTTGAGTGACTCAATTTAGTTTAAGCTAAATTCGGGGTTACTTACTTCCAAAACCAACTATTTCCTTTTTTTTATCATTTTATTTATTTCCCAAGATCCAACTTGATCAATATAGAAATATTGATATACTTCTTGTAAAAAAAAACTATTTGTATATACATATAAACATACGAATCATTTTAATTCTAATATCAGAGTTTTTTTTTTGAATAAAGAATAACTCAGTTTATTCTAAACAAAATAACTATGTTTTAGCCATAGTAAAAAGGATTGGGAAAAACCCTCTCCCATTTAAATCTTTGTGCAATTATTTTCAAACTAATTCTTGTTTGTTTGTTTGTGTTTACCTCTGTATATTTAATGAAACATGTGAGTTGAGTCATAACACTTAGACTTTTGCAATATGGCTTTTCAGATAGCAAAGCAGAAGGTTGTGCATGCTTCTGTGCACCTGTGTGCACATAAACATGTACAACTGCTATTTACTACACCTTAGTTTGCAGATTGATCAACTTGATTAGGTTGGATCCCTATACTGTCTTGTTATGATTACTATCTCTGCTTATTCATTTAAAACCTCAAACTCATACAAAAATCTGAGTTCATGCTTCCTTTGTTTTTTTTCCTTTTCTACCTATGGGTTTATCCTTACTTCATAATGTTACAGTTAGTTTGTAAATAGGTTCTAACCTCTAAACAATCTAACACATATGTATACATTACTGGTTCACATATGCTTCAGATTTACTACTGAATTCACTGCTTGACTCATGAAAATTTGCATACTTACAGGTTATGATATAAAGCTAAACACATTTATCTTTTCTACTGAAAGCAGTTTCATCCCATAATAACCTTTTAGACCATTCATTACATCACCATCAAAATCCAGCACAAATACAATATTATTACAGAAAGTCTTCTAATTAAAAATAAAACATGAAGGACATTCTTCAGCAAACATTCATAGTTCACTGAATCACCAAATTTCTTCTTAGCATCACACATCTGCATCTTATCACTTAGCCTTCTCTTTTCCTGTAGACATCTCATGATCTACTCCATAATACATATGAAGCACCCATTTGATGCAAGCAACAAACAGGTCAGACTTATGTCTGGTGTGAGTAGAATCACTTGTTAATGCATAAAGACTAATGAAGTATGTTCCATTATTATAGTTTCTGTTCTCAGAGGCTAAATATTTTATTCAAGATAACAAGTCTCCTTCTCATGTTCAAATTTACAAAGTGTTTATCCAATGGTGTATGTGTAATGACAAGTGTGTATTCTTAGACTAACTGGTCATCAAAACATTGGTCCAGAAATCCTATCAACCATCATACATACACACAAGTTGGTGCTAACACCCAAACATACACAATCATACATAAACATGCACAGACCATATTCATGGTATTGGGCCAAAGTATCAAACCTGAGTCTACATGTTAGGACTCCCATATACTTCTAGCCTATTTACCCTTGCATGTATAATTATTTCATGTTATTCTAAAGTCCAGTATTACATTCATGGTTGCACTGGTGCACACTGCCTAGAACCACTACCTGGTTTCCAGTGCACTATAAGCTATTTGGGCATAAACATGCCATGTGCAAACTCACACCCCAGCCTTGATGCGAGCCAACCACTATGTCATACCCACTTCCCTCATACCCAACCTGATAGAGGTGACCCACATCCTTAGTTTAATCACTAAGTTCTTTCATATGACCCAATATTACATATGCAGTGTCATGCCCAAAACTGTGGTATGTTAACTAATATGTGCTAGCAGTTTTCATACATCCATCAATCATTCACCCATTCATCCATTCAACAATTTAATCAGTCACACTTGTAGATATTTCAAGTCAGTTTCATTCAGAGATATATCTTTAGCTAAGCATAGGTCTGAGCATTTTAGAAAGTGAAATGCCTCTGTGGTTTCCCCAGTAATAAGGTTCTCACAATCAATCCACATATTAAAGTGTGTTTGCTTGTTACTCAACCCTATTTCCAAAGAATACTTACTGATGGATTAGGACTCAACACATGGAAATTCCATTGCACCCCAACCATCTTTTCAGTTGCAAGACATAAGCCAGAGAACCCCTTCCTCTTACTGCCTTGCATCCTACTTTCCTTATTAATCCATGCTTTAACTAAAAATATTTCTCAAATTCATAAACATATAAATAAATCGGTTGTTATTCCTTCAATAAGTTGTCATATATAAACAAGCATATGTTGAGTGACAACAAAGCAATGAAAGTCACAAAATCTCAGGAACAACAGAAAATTTCTAAACTAAGAAAATGCAAGCAAAACATCAAACATAAATTAAAATAACTAAAGGTTAATGGCTGCCTTTCATAGGTCTTAATGCCTTGCCAAGTGAGGATTTACTCACCATAGTTCTCCTTCCCAAGTCTTGGTTCAGGCCTGCCATTGATTTTCTAAACTGCTGCCTATTTTTTCTAATTTTTGTTTCCTGGTTCTAACATGTAACCGTAGGAAATAATGATGTATAAAGGGAGTTACTAGGGTTTTAAGGTTAGTTAAGTAATTTATTTTTATCAGAATTCCCATCACCATTTCTGGTTTCACCCATAGTTCACCCTCTCCACTTTACTTTCCCACCATTTCTTTTTTTTTCTTGTCTTGGCTACTTTTGGCAAATTTCTCCACATATTATTTGCATGACTGTGGCTCAGACATTATTTGTCTTTTCTAGTTTTAATCATGTATATAAACCTATTTGTATAACCAGCTATATGTGTGTATGAATCAAACATTTTGCACATCATATATATTCATGCATTTCCTACCCACACAAGCAACTATGCTCCTATTTAATCTATGGAAATTAAGACTAAAGTCTGCCTAAGTTATTTATGTATTGTAACTAGGCTAATGTGTACACACTAACAAGTCATGTACTCATTTGTTATTACTGCTATTTTGTATTTATTTATAAGGCCTTTACTCACAAAAGTGCCTTGTTCATGTAGCTGACTAAAACAGTGTGCACATGCACAAGAGCATGCACACTCATACACCCACAAGTATTTTCAGAGAAAAAGTTTCATTTTAATTAATTGTCTTTCTTTTATAAAATATTCAAAATACATATATACATATATTATATTTTATATATATATATATATACTTGCCTAACTATGGGCTGTCGCAGGTTGAAATACTTCTAAAATTGGTACATAATAACTTCAAAAGAAACATACTGCATGTATAATTTTTAGCTTATATTTGTGTTATTTTTGTTCCAAATTACAATGACAGTAATTTGTATAATTAAAAGTACAAAGTTTACCAAAGATAAAGTGAGTATCATGTTTATAAGGTGTATGCATCAGTTTGGTTCTAACAAACAGTATATCAATTTTAAGATATGATGTCCATAAAAACAGATAGTAGGTATCAGTTTTTCATTTCATTGATTTCAATTTTATATTTGTGATAGTGGGTATTGTTTTATGAATATACCTATATCAGTTTTGTTATAAAGTATATAATTTTTTCTAAAAAAATTATGAAGTTTTGTCTTCGGTTAAACAAACAATAGGTTCATTTTTTGAAATATAGGTATCAGTTTGTTATACAGTGGGTATCATTTTGTGAATTATAGGTATCAATTTATTAAAAAATTAGAACATTGTCAAATGAACTAAAACATTTTATACAGTGGGTACCATTTTGTAAGAATTTAGTTTCAGTTGTACTAGAAAAAAGATAGTGAAATAATTTGTAAACTAAAATGAGACAGCTACACACAATTATACTATAGGTATCACTACTGCAGTATGTTGGTATCAGTTTTTATTTGTGTGCTTAATTTAATTTTCCTAAATACAAAGTATCACATTAATTCTAACAGATGTTTGGTATCATATTTTCAATATGTTAGTATCAATTTTGTAACAAATAGCAACGAAATCTATTTTTAAACCAACTAATCTTTGACTTCTACCAAACAAACTATAACTATCACTTTTTGAACATGAAAATCTTTATTAGTGATATGGCTTGTACATTTACCGTGTTCGCTTGTTCGTCTTCAGATTTCTCAACAGCTATTTGCTTTGCCTTATTTGTTTCTGCTTTTTCCTGTTATACATATTAACAATATTAAAATACATCTAAAGATTAAATAGTATCAGTTTTATAACTGAATGGTATTAATTGCCTTTTGAAGTTGCTGCTGAATTATTTTCTCATTTTTTTTCTTCGATCTTAATTCTCTTTTTTGCATTTGTTGTCCAGTTGATTTGTCACCAGGTGTTTTTTCCTGCATGGTTTCTTCATTCTTCTGTAAAATAAGTTCAATAGTATCATAATCAATGTACAATGGATTTGTTATGCTACATTTAATAATATCATTTACCTTTTCTTCTGTTCTGTTTTGTTCATGTTTCCTTTTTGTTCTTCTTTTCTTTTGTTGCTGTATATCTTCTTCCATTAGCCTTTTTGATAGTTTTAATTTTGTTGATTTCTGCTGCGTCTCAACTTCTAGGTTTTCAATTTCTTCTCGATTCTTAGATTTAGTTTCTTTGTTTCCAGATTCGAGCTGATGATCAAAATGAGGCGCTAGGGTATTAGGTTTTTGTCGAATATCATATTGAGGGGATAAGGTATCAGATTCGTTCTCAAACTCTGCTTGTTCTTTATTTTCTGACGAATGCGATTGAAATGGAGGTAGCGATCTTGCTGTGGTTTCGTATGCCATTTTTTCTTAATTTTAATTTTGTACCGTGAAGATGAGTGTGGATTTCAAAATTGCACTGGAAGACGAATGAACGGAATGGAAATATGTTTTGACACGCGACTGAGCTCTGAGTCTGTCCTTTGGAAGAAAATTTTTTGTGCCGGTCCTTATGAATAAATTTTTTAAATAATTTGTCCTTTAAAAAAAATTCCCCTAAAATATTTGTATGTTGATTACTTTATTTTTCTTCCTGTTAGTTAATTTTTTCACTGATTCACTTTACTTAAATGATGGTTCAAGTTCTTTTTGTAAGAGATAAACACATATATTCATGCATTATTTATTTGGATCTGAATGTTATAATGAATACATGCAGTAAAGTTCACATTAACTGTGTTCTCCATTTTTATAGATTTCATTCACTTACATATGATTAATATATACCACATTATTTATTTACTGTGCTTTTTTAATGGATCGATTTTTTGTTCCTCCACACACTTATGCATTCAACTGAGAAGTAGTTTTCATAAATTGTTGGCGAGTACTTCACCATATTTGCTACTATGATTTTACTTTTTTTTTTCCATCATAGTTGTACTGTAGTTATCATGTTTGTCAAAATATAGACATGGAAATGGATGTTCGTAAACATTCTTATGAGCATGCTCATATTTGAAGTAGTGGCACAGTTCTTTGCTACATAAATCGTGCCTGATTGAAATCTATTTCAATCTTCGAGGACCAAAACGTTAGCATGATTAGATTAGTAAGCGAGTTTGCTAACTCGAGGATTTGACATGACGACTCATTAATATAGGTATTTAATTATTACAAACATAACCATATAAATAACTAACTGTTAAATACGATGATTTGTAGAAACACCATTTCAACATAATAAATTCCTCAAGTTTATTACTATCATTGTTGACACAAGTATACGAACTGATGTCGTAACTGAATTCATTATGGTAGCATTATCCCATACAATTTTAGCCAGAATAAAATTATTATTTTCTCGAAATACTTAATTGGTATACATTATATTGATGCCTCATTTTCTTCCGATGAATCAGTAAAGCCGTACAACATGTTCTAACTTGAATTCTTGGTTTACAAAACTGTCTCTCTTAAAGTGAAAAATGTGAAATCTCTGCATTTCGAACAGAAAGTTGCTGATGCAAAACAGTAATGGCTGCATTTCAAAACGAACTGGATGATATTAGTAAGAGGTATGTGTGACATTTCTTAATACACAAATTCTTACATTATTTACTCTGTTTTTTTAATGGGTCTGCCATTCATTACTACCATATTTAGATTAAACAAGGAGTGTGGTGCAAATATATTTTTACTAAATAACTCATCTGGACAAGACAGTATAACTATAGAAATAGTTGATTCAGCAATTGGACATATGATGAGTGTCTTGACGAATACAAATTGTCATGTATGTTAACCTCACTTACTCATTTACTACTGTTAATATGTGAACCACTGGAATTCACACTGCTCTATAACTTTATGTTGATTTTTTCTGTGCAAGCCGAGCTGTTTAAAAAATACATTCCTGTTTCTATTTTACTCTATTGAATTTGTAAACTGCAGACTTATATGCTTCAACAGGGTACTAAAATTGTGATTTTTGTTTCAAACAAGTTGACATGACATTTGACAGCATATACTTACTCCGGGCAAAAGTATTTGGTTCCCGCAACCATTATGAAGCTCAGATCCTCAATAGCTTGGAGCTATATTTCATGTTTCGTTTGCAAATCTTTGGTACGACTGGACGACATGAAGTTTTTCTATTCAAGGTTCCATACAATGAAGGCGAGTCCTACCAACAGGTTATTTTAACCATATCAACATGTTAAATGTATACTAACTAATCACTGCTATATTGGTTTGAAAATAAAATGCACCGTATCAATGTTGACATATTGGACTCTGCTATGTTAATTACTATAACAACCACAAGGAAGTTGAAGGACAAATTAGACAGGAGACTAATGAAGTGCTTAACATTTACAAACTAGCAATCTTCAAATATTTTACTTTTGATAACTGGTCATTATAAACCATTCCCACTTACAGAACTTTAAGAGAATTAAACGGTCGATAAACTGAAATATTTGTCAGAATTTTTTGAATACAGCTTTAAATTTCACGGTTAAATAGATATGACAACATATTAAATTTTGAAGCAATCGTATACTGAACAATTTTAAAAATTGCTATCATTTCTACTACTAATACCGTGCAGGAGAATAATGCTAAAAAAGTTGAAAACAATTTCCAGAAGTTGACGGGGACTGATGCACAATTCGAATTCAGCCCAGGCAACTGGAAAATGAATATCGATATGTTTTTAGCTGCTAGAAGAACTAGTAAGACAGTGGATCAACCCAATCAGTTACTGTCCTCTCTCAGGAAATGAAAGTTCCTCTTGTACATTGTTAAAAGCATTATTTTATGCAAAAAATGAAAATACTTCTTACTGGTACGAGTTACTCCTCCTGGCTAACAGTTCAACTTTAGAAAATGATATTAATAACAAGACTCAAAGAACTCCAACTGACTTGGATTACATATATAGGTTTACTTTGTAACTTTCACATTTTTACTCACCTCCCTAATGTGCAGTTTAATGCTGATCAACCGCTTTAATTAATTACCCAAAATGCAGAGTACATCAATGATGCATTAACACGTGGACTCGAACAAAATTCTTCTAGAAAGAAAGGAAAGGAGTTATTCAGGTAAGCATAACGTTTGTCTTCATTTGTTCATTTACAATTCTGGACAGAGTGAGTTACTATTGTTTTTTATTATTTTTTGAATGTCAAGTGCATACCAAAAATTCTGTAATTACTACATCTGACAATGTAGATGGAGTAAGTTTGTTCAATTACTTTTAGAGAGTGAGGTTAAACTTTGAAATGAACAATTACCACTAAGTGCTGTTGGCAGTAGTTTATAGGCAACAAATAAAAGACATTTTTTGTCAACAATTTCAAATGTGCACACAATTATCCAATAAACTATATTTTACTCACTTGCAGGTTTCAAGTAAAAGTCCATTGCTCAGAAAGCATGGTAATCACAACTTCCTTTTTTGACTGTCCAAAACAGTGGTTTTGCTGTTTTTCTAAAACTTTGAAGTAGTAAAAGAAAAAAAACACAGTTCTGTTTATAGTTTATGTTTTCAAAACACTAACTCTTACTACACTAACTCAGTAAGATATGAAAAACACTTTTCAACATATATATTTAATAACTTTAACGGTCAAACCAGATTTTTCTTCTTTTCTTCTACTGCCATAGGATGTTGATGAAACTCTTCTTAACCAGGCCTCAAGTGCAGCTAAAATTTAGAAAGATGGAATCCTCTTTTAATCTTGCTAATTTTTTGTGTTATATGATGTGAGGTGGAGCCTTGGCGCAACGGTTGGGTCATCCACATGATAATCTGAACGTTCAGATTTGAGTTCGAAAACAGCCTCTTCACAATGTGAAGGAAATGCTGTGTTCATTATCAATCTTCACAGAGTCCGCTATCGTGCGGGAGCCTCATGCAATGGGTTCTACCAATCTATACGAGGTGATATGTTTCTTTCACCTTCTTTTCATTTTATTCTTCATTTTGGCATTATGCTTCTTTGACTTCTGTAGTACTTCTATTCTCGCTGTATAAAAGCTATGTTTACATTTATCCAAATCACTTTTCTTTAAATTGTAATTACAACTACCATATTAAGCTTGCTCTTTACTGCTTATGTTTTTCAATACAAATAACTATGTGCTACTATACAACTCAAAATTTATAACCTGTGTAGCTTAGTATTAACTAAAACACGAACTGTTACTGTTTACTTGATTATTCTAAGAGATATGCAAAACGAAAAGTGAGCCACTCTACCAAATTATTAATTTTCATACAGGAATTTTAAATGCCATGAGTATAAAAATCGAATATAATGTGTAATTCCTATTCATTAAAACAATTCACGTTTCTTTCCATCATTGATCAAACTTTACCCATGTAATAACAGCAGACAACATATATGTGTCCTAGTTATTCAAAATAATTGATGCATTACAATCAAACTGAAAACCATGTATTCTATAATTTAGCTTCACATGACAATAAAAAATTACAAGACAACATGGAAAACAATACATACAATACACCACCATTAAAGCCTCCATGTACCCGTGTGCGAAGCACGGACCTCATCCTAGTATATTAATAACTCTTGTTTTGCTTCAGGAGTTATAGGCAAATGTAGGAATGAAGAAAACGAAATCTAGAAATAAGAGGCAGGGCTTTGCCGGGCGGAGGCAGGACTGGAGGCGGATCTGGCGGCTAATGGCGTGGTTGTGGAGGAAAGGGGTGCTACGTGGGTGCGGTGGTTGTGGGCTTGGGCGGATAAGGCAGAAGTGGAGAGGCAGTGCGGTTGTAGGCGGCTGACGTGGGTGAGGTTGGAAGGAAGAAAAGGAAAAAATGGAGGAGGTTCATGTTTTCAAAGCTGCAGGAAAAATAATGTTTGCAACAAAGGAAAGGGAGGTTATGTGGCAGCATGGGCGGAGGTAAAGGCAGGCGGCGGAGCCGGGGTCAGTTGTTGCAGGCGAAGGTGAGGAGATCGGTGGTGAGGTTGTGGAAGGAGGTGAAGAAGAATCTCATGCTTTATAGATGAAGCTTCAGGAAGGAGAAATGTTCAAAACGAAAAGAGGATGAAATGGTAGGTTATCATAATAAAGAATGGAATGAACGGACCGGTTAAGATTTGAAAAGGCACGCTATACACAGCAAGCAAACTCTTGGGATCAAATTTCAAAAACTTATGCCCACTCAATTAAATTAGTTACACCCCAGTTTAGATCCATTTAAAATTTTATTAACACACAATAAATAAAATTGAACACACCAATTAACGTAACGAAAACCGTCATGCACACCAATTAACGTAACCGGGACTACAAATTTAAATCTAAAAACGGCGTTTTTCTTAACGTACAATCACGAACTCAAATATTTAATTTATTAAAATTTAAAGCTAGTGTTAAATCACTTTTGTACCGCCTACAGCTGCTATTTAATGATCGTAAAATGTTGTTTCAAAATTCAATTTTTTTTCTTTTTATAGAATTATACTTACCTTCAAAATGAAAACGTTCATTTTATTTTTCTCAAAACATTCTTTTATTTTTTTGATACAAACGTTACTTTTTATTTTAGTTAAACATATGTTTCTTTTGTTACACTCATTAATTACAATTAACGTCTTCTTTTCTTTTAATTGAAAGATTCCAATCGCATTAATAGCAATTGATTTCAAAATTAAATTTTAAAACGGACCCTAATTAAAAGGAAAATAAAACATTTGTCTTCTTCTTATAGTAATCTAAACATATTTATAAATTATTGTATACAAACAAGAGTTATAAATTACTTGCTAAATAAATGTTTTCTTATTCATGTGATCAAACTTATCTAAAATACATTTCAAATAAATAAACCTATGCTTTCTCCTTTAATTAATGAAACATTCGTTCTATTCTTTATTAAAATTAACATTTATTTTTCCAATCCCGATTATTAATTACATTCAGACCAATATCATTAAATTATATTCTAATATATGTTACCCATTTATCTTATAGCAATCTGTGTAATTAATAAGCATTCAAATTAAGATCATAACTTACATTCTAATGTGTGTGCATCAATAATCATAAAATTTTAGTTTTTAACAATTATATTCAATCTAATTTTTTTTTAAAGGTTCAAAATACAGGTCGTTATAATAGTCTTTTAGGGTTTCCGAGAAAAGAGCTTATATTTTGATATCTGGTTGTTTGTATAAAAGTAGCATCCGTTCTCTTTCTTTACACACTTAACTTATACAGCTCTTGCCCCTCGTTGGACATTAGTGAAGCCAAGGTGACAGCCTTGCAATCTATAACCAAGGAAGAAGAACGAAGTGTTCTATGGGGGAAAACTACCAAACAAGGTGTTCGACTATCGGCTAAATCTCAAGGAGAAAGATGCTGATTTTATACCCATACACTCACACGATCATCTCTGTGCTTGCTATCACATATACACACGGATACACACACAAAGGTACCAAAAAAAGAAAATTTTCAAAAATATATTTTGATTATAATTTATTAACTATTAGTGATAATATTTAAATGTGTGTGTGTGTATATATATATTATTCAAGATAAATTATTTTCGACATTATTAAAAGAATCAAATTCGAAACTTACACACACGCATATTTATACATATATAGACATACTAATACACACTTTTTTGCATTTATAATAATAAATTAATTTTTCGCTTTTAATTAAAAAATATTCTCTGCTTCATTATTAATAAAAAATCTTTTAATATATATATATATATATATATATATATATTCATATGGAAATTTTAGTTAAAAAAGAATATATTTTTAATGCTTTCAGATTTCAATTATAGAAAAACATTTTCGTACAAAAGTAAAATAAACTTAAAATTTAGTATTTTTCAAAGATAAAATATTTGACTGAAAATTTAAATAAATAAAAAATTTCATATATTTACTACTGTCTGATATTTATAAAAAATTAATATAAAAATATATATTAGATATTTATTTTGAATAGGTTAAACATATTTAAATTTGAATTCCAAAATTATTAAATATACATTTTATACACATATATTAGTTCAAATATTTATTTACAAATATATTTAAACATAATGCTTACGTATATACATATAAATCAAAATATTTATATATAATAATAAATTATATTTTAAATAATTTATATTATACTATACACATTTAAATAAATGTCACTTAAAAATAGAATGGACGAGGAAAATAATTATTTGTATTAGTGCTTGTATAAACTAAATTATTTAATATATATATATATATATGTATATATAATGTATGTATGTATGTACATCACCCTTAGCTTTATTTACATATGACATCATCTACATATTTATAAATCTTGGGTCACAACGGTTAATTATACACATCTTCCCATATTACCATGGATTAGATTATACCTTCAACATTGTCATGATATTTGTATTATGAATACAAACACATTAAACTAAATTAAATGAAACAATATTAATAAATTAAATATTAATCACATTAATAGCATATTATTATTGAAAAATAACAAACGGGTAAATATTTTAAAAAAATAAAATAAAATAAAATTTTTGACAAAATTTTTACTAACAAAAACTAAATTTGATTTAGTGTAAATAAATATTATTCACATAATCACAAAATAAAATTTGTGCAAATTAATAAAATGATTTGTTTTTAAAATTCACCATTTAACCTCGCTGCCAATGCACCTAATCCAACATTTAACCTATGCACTTATTAACTATCACAACTGTAAATTATATTCATGTTCCTATATTACCTCTAGATTAGATGATCACTTTTAATATACTTATAATGCATTGTGAATTCAAACATATTAAAATAATCAAAGATGAAGTAAATTAAAATTAATTTAATAAATTAAATTTAAATTTAAATAATAATAAAATATTGCTATTAATCAATATAAAATAAATAAATATTTTAAATGGAAATTAAATAAATTGAAAATTTACCAAACTCTTTTACTAATAAATACTAAATAAGATTTAGTATAAATTTATTATTCATATAAAAACAAAATACGATCTTATGCAGATTAATAAAAGAATATTTTCTTGAAATTCATTCTTTATACCCCACTGTCAATGCACATGATCCAACGATGATATTTGAGCCCCCGTTGTGTTTATGTGAATAATTAACCAATATGTAGGGCAGTCTTTGGGAAAAACTAATTAGACAGGTTTCTAAGGAAAGTGTGTTTAAACTAAAGACAAGATTACCCTGGTTAAGGAATTTTCTTATGTATGGAAAACCTCCTGATCTCCTGATCTTTACCTGGCTCGTCAAAGTGGTATATTCCAAAGGTATGCCCTCGTGGAAGCCTTAGAAGTGTTTTAAGCCTTAGGTTGATAAAAATAAGCATATTTTGAATATTATAAAACAAATTTCAAATTGTTTTAATTGAATAAAATATTACATAATTTTATAAAGAGTTATTAAATGAAAATTTAAATTTGCTTTAAATTAAAATTGAAATTTATAAAGGTTATGAATATAATTTAAATTGCTATTAAACTTGTATTCATAAAGGTTATAAATAAATACATTTTGAAATTGTTTTAAATATAAATATATAAATAGAAATGTTATATTTATAATTAATTAAAATGTTTAATCGGTGAAAGTATGAATATATATATATATAACTTAATAAATTATAAATGTTATAGTAAATTAAATTATATATGTGTGTATTATATTTGTATAAACATGGGGTTTATATAAATTAAAACACATAAAACTTAAGGGAGTGTAGATTAGATGTATATAAAGACATACTATATCGTGAGTTATGCTTATCTTACTTAAATAGTCAATAATTCTCTATAAAATTTATTTTGAATTATGAATTTAAAATAATAACGTTGTCCATCATTTATAGTATAACTAAAGTACCGTATATAACTATCTATGAAGCATGGGTGCGGGTGCGGGGGTGCGTGATACGGGGATACGAAAATTCGGCAAATTCAAAAAAATGGGGATTCGGGTGCGGGGGGATACGGCAAATTAAAAATATTATATATATATAATATTAAATAAAAGACATAATATTAAAAGACATAGTCATCATCTTGGATAATCATAAAAGACATAATATTAAATATTCATTTGACACTTAAAAGTTGAAATCAATCATCATCTTGGATAATCATAAAAGACATAGTCATCCTCAAGTCGTTTTATCTGAATGCATAAATTGTAACTAGTACGACCATAAAAAATTTGTATTGTAACTTCAAATGCTTGTAGGGAGCAAAACTGCAAACAGAAAAATAACCATCATTTTCTGGAAATCAACCCAATAAACCATATAAATAAAAAAACAAACTGCAAAGCATACCAAAAATTAAAAACAATTCACCAACCACCCAAAATTAACTGACCAGTGACCAATATTTATATACACTCGGCGGCGGCGGCGGCGGGCTGAGGAGCGGCGGGGGGATGAGCAGCAGCGGCGATGGTTGTCAGCGACGACGAGAAGAGCGAAGGCGGGATGAGCGACGGCGACGAAGTCTGGAGATTAGGGTTTTGTTTTTCTCTCGATCGATTTAGAAAAGAAAGCGTCTGTGTTTTTTTTTAATGTGCTGTATAATTATAATTTCTGCCCCTCCCGCACCCCATTTGGCACCCCCACGAATCGGCACCTTGGAATACGGGGATACGCCACCAGGCGCACCCCGTACGCACCGCGGCGCACGCGACACGCGCTTCTTCACCTAACTGAAGTATCCCTGCTACGTAGATAACTATGGTTGTTGAGTACCCTCAAGTCATAAAATGTCTAAGGCGATGTTCATATTATCCCTGGATAAGTAAGAATATTATGTAACTTTGTTGAGCACCCTCAAGGGTTGCATAATTCTCCAAAGGATGTCACAAAATGATGGGTCTAGGACATCTAACGTACTTTATGATTTGTTGAGCACCCTCAACGTGAGAACGATGATTAGGAGCATGGTTAAAAGTATGTTAGGGGTTATGTACAAAATATAATTAGTTTAGTGTTACTTAATGTTTAAGGGTACTGTAATTCGTTGAGCACCCTTGAGGTCTAGGAACATGATAAATGGATCCTTACACCAAATGATGGAAAAAATTCTTGTATCTCTATTATGATTTTTTGAGAGATGCAAAATTCAGTGGAAGCCTTATTAGATAAATGTTATAAGCCAATCTAGTAAATATAAGAACATATGTGCTATTATGATAATCTACTTCAATAAATTTGAGCAACTAAAATAATTGATAAAATTGTCTACCATTAAAATATACTAATTGAACAAAATTAAAGGTTAAAGAAGAAATATAAAGTATACTTACCAGTAAAAAAATTTGGCATATTATCGCTTCAAAACTCATGCAAGAGATAAAAATATAGACCATGAAAAACATTTGTGACTTTGTCACTTAAGTGTTAATTTGCTTAAGACTATATCTCATCTTCTATGAGTAATGAACTCTAAATCTATAAGAGTACGAATATTAGATCCATATTTGATCACATATAAAAGTTATATAGTGAACAATCACATACGTAATATTTAAAATCTCAATGAATATGTTTTATTCGTAATAAGCAAGTAAACCATGGTGCAAGATCATATGTTCAATATGGTTGAATACAATAAGGATTCTATTGGGTTAGGGACAACACTAGATAAAGGACCAGGGACAGACCTAGGAATTTGATAATTGAAATTTTAATTTTGATTTGTTTACTTAAGTGCAACCTATTCGATATTCTTAAAATGTTAAGGATGATCGGTTTGCCTTTCTGTAAAGTATTCGGTGTAGTCTTCTGTAAAAAGTTTCTCTTTTGGACGATTCAACATTTGAAAGAAGAAATGAAATTTTAAGAATGGTGATAATATTGGCACGATTGGGATGAAGAGAGGGAATGGTCGCTTCTGCTTCATGAAGAAACGTCGAAGATGAAATTGTTTAAAATATTTGTAGATTCTTAATAACAAACAAGAAATATGATTTTTATTCCAAGTGCATTTCTTATTGGAAATTATTCTCTATAAGATTTATTTCTCTGAGTTCTAGATATTTGATCTGAAACTCTCAACTGCAAATTAGTTATAATGAAAGAGTAAGTAAGTTGTAGTAAATGGTTGAATGGACCTTCGTATTTTAACACTTGTCATTATAGCAACGGAAATAGCGGGAGAATACCATATAACATTTGCTAGTGGACACATTAAATTTCGAAAGATTACTTGCGTGTATGCCAAATATTATTTATGAAATAATAACTGTTTTCGGTATTGATCGAAAATAGAATTAGTTTTATTTTAATATGAATTTTCTAAATATACGTTATAAAATAGATTTGTGTTTGGGATTTCGATGATGGTATTTATTTTCATAACATCAGCGGTGTGTTAGCTATTGAATATACAAAAGCATCAGCAATATTTAAAAATTAATTTTGGAATCATAGACTGAGCCACATCTTTGCAAAATAATTCTTTAATCGTATGATTTTGAATCATATGGAAATTTTGAATTGTATCTCAAATGATGAAGCACCCGTTTGGTGGGAGCAATAAAAGGTGTAACAAACTCTTCAGATCGATACATATAGATGTATGCACTCCAAGGCCTAAAAATACCAAAAGAGAGTCCAAGGTCTAATGTATCTAAAATATGATTTCGGTATTGTGTTTACATTGAGGATTCGAGACACTATCTTTTAGGAGAAAGTCACCGACCATAAATCATTGAAGTACCTTTTTTCACAGAATGATCTTAACCTTGCCAGCAGCGATGGTTGGAGTTTCTGGCCTCATATGACTTCGATGTTGCATATACAACGGGTAAAGGTAATACGATCGTTGATGCACTGAGTAGGAGACATGCCAGCTTGGAGCTATATTCCTAGAGTGGACGTAGTCAGAGTATATTGTTGGTTATGATTTCCGATCGAGATGCGAGCTAGAGCCAGAGATATTGATGAGCTTGACTATCAGACCTACTCTGATTGAGCAGATCGGTATTAGCCAGAGGCATGATGTCAGATTAGCTGAGATTATTTCTAAGATTGAGGCTGAAGTAGAGTCTGAAGAGATACACTACGGCCTCGACCGAAACGTTTGTATCCATAAGGACGAGTGATTGTTTGTTCCTGATATCGATAGGTTGAGGGATGAGGTGCTACGAGAGTAACATCATTCGAGATTGACTATTCATCCTGTTAGTAATAAGATGTACTGTGATATGGGGCAGACCTTCTATTGGGAAGGGAAGAAGAAAGATGTTGGGACATTCATCTCAAAATGTAAGAATTGCCAATTGATTAAGGCAGAGAAGAAGAAGCCTAGCAGTTTGATGCAACCGCTAGAAGTAATCGAGTGGAAACGAACTTCCTCAAGTTCAAATACTATAGAAAATACTCCTTTCCTCTGTTACTACAAAACTCCAAACGTAATTAATTAATGAATCAACAAAATTGTGTGTGTGTATGTGATGCATATACATACATATATAAATTGATAATTATAAAAAATAATATATATCCTTCATCGTTAATATAACTTTAATTCTTACATCAAAAGGCATTGAACCCAATTTTAAAATAAGAAAATAATTGTAGAAATAAATTAAAAGGTAAATGATAATGTTAAAAACAAGAAAAGTTTCATCGATATGTATTAGTAAAGCTCGGGCATTATTCAATCAAAAATAAAAATAGTTATAAAATATCTAATAAATACCTCTATACTGATTCTAATACAAAAATACAATAGTTAAAATAAAATTTTCATTATTATTAACAGACAAGTTTTGTTAAATGCAGAGATCATTAGAAAGTGGCGCCAAATTCAACGTCGAAGAACTCAAAAACCGACGGTTGAAGTCATCAATCAAAAAGGCCGAATAGATAGTCTCAATACTCACGATTCATTGGCTCAACACTTCCCAGGTGAAGAGATTTCTAATTCTGATGATGATGATGATGATATAGCAGAGTGTGCAGGTTATGAGTGAGTATGTATTTGTAATGTTTGGATTTTGTTTGTGTCGGACATTGTTAATTATGTTTGGATACGCTGATTATGTTGGATATTGATGCGCTATATAGTGTTTGGACATTGTTTGGATATTGATGATGTAGCATATTTGTGTTGGATATTGGTAGTTGATTATGTTGGATAAGTATATTTGTGTTATTGATGTAATGCATATTGATTTATATATGAATGTGTGATTGAGAGTGAGAAAAGCAGTGTCAGTAGGACGTCGGTAAAAATGTTTTTGACATTTTAATATGGTGTCGGTAGGTCATCGTCATGGCGTCATTAATTTTTTTTTATGATGCTAGTATGGGGTCGGTAAAATGTGATCGTGAATGCATCGAAATAACGTTGGTAATTAGGCATCGGTATGGTGTTGGTAAAGGATCCTACGAAGGGCGTCGACAAGGTGTTGTAAAAATAATTTTCGTTAAGCCTTTTATAGACACCATATTGGCATCGGCAAACCTATATTTGTTATAGTGTAAATGTTGTCCACTCGGCAATGTTAACCCAACGATTCTTCTAAATTGTACACTTAAGGTTGAACTATTTGGAAAATTATAGAAATCATTTTTTCTGATACTTATATTTAAAAACTGATGTATTTTAAAGGAATCCATGAAGAGAAAGTAACGAAGAATAAGGATTTTTTTGTATTCTTTTTCAAAGGAGAGAGAAATAAAAGGCGATAAAAAAGAAATGTAGGTTATTTTTTTAATCTCTCTTTTAAACAAATGAATTGTGTTAATGTTAGATGGATCAAAAGACTTCAAATGGAGATGTAAATCGGTCGGACGAAACCGGACGATGGTGTGTTCAGTTTTTGTCCTAAATAAAATCAAACCGAACACAGACCGAACAAGATTTATCATCGTACAAATTTTACTATCTTAATTCATGCTCAAAATAAAATCGGATGGACGTTTTTCGACCACGGACTCGAACGGACACGGATGGACATTACTATTTACATCACATTTTATGTTTTTTAATAGAGTTTCTGTCAATTATATTATTTTTATCAGTATGCACTGAAGTATAAGTATTTTATGAATCTTTACTTAATCAACCAACCAAACAGTCGTCATAAATAATTTGAAGAACATAATGGATATAATAAATTATAAGAAATTTCGGACGAATTCAACGAACATGAATCGGACGAGGTTTTTGCTCGTATAAATTTTGTTGTCCTAACTCATGTCCTGATGTTCTAAATGAAAATCGAATGGATTCGAACGGACATTTTTCGATTACATACTCGATAAGATATGGGACATTCGTGGAAAATTAACAGTCCTAACTTCGAGTTTTATTTTAAGTATCTAACATATTGAATATCCAGGGTTGTTTTGTTTTTGTGTTCTCACATCGATATCATTGATGAAAAGATGTCAAAAGTGACTTATTACTTCCAGAACAAAAATCGATGAAAAGATGTTAAGGAGACTTATTAATTTCAAAACAAATCTTTCTAATTTATGTCCAAACAATGATTCATCTAGAATACACACCATCACTTCGAGTTGCCTGTTTTTCGACCAGTAGATTTTCTAAAGGAACTAAACAGAATTTTGATGAAGCATTGGTTTAAAATTATATTATAAAAGTAGAACTACAATAATAAATAAACTAAGAATTAATGTCAACAGGAAATTTGAGATGTCTTTCCTTTCTTACTTTTTATAACAAGATACAACAACGCCAACAAGTGTCAATATCCGAGATGAACTTATAATCTTTAATCTCGTAGTTTAAATTACTAACCACCTGATCCAACCCATTTGGTTTTGAGATCAACTTTCTGTGATTAGTTACTTGGGAAAGAAAATGTTAAATTTTGTAGACTCTTATATGAACATAATGTGGGGACTGCAACAAATGCCTATACTTCGACGGAACTGTTTAATATTTTCTTTAAATTTTATGTATGTATCTGTATAATGCAAAGTATAATTTCTATACTTTTACTATCTTTACTTTAAAACTTTGGATATCCATCCACGGTTAATCCTACACAGATCTACCATGAATCCAAATAAGAACAACTTACATTAGACTACAAAACCAAAGTTCACGAGCACTTGTTTTATACAATGAATATAAATCAATGTAATTCCAAACGAAGCACTATACAATTATAAGTTCTTTAATAAATCTGAATTTCCAGACGCAGACTTTTGCCTACATATTTCTAATCCTTCTTCGTATTCCACAATGGTGGAAGTGAAATTACTCCTTATTCTTTTCATATTCTTTATTGCATTTGATGGAATCAATTGCATTAAATTTTACGAGAAAGTAGATGTATCGCTGTTTCAGCTGCAACGGGAAAATGAATATCTGAAGGCCACCTCCAATTACGACTTCAATTTGCCTCAGATGTCTAGTAATTTTCCTGATTTTAACTCCATATTATTTTCTTATTATCGTAATGCAATAAAATATTGCTACACTTGTTCTATGTGTCTGACTTAGCATTGAAATATATGAAGTGAGACCATGCTTAAGCTTCTTTGTTGTGTTATATGTATAATTTTATCAGCTGCAAATAAAACCTAATGTGTATTTGCAGGAAAATCAAAGAAAGCAACAAAGCTAGAACTGAAACAGCAACAAACACCTCCCTCACTGAAAACAGTGAACATTCACCAACATATTCTGACCTCAGACTCACATAGAGTGGCCTTCCTACAGTCTCAGATAAACTCAAAGTCAACACAAATACCGCTTATTTCTGGAGCTCCATTCCAAACCTTAAACTACATCATAAACATAAAACTAGGAAGCCAGAACATGCCAGTCATAGTGGACACAGGAAGCGATCTAACGTGGACACAATGCAAGCCATGCACGTATTGCTATGCTCAACGCTTTCCTCTCTATGATCCTAAAAACTCGAACACTTACAAATCGATCCCATGCAACTCCACTTCATGCACTGCTTTTTTGTCTTACAACCCAGGTACTTGTGGGTTGGGTAGAAGCAATAATGCTTGCAACTATGCACTTAGATATGGTGATGGATCCTATACTCGAGGTGAACTTGCTCTTGAAAGAGTTTATTTTGGTGATGTGTTTGTTGATGGGTTCGTGTTTGGTTGCGGGAGGAGCAATCGTGGGCTTTTCGGTGGTGTTTCTGGGTTGCTAGGGCTTGGTAGAACGCCGCTGTCCTTGGTAATTTTCTTTAACTTGGTTGTTATATATTTCTAGAAGGAGAGTCATAAATCTTATAGCATGTTTGACAACCACTCATACATAACTAAAACAACCTATAAGTTATTTATTACTGTACAAGTAGTCAAAATAAATAGGTAAGTTATAAGCAATCAATACTTGCTTATGGTAGCCCCATATCCCTTGAAAGTTAATATGGGAGACTAGTTTAAGTATGTTTAACTACTTTAAGTAGCTTGAACTACATTGTAGATGTATGTAAATAGCTTTTTATTTTCAAAATTATCAGATATCTCAAACAAAAGCACAATTTGGAGGAGTCTTTTCATATTGCATGCCATCCAGACCATACAACTCAACAGGCAGCCTGGTCCTTGGAAACGATCCAACCATGTACAAAAACACAACACCGATATCATACACTAAAATGATCCAGGGAGAAGCACAACAAGCACCATTCTACTTCCTTAACTTAACAATGGTCAAAGTAGGTGGAGTCACGCTATCCTTATCGAAGGATGTCAAAGTTCTGATCGATTCAGGAACGGTCATAACCCGTCTCCTTCCATCTATATACAATGCAGTAAGGAATGAGTTCGTAAAACAATTCTCAGAATACCCAAAGGCAAATGGGTTTTCGATACTCGACACCTGTTTTGATCTTAGCAAGTACGATAGAGTATTGGTTCCAAAATTAGGGTTGGGGTTTGAAGGAGGAGTGGATGTCAATGTGGACGTGAGTGGAATATTGTATTTTGCGAAAAAAGATGCTTCACAGGTTTGCTTGGCAATGGCTGGTTTGATGGATGAGGATGCAATTGGAATAATTGGAAATTATCAGCAGAAAAATCAAAGAATTGTGTATGATAGTTCAAGAGGTATGGTTGGCTTTGGACAAGAGGATTGCGGTCACAGTGAAGGATTTTAGTGTTTACTTGTGATAGTATGCTAAATAATGTATTGTTTGGTTTTGAAACGGCAACTGAATAATATTTTTACATGTTAAGGTTCTAAGAATGTGACAGAAGAAATGAATATGATTTTAACATTACTTTGGCTGACCATACAGCAACGGCAGCTTATAATATGCTAAATTAGTGCAGATCATTTAAGGCTATTCATATAATTGTAAACTTATTATTCTATTCCACTTTTTTCCTATCTCATTTTGGCGATAATCATAGTGATGATGCTAATTGTTGTAATGGTTATGCCCAACGAGCTACTGTATGGATTTGATTTTTGCCTAATAAATTATGAGTGCTAAATAATGTTTGAGAACACCAAATATTTCTATACAAATGACAAAAAATGGTATAGACTATTTAAAACAGCATTGCACTAGCATTGCTCCAGTACAATGATTTGGAAAATGCACAATGTACAATCCACAATAGAAATACTCAGCTACGAATGTTTTGAAACATAAATGATAAATTAGTGCAATAGCACGATAAATTTTGATTATAAAAGAACCGTTGATAACCAAAAAAGATAAAAAAAACAAAGAAAATGCAAAAAGAAACATTGTTGAGTACTGACACATTTCTCGCTAGAAAAAGAAAGCATGTCCAAAAATAAGCATCATAAATAATGCTCCAACACTAGTCTGAAAATGAAAAACAAAATACAAAAGATGCTAGAAGAAACGTTCTAACTATGTGCATTCTCGCTAACCATAACTTAAAATTATATGCAGAACTTCATAACTTAGCGGCGATTCCTGTGCTTCCTTTGGTTGATGCATAAGCAAAAAAAATTTGCCTTGTCTTGATTCATTTTGAGAGTTTGGAAGATGAACAAGGATTCAAAGAGATCAAGATATCGCCATAAGCTTCTTTCTGTTGTACATCAATGACATTATAACACTTCAAAACCTGCATATGTTCAGATATCAAAGACTGCATTACGCAAAATATTAAATCCAATGTATTAGTAAAAGAAAAGGCTTTATGATAAATCTGAATCATGTAATTGGACTTGTACTGTACTACTTACTACAGGCCTGTTTGACAACAAGCATCTTTTAGTACTTGAAAGTTTTTCAAGTACTAAAAGATAAATAACCAGTAGTGTCTGGATAGATCAATTTAGCTATAAAATTTGAAATAAGTTATTACTTTTAGGTCAAAAATTTAAGTGGTTGACATAAGCTATTTTTCATACTTATAAGCTATTGATCTGCAATTCCGATAGTTTTTGTTTGCTGTGTGCATAATGCACTTTTCCACTATTAGAAATATGCTGATATTTCAGTACAAAGTTTGATATTACTCGTAATTAATGCATCACAAGTTACACCACTGTAACTTTCTAAGAATCATCAAAATTCAAAAGCAGTTCTCATGAGATACACAACTAAGTAATACGAAAAAAGAACACGAATATGATAGTATACGCATCCGAAGATTATATGACTTTCATCAAAATGATAATTGAAATTATACATATTTTACTACATAAAATGATTCATATATACTATTTTATCATGGTAATAATTCGTATTATGAATGTATAAATGAATATTTGCTATCTAAAATTAATTATTGTCCTTGCAAATTTTATTTCTTGTATTTATGTTAGCGTTATTCTTGAAAAGGATTTACATTGGAACAAATTCATTTATTTTTTTGGCTTTATTAATTATGAGTTAAACAGATAAATATTTGATACATGTTCATATCTGTAAATACAGATATCTAATATTCCAAAATGATTTTTATTGCGGATGTAGATATGACACTGTTCGCATCTAAAAATATCACATACTAAGACGACTTTGTATAATCTTGATATAAAAAATGGGGGGGAAAACTTGAGCAAAAATGACAACATACCAGCGTTTCAAAAAACATTTTTGCACATTGCTTTCTTGGTTTGTGGTCCAAAATCTTATTCAAATTTATTAATCCAGGCTGATCAGGAGTTTGAGCTGCAGGAGACTGCTCATTAAGATATTTTGCAAACTTTCTGCAAGATTGAATTTCACTTAGATCAAGGAAACATATATGCAAAAACAATGTATTGATGGTCGTCATAAATATATCTTACTTCGTCGTAGCAGGCATGGTATCAATATTACTTATATCATAACCTGTTAGTACATAAAAGCTTTAATTAAATGCAATGCCTTAGCTCAAACCATATGTTTAAATGTAGCAGGGCAACTTACGTGCTGGCATGTTGCTTGCTTCCATGAAATCTGTCTCCTAAACAAAACAAAACACATAAGACTTGATTCTCTAGTCAAGTTAAAACCTTATTAACTAGAAAAGCATGGAATCTATCTATATATAAAGATAATACCCTATTATTTTTCAATTTGGCTGCGTTTGTTTAAAGTGTTAAACTCCAACTGCTAATTGTTGAATGCTGAGTTCTCAACGTTGATTGTTGAATTCTACATGTTGAATAATCACATACTTATTTGTTTGCATTTTAAAACTTCTAAATAGTATTAAGAAATACGGTTCTTCTGATAATAATACCCTTTCTTCATTAGTTGGTCTTTTAAATAATAATGATTATTAAAAAAGTAATCTGAAATATTAAAAAATTTATAAAATGTTTGAATTAAGAGAAATTTGAAAACTAGAAAAATCAAATTTTAAAACTAAATTTTAAAACACTTAAAACTTCTAAATTTTAAAATTTTCAAAATGATATAATGGGAAATAGTTCTGCATGAAGAATGTTCGAGCAAAAAATGATATTGATATTCACAAACCAAGCAAGAATCCTTCTAAAATTTCTTTGTCCTTTCATATCTCTACTATTAATAAAGAAAATTCAATGAATATGATTTCCACGATGTCTTTTTGAAATTTCAAAAATACCCTTCACCCACTAATGAAATCTCATCATCCGTTTTCAACCTCAACCACCATCCCTTTTCCGATTACCCATCGACAGAATTCCGCTATCAATTTGCAACCAACACAACCAACAAAACTAGCGTACTTCAAAAAAATTACCTGAAGCTCAGCAGAACTTTGAAGAGAGAGATGGTCAACTCGGTTGCTATCATCAAAGTTAGTGGAAGGTGTATGGAGCTCAGAAAAATTTAGATTAGGATGTAGCTCGGAAAAATCAACATTAGGAGATAGTGGATTTTCAGATGAGGGTAGAACTTCAGTATTAATAGTGTTGCCTTTATCTGATATTGAACCATAATTATCAGTAATAATTGGAGTAGACTCATCTCTACCAGTACCAGGAGTAATTTGCAATGCCTCAATCACAGTTTGGTTCATATCAGTAGCAGATCGAACATTCTCAGGTGTTACATCCATTTCAGTTGCAGTATTATCTCTGTCTTGTGCATTAATATCCTGGTCGTCTGCACTGATCTGCTCATTAGAAGCTTCATGTGAAGTGGATAAGGATCTCAGAGGGAACTTTTTTTCAGAAAGTTCTTGTAGTTTGCTATGCATCCCTGTTTAAGGAAAAGTTTTAATGAATCAGTAATAAAATTATCATTCAATAAAAGAAAAATAAAATATATTAAAAAGAAGGTTAGGAGTCTTTCTGAAAATGAAAAGCAAAGTTGCTTTTGATTTTGATAAAAAAAACCTTTTGCTTTATTAAAAAAAGAAGTCAACTTGGCGAACAATTATAAATTTTAATAAGATTACATTTGACAAATTTACTTATAAGTCATAAAAGTTTTCAAATTAACTCAGAATGTAAATTTTAAAAGGGGCATTTTATCTCACATCCCATTGAGATTCAAAATAGGTTAGATATTCCTCCTAACCACACAATGACAATTAACTACCTACTTTTGAATTTACTATAACAAAACATGTTATATCCACACTATCCTTTTTATCCAATATTATTCAAGCACAAAATACTAAACGTCTATTTGTTTGGAAAACAATCAATGCATTAGTTTTTAGTTCATAGATCTCAAGCCCTTGGTAGAAACAAGAAATTTTATGATTTATATTAGTAATTATAACACAGAGAATAAAAATAGTAAAATGCACAATAGTTTTTAGGATGATTTGATCAACCGATCTATGTCCAATATAGGTGATTATTTCTCTTTGATACTACAATAAGTAGAACAAAAATGTAGCTTAGATCGAAGAAATGAAAACAAAAGCTATTTTGTAGAGGCAAGAATTTAAGAACAGCAGCCTACTTCCCAAACTTAAATCCCTTTTGGATTGAAACTTTGCGGATATTTATAGGCATGAGTTGGAAAGGAAAAGTGCCAATGTCCAAATGACTTTCCCTCAGGAATCACAACATATGATGTTTTGGTTGCCATCAAAAATCTTAAAATCCTACGATTTAAATATCATTTCAAATCATTTAAAACTATAGTGAGAAAATTCATTCAATACATATTTTATTATTTAATATGTTTTTTTGAATACACAATTCCAATCCTATTTTTTCTAAGTAAAATAAAAATAGAACATGAGAAAAAACGAGTTTTAAGTTTTAATGTAAAAGTCCAATCACCATAATCAATTTTCAAAGTGTGTGCAAACATTAAAATATAGACCTTTTGAATCTACGATTTAGGATTTGAATCTTATTTCGATTTAAAATTTGAACTCTACGATTTGAATCTCGTTTTAAAAACCTTGTTTGTTGGAGGTGTAAAAATCTCCAGATGACCTGGTCAGCCATGATCAGCTCAACTTGTTTTATAGATATCTCCAAACTTAGTTTTAAGGTTGAAAATTGGACATTCAGAAACTAAAATCATCAAAGAACATTTTTCAAGAGGTTTGAGATTCGAACTCCTATTTATGAGCAAGTCGTAACATTTTTACCAACATTTTGCTTAATCCTTTTGATTCATTCTACGTTAACTTGTACAACTTTGTGCTTTGATATCTGTTTACTGGCAACCCGAAATGTAATGGAACTTTTTGTAGAAGTCAAAGGAGTCTCTTAGGAGCATTTTTCATATGACTTTGGCCACTTCTAGTTTGTGTAATTGTATTTCATCACATTTTAAGCAAAGACCATCAGCATTTTTACTGAATCAAAGTACTCACATAGGATTATTATCCAATTGGACTTGTGCAAAAACTCCAATATATAATGGATATATTTTCAAATTCTTTATATGAGAGTTATGACATCTGCACTAGAATTAAAAGCAACTCAACCAACTTTAGCCACTTCTTTGTGCATTGCATTTCATGGTATTTTAATCAAACTCAATCGGCATTTTTACTATATTGAAGTAAACTCACATAGAACGATCCATTCTACTTTGACTTGTACAACTTTGTCATTTGCTATCTTTTTACTTGCAACCGAAAATGTAACGTAACCTTATGGAGAAGTCAAAGGAGTCTCTTAGGAGCATCTCCATATGATTTCCAAGTAATTACATTCATTATATCAGAGGTATGACAGTTGCACTAAAAGTGTGTAGAATTCCAAGTGACTCAACCAACTTTGCATCGTTGTATTTCATTGCATTTTAATCAAGGTCAATCAGCATTTTTACTATATCAAAGTAGACTCACATAGGCTCGGTTGGTCAAAGCTGCCTAGCGATCGTGGAACAAAGTCCCTTGAGATTGCAAGTTCAAGTCCTAGCAAGCTGCAATGTGTAACCTTTAAATGTGGAGCGCTTATCCCTCGAAAAAGCAAGAATGCTTGGGGGATTGATGCTCTGTGTTGGGCTGGCTAAAAAGAAAGGTCAGTTGTGACAGACCATCTGTATCCCCTAGCTCTACTCTTTGAAGTAGGTTTTTTAAAAAAAAAGTAGACTCGCATTGGATGATTATCCAATTGGATTTGCGCATAAACTCCATTCGGGTGACTCTTGCTCAAACTTCAAGTTGTTTGGAATTGACCTTACAAAGTCACTCGAAAATGAACATTGCCTAATCAATTTGGCACAAAATTTTTGCAGTCCCTTCAAAAGATATGCATACACCACTCCTCTCCATAAAATTCACTTGACATGTTGAAGTTTAGTAGATGAAATATATCTTGCAATTTGGTTTTTGACAAACTATCGTTATGATATTCGCCTACAACTATCTTTTCATGGAGAAAGCCAATTAAAATTTCATTTTCATCATAAAATCATACATATTAAGGTCTTTTCAAAAAATCCACATATCATACATAAAATCAATCAAGCATATACATATACATATACACACAAAATTTTACGCTTGTAGCGGAGCTAACTAGCTATACTTCACACAATTTCAATCTAAATGTCCTTATTCAATTTTGACTTCAGTGGGCCAATGGAGGGTAACTATGACCAAGTTGAATAAACCATGTAATGTAAAGAATGCAAATATTTATATGTGCCACTTTCGAATGCATAATGTAAAATATACATTATGGTGTAATTTTTTGTAGTTAAAGAGGGTTCATTATACAAACTCTGATCATAAACCAATTAGATATCAAAATTAAAGGTGTTGATTGTTGTAAAAACAAAGAAGAATTGATAAATTAGAGAGAAAATTTTCCCACTACGATTAGGAATATCATATTGTTTATGAATATGATGAAGCATAAATCGTTGCTAGACAAATGTTTTTAGCTGTTTTTACATTATCAAAGAGTAATATTTTCATTTAAGATACATCAGATTGTAATTACTAAAAAATGCAAACATTTACAACAAAAGAATATAATTTGTACTAAAATTACATAGCGTAAATGTTCACTTAATAATTAAAAAAATTGCACTCTGCATAATTACATATAAATGCAAATATCATACTAATTGACTAAAAGGTTGGGTTAACTATTTCAAAATGTAGAAAGTAGAAAAAAATACTTGCACCAAATAGCTAAACTTTGCATTGTTAACTTCAAAGCAACAAGTGCAATTAATTGCACCATGTATTTCCAAATGCAAATAAACACACGTTTTTGCACCATCTGATTCAAAGTGCAAATATTTGCACCAATATAATTTCTACCAAAATATATTGCATTATTTTTATCAAAAAGATTATAAAATTGTAATTTAACAGAAAAGGCAAAATATCAATCGATATTTAATGAAAGATATGGTTTTTTAATATTCAGGTTCATTGAGGATAAGTTCAAATAAAGGGGACTATACAAAAATATGGGTCGAATGTTTATTTGTCGATTAAAAAGAGTTTTTATGGAGTAAAATTGTTTTTAGGAACATGTCCCCAAATTCTGCAATTTAAGTGGATAAATGTTTTCATCTAAAACCTTTGACTTTAATTTGTAAAAAAAATTGTTAGAAAAAAAATTTATAGAACTATCATGCATCCAAGTTGATTTTCAGACTATTCTTTTTAAAAAGCAATAAAAAACTTTAAGGAGGCATGCAAAAAACTTCTTAGTTTTACCTGTGAATAATGGCTCGTGAAAAATTTTCTCATTTTTTCGGAGTCTATTAAACTTCCATACATCAAGAAGAGAGCAAGGGAGTTTTTTCCTTTTGCACACTAGTTTAGAAGGGTCTTCAAGTAGTTTCTTCATTTCACTGCAAAAGAATGCACTCATAATTTACTAGTACAAATGACAGGATCATTGTGTATATATCATTAACGGACAGCTAATCAAATGCAGATATTAAGAAAGCAGAAGATGCAGACTTTCAAGCAATAAATATCAAGTATTAAGCAGTAAATATACAGCTAAAAATGTGGATATGGAAGGTGAAGAAACTCACGCATTGCTCAATACTATAGCTTCATCAAAATATCGTTTTCGCTTTCTTCTATTGTTTGCTCTTTCATTAATGACTGGAGAAGGTTGAATCTGGTTTTCAGGTAACTGTGGCCCTGAAATATGTGTATGATAGTTAAGCTTTCAATAAAGATACAATTATACTAAATATACCATTATGTGCATTAGGAAAAGGAAACAAACCCAAAGAAATTTCTGTATCGCCGGTAGCGAGATTGACATGTTCTAATGGATCTGTGCCAACATCATCATGTGGTAATGACTGGAGAGATCCATCCCCAGAAGCAGATTGGCCTTCTAAGATAGGTGATAGACTCTTTTTGGTTGTAGAATGAATAGACTGTTCGGCATCTTCAGTAATATTATTGGTAGGGACTTGGTTTGTTTCAGTAAGCTGATTACGCAGGCTGTTTGGATCAAGGTCTCCAGGATCATCTTCAAATGGAGGAAAAGTACTACATGAAAAATGAAAGCATGCATATTATAAGATGTCTTACAACGATATATTATAAGTACTTAAATCCCTAAACATACTCATCCTTTTCCACATGATACCCTAGACCAGAACTGTCAGCATTAATATAAGTTTCAACATGTCCAATACTATCACCAGGTTGGTCTTCATGATGTGGCAAAGGACTGCAAAAATCATGGCAAAGATGTAGTTGAATGTTAGTGTGCAATAAAATCATATGAATTTTAGTTTGGGTGGTTACAGAGAAAAAATCTTAATGAATAAAATCTAGTGAAACAAAAAACGTACGCTTCTGCTATTGGTGTAAGATCTTGATTTGAATACGTAACTGTAGGAGTGCTATTAATAATGTTCTGTAAATATAACAGCACAAAATTATGCTTCGGTCATTATGGAGACATAAGCAATGGCAAAGACAAAAATATCTGTAAACATGTGTACCTCATTAATTGTGATTGATATATATTGTTCTCCTTCAATTGACATTTGATCTACAATCATAGAATTGTTTACAATGGTTACAAGCGTGAAATCAACAAAGCAAAAATTAAAAGGAAATGAATTCGTAAACAAAGCAACTTACAACCTTGTATAGTAATATCATCAAGTTCTCTACGGTTCCTATCAGGTCCTCTGTAACAAAGAATTACAATTATAATTTAGTTTCTAATAGCGTATTAATACATCGACACTATGAGAGTATCAAGAATTTTACCTCAAATAGTCATCATCCAATTCCATTGCATCCAGATTAAATGTGTTTGGTAATGTTATGAAATCATGTGGTGCACGATCTGCATCTAATGGAAGATCAATGTGCACCGTTGTGTACACTGTTTTCACATCATCTCGTATTCTTGTACAGTCTTGAAACAGGTACTTAACCTTTAAAGAGTATATTTTGACTAGTCCATAAAGAAGGTGCCCAGATAATCTCAATGCGATTGGAACTTCAGGATACATGATGCAATCTGTCAAAGAAGATAAAATTATCAATTTTCCTATATCGTGGGGATAATGCATTAATACAATTACTAATAAATGACAATGGAGATGCTAATAACACGACCCAGAAACTATATTTTGACTCAAATTTGCTGTGAGGAATCAATGGCCCCCCGGATTCAGAATATTAAATCCGATGGTCCCTGTAAGTTCGGGCCTAAAACCGTACTGTTTTTTGGGGCCTTCTAGCAAGCTACATTTTGACTATTCCATCGCACTGCAGATATATCTCAGAAATATCCTCTCTTTACTGAAAAGGGTCAAACTTTTAATTCGTTCATTAACCAAGTACATTAACAAGAAGTACTCTTCCAGCATGAGGATCATAACCCAAACAAGGTCGATTCTTATCCAAAATAATAACATATCTTACAAAATTCAAAACGCCCAAAAATTGAAATTTGACAAAAGAAAGCATAAACCGGTAGGAAACTTTCAAAAATCGAATTTTTGCTACAAATAATAAGAAATAAGACCTACTAGTATCAACATTTGAAAGGAAAAGAAATACAAACTTGCGTAAGAAGGGATGTCGATTTCATCCAATTGATGCTTCTTGATTCGCCTCTCGAGATGTGCCGCGATCCAAACAGTTCCTAACGGACTCTTTTTTGCGAGAAAAGTGTGAGAATAGAACATTTTCGTTAATTTTCTTTTTTAGGGTTTGATCGAAATGGGAATAAGTAAGGTTTGGTAGTGCCTGAATAATTAGGGGTTTTGGGAATGAATATCAAGGAAAGATGCATTAAAGGAAATGGAATTAATGGCGGGAATGATAAGGCGGGAAAAACGGAAAATGGCAAAGTTTTATTTTGTGGTGGTAATAAAGGCCGTGTTTAAGCTGCTGGTTACGCTACTACAACCAGGTAATTAATCCGCATAGATCCTAAGCCCTTAATTATATACCTCCACAGATTTTCTTCCATTCAATTTTAGATATGTGTATCCTTAGCATCTCGCCTTAACTCAGCCTTTACATTCAGCCAACGGTCTGGATTACACATAATATTACGTTTAACGTTCACGGATCAATTCAGTATTCTGAATTAGTCACGTCTCCAACTTCATATGCTTATTAACTAGACTCCACAACAGGGTGTTTATTATTCAATAGCCATACTACCCTAACGGCTCATATATCCCTAAATCAGTAAGTAGCCCACTTTAAATCTTTAAAAATGCATCGAATTCTTAAATGTTTCTTATACTAAACCACATTAATCTTAAATCAAATTCAATATTCAAATTATCTTTAACCATTCGGAGAAATCACACATCCTTCGAATTCGTAAAATTATCTGTTTGAAAACGATATTAAGCAAAATGGTACTCCTCTTAGCCAGCATCCATTCAACATATGTCGAAACTACGACTTTCGCAACATTTACTGTCATTGTTTCAAAGATTTGATTAAAGATAATGACCAAAGCGGTGAAAAGTTCTGGAAGAAAATGATGCATAACTACAACATAAAACATTCGGACAACACACGTTCATTGTTAGCGATTTAAGGGCAATTTGAAAAAATCAATCGACAAATTCGGTTTTACGAATCGCAGACTTATAAATAAAAAAACGAATCTCAGTGGAATTGGATGCGAAGATCATTTGGTATGTTTCTTGATTTTCATTTGTTCGTTAATACAAAACCTTATTATTTATTTTATTTTCCATCGTTATCGGAAAATAATTGCGAATGAGAAATTCACAAAGCTTTTTGCAAGAGAAAACGATGTTAAAAAACCATATCATTGGCGATTCGGGAATTGTTACGAGGTGTGGGCAAGTCAACGAAGTGGAATTTTGACAATGCAAAATGCTTATGGGGACGTTCAAACAAATGAGATGGAGAAGAAAAAAGCATCTAAATTATCATATCGCTCTAGTCCGAAAGACCCACTAGGTAGAGAAACGTCATTTGAGAGAGAAAATATATTGGATGTGCTCACTCAAAGACTTGATGAATATTTTAGACCACGGAGTGCAGCAAAGAAGAAGAATAAAGCTGAAGCCGGCTTGAACTATCGAGTACGCGCCACCTATGAAATTCACTAAAGAAGACATATGTGCTCACTCAGAGACTTGATGAATGTTTTAGACCACGGAGTTCAATGCAGCAAAGAAGAAGAATAAAGTTGAAGCCGGTTTGAATTACCGAGTACGCACCACCTATGAAATTCACCAAAGAAGACATCAAAATAAAACCAAGCAAGCATAGGACAAGTGTAACGATCCGTAAATTTTAACCGTTTTAATAACGTAATTAGTTGAAATTTTAAACGATAAAATTTTGAAATAAAAATTTAATATTTGAAACGTGTCTGGTTAAACATAGCAACTGGTAAATTTTCATCCAAAAATATGAAAGTTTATTTCGCGCGTAAATTTACTTCAATTTAATCAGTTAAAAAGCGATGAAAATAAAATGTTTTCAGAACCTAAATATTTTTACATAGAAAAATTCTAAACCATCTTCTGAGCAAACGTCATTTTTCGTTTTTCTAAATTCGGACTTCTTTGGCTCCGTCGATCTTATTTTTCTGTTTTTTTGCTGCACTTTCCATAGTAGAAAATTCGAATTTTTATAATTCAATCGTATCACTGATATCCATATACCGTTTTGATCGTCTTGTCGTACTGGTCTCAGTAGTGCATTCGATTCTGTGTTTTGAAATTTGGTACACCACAGAATCCGTGAGAACAACAACCATATCGTTATCCGATGCCTTTTGATTCCTTTCGTCTATTCAATTTCCACCATTTAAACCAAAGAGACATTAGCATTTAAAATTCTTGAAATTCAGCTCTGCCTATTTATTATTCTCGGGTTTCAATGTGCATGTGGGCTTATCCATACACGCCTTTTCTTTACGGCTCTAACACTTGCTTTTGGGAAGAAAGTAAACATTAATTATAAAGTTAAAATTTCCTGACTAGTCACGTACGTTCCCATATCCATGCACTCCTTTTCTTCCCTTACCTCTTGCTTCTCTTCCTGTACCATGCTTGTGAAGAAAAAATAAATAATGAAATGATGAACACATTTTTCAAACCACCTCCTTCCACACCTCACCTATCTTCTCCCACCTGAGCCCTCTGACCCGCCACTTTCTCCACTCATCACCGAACCCCCACCGATTCCCTCCTCCACCGGTTGAGATTCCTCCACCACGAACCCACCACAAGTCCGCCACCGCTAGGCCTGTCAAATTATACCCTAACCCGTTTACCCAACCCAGTAACCCTAAAATTAAAAGGGTTGGGTCCAACCCGTTTATTTTTATTTTTTTTTACCCAACCCGTTTACAGCTAACAAACTAAATTTTCTAACCCAACCCAACCCGCTTAGCCATGTTTCTGCTGAGATCGAAAGGAGCGATCTCCCTACCTTCCTTCCACAGCCCTAAATTCTAAATTTAATCGGTCGAAGAAGAACGTTCAACAACCCTAGCTTGGAATTCGGGTGATTGAAGAGTGCGACTGTGCGAGCTTCATCGTTGTTCAGATTTTTAAACCCTAGGTAATTAAGAAATCTCTCGATACTTTGAGCAAATTTTAATTTTCATGTGAGGTTTATAAAGGCTGTTCAAGATCAAGGTTTATATGTTTGCCTCGGAATTATTTGGTGCTGGCTTTTTGGAATGAGTTCGCTCGTCTTGCTTGGTGGATTTTTTTAGTTCACTGCTACTTCTTGGTTTTATGTGGATTTTTTCCGTTTTGCGTTAGTTGCGATTCTATTTTAGTGTAGGCTCTGGGTGTTTTGTGCATAGTTAGTGTTCTGTGTTGCCTTTTGATTTTGTCTAGATGGGTAATGAGTGGTTCATGCAGTTGTGTGTTGCATCTACTTTTTCTTTTGGGTGTGATAATTTTTTGGGTAAGCTTGAACTTTCCAACGTCTTCTTCTTGTTCCCTTAGATCCACTCTATTATGAATCCAATGGACTACCTTATGCAACGAAGTAGGTTTTAATTGGAACTGGTACTGCTTCATGTGCGCTAATATATCAAAATATTTTGGTTAGGTAAAACATGAATAGAGAACTTCAAGCAGAAATATATCAAAATATTCTTTTAGGGAAAACATGATGTAAACATGGACTATTTTTATTCAATCAACTCGAAATAGTGTTATTTTCAAAGACCATTGGAAATTTTCAAAAGTCTTTTACTACCTCTGCTATATCAGCCACCTAGTACTTTTTATACCTCGTTTTTCTAATAGAAAATCTGGAATTTTTATACCTTACTCTTTGTATCAAACCCTTTCATTTTCTCTGTTTTTATTAATTTGCTATCATGGAAGGAACCATGTTATATGAAGTGAAATCTGATAAGTTAAAAATAAGTAATGAAGAATGAAAAAGAAATTGAGTACAAAACATAAAGTAAACCAGAAATGATGCCGGATTTTTATTCATTTATCATTCTACAAACCTGTCATATATATTACTCAACTTTCTTAATTTAATTAATTTTCCTATATTTGAAAGTCATTTACAACTAATATTCAATGGATAAATTTGAAACTTTAAACAAGGAAAATATTTTTTAACTTTCTTTTAAATGCGATGCAATTTTGAAACAAGGAATATACTTTTCCAAATTGTAGAGGAATTGGTGTCACTGTGCATAACCTAGAAGTAGTCTTTTATGTACATGGACCACATCCAATTTTCCCATATAGATTTTGAATTGATAATTTTCCATGTTAGTTTGAGGTTGTATACTTTCTTCAGTTCTTTTAAGTAGATGAGACCAACCTCTCCATCCTGTTTTGGTCTGCATATAATATCATAGCACGCCCTATGTTGGCCAACCCTCCAAATGTAAATTGCACAAACTGTATTAATTTTCTCAAATGAACAATTTAGAATTTAGTACGTTTGTATCCAATATCTCACTTTTGCAGTTACTACTGTACAAACTAATTCAATCCTCCATGCAAAATAAAACAGTTTTGAGCTCCACCTATTGATTTCATCCCTAATTTTTATAACCAATTCACCACACTCTTTTTTTATAATTACATTTGTAGATAAGGGGACTCCAAAATATTTAACTGGGAATGAATCATTCTACACTTCAAGAATGTTCAACATTCTCTGATTTCATCTGTAATTGTTTATTTCATTGATTGCATAATACAAGGTCACGATTTTCATTTGGACGAGCCTAATTGTGAGCATGCTTTAGAATTGATGGATAGATTGGTTAGTTTCTTAGATTATGGGAGGAAAGGTGAAGGAATGAAGTTTGTTTATGATTGCTGGGTTGGAATTTTCCATGTTTGGAATAGGCAGATACTGCCTTTTCTTAGTTGGAGATCTTTTGTGTTGTATCACACCAAAAGGTACTAGCTGTTTTAAGAATATTGCATTTTATATGAAGTCTCTAAACTTCTGTTGTTTAAGGTATTAATTTGCACTTCAAGATTATAATTTTAATTTGCTACTTGAAGATTATATACGCATGTAATGTTTTGCATTTGTTTTCAGGCCTGCCTTTTTATTTTTGTATGCATGTACGTAGTGCTTTCTAATTAGTGAATCAAATTGAAGCCAAGTGAAATGGTTGTGTTATAAATGAAATTTGCTGTTAGGAAGTGGTGCAAAAGAGGTGATATAATGTTTAACCTATTGGACAGTAAGTTGAAGTTTAGTCATTATATTTTGGTTTGGGCACTTGCTTGAAATGAATTTAAGGTTTTAGAAATTGAATTAAGAAGCATTAAATAATTTACATGATGCGATGAAAATACGGAACTGATAAATGAGACAATTACAAAAGTAAGCCTCCAAAAAAAAAAACTTTTTTTAATAACAGGCCTTATCGGAAACTTATTATGAAAATATGCTTGATTTTCGTTTTTGTACATGTGCATTTTCCGAATAAGCACCCGATTTACAAATTTTGTACATGCGCATTCCGAAGAAAAACAGACATATTTATATAATAAGCTTTTCAATGAGGCCTATTTTTGGAATAATTTTTTTGCGAAAGCCTATTTTTAAAATGAACTCAATAAAATATTATGAAAAGATTGTCATAATTAATTTTCCACTGTATGTTGAACCCAGAGGAAGAGGTCTAATAATGATTGTTCCATTCAAAGCTTCTTATAGAATAGTTGTAGAAACAGCAGTCTTAATTGGAACTCCCAGCTTGCTAGACATGTTAATGGGTTATACAAAATTTAAAGGATTTTATATATAATAAAATGATCTGAAAAATGATAAACTTTGAGTCACCTGAACATTGCTGCAAAAATGGTATTAACTATACTTAAAAATGATAATTTTTGCACATCTTAACTGTTTCTTTACTTATCTTTCTTTAATTTTACTTACCTGAACTAATTTACATTAGGTAGAATGTTTAATATTTAACACTGTATAACTGTTTTGAATACAGAAACTGGTTGACCATAGGCAACAGCTTGATCAAAATTAGTCCATGAAGTTAAAATGAAAACTGATATAGTGGATTTGGATATTCGCATATGTGCCCTTATTTGTATTTAGAATGGCAGTTTAGTTTTTAATTTTTTTACATTTTGAAACCAAAGTCTTCTTTAGAAGAACACTTCAAGAATAATTGATGTCTGCTTCGGTCCTTGCATGCCACACTTGGCTATTTCTTCTTTTTGATAAATTGTCTGGGTTTTGCATGAAGCATGTCTTCAATTTTATTAGTAGCTTTGTAAATCTGTTCGTATTCTTTTACAGATTACTATGGTATCACTGTATCAGGTATTCTCTCATACAGTTTTGATGCTACTTATGCATGGATTACTTCTCTTTCTGTTGCTGCCTAGGTTGATATTTCATGTATAAGCAACATATATGCAGATGCTTTGTCAAAGCTTGATGATTGAGGAGAATCTTGGTCAAAGACTTGTCTCTTTCAGCATTTGGTTATTTGATTCAGTTTGTGAAATGCTGCAGTTTTAGGCTGTCCTTTGTATGTTATTTTTAAATATGTTGCAGTTTTAGGCTATGCTTCAGTTTTTTGATAATATGATGCAATTTTTTATTTTTTGGTGGTGCAGTTTTTGGTTATATAAACAATATTGATAATATAATGATGCAATGTTTCATTTTCTGCTGCACGTTTTGCTGTTTACGATGCAATTTTTTTGTTAAACGGGTCGGGTCGGGTTAACCCTTTTATTAAACGGGTCGGGTCGGGTCGACCCGTTTATTAAACGGGTCAAACGGGTCGGGTTTGTTTATGTTTTGAATTGATCGAGACAAATTCTACCCGACCCATTTATGACCCGACCCGACCCGTTTGACGGGCCTAGCCACCGCGCCCTTCCTCCCTCCGTCCTTACCGCCCTCACCGCAACCACGCACGGCCACCGCGTCAGCCGCACTCCACCACCCACGCATGTAGCTTTCCACCCAGTGCCTGCAATCCCGATCCATCCTCCTCCGCCCCGCTCTCACCCACGGCCGCATCGTCACCCTCGCCGTTTAAAGAAAAAGAAAGTAAGTAATACATTTGCTGTAATGCTCTTGCTTTCCTATTTAGCCTGTTAAAGTAGGTTAGTTGTTGCAAACACTCTCGGCAAATTCATCTCTCTTATTTTATATAGATACATATAGTATAGATTATATAGGTATTCGCATCTGATATATATTTTAATGTGTACAAGATATTTATATATGTTTTGATTTATTTGTTGTATGTATATATATAGTGCTATATGTATCCAATTTCAGAGCTGTATTGTATTATATGATAGTTATATCTAAAATGGTTTTCAATAGTTTACAGTAAACTAAGCTATGTTGTATTTATACATGGTAAGTTATAAATAATATGTCAGTTATTATTGAAATGGGGACTTAAATTATGTTTACAGTAGTATTTAGGCCTACAATAGTACGTATATTTTATGCGTATTTTTTTTCTCTTTTTTCTTTTTTTTCCGGAATTATGATTACAACATGCACGTGCTTCCTTTCAAGTTTACATGAAGCATGTTCCCCTTGTGTTCTGCCGTGAATTCAAATATATATTATAATACATAGGATATATGAGTATATATATGTGTAGTTATTTAATATGTGTTAGTCCACATACTTTGGTTATTAGAATATTGTTTTAGGGTGTATGTTTTTTTTACAGTATTCGACAGATTTTGTAATAATCTTATATATGTTCATTGTATATGTATTGCTTTATATTTATAGTATGAAGGCTTTATCTCTAAGGTTTATTTATAAACTTTTTGTCGGTCTACATACATTATTTTAGGGTCTGCCTGTTACATTGACCTTTATTTATTGATGTAAGTGGTTTTCTGAGATATTGATTTCAACGTAATATAGGTTAAATAGATAGTGATTTTATATTGTGACCGTATAAACTTATAAATATATTTTCTATTGGTATGCCTGCATGGTTTAAGTTATATATTATGTTATGCATAGATTTTTAAAACTTCCCTTTTACTGTTTAAGATATATATATTTTTGGTGTTAAAGCTAAAATACTGACTGTTGAAAAGATTATTTTATTTGGAATAATAAAATTGAAATACATTCAATATAAATGAGTTTGAATATAAAATATGATTTTTATAATATATAGTTATGTGTATATGAGTTCACCTATAACTTATCTCCGTCGATTCAATTTTGATTTGATTTTTGTCAATTCCTTATCTATCAGCTTGTCCGTCGAACCCGTATCCATATAGCGTTGCTTTGAAATTCGTGCCTGGATTTCGTAACTCAACTTCATCGTCCATCTCTCTAACCTCGAAAGTGAGCAATCACTCACGATTAATGTTCTTTTATTTATTAAATCTGATTACAATTGAAACGACAATTGAAATATGCTACTTATATACGGTTATTTCGGGATTATTTGAATTAATTATTGGATTGTTGTTGATTGTTGTTATTGCTTGTTTATTTACTTTGACACCATCCCAGTTATCACACTGCAAGTTCCCTTTGCTATGCTTTGATTTTGAGTTGAATTGGAATCGGGTTGAAATGATAAATACCCAAATAAAACTTTGACCTAGGATAGATAATTAAATAAAACCCGATTGGTCAATAATTCGATTTAAAATAAATAAAGTTTTTATTTGAAAGGATAAGATTTTGAAATGAAGCTGGAATTTGAATTTTTAATGAAAGGAAATGTTAATATTTGAAATCCGAAACAAATATTGACATAGTAGTTGTTGAAAGATCGATATTTTGAAATTAATTATTTGACAATTAAATTTGGAACTTTTCATTGAATTAAGTTTGAAATGATTTAATAATTATGTTTGAAATTATAATTAAGTTTGAAATTTTTAAGCTTTGAAATTATTTAATAATTAAGTTTTGAAATATTTAATAATTAAAGAAGATTTGATTATTTGATAATTAAATAAAAATTTGAATTCTTGATAAGAGAAATTGAACTTTTGAATAAGTGAATTTTTACTTCGTAAATAATTGAAATTGAGTTTCTTTATTAATTAAGTTTTGGGAAAATTATTTAAGTAAGTAAAGAAGAAAATTGAATTTCTTTAACAAGAAATAAAATGTGATTTATTGAAATTAATGGAAGACTTGTAATTTAAAGAATTGATTTGACGAATCTAATTCAATTAAATTTGAAGTTTGATATAATGAAGTTGAACTTAAGTAATTGATTTAATGAATTGGAAATTTAATAAAAATTGTTTGAATGACAAATGTACTTAATGAATATTGAATAAAATCGATCAATGAACTTAAATTGGTTTGAATGTAGATTAAATCATTTTAAATGATTTCGGAATGAAACTTATATACGAATTTAAATGAATATTGGAATGGCTTTAAATAAAAATTGAAATTGAATTATAAGATTTTGAAATGATAATTTGGAAGTTTTGAAACGTAAATTATGGAAATTGGTTTAGAAAGACAAATGAAATGTTGGTTTACAAATTCTAATTGAAATTGAATTTGATTTGGTTTGAAATATATTAAACGACCAATCGATGTAATAATCACGAAAGTTATTAAAGAGACCGGAATCGGTTAGGGACATACTCACTGTCTAAACCGAAAACCACTTTAATAACTACACGCGGAGTGTGATCTAGAATGAAGTGGTTGGAATGATGTACGTGATGACTGAAGAAAGAGAACGATAATGGATAGCCTTGACACTTGTGTCAAATTGGAAATGACTAAAACAGGAGCCGTGCCAGGCCAAATGGGGGTTAGCTACCTCAAGCGAACACACTTCTTCAAAACTACTCATTACTTGTTGTCGATTGGTGCACCCTTGATTTAGGAGTGTTGTTTCGCGGTGTTGCGATCGCTGCGGCGATGCGTTCTCACCAGTCTGGATCAGGCAAACGGTAGTTTCACTACCTTGGGTATTGCCTCATGTGCCTTGTCATACTTGTATCCCTATATACACGACCACTATGAATTTGTTTTGTGTTATACCTATGGAGTACTCCCTGATATCTCACTAGTTTACGGTGGAGTTTACAGTGCTGTATAGACTATAACGCTTATATAAAATGTGTTAAGGGGAAAAATGGTGACGCCTTAACACTATCTTGATATTTTACTTTACTGATAGGCATTATCTACTTATCGTACACTACTACATAGTAGATAGTTTAACGGATCCTTAAAGGATGGTTATTCCAAACATCCTTTGAGTTACTTGTATTTCAATTGCTATTTCACTTGAGTTGGATTTATTGATATAAGAATGTTAATCCTGACTCGAGTGTTTTGTGTTTTGCTTTACGCTTGGGTCAAACTGAGTGTACCAGTATTCGAGACTCACCTTTGGAGTTGAAGCTTCGCTTGGAGATCCAGCTATCTATCCAACTTTCAGATATCCAGTTGATTCCAGTGATTGTATTCTGATTTTGTATTTGACTATTGTATTCGAGACATCTATTGAACCTTATTTAACTCTGATATGTATATAGTAGCTTCATGAACTACTATCTTTTATTTCCGCTGCACTTATTACTTTGTTTCTGTGATCTGTGATTATTTATTTACTATATATGTTTAGTTTTGCCAAATTTAAATTAACAACGCGGTATTTTGAATTATTCAAGTCCGACATGTGCGGATGCAAATGGTCCAAAATATCGGGTCGTTACAACAAGTTTGACAAAATGTGGAAGTTTACAAAAATTGAGCAACAAAAGTTGGATGTTGAACGTGTAAAAGCGGAAACAGAACATCGAAAATATGAACAATCAGTTATGGAGAATATTTGACGGAATGGATGAAGTTCAAGTCAAATATTGGATGGAGTGCAAAAGGCGAATAATGATGGTTAACTTCCCTACAATGTTGTTTATTCTTAACCTAGCAATTTGCATTATTAGCACTATACTTTGTATTCTTAAAAATTTGTTTTATTTGGCTATTAATTAATGATCTACTATTTTAGATTTCATTTAAACAAATTACCACACATGATGGCTGGCTTTATAAGGCAAAACAATACAAGAGTTGATTAAAAGAAAGTACGAATATAAAATAAGTAGGCACGCATGGTCCATTAGATATGTTGGAATTGGGCTAGCACGCAACGGGATAAATGGATACATTTCAAAAAAATTATTTCATTTTGGATCTTTATGGGACCTATATAATCTAAATTTATTTATATTTTTTCTAAATTTATTTGTAAATAAAAACAATATTTTATTTAATTCACAAGTATAGTTATATATATATAGTTAATATTATATAATATGTATGTGTATCGTATACGCATATGTGTGTACGTGCACATACAACATGATAAACTGTACATGGTTTGACATGTCCGTATATAGATGTTGAGATTTACACTGCAATGGACATGTTAGCCCCCTTGTATACATGTGTATTGTCCAGATACTATGTGTGCATGTACATAATATAATATAAGTGAATATATATATATATATAATATTACTTATAAATACAATTTATACAATACGTTAAATATATATATAGTTGATTAGCAAAATTATTTTGAATAATAATTTAAAAGGTAGTTTGAATAAATATAAAACATATAATTCAAAAAATAATAAAATGAAATTTAAAAATAATATAAAATATATACACATATGAATATATATTATAATATAATAATAATAAAATTTATGTATGCACTCTTAAGTGTTCAAGCGTTTTGGGACTAAAATTTGTTTAACAAAATAATCTTTTTATACGGAAACTTTTTAATAAAATTTGTATTATAATTTCCAAAAAGAAAATTTGTAGTATATTTCGTATTAAAAATTTTATGCTAGTATTTTACATTATATTGTGAATACATGTAAGTATTTATTATTTATATAATTAGTTTTAAATTAAATAAAAGGATTATACATAAATATTTTATACGAATTAAATATACATATATACACATGTATAAAAAAACTTTTTTTTGAAATATTTATATATATGAATGAATATTTGTAAAATATAAACCATAAATTATGTAGTTTTATTTCTTTTGATTTTGATTTTTAATTAAAGAAAAATCATTTGTTAATATATTTAGTTTTCGATTTTTTTAAAAAAGAAAACAAAGCTGTGAGCAACTCAGATGAATATAAGTACAAAATAATATATATTTTTATATATACACACATATACGACTATCCAATATGACCACGTATATACAGATTCATTATATTTATAGCTAACTAAACTAACATATGATGTGATAAACATATTAAACATTCATATATGATAATAAATAAGAAATTGTACCTTTCACTAAAGCCTAGAATGTACACCTTGAAACGACGAATCTAAATCCTTGAATTGAATCCCGTATTCAGAAGTTGCTAGCTTCCCGAACGCAACTACCACCACCATTCGAATTGGGTATAATCTAATGTATTTAGGCTTGAAATTTTTGAAGTTATGAAAGAGGTGTGGTTGGCCTGGTATGGAGCAATAGGAGAGAGCAAAATGATCAAGTCTAAAGTGAGGGTTGAACTAAATAAATAAAGAAGAAATAAGAGAGTGAAACAAGGATCAAGATCCTTATTTTTCTCTAACTAGTTCTTTCCTTTTGAATTCAAAATTCCTCCTTCTCTATCCATCTCATGGTCGACCCTCTATCGCTGCCTATAGCCAACCTAAGCAGGGCCCCTAATGGGCCTCGAAACCATTTCAATCCCGAACAATATTTGTTCCATTTGAATCTAATTTAAACGCGTATCGATATCGTATATCGATCATTGTTTATAAAACTATCATATGTACACTATTTAATATTGTTCAATGCACATCAAATAAAAATTTATAATTAATATTTCATATAAATTAATTAATTTAATTAATCTGTAGCAGTTACAAATAAATTAAATCGGGTGAGTATTCAACCTTTCGATTGTGTGACTCTTAGGTGTAAATTTTGTCAGCGATTAATATCAAACAATTCAAGTATTGATGTCCATACGTCACTTAGCAGGTGGTGTGACATTATGGCCAAATTTATCGTTTACTTAGCATTGGTAAAATCCAATTTTACTTTATTAAGTGTTACCCGGTAGTGACGGTTATTTACACCAATCATCTCCATCAAAACTATATTGCTCTGGACTGTGGAATTTAGTAATGATCGAAATTCCAATATCATGTATATTTAACTCTATAGTCCAAACTCAAAGTCTTTGGTTCAATAGAAACAATTATTATTTCGAACAGCTCTAGCCATAGACTTTGAATTTGAATTGACTTTAGTTGACCATGATGCTGACCTCGTATAACTAAGAAGACAAATCCTCTCTTGAATGGTGTTTTACCTCCAATGCTTCCACTCAACCCAACTATAGACGTTCGATGGACACCATGCCACGATTTAACTGTAACTAAAGCGGAGCTTCCACATTGAAGTTCAACAGTATCCTCAAGTCAAGAGAACTATGTAATATTGTCACATCGATATTTTCTGTTTGACCTTGGTTATATTAACCAACGAAAAACTATCAACCGAGTCATTTCATGGTTATCAAATAACTATCGGTACGTAACCCCTTGGTGCCTCCAATAGCCATGAGTAATATACTGTCCAACATTTGGAAAGCATTACTTGCTCTAATCTCAATGGATGTATCGATATCTGATCTCGATGCATCCTGACTAGAGATGTTTAAAATGGTATGTTTATTTTATTGTGATAAGCCACTCATGGCTACAACACATTGTAACTACTCTCACAAAACATACCATTTATGAATTTTTCCTTTAAATATACATTTAATTAAGTTAATTAATTAATATATATAACATATTATATCAAGTACATAATAGAAAGAAAATACCTTTTATTTCATACAAGATTTGCTATCGAGTTAGATATATGCAACAATTACATAACTGCCCATGGAGCATACCTCCAACTCTACCAAGATATACAAGTAAACTGATAATTTCCAAAGTGATTCCACATATGATTCATAAGATCTTTTTAAAGGCTATTGTGAAGTTGTGCATCTCTAAGTTAAAGCTATCGTTCCATGTGGATGTTGAAAGCTTCTTCGGTCACAAGAATGTCGCCTCATAATATTTCTGCCGTTTGCTTTTGCACCATCGTATCTGTAGTGACGATGAGTCTCGTCCTCATCTCTTTTGCCTTCGACGATTATGTCATGTAGAATTATACACTTAAACATTATTGTAGACATCTTTTCTCGAGACCATAATCTACAAGGATTACTGACCATTGAAAATCCAAATTGAAGGACATCAAATCTCTTTCTACATCTTTTATTTATTTCTCTTGCATCTTAGCAAACCTTTTCTATTTCAGTGTTATTGGATTTGGACATGTCTTCAAAATAGTGCTCCATTTGGATAAATCTCATCTCCGAGATAATATCCATGTTCGTAATTGTTTTGGCCAGGTGTAAACGACATAGGAGTTACTTTGGCAAGTGGCAGATCATTAAATAAGCGTGGCCTTTTAATAACATTTATGTCATTATTAGAACCAAACACTCCGAATGAAGTATGCTAAATCCACAAATCATATGAAGCAACTGCTTCCAAAATAATAGTTGTTTTCCTTTCTCTACTATTACAAGCTCAATGATATGCTTTCGGGTAGTTCTTCCATTCCCAAGCATACAATTGGGACTTCCCAGCATTCCAGACCATACACTGCTTTCATGCATTTATCTAGTCCTCAGAACATCGTTCTCGTTTGGAGGTCTAAGATACTCATTGCCGTAAACATCTACTACACACTGACAAATTTTTTCGAGAGTTTCTAGTGTAGCACACTCTGCAATCTGATATGCATTGTCTAACGCATATACAGAGGTGCCATGAGCTAACATCCTCAACGCGGTAGTCATTTATGATGTTCGCTTAAACCCTGTGTTTTTTGAAATATTTTGATTACGAAAGAAGTATTCATTATTGCTTTAAATACCTACCAAAATCCTCTAGAATAAATATCTTCGCATTTTGTGTCTTCTCTGAAACATATCTGGCTCATTTTGGGGTGAAATAGTCTTGCATGAGAGTTTTATGGAATGCAAAATGATTACAGTTTATAAATTCTCAAACAAAGACTACTCCACCATGCTTTTTGGATATTGAGCCGTAAGGTTCTTGGCATAGGTTTATTATTTCTTGCATTTCCTTGGCTTCTTCTTGCATGATTTCTTTCTCTTTGGAATCACTATCCAACACATAACATATGTAACGACCCAGAATTTTATCGCTTTGATCTGTGAATATTTAATATATTTTAAATATTCAAATTAATTGTTTAATAATTAAATAATCCTCTACTAATTTACAACTAATATTAGAAAATTTATTTTTGAATTCCGTTTACATAAATTGGTAGTTCGATGAAAAACTGAAAATGTGACCGAAACCCGTTTTTCGGATTTTCAACGTTTATCGAATGACAAATTGTAAAAGGTTATAATGCCTTTGTTTATTACTTTAAAACAACAATTTAATGTTAGAGAAAGCATTTTGTATTTAAAAAGGTAAAAATAAAAGTGTACATGAAATGTTTAAATATATTTAAAATTAAAATATAAAGTGGTGGATTTAAAATGCTAAGGTACCTTAAGTATTAAAATCAACTAAGGTACAAAGCCATCCTAATATCCATAATGTTTTCTAATGGTTGACACTTTGGTAGATGTGGAAATGATGGTAGAACTGAAATCTTTGTTTAAGGGCATTTCTATTTTAATTTTTCTTTAACCATATATATATGTATACACCCTTTCACTTTTATTCATCTCCATACTTCTTAAAATCCTTTCCCATCTTCTCTGCGGTTCAAATTTTGAAAATAAAAATTCACATCTTTCAGTTCGAAAGTTCTTACTTTACTTAAAAGATCAAACCTTCAAGCATCTCAACAAAATGGAAAAGGTGAGATACTAAATCTTTGTTTAGTCGTTTTGAATAAGTAAAAAATGTGGTGAATTTGACTTGTAACTTTGATTTAATATGGAAACTTTTTAATGATAATATTTAGAAGTCAAATTTTGTTGCTGTTTTTAGCTTTGAAAATGAAAAGGAAAAGAAGAAATCTACCTAGTGGAAAACATATATAGGGGTATATAGGAACACAAGAATGAACACATCTTCTTTTCTTCCATTTACTGTCTATGAAAGTAAGAAGTAAACTCTCCCATCTTAGATTCAAAAATCATTATCTCCACAACCGTAGGATATTAGCTAATGCGACCAACTGCAAAGTCGATCGTTATACTCCCTAGTTATATTTAAAAATAGTTATAGCGGTTTTCGTCGAGTGTGTTAGGGGAAATTTGTTTATAACGGTAAGTGGTCATACAACGATGATTTTTCGACAAGCACGATTTGACGAATGGATTACCTAGTCGTGTTCGTATCTGTAAATTGTGATTTCTGGAGCCGTTTGCATGATTTTAGGCAATTGGGTTTGGATGTGGCAATGAGCTGAACCGTTTTGGATAAAAGTTGAAATTTCAGTGATGTGACTGGCTAGAGGAGGAGCGGTGGTGCTGGAGGTAGCCCTGGTTCATGTCGGAGTTATGGTAGGAAGCGGAGGGGGTACGGTGGCTCGTGAAGGAGGTGATAGCTCATTCTAGGGTTTTAAGGGTTGTTTGGATTGGGTTTGGTAATGGAGCTGCAGGTGATGGACAGTGGCATTGCATGACATGGGGTTTGGGCGGAGGTTTGATTGGATGCGACAAAGCTAACGGCGATGGTGGCAGCGACTAGCATGGTGTGTGGCGACGACTAGGTGGTCGTGTTCATCTCGAGTGGGTTCATGTACGTGTTTGGTAGTGGTATGGGATGGTCGAAAATTGATTTAGGCGATCGAAGGAGGTGTCGGTTGTGGCAGAGGGATGGGTGTGCGACGTGGACTGTGCAAGGGGTGGTGGTTCGACCATCGACGACGCCTGGGTGTGGCACGTGCACGCGTGCACGTTGTGTGCGGGGAGCTGGAAATTGAAATCTACTCAAGCAAAATGTTTTGGGAAATTTTAAAGAGGGAAGAAGAAGTTTGTTTAGGAGTTGGGTGTGTAGGCCTTGGGTCGGGTTTGTTTTAGTGAGAATCATTTCCTAATTATTTAAGTTAGTTTAGTAAATAAATAATTTTGACTTTGAAAAATCATACCTCACTTATTTTGAATCCGTTTGACCCGTGGATTTTTTGCGTTAGACTCGGACCGACGAGTATAACATTTTAGTATAATTTGTTGATAGTTTGGATGAAGTATGAATTTATGATGAAATAATAGTGGTTGAATTTAATTACGTTGTTTTAAATAATAACGTGGTTAAATTTATTATACTTTTTTGGTGATATCTAATTGGTCAAATTAATTAAATGGAATGGATTGTTAATGACATCTGTTTAGCGGAATGAATCTCCGTTCTACTACTAAATTAATTTAGACATTTAATGTTATGTTAGTTGATTTATATGAGATAAATGACACATTAATTATGGGTAGTTAACTATGAATTTGATTTGCACACATGTTGCCTATGTAAATATCAGTCATGTGACTTGAAAAGTTAAATTGAATTTAATGGTAACTTGATTTAGTACCATTGTGGTCGCTAAACCTCTTTTCGAATTTGTATGGATTTAAATAACTTCAATTGTATAACAATTTGAGGTTAAGTGTTTATAAATGATGTTTTAAAGTAAGTAATTTAATTATTTTAATAAAGATGTTTTAAGTTATTAAATTATATTAGTAATGATATTTTAAGTTATTTAATTATATTATTAATGTTGTTAGTTAATTGGTTTAGTTTTGTTTAAAGTGAATTATTATTTTTAATTAATGATGTGTTTGAATTTAATTACTTATCTTATTAGTGTTGTTTAAAGTAAATTAATTATTTACATATGATATTAAAAGTAATTAATTAATTGAATAAAGGTGTTTATAAATGATAAACTGTTTTATAAAAAGGATTTCTCTTAGTATACAGGATTTATTTAAGGAGATTTACAAATGATATTTTGTAAGAGAGATTATAAATGATATTTTGGTAAAGAAGTTTTATAAGGAGTTTATAAATCATTTTAGAGATTTATAAAAGAAGTTTTATAAACTAATTTGGAGATTTATAAAAGTATTTGTAAAAATAAAACGGGCTTATAGAAAAGATGATTTTATAAAAAGGAATGAGGTTTGATTTTGATAATTAATCCTTCTTAATTATGGTGGTATGGAAACATTATTTCCATACTTAAACCGAATGATGGTGGTTTGGTTTATAGCAAGAAATATTTTAAATAATATTTGTTTTGGCCCATTTAAATATGATTTTGGAAAAGAGAAAATCTCCCTTAAGTTCTGTTAACATACTTATAGCATTAAGATAAGTATATGGATATTTCATAAATATTACAAATATATAATGTTTTGAAATATACTTATATCGCTGAGATAGGTATATGAATGTTTTCCCAGGTATTGGAAAGAGTATAAGGGGTTTGTGAATATATCTTTTGTGAAGTTATTTGAAATCAAATAATTGAAAGAGATTTTAATAATTGAAAGATTTATTTATAGAGGCTTAGTGGATCCCATATGGAATTAAATATATGATTAATTGGTTGTTATTTGATAGTTAAATAATCGACTATCAAATCTTGGTCCAAAAATATAACTCTGGAAATATATAGGAGAAACACGTGAGTTATATGGCACAACCATCTTCGATGATGTTGTTATATGCGTATAAATCTCGTTTTGTTCTCCTAGGACAAATGATAAGGAAATATGTCCACTTAAACAGTTAGGAGGTGATCTCTGCTCTTATGTATTGTCTGATTATTTCCGAAAGAGCCAGAGTTGAGTTTACCGAAAACTATCGAATGTTGGTTCGAAAAGACCGGGATCAGATAAGTATGAATTATCTGAAAACCAATTCTATCCAACTCAAGTGTTGTATTGAAGACATCTTGAAGATAATGGAATCGAAGATGGAGCTATTTGAAGTGCAAGGGCTACTTACTACTAATCCTGAGGGTGATTCCAAAATGGATGTAGTAGAAGTAGCGCCTTCGGTTTGTTCATATCCCGAACAACTTATATGGATGAATGTCGGCATTGCATTGTGCCTTAAGGAAAGTATTAGCATTCCAAGTGGGAATGGCTAAGAGAGGAAAAAGGTATTTGTGACCTCACAAGCCTTAAAATCCGGTAATGACTAAAACAGAGGATATGCTTCAGAGCTATGTGTTTCGCTACCATTAGGAGTAGTCATTCCTCGATCTAGAATCAATATTTATGGATTTGGTATGCGTGCGGAAGTGGGGCCATGGTTGGTGCACATTGTTTTGAGCCTTGGTCCAGGGGAATGATGTAGTCCGGCTTGTCATTTTCGAGGGGTGGGCCGGCTCTGATTCGCAGGGGGTCCATGTGAGGCCCTCGGTATATTTTTCTAGAGGTGTACTGTGGTAACCGGTACCCCAGTAGCCTTATCATTGATGGAAATCCAATCTCCAATATGTGCCTTTACGGACTTAGTTGTGTCCAACTATGTTGAAATGTGAGATGCAAGTATTTCAGCTATTATATATATTTATTTTCCCTTCTAGACATTATTATAATATCACTGGATTTTATAATAAATATGGTTTGGTTATCGTAAGGTAAAAACCCATTCGTGTTTATATATGGCATGGTATTACGAGATACCTTTATTTTTGAAAGGTTTTATAACTATAAAAATCCATTTGATTTTGTTTCTCATGTTGGTTTACCAGACTATTCCAGACGTTATTTTTCTTATAGTGCTCGGGTCAGCCCGAGCATATTTTCCAGATTTGGCTAGACACTTTGGAGCTTCAGGAGATGAGCCGGATCCTCCAAGGTGTATTAACATATTTTATCTTCCATTGTTTTTTTCTTTTTGTATTTTTCAAGAATTGTAAGGACGGGTTATTATAACTGTCCAGGGTCTGATGATAGGATAATTGTGCTTTGATTGATGTATGTATATAAAAGTTCTCTTTTGTAAAGTTCATTGATATATTATAGATTACTCATCACATTGTGAGATTCTATTATGACTTTTTCTTTTCTTTTACCCCAACGATCTGTCTTTCTAACACTTGGATGTTCGGCACCCAAATACCGTGGATGCACTAGCATCGACTTTTGTGGATCTAAAAGGCGGGTTGTTGTAGTTGGTATCGGAGCTGGAGGTTAAGCGAGAACCTTGGCACCGGTGAGGTAAACTCATTGGAGATAGGGTTAGTAACACCCTAGAACGAGTTTGAGCGTATATATAAGAGCACGTATTTGTTATTTTTGTAAAAATGTTTTATATTGGTCGATTGATCTATTTAGTGGTTACGATCAATACGAGTAGCTAACGTTATTGATAGGGATCTTTAAACACTTGAACAAGGCTAACCGACACAGTATTGTTTTAAATCGGTAAATGAAATAATTTTACCTAAGGGTATATTTTATATATAGAAGGATAACTTTCAAAAGTTAATATAGACTTTGATGTGTTTGTTTATTAGAAAATGATAATATTCAATCATTATCATTTAGGATTTGATTAGTCATGCTCGTTCAGTTTTGAGCATTGACCATTGTTTATCGATTTATTAATAATTGCCCTTTTTATAACATGGGTTGGGTAAATAGGAATTATGGGAGATTAAAATGAACACCTTGTAAATTAAGTTGCACAATTTGACTATAAGGTGTTTGATTGGGTTAAAATTGGATTTTAATAAAAGAATGTTTATTAAAAGAAAGTTATAATATTTGGAAATAAATATCGAGAAATGATTTTATAAAAGAAGTGATTTTATAAAATGGATTTATAAGTAAAAAGAAAATTAAGTATTTAAATCCCGGTGCTTTTGAAAAATGTTTTCAAGGTTTTGGAAAATAATAATAGTATTATTTGAAAGTATTTATGAATATAAATATTTTAAAGGGATTTTAAAGGAGAAAGAAAGCACTGAACTCACTTCTATCATTGGAAAATAATTCCGATGATGACTCTGGCATCATCGGGGTTCATTTTCGAGTTTCTAAGTGGAGAAATGCTACCATAGCAATTTTCTATAAAATAGTTTTGATAAAACAAATTTTGATTTAATCCCAAAAGCATGACTGGATTTAAAGAAGTGAAATGCGGATATTATTATTTTAAATGATTTTTGGAAATAGCAGTGATAGTTTACTTGAAAAATACTTTTAAGTATAAATATTTTGGAAATACAGTTTTAAGTAAGAAGTATTTTCTTTGGATTGGTTTGGGAAATTAGCCTCGATTTGTTTTGTGGTAATCTGAATAATCTTCTAAGTGTCGATTGGATGTTTGCATAGGCGAACGTTATAGTGCACTTGGTAAATTATTCTTTTTATCATTGTACAATCAAAAACAAGTCCAAATCTGAACGAACCTAAAGCAAATTTGGAAATTGATATTTTGTTAAAAACTATTTGTTTGGAAATATATGCAGTATTGTTTCAAAAAGGAGAATTTTGAAATAGAAGAAGTATTTTTGAGTTAACTAGTTTGAGTGGTGTAAAAATACTAAAAATGGGAAATAGATGTGTTCGGATGGTAATCACTTCTCTTAAGTATTATCCTCTGGATAAGATACCATTGGGTAGTACCCAATTTCTTAGTATAATTTTGGAGTTACTCGATATATATATATATATATATATATATATAATATCACTTCAAAGGGATTTTGGGATAAGATTTTGGATCTTAAGTTTACTTAAGGGAAATAAATTCAAATTAAAAAGGTTTGAAATCAAATAGTGGTATAAACCATGGGGATATAGTAGGGTATTATACAAGTCTTAAACTTAAGCGGTGATTATTGAAAATGTTTTCCTAAATAATTTTGGAAAGTAAATTGGTTAAGTTTTTTTGTTAATTGGTTTCCCTTTTTAGTTGTTTAAGACGAAATTTCGGGGTCAAAATTCTTTTTAGGAGGGAGAATGTAATGAACCGGAATTTCATCGCTTTGATTTGTGAATATTTAATTTATTTTAAATATTCAAATTAATGTAATCAAATAACCCTCTTTTAATTTATAACTAATATTAGAAAATTCATTTTTGAATTCTGTTTACATAAACAGGTAGTTCGAAGAAAAACTGAAAATGTGACCGAGACCCCTTTTTTGGATTTTTGGCTTTTATCGAATGGCAGGTTGCAAATGGTTGTGATACCACTGTTTATAATTTAAGACAACAATTTAATGTTAGAGAATGCATTTTGTATTTAAAAAGGTAAAAATTAAAAGTATACATAAAATGTTTAAATATATTTAAAATATGAAGTGATGGATTTAAAATGCTAAGATACCTTAAGTATTGAAATCAACTAAGGTACAAGGCCATCCTAATATCCACCTTGTTTTCTAATGGTTGACACTTTGAGGGATGTGGAAATGATGGTAGAGTGGAAATCTTGGTTTAAGAGCTTTTTTATTTTAATTTTACTTTAACCTTATATATGTATACACCCTTTCACTTTTATTCATATCCATACTTCTTAAAATCCATTCCCGTCTTCTCTACATTTCAAATTTTGAGAATAAAAATTCACATCTTTTAGTTCAAAAGTTCTTACTTTACTCAAAAGATCAAACCTTCGAGCATCTTAACAAAATGGAAAAGGTGAGATACTAAATCTTTGTTTAGTATTTTTGAATAAGTAAAAAATGTAGAGAATTTGATTTGCAACTTTGATTTGATATGGAAATTTGTTTATGATAATATTTAAAAATCAAATTTTATTGTTGTTTTTAGCTTTGAAAATGAAAAAAAAAGAAATTTACTTACTGGAAAACATATACATGAGTATATAGGAACACGGGAATGAACACATCTTCTTTTCTTCCATTTACTGTTCTATGAAAGTAAGAAGTAAACTTTCCCATCTTAGATTCAAAAACCATTATCTCCAAAACCGTAGGAAGTTAGCTAATGCAATTTTTAAAAATACCCATAGGGGTTTTCGTCAAGTGTGTTGGGGGGGAGGATTTGTAAATAACAGTGTGGTCATACAACGACGGTTTTTCGATGAGCGAATTTGATGAACGAATTATATAATCGCGTTCGTATCTTGAAATCGTGATTTTTGGAGCCGTTTGCATGATTTTAGGCGGTCGGGTTTGGGTTTGGCGATGAGATGAACCATTTTGGGTAAAAGTTAAAATTTAGACGATGTTACTGGCTAGAGGAGAAGCGGTGGTGCTGGAGGTAGCCTCGGGTCCTGTCGGAGTTATGGCAGGAAGCGGAGGGGGTACAATGGCTCGTGGAGGAGGTGATAGCTTGTCTTACAGCACAATCTCAGCCGTCCAAGGATCGATTTCAGCTACTATAATAACCTCATGCATTGAAATATCAAAGGGGTTGGTTGTTCAGAGAACACATAGTCATGTCAAGGTTGACCAGAATAAGTAGGAATTCTAGTCACTGCACTCAACCCAGAGCTCTTAGCTCAACAAGCTCTTAAGATTAACAGCTCTATTAGTCTTAAGTGCTTCATTTTTCTTATTATCTTCTTGTAATTCCTTGTAATTGTAAAGGAGCCATATAGTAAGAAAGCTTCATGGTGGATGTAGGCAGCTTTGTCGAACCACTCTATATCTTATATCATTTACCTTTAAATGCTTGTTTCTCCACAGTTTTTCGCTCTTAAGCCTGGTGATTAGCAAGTGACATTTGCTCTTCACAATGCACCATTATAATTCTGAGGACAACGAAAAATATAGTTAACATTTTGGCGCTAGAAGGGGGATCGAACCTCCGACCTTTTGGTTAATAGCCACATGCTCTAACCCATGATGGGCATTAACATCTTGGTGCACTAACTAAGCCAGATTCCTTTAAGAAGTTGGGGCATGGTCTTAGTTTGGCTTCATGTCAAGTGCCACCGTAGTGCATTCCTACCCCTCACATTACTGCTGATATCAACCAAGTTGTGGAGGCTTCGTATGTGTTCCACGTAAGTATCGGGTCAATTGTCTAAAGTCGATTTCCTCCATCCCCCATCTCTCCCCAAGAACGCTCCCTCCCACAAGAATGCCCAGGCCGGTCCGTGTTCATGGTTAAACCCGGGGGAATGACAAGCAAGCAGCAAGCCTGGTAATATTAGCTACCTGATGCACGTTCTCCTTTCCCGAAGGATCCTTGAGCCATTCAACACTCCAAGTTGTGTCTATATCAACCCTCCTCCTCATGACATCAAGCAGCCCCCTCATCCACCCTCGCCCTCAACCATGTCTGGATGTGGTCGGACGCCTTCCGGCATGTCTGATGATGTTCAGATGCAACGGTCGGTGTCTTTAAACACACTTGCAAGCTTAGCCCAGCTTCACGAAAAAGTTCTTGTTCATAACGATAAGTTCAACTATTCTATAAGTTATTGTGAATGGCGACACTAGTCGTACGTCTTACCACATAACATAACACTTATACCAAGTGCTCCAACCAGCCGTGTGCTCTGATTCGAGCTGGGGCCTACACTTATTCTATGATAGGCGATGTGTCTACTAGGAGAACCCTCGAGCCCTCATGTGCTCCGGTTCGAGCTGGACCCGTTTGTCACTCTACTTATGATCGCTTGTCGCCTAGGATAACCCAAGGGCAAACATGCACTCTCACTTAACACTAGTGCTGCCCGCCACTCAGACCCGGCCGACACTTGGTTCATATGCCCGTTCGAGCTCAATCCATCATGCAACCATATTATTATTTAACATATTCTAAATAGACAGAAGCATTTTCTGCAAATAATGTAGGGACTCCTCCTTACAGCTTGTTACCCAGGAGAAACTTCAAGCTATTCAGTGCTTAGGTTCGAGCTGGGACCACCTGCCACTCCTCATTGCATCATGTCACCCAGGAGAACCTCGAGACACTCGATGCACAATTTCACGAGGGGACCACCCAGCGGCAAAGCAACATAGTGGGGCATAACTATCATATGTCGGTCTTGGCGCTTAACAAGAAACCCGGTTGCTTGGTAAATGCTCGCTTCCGAGCCTATGACTTTTTGTGAAGGATACATTGAAAACTTCAAGGCATGCATCATTCAACACCTTTACCAAGGCTACCCAATGAGGATAAGTTATCATATGCTAATTACCTTTTTTGGGGACTGCCAACCTTCACCGCTAAGGATTGCATGAGCCCTAGCTCCCTTCCTTGTCGGCCGATCCATATGGATGAATCACCGTACATTCATTTCCTTGTCAGGGACTACCAGGCTATCTACCAAGTTTGAAACACCATGTGTAACACTCCACCTCTATACCCATATTACCCAAGAGTATTACTGAGTAATACTATCCATTAACATGGAGAATAAGACGATATGGATGAAGCACGCATGAATAATACCTTGAAACAACACTGAATACATCACATAATATAAAAACCACTCACCTCGACGTAAACAGTCTCGGTACAAAGCAATAAACACATGTGGTGCCCGAGGATAGAACAATACGTAATATAAAATAAATCACAGAGAACCTAGAGTCATCAACACAGTGATAACATATTTAATATAAAATATACACAAATCTGAGTGGGATATAAAAATAAGCCAAATTCCCGCCAAGTCTCAACTATGTACAAGGTAGATCCAATACATATAATCGAACAACATATACGTACACAAGTCCAAAAACTCTATATACAATGCCTCTAGTAATATAGCCTTCAACTAAGCCCAATAAGCAAATCTAGTCACATCGTCCTTGAAACTGAAATGTCTCGAACTGACTCGAGTATTATATAAATAATAAACAGGTTAGACTATGTCTAAATTCAATGGTGGAAATATAAACAATATCTTAAGGATTAATAAACACAACATAATAAGAAATTGATCCAAAGAAATAATAAAACATCCATTACACATCAAACAACATCTATAGCCCATCAAACATCCAAACATCCATCAAACATCAAAACACCATCATAAACATCACACAACATACATCAAGCATCCATCGCACACATCGCACATAGTGCACACATGTACACATCTACACAACACACATCAGTCCTCAATTTATTCATATTTATTTAGCAATATTAGATCTATTTATTTTATTCTTATTTTATTATTTATTTTAATTTTCATTCCTGCTACTGCTATTATATGTGCTTTTGTTATTGCTACTGCCAGAAGCGGAGTCTATACATGAGCCTTATAGCTTCTCAGGTGCAAAGGGAGACCCTACTCGTAATATTTTTTATGAGCGTCCTCACCAGTCTTTAGCTGCACAATGAATGCACATCGCTTCCTCGCCTCCTCGTTCCTCACTCCCATCTCAACCTCATCGCCTCATTTTGAATTCGCCCAGTTGGCCCAGGTAACAGACTATGACCATGCGATGAGGGGGCCATGTCATCGCAACCGCATCGAGGAGCGACCCCACGGTCGATCAAGCTAGGATGGAGCTAACAAAAACATCTGGCTATCACATCCTCGTAAGGGACTTCGTACTCCTTGTTCCACCCAAAAGCGAAGATAGTCTTATTCCCGCTTTAAAATAAATTAAGGAATAATATCGCATACGTCAAGCCAGAATATCGATCAATATGGGTGTGGAACATAGAATAATCCATCGATATCCAAATATCAAATACTCGGTCCTCAATGAATTACTTGACATTATACTTGTGTTGAGTAAGTAAATACACCCCACATAGACGTCCCATAGCGCTTGGTAAAATATAATTATATACACGACACCATCAATTAATCACATTAAATAATTTTTTGCTTCGCTTATTAAACCACTCCCGCTTAAATTGCTTTTCTATTCATTATTCTTCAATTTTATTATATTATAATTCAACACAATGGGTATTTTACTTCATATCGCTCGTAACAAGCAAATCAACAATCATCCATTCATACATCAGTATATTATTTAATTAACATTTAACGAGATGAAGTGTTTGTTAAAATATATTTCACTTCATTTTTTTCCTTCTATAAAAACACTTCAATTTAATTTAACAACTAACATCTCTTTTATTTATTTCTCTTATTTAAAATAATAATTATCCATTCTAACATATAATTCAAAACCCATTTTTTAAAATAATTTGTTTGGTTTCAAAGAAACCTTTGTTCAAACTCGTTAACAAATTTTTAAAACCTCAAAATACTTTCTCTTCAAATTTCCACTTTAATATTATTAAAATACTTCAAGGAAGTTTATATCTTCCAAATACCTTTAAAATCTCAAATCCAGAAAATATTCTCGATTCAAAATATTTGCAAACTCAAATATATCACTTCAAAATCATTATTTGAAATCCTCATTTATTTTCAAACACTTTCGTTAAAGCTATTAGTCCATCAAAAATAATATTTATTACTTCCAAAATTTCACTACTTATTAAATCCCCATAAATGAACTTTTTTATTCAGTTAAACAAAATACATTGTAATCAACTTGCAGTTACTTCAAAACATCTTTTTATAAAATTTTCTTCTTTAATTCAAATTATACTTCACTTAAAAATATAGATTTCAACCTTCATTTCATTAATAACCTCTAAATATTTCATAATCATTGGTAAACATATTTTATCAAAACCCCATGAAAGTCTTGTGGATCGTATATTATTTAACTTGTGTATAATATGCAAGTGTATAAGTTAATACTATAGTTGACAATAAATAGTAAAGTATAAAAAACGTGCAAACTAGAGTCTTTATACTGGTTCGGACCTCCCGTCCTACGTCCAGTCCCGAAGCTCCCATTCGGTTATTTCCTTTAACCAAATTACCCTCACTTCGCCCGAAGGAATAAGCTAATACAAAAGTATTTCTGACAACCTTGTGTTCCAAATAACACAGTTTTTGACTTATAGTACAAATCTTCCTATGATCTCTTTTGAGTATATGAATATGAATGCTTTGAGTTGTAGGAAGTGATTTAACCAAAATTATATTTTGTTATAATAGATTGAGAGTATGTGAACAATGTATATGCAAGAAAGCGTTTAGAAATCAATAGATGAAAGAATAGATTAATTCAAGTTAGTTAATTTCTACTTCTCAATCAAAGTAGTATTTATATATTCAAAAAGGTGAAGATGAAGAGTTGTTACTGTTTGAGAAAGTCTATTCACTTTAATGGCTGCAACCTTTCGTTGAAAGGTGATTTCTTTTTTGTTTCAAATAGAAGTGTCTTTTCAAAATTGATAGTTTTTGCACATGATAGACGTCTGTGGTAAAACCTCAAACGTCTGTGACTTTAGAAAATTTTAACCCGAGAATTGTCACAGACGTCTACGGTTTTATCTCAAACGTCTATGAGGTGTAAAACCAGTTTTTCAACTTAATTTTGATGCATATGAAATTGTGTGTGATCGTGTATGCATATATACTCAAGGAGACCTTAACAATATTTTATCTAGGACTCTTTTATAGTAGAATAACCTTTCTAACAATAGTATGGTCAATGAACCTTCGTATCTCTATGAGTCTCAATATCTTCGAGCATGGTGTCTTCTTGTAGCATATAACTACAATCTCGATAAGGTGTATATCTGTGTAGTTAAAGCGCTCGGCAGATTCAAAGCGGTGGAGGTGCAAAAAGTCATAGCGGGGATACAGCGAGGATATAGCGGGATATAGCGGATGACTCTAAAATAGCATATAAAACTCGTACTTAATGTTTTTACAAATATATAAATGGTAATTAAATGAAAAATTATCATTCAATTGAATTATAATTAATACATAAATAATTTTAAATAAAAACATGTGTGAATATACTTTAAATAAACGTAAAACTGTGATATAACATAATTGAATTTAGTAGAATATTAGAGTATTTTCATTTCTGAAAATATATTAAAAATTAAATCAAATAAATTAGTTTATTAATTTTTATAGTGTATAAATGCAATTTTTTAATTCATTTTATTAAAGAAGATATAACGGAAATAGCGGAATATAGCTGGAATAACGGGATATATCGGAAATAGCGGGGCTTAAAGCGGAAAGGCTATATTTTGGGGCTATATGGAAATATCGTAGCGGTAGAAATCCGCTATGAGATATAGCGGGGTTATAGCGGGGTAATAGCGGGGCATTAACTACACAGGTGTATATATATATATATGATTGTGTAGTTGTTATTATTGAAACATAAACTGGAGGTTCTAATAATCTCTCCCTTTTTTATGATGACAACTATACAATCAAAAATCAACTATACAATGGAAGTATTATTATGTTTGTCTCCCCCTATGTATATGCATAGATTTCTCCCCCTTTGTCATTATTAAATGGAGGGAAACGATATAAGATACAGAGATATTAAATAGACATAACATGTTATCCATTAAGATCATGGAAAATTTGGAAGTTCAAATAAAATTAGAGACAATTGGAGCAAAATTTGTAAATAGTGAAACAAACAAGCATAAGAATTGCAAAATAAAGAAATTCTAACTGTAGTGATTTTGTGAGTAAGATAAACCCCCATAATTCTCGTAATATTCCCAATAAGAAGATGATCCTACTTGTATGTACCCGGCCATTGTGTTTGGTCAATGTACTCCTCATCTTCGTGAATTGAAAGGCCTTGAAGTTCCATATACGATTGTTGTTGAAAATGCAGAGTATCAGACACGTATATGTCATCACTGTCTTCTTCTTTCTCAGGTTGTGCGCGAATAGGAGTCTTCCCCCGGTCACCTCTATCGTGAGACGTGCCTTCGGGCGAGGCTTGAGAGAGATAAACTGGTGTTTGAGCCCGAGGTGGAGGTGTTAGTGAAGGTGAGGATGAGGAGCGAGAAGAAGATCGACCATGTACTTTGCGCATCACTTTGCCTAAAGTGGAGACCACTTTGTCCAAAGTCTTATCCATTTTTGTCATCCTTGTAGAGAAAGAACGTTCCAATCCAGTCACCTTTTTGTTTAAAGCTCGCTGATTAGCCATGATTATCTTTTGGTTTTTAATTGCCCACGAAGATATTCGTTTTGCGTTGGTTCAATGCAACTACTTGTATTTCAGAGTCTGAACAATATTCGGTAGCATGACTATAGGAAGGTGGTTGTTGTGAAGGATGAAGGGAGTAAGTCTGCTAAGGAGCGCTAGTTGGAGGAGGACCATGATGTTCTTGTTGATGTTGTTATAGAGTCCATTGGTCGAAGGGGATGATACGAGGTGGGCTTTTGGGAACATGCATCAAGGATAGATATCGTGGACCACTACCTTTTGTTGGAATTTCTTCGTTTTGTGATAAGTACGAAGGAACTCCAAGATCTTGCAAGATGCGCATTATGTACGAAGCATATACAATCGAGCAACGATGTTGAGTCCAAAAATCGTTAATTTGGTCATGAATAAATTTTGCCCGATTTACCGGTAGGCGACCAAATATTGCATACAAAGCTCGATGCTTATTGGGATAAATTTTCTCGTAACTACCTAGATAGGGAATGATTGTGTTAATTATCAATCGATTTAGTAGTCTAGCATGTGGGCGTAGGTAAATGGATTTCCATTGGGGAATCATATCTTCCATATTTGATGGGTAACTTCATCTCCGGGTAAAAGACTATGATTCGGTATATCCGTTAAGTCAATTCCCTCATAAGAACATCCTAATATATGGCCAACCGTATATACATAAATCGTAATTTCTTTTCCATAAACACTTTACCACAACCAAACATCATCATTCTTCGGATTCAAAATCTCCATACTACATAGATTGGAGTAGAAAAGGTAAATGGCTAGAGGATCGATGATTACCTTATTTGCATCATAGCTAATTAGGTTGCAACAACCAGCATCCGTAGTTATTCCTAGAATTTCATATTCTATCACATTTCCAAGGCGATAGAAAGGACCAGAGTGGATTTTCTTTTGGAAAAGCGCCTCAAATCGTTTGATGGCATTGGGATTGTTGCGGAGCCATTGGTTTATGTGAGCTTGCGTAACCAGGGTTTGAGAGGAGAGGAATATTGGCCTTGTTTTTGCATTTTAGAGACGGTCACCTTCTTGGGAGCCATTGATTGATGAATTTGAATGTTTTGGAAGCTAGGGTTTTAGAAATTGGGAATTGAAATGGAGGTAAAAGTGAAGAAAGGGGTAAAGTTGTTTATATATGGCTGTTGAAAATTTGTGGCCAGAGCAACAATAGACGTCTGTGAGGGAGTCACAGACGTCTGTGGCTTCAGTAAAAATGAAACAGAGAGATTCGACAGACGTTTGTGATGGTTCCACATAATTTTGTGGCTATAGAAAAACTAAACAGAGAGTTTTGACAGACATTTGTGAGGTTTCCACAGACGTCTGTGGCTACAGAAAAAATTTCCTGTAACTTGTGACAAACGTCTGTGGTACATTCACAAACATCCGCGATATGTATTTTCTGACGTATAGAAAAAATTGAATATCAATGAAAATTTTATTAAAATATTAATACAATAAAATGGTATACATACCAAAAGTTAATATATAAACATAATTTATATGTTGCGTAGCATAAGTTTAGCTTTTGTCAGAGAATTCAGAATTATTGATTTGTTGTATATCCCATGAATTTGGTTCAACTTTTGTATCGTCGATTAATGGCTTCAGTGGAGACCAACTTGGACGAGCTGGATTGTCAATCCAAGCTTGGTTTGATGGTCACGGTTTGCATAGATTTCTCGGAGTAATGTTATGCGCTTTTGTAGGAGTTTCTTGTAATCGAGGTGATTTTTGATGTATGCAATTTTTTGTTGGTGAATGACCGCAAATTGCTAGAATATACTTCGAGAAAATTTAGATGAGATCCTTGATGTCGTTGCTCATAATACATTTCACGTTGAACGCCGATCATTTCTTATTGATACTGATATATCTCATCGACTTTGTCGGTGACAAATGTTGATTTCAGATCAATTGAACGTTTAGCTTTCTTTTCTTTAGGAGAAAAGCCAGTGTGGTATGTTGGTGATGCAACAATGTTTAGAGAGACTGAAAGAGTTGATGTTGGTGTGGATTTAGTTGGTGATACGTAAGTGCTATCTGATGAGGGGGATTTATAGTTGATAGTTGAATAGGTGGAGTCGTGATTGGAAGACATTTTTATGTATTATTTGTTTTAATAATTTATTTGTGTTTATTTGTTTTTAAGTAGAATATAAGATGAATTTACAAGATAAGGTTTTGCTATACTTAGAAAATAAGTTGAGGAAAAAGAGTTAAGCCATAAAAATTTAACAGAGACTAGTTAGTTTTTTAAATGGTTGTTATTTTATTTTTTTATGTGGTTGTTGTTAATTCTAAGTGTATAAAACCAATTATGCAGTTGAAAGTCCATATGAGCCATTTCTACAAATTTAGTTAACCAATTCATGTTACGAACAAATTTCTATATCTTGTCTTAACTTAACAGGAGTTAGTTCACTTAACGGTTTTCTAAAAATATCAGCTATTTGATTTTTGGTATTAACAAATTCAAGAGTTTTTATTTCCTTTTCAACATTATCTCTCAAAAAATGGTGACGAATATCGATATGTTTTGTTCGTGAATGATTAATTAGATTTTTAGATAAATTTATAGCACTAGTATTATCGCAAAATATTGGAGATTTGTTTATTATTTTTTCATAGTCTTTAAGTGTTTGTTGCATATATATTACTTGAGTGCAAGCTAAGGCAGCAGAAATATATTCGACTTCACATGTCGAAGAGAAACATAGTTTTGTTTTTTACTAAACCACGAAACTAACGATTGACCAATAAAGTGACATGTTCCACTTATACTTTTTCTATCCGATTTGCATCCATCAAAATCTGCATCACTGTAAGATACAAGTTCAAATGAACTGCTTTTTGGATAAAATAGACCATAATCTTTAGTGTTGGTTAAATATCATAAAGTTTATTTAACTGCTCGATGATGTGATTCTTATGGTTGTGCTTTAAATCTTGCACATAAACAAACACTCATCATAATATCTGGTCTACTAGCTATTATGTATAGTAAAGATCCTATCACGCTTCGTATGGTTTTTGATTGAACACTTTTCCATGTTCATCTTTGTCTAGATAATTAGTAGTACTCATTGGAGTGGGTTTACTTGATGTATTATCCATTCCAAAATGTTTTAGAAATTCTTTACATTATTTTTCTTAATTTATAAAGATTCCAAATTTTAATTTTTTTATTTGTAATCCTAAAAAGAAATTCAATTCACTCATATAAGACATTTCAAATTCGTTTGTCATTATTGTAGAAAATTTATTACTTAAATTTTCGTTAGTAGATCCAAATATAATATCATCGACATAAATTTGAACAATCGATATATCCTTCTATTCTCTTTTAATTTAAATAATGTTGTATCTATTTTACCAATTAGAAAACCAGACTTTATTAAATATGATTTTAATCGATCATTCGAAGCTCGAGGTGCTTGTTTTAAACCATATAATGCCTTTTTAAGTTAAAAAACATGATATGGATATTTTTCATGAACAAATAGTGGTGGTTGTTCAACGTAAACATTATCTTTTATAAAACCATTCAAGAAAGCACTTTTAACATCCATTTGAAATAGCTTAAAGTTATGATGACATGCAAAAGCAAGTAATATTCTTATGGCTTCAAGACGTGCTACAGGTGCAAAAGTCTCTTCATAATCAATTCCTTCTTCTTGATTGTATCCCTATGCCACTAATCTTGCTTTATTACGTATAATATTTCCATTTTCATCTGCTTTGTTTTTAAAAAGCCATTTTGTTCCAATTATCGATTAATCGTTTGGCCTTGGTACTAGTTTCCAAACATTATTTCGTTCAAATTGATTAAGTTCTTCTTGCATTGCTAAAATCCAAAAATCATCATTTGATGCTTCCTTGTAATTTTTTGGTTCAAAAGTAGATATAAATGCTACATTACCCATTTGATTTATTTGTCTTCTAGTCGAAACTTTGTTATCTAGATTTCCGATTATGTCATCAATAGGATGATCGTTTAAAATATGGGGTGGTTGTTTAACGACGAATTTTCTATCGAGTTAGAAAATCACCGAAAAATTTATAATAAAAATAACCGCAAGTGCACAGTGTACAAATGTTAGTACGTGGCGAGTACGGGTCGATCCACAGGGAAATGTTAGATTTTAAAAATCTATTCAATCAAATTAAACCAAAGTTGAGAGTGATTAGTTAAAAAAAGTAATAAAAATAACAAAACGAAAGTGATAAAAATATGAGAGTGTTAAGACAATTTAGAGATAATTCCACTGTCTAGATCATATAGTTCAACCAAATATGAAATTACGATCTCTCTTTTTTAGTCATTAGTTAGTTTAATTGATAGCAGTCAGGGAGAGTTTGACAACAGTTTGTAGAAGTATAAAAGTGAGATGTATGCTAGTGGTCGGTGTGTTATTGTGGCAAGGCAGTGGTGAAGGTGATGCAACATTTGTGGCCGAGGGGAAGCAGTGAAAGTGAACAGAAATGACAGAGAATGTAACAAAACAATAAATGGAAATGAGTGTGTAAATAGAAGTTGTAAAGATTGAGAGTAGACAATGTAAATACCAATGTAATTGCAAAAGAAATGAAATAAAATTCTTTTTTTTAAATGAACCCGTGTATGATTTTTTTTATAATAGAAATGAAAATTGCAAATGCAAGAAGAAAACAAATGGACCAACTACACTCACACAACTCAAATGCACACAAAACAAACACTCAAACAAAAATCAAACAACAAACACACAACACTTTTTTTTAAAATGCAAACACACATTAAATAAAAACACACAAAAATCAAAAGAAAATAATTCGAAGAATAAAAAATAAAATCAAAACTATTCCCCGACAATGGCGTCAAAAACTTGTTTAACGACGAATTTTCTATCGAGTTAGAAAATCATCGAAAAATTTATAATAAAAATAACTGCAAGCGCACGTCATACAAATGTTGGTACGTGGCTAGTACAGGTCAATCCACAGAAAAATGTTAAATTTAAAAAATCTATTCAATCATATTAAACCAAATTTGAGAGTGATTAGCTAAAAAAAAGTAAGAAAAATGACAAAAGGAAAGTGATAAAAATATGAGAGTGTCAAGATAATTTAGAGATAATTCCACTCTCTAGATCATATAGTTCAACCAAATATGAAATTACGATCTCTCTTTTTTGGTCATTAGTTAGTTTAATTGATGTGTTTATCATAAGTATGGCCTATTTGTGCTATTAATTAGCTCAATATAAGCCATCAAACTATAACACATCCCTTAAACCACTTACTAATTCTCATGAAAAATGACAACAGGTTGAAAATGAAATCTATTTAAGCATGGCCTATTAACTATTGTTTAGAAATATAGGCTATCAAATTTAAATTTCAACATTCACTTCTTTTCCATAATCATATTTAGATGAAGATGCAATTTGTGTTTAGTAATTGTTTAAGCACTGCCTATTTGGTGTCAACAATATAGGCTATTAAATTCAAAGCAAAAACTACAAGTTAAACCACTTCAAGCATTGTCATTAAGCACAAAAAGTGAGCAATAATTATCAAAATGTTGAAGCTACATGATTAGAGAGCTTCATTACCCCTAAATTGAAGGGGTTTAGCCTCTCAATTTTGTTATCATATCAACAAATGTAGCATGCAACATAGAATAAAAAGAAGAGGAAAAAGAGAGCTAAATGTAAGAAAAAATATTCTACTTGCACGAAAAATAAATCTACACTACTAACATGAAAATAAATAAGCATGTAAAAGAAAAGAGCATGTATTAAATTGCATAAAAAGAAAAAAAAAGTTAATTGAAATAAATGGCTAAGTAGCCATGAAAAGAGAAAGTGAGCTTTCTTTTATTTTGATCCTAAATTAAACTAAAGAGGAAGAGCCTAAAAAAAGAGAGACCAATTACACGAAGCATAAGGAGTATTTATACATGTATGAAACCCTAATTAATTTTTTTAGGAACTACCCAAAATACCCTCTTGGGAAGCGTGGCCACCAAGTTATCATTAGCATCAAATAATCATCATTTAAGTGTGCATGAAGCTTTAATGTCCATTAGCATGTGTATTAGCTTCTAATTTGTACATGAAGGTAGGTGGGTAGGTGGGGTCCTCCATGATCCATGAAATGAATTATTTCCATCTCCATTCCTTTGTATTCACTCTTGTGCATGCATATATCTTCATGAAACCACTTGTATATGAAGCCAAAGTCCTACAAAATAATATAGAAATTTCCAATTAAATTTTAGAAAATTAATATATGCACAAAAATGACCATTTTGCCCCTGAATGAAGATGACTATGTGACGATTTGAAAATAATTTGAATTTTGATTTAAACATGTTAAAATAACCAATATGATCATTTATTTAATTTAATTAGAATAAATATGGTGGTAAAAATATGCACATTTACGTGCACATCAGTGGTGATTTCAAATCATTGATATTTGACTATCATTATTATTTTCAATCATAATTTCATGGCTTTATTTTGATTAGTGTCAAAAATTTCTTCATCGTCTTTGTTTATATTTTTAAAGTTTTCATCAAACAAGACATGAATACTTTTCTCTATAACATTTGTTCGTTTGTTAAAAATTCTATATGCTTTACTTTGATCGAAATATCCAACAAAAGTTTCTTTATTGATTTTTGAATCGAATTTACCAAGATTATCTTTTGTATTCAGAATAAAGCATTTTGATCTAAATATTCAAATACATGATACTTTTGGTTTCTTTTTGTATAACATTTCATAACATGTATTTTTAGTTATAGGTCTAAGAGTTACACGATTTAATACATAACATGCAGTAGCAACTGCTTTGGCCCAAAAATTCTTTGGTAAGCCACTGCCATTTTGGAGAGTTCGAGCACATTCTTTCAATGTGCGATTTTTTCTTTCAACTACTCTATTTTGTTGTGGTGTTCATGGAAATGAAAAATTATGGCTAATTCCCTTTTTATTACAAAAATTTGTATACAGTTCATTTTAAAATTCTCCACCGCGATCACTTCTTATACTTTTGATTTTAAATCCATTAGAGTCTTAATTCGTTTAGCAAAAATTTTAAACATTTCGAATGTACCACTTTTATGTTTCAAAAATAGTGTCCAAGTATATCTTGAAAAATCGTCTACAATTACAAAAACATATTTATTGTGATTTATCGAACGTACTTGAGTTGGACCAAATAAGTCCAAATGAAGTAATTCAAGAGGTTGTTTAGTAGAGATTTCCTTTTTAGACTTAAGTGAACTTTTCTTTGATTTTCCAAGTTGGCATGCATCGCATAGATTTTTAACTTTGAAATTTATTTTGGGTAATTCTCTTACCAAGTTGTTTTTAGCTAATTTGTTTATATATTTGAAGTTTATGTGACAAAATCTTTTATGCCATATCCATGGATCATCATGATTTGCAGTTAAGCATAAATCATTATTATGATTAATATTCATGTTTAGAATATAAATATTTTGATTTCTTATTTCTTCAAAATTAAATTTTTAATTTGATCAAAGATATTGCATTTATCTTTTTCAAAATTAATTCTAGATCCCTTATCGCATAATTGACTTATACTAAGTAACTTATGTTTTAAGTTTTTAACTAATAATACATTTGAAATAATAGGAGAAGTAGATATACCGACATTTCCAATCCCGATAACATATCCTTTGGAATTATCCCCAAAAGTGACCGTGCCACCGTCCATGTAAGTGATGTTTGATAGCATGTGTGTATTTCCTGTCATATGTTTGGAGCATTCGCTATCTGTATCCATTTCTCCTTATTATTAATTTTGTTTTTGGGTACCTGCGAAATAAAAAAAAATTAATTGGCTCCCACTTCCTTCGTTAAGGTTCTATGTGTTAGTAGGAGAAGGTAGCCATACCCATGAGGGTTTAGAACCTTTAGACATGTAATTTTCACTATCAACTATATCTTTTAGATATACATCTATGTGTTTTTGTCTAATTAATTTGTTATTTGTTTTAGAAATCCATATTTCAATTTGTTATTTTAGTAGTGGACAGTCCTTCTTCATATGGCCAAATTTATCACACCCGAAGTATTTCATTGATGTTTGATTTGAGGAATTTGTGTTACTGTTGTTTTGAAATTTCATCATCTTTTTGAACTTCTTGAACTTGTTCTAATTTTGACAATGAAAACAATCTCATCTTCTTCCAAGTCGGAGTTGTCATTATTTACCTGAAATGGATGTTTTTCTTTTCTTGATTTTGTTCTTTTCTTGCCTGTAAATTAGCTTCATACGACATCTGATTTCCTATTAACTCTTCAACTTTGAGTTGGGAAAGATCGTTAGCTTCTTTGATGGCTAAAACTTTTCTTTCCCATTTTCGTTTGTCAGAGAGTTTAAAATTCGACTGACTAAATCAAAATCAGTGAATTTAACTCCTAGTGCCATAAGATCGTGTTATATAGTTTGAAATCTAGCATACATGTTAATAATCAATTCATTTGATTTCATTTTAAAAGATGAAAATTGATTTTGTAGAATAGAAATTTTTGTTTGCTTAACTTTGTTTGTGTCTTCATAGGTAATTTGTAATGTACACCATATTTCATAAGCAGTAGTGCAAAGCATGACTCGTGGAAATTTATTTTTATAAAGTAAGCAAAATAAAACGTTTATAGCTTTGGCATTGTTAGATGCCTCTGCTTTTTGTGCATTAGTCCATGTGCCAACATCAGTGTCAGGTGCTTCATATTTATTTTGAGTTGCTAGCCATATTTCTAATCCATTTGCTTCCATAAAAATTTACATGCGTATTGACCAATAAGCATAATTAGAACCAATGAATAGTGAGGGACGAGCAGTTGATTGACCTTCTTGAAATGTACCTACCATTTTAATGATTTCAATTACGTGTTACTGTAGATTGAAATAACCTCGCTCTGATACCAAATGAAATTCTTGTGGATCGTATATTATCGAACTTCTGTATATATGCAAATGTATAAGTTAATACCATAGTAGACAATAAATAGTAAAGTATAAAAAATGTGCAAACCAGAGTTTTTATACTGGTTCGGGCCTTCCGTCCTACGTCTAGTCCCGAAGCTCCTCTTCGGTTATTTCCTTTAACCAAATTACACTCACTTCGCCCGGAGAAATAGGCTAATACAAAAGTTTTTCTGACAATCTTGTGTTCCAAATAACACAGTTTTTGACTTATAGTACAAATCTTCCTATGATCTCCTTTGAGTATATGAATATGAATGCTTTGAGTTGAAGGAAGTGATTCAACCAAAATTAAACTTTGGTTATAATAGATTGAGAGCATGTGAACAATGTATATGCAAGAAAGTGTTTAGAAATCAAGAGAGGAAAGAATAGATTAATTCAAGTTAGTTGATATCTACTTCTCAATTAAAGTAGTATTTATAGATTCAAAAAGGTGAAGATGAAGAGTTGTTGCTATTTGAGAAAGTCTATTCACTTTAATGGCTGCAACCTTTCATTGAAAGATGATTTCCTTTTGTTTTAAACAGAGGTGTCTTTTCAAAATTGACAGTTTTTGCACATGACAGACGTTTGTGGTAAAACCTCAAACGTCTGTGACTTTAGAAAATTTTAACCCGAGAATTGTCACAGACGTCCGTGGTTTTATCTCAGATGTCTGTGAGGTGTAAAATCAGTTTTTTAACTTAATTTTGATGCATATGAAATTGCGTGTAATCGTGTATGTATATATACTCAAGGAGACCTTAACAATATTTTATCTAGGACTCTTTTATAGTAGAATAACCTTACTAACAACAGTATGGTTAATGAATTTTCATATCTCTTTGAGTCTCAATATCTTCGAGCATGGTGTCTTCTTGTAGCATATACCTGCGATCTTAATAAGGTATGTGTATATATATATGATTGTATATTTGTTATCATGGAAACATAAACAGGAGGTTCTAACACCCCAAAATTCATCATTTCCCAAAATAATTTCCATTTACAAACCTCAAAATTATTTCACTTATTAATATTTTTCCAAAATCGTTCATCTTTCAAACTTTCCATTTATCCAACAGTCTCAATATTAAATAAAACATCATTACATAATTCACTAAATATTCTTAAGTTACTTTATTTACATTCAACTTGTAGCCACTTCAAAATATTATTTTATAAAGTTCACATCTTAAATTCAAATTATTCTTCTCTTTTAAAGATATAACCTCAAATATCATTTCAGAAATATTCTCCAAATAATCTATTTAAATTAAATATGCATCTTTTAATTTATTTACCTCTTTTCCAAACAAACTTCAAATATCATTCAATAATTTTCAATTATCAATTTACTTTTCAAACAAAATAACCATCTAACTATAATCGTCGCAACAGCAAATAATCGTAGTTCATAACACCATTCCATACAATTAAAACAATCCATTCAATCAAACAAATCAAATAATTATATGGAGGATTACGCATCAAATAAAAGAAATAGACATAATTGTGAGTGAGATTAACTCACCGAAACGACGCCTGAGATCCAAAAATCAGCAACTACCATATTCTCCGCTGCCTACTCGAACTACATCACCTTCGCTGGCACCTCCTCCTTCACATCGTTCACCGCCGACGTCGATGATGCCTGTCATGCTTGCGAATTTGATTTCTTTTTTATCATGTACCATGATATGAAAAATAGGGTTTGGGTTAATTTTGATAAAGGGGGTTCGAGCCTGTGCTAGAATAGTCAAGCAAAGAAGCCAGAAACTATAAGAAAAGGAATGGGCTCGATTCAGTTTTGGGCCACAATTCAAACTAAATGAATATTTTTTTTATTTTTATTTTCTTTTTGATGCAGTTTAATTTTTTTACAAATAAAACTCCAACCCAATATAAATTGATTTACACTTCAACCTATAGTCTGTAATTCAATGATTGGGCAATTTTATTCAATTCGATGCCCATCTATTTTTATTTAATCATTCATAGCTCGATTACGAAATAAATTTATTTCTTATCTATGCTAACCGTGTTTAAAATTATTTACATTTTAAAATATTTTATATTGATCAAAACATCTTATTTGATTTCAATAATTTATTCGTAAAGAATTTATTAATTCAATTCAATTTATTAAAACAAAACCTTCTATTAAAATAGAATTTAATTAACTATAGATTTATTTTCAAATATAAATCATCACAAATCGAATTTAATTACTTTTATTTTAATAAAATTTTATTTATTTATTCAACGTTGAAAGTTGGACTATTACACCATGCATTCAATTCCTTACTCGAGGACCGCCCACTTCCGCATGAATTTAGGTGAGACGCCACTCTCCTTCTCGCCGAGGTGCATCGGCGATTGGATACACGACCACAATGATCAATATCCCTTGCCCATGATGTCGTCCATCCTCCTTACAGGATGAGACACTGCTGTCGAGGTCGGCGTTGTTACCCCATGTGACGCTGAAGTCCGTCATCCATAGTGCCTCCACATAGAAATAAGCTTGGCTCAATATCAACTAGTCGTGTGCCGCCTAGGAGAACTTTCAAGCCACTCAGCACTTAGATTCGAGCTGGGGCTGCCTGCCACTCCTCTTGGTCGTGTGTCATCCAAGAGATCCTTCAAGCCACTCGACATTTAGGTTCGAGCCGAGACCATCTACCACTCCTCCTTACAGCGTGTCACCTAGGAGAACCTTGAGCCACTCAGCGCTAAGGTTTGTGCCGAGACCAGCCTATAGCAAAGCAACACAATGAAGCACAATTGTCAAATGCCAACCTCAATGCCCAATAAGCAATCAACACTCACTTCCAAGTCCATTGACCAGTCTGACCTATTAACTAAAATAGATTAGTCAATCAGTGCAAGGGACCGCATTAGTATGAGATACATCACTTTACAAGCCAAATCAACAGGTTCGAACTGCAATTTGCAACGAAGAATCTATTCTATTCAGTTTAGAAGAGTGCGGGGTCACAATGCCCTCCTTGCTAGGCTTACAATGATATTCTTATCACTAATTAGTTAAAAAGAAGAAAGAACAGAGAGAATGAGAAGCATGCTAGTGGAACACTTTAGAAGATCCAGCTTCAAATGCGGAGATAAACTCCTCCTGAACTTTAATCGATTGAGAACTTGTTGAAAAGGGAGAGTTCTGCCATCTTTTGAAGCCTTCCACATTGAATCTCATAAGTGGCCTTGGAAAGCTTCCAAACAATGTCGTTAAGGAGCAGACCTAAGACTTCAGCCTTGACATCGAAGGCAGAAGTGACAACTATTGCTCTTTCCAGTAGAGCGGTAGAGGTCACAAGCTGAACCTAGTTCGAGAAGGTCAGAGCAAAGATGACGAGGAGGTACATTAAAATCAATTAGATCATTAGCTTAAGACCGATGAGCAATCACCATCGGAAAGATAGCCAGATAGCGCAAGCCCAGGCCGAGCAGTGAAGAAAGATCCATCTCAAGAAGCTAAAACCTGAAACAATGGTCTAAACTACAATCAACAAAAGCAGTTCAACACCCAAGGAAGTTTTCTCCTTTCTGTTAACCCCAAATAAGTTTGAAAAAACTAAAGGCGCTCAAGAGCATTTGGAGAGGAAGACGAACTTAGCTATTTTTACCAATGAAAAACCCTGCAAGATTCGAATTATATGAAGAAATCACATGGCAAAAGCTCCATGAATTCAAGATGGAGGAAAATGAGGGTATTTGTATGCCTTTCATTTCAATCTTGGCCATTATGCTCAAAATGGCAAAAAAAATCAACCATTAATAAATACTCAAGCGATGTGTAACACCACATGCACGAGGGAAATGACACCTCTCTACCGTGTCTCGAGTAGTCAACTGTCGTCGCCAATGGCACAACATCATGTAGAAAGTGCATTAAAAACATATCAAAGTCATCGGTCGATGTAGTTTCATGATTTAACAAGACCGCGCCCGCACATGGGTACATAGTTGGTGGGAAAAATGTTACTTAATTTTCTTGTAAGTAAGGATACAGTGATTAAGGCTCATAAGCCCGACCCGGCCCAGGACAGCTCAGGTCAATGCCAGTTTCCCTCAAGCTAGCCAAAGGTTGCGGGCAGGCAGGCCGGCAAGGGTCCCTTGGTCACCATCTCAGGTCTAGGCTAAGCCTATAGCAGCCCGTCTATTCATGTTGATCCAGCAAAGCACGAGGACCAGTGCAGCTGAGCAAAGCAAAGAATGAATCCCGATCTCACTTACGCTTGGTCCTCTTACACCGGCCCGCTTCTAACATGGCACCAAGTCTACCCACCCGCTTAAGCATCTCTCCCATCTCCTTACCAACCGACTTAGGTCAAGGTGGTCTTCAGCATGGTCTATCATTTGATCCAGTTTTAGTGCAGCCACCTACGGATTGCATGTCATCTTGTCATACCTCTCCTGATTCGACATTCCCTTAGTTCTTAGTGGTTTCATATCCTCTTTATGGTCCCAGAGGCCAGCAAACTAACTTGGCCTATCTTGCTATAAAGGCATACGGGAGTAAGGCGACAAGAGGTACAACCAAGTGTACATACTCCTGAACAGAAGCATGTTCCATTTCTCTATCATGTTGCCACGGTTCAAATGCATTAATTGCAAAGTACGGCAGGGCTTACCATTGGTACAGTTCCACTATTGATCTTCATCTCACTTTCCTTTTGTTTATCCCCTTCCATCAAGTTCAGTCAGCCAGATCAACGACCACGCTTGTTTCCTACATTACCACATGATCTTAACTGTCGAAGCATCAGTTTCAACTACTATAAGAATCTCATGCTTTGCTACATCAAAGTGGTTGGTTGGTTGTTTGGAGAACACATAGTCGTGCCAAGATTGACAGGAATACAAAGAAATTCCGATCACTGCACTCAACCTATAGCTCTTCGCTCAACAAGCTCTTAAGCTTAGCACTCTATTAGTCATAAGTGCTTCCTTTTTATTATTATTCTCTTGTAATTCCTTGTAATTGTAAGAGTGCCATGTAGTGACAAAGCTTCATAGTGAATGTGGGTAGCTTTGCCAAACCACTCTATATCTTGTGTCATTTACCTTTAAATGCTCGTCTCCCTGCAATGTTTTGCTCTTTAACCCAGTGATTAAGAAACATTTTATCTTCTTGATGCATCATCATAATTCCGAGGTTGACAAAAAATATAATCAGTGGTAAGGATTCGCTTACCCAGCTGTTTTGGACCTTGAGTTTGTGTAACAAATCATAGGCCTACAAGCAATGGATAACTCCTTATTGGTTGTATCATATGTAACTCCTAATCGTGGTATTTTCCCTAACCTTGACCTTGAACTTTTGTTTGCTTAACAAATCAAGAGAAATTATTTACTCTTACTTATCACTTCACGGTGACCTTGTTAGAACTGGGCAGCCTACAGCGGAAGATATGGGTGAATTTAAAAAAATTCCATATTGGATCTATATTGGGCCTATGAAGTCTAATTTATTTAGAACATTTATAAATTTATTTTAAATAAAATCACTATTTTATTTAAATTTATAATACAGTTTTATATTATGTAACTAATTTTTATATTATATATATATGCATGTATTATATACACATATATGTGTGTGTGCATATGTAACATAACAATCTGTGTAAGGTATAACATGTCCATGTATAAGTACTGGGATTTACACTACAACAGACATGTTAGCTCATATAACATATAAATATATTATCCAAATGCATGTTTATATACTTTAATTTATGTATACAAAATATTACAAAGTTATATAGACTATATTTTATTTTAAATAATTTTATTTAAATACACACATATATATTATATATGTACGTGGAATTTTAACCTTATATATATAACTATATAAGTATTATTTAAAACATTTATAAGTTATATTAAATTTAATTATTTGTTTGCTGCAAAACCGAAGGCAATATATACATATAATTTTTTATTATTAAACATACATACGTACATACATATATACATATACATATACATATACATATACATATACATATACATATACATATAAGTTGAACCAAAAATTGGCTCAACATCCAGGTGCATGTTAAACCAAAAGTTGGCTCAACACCTAAGATGTTCCAATAATACCCATTGGTTTTGTCATGAAGTTGTTCAAAAGTTCAAGTCACATGTTTAAGGGTAAAATAGGCTATTCACATAAATATGCAATAGTCCTTTACTTGTATGTTAATGAGAAAAAAGGCAGTTCACATATATTATAGTCCCTTGTTCATATGTCAATATGCATAATAGTGAATATGCAAAGTAATATTTAAATTGGACAAGGGCTTAAGTGGCATTATATAGATCAACAATATGCAAGTCCAAGTGTAAGTCCAAGTCCAAAGACAAAGTCAAATGCACGTCCATTATTCAATAATATTCAATTATGCACATTCAGGGGAAATATGCTATGCAAAGTTAAATGTCCAAGTCCTTATTTGCAAAAAAGTTCAGGAGTACAATCCACTCTAGAAATCCCCAAATTGATTTAGGGTTTACAACTTGATATTGAGACGTAGGAGAAAAAATGATCCGCCCCTTTCTAAGTGGTAGTGGAGGTCTATTTATAGGGGTGTCAATGTGCTTTGGCTTGAAATATGAGGGCTTTGCTAGCTCTATTTTGGTGAAATTGCGGCAATAATTTCTTTGTAAAGACTCCATGTCACTTGCTTGTATAAGTTTGACAATACAATCATCCTTGCAGAAACTCGACATCCTTCCCATGTGGTTAAATACTCGACATCTTCTAGTGGCGCGACATCCTTTCTTTGTTACATGTTTGATAATACCTTGTGTTGTAGAAGTTCGACACCCCATTTTACATCTTTGACATCCATGCTATCTCTAGGTCCAACAACCTTTTGCGTTGTAGAAGCTCGATATCTCTTGTTTCTCTAAGTTTGCAGTAGCACGATATCTTCAAGTATTTATTGGCTCGACATCTCCATCACTTTACAGGCTCGACATGTATTCTTTATTGTTAAGTGCGTCACCTTCTACTAGTAGATGCTCGACAACACTTACTGTTGTTACTGTTATTAAGGCTTGTTATCCTTTAGAGACTAGACATCTCTTCGTTCTTTATAGAAGCTTATTAACTGTTTAAATGTTCGACATCCCTATGGCTATAGAGGCTCAGCAGTTATCTACTGTTAGACACTCGATACTACCTTTGGATACAAGCTTAACATTTCCATGCTAGATATGTCCATTGCTTACATGCTTGACAAGTCTTCTATTTATAAGCTCGGCAGCTTCATTATCTTATAGATTCGACATCTTCTCTATTTACAAGCTTTATATCATCTTAAGATCATGATACTTCTTCCTAGATGCTCGATTCTGTTACTTATACATGGTTGGTGCTATTTCTTGTATTTATGCTTGATTGCTTTATTTGTTTACAAGCTTGACATTCTCAAAGCACTTAAAGCCTTGTTATCTTTATTGTCGTATAGGCTCGACACCTATCTTTCAACGCTTCCAAATCCTATTAACTTGGTTGCTTCTTTTCCCTTGACAACTCTTCTAGCATAGTAGTCAGAAAATATGTGGGTAACAATATATATATTAAATACATATATGCATATATATATATATATATATTAAAAAAATACAATATATATATTAAATACATACATACATACATACATATATATATATATATATTAAATATATATATATACACACACCAGATAATGCGCACGACATAGAAATGTTTTTTAATTTAATATCTATATATTAAAATTAACATCCGTATGAAAAATTAATATAAAATTATTTTTCAAAACATAATTTTGAATTTTGAATTTTCTGTAAAAATCCGACTAATATTATTATTTGAATATTTAATATATAATTTTATAAAATAAAACTATTTTAAAATCTATTTTTTATTTTTGGCTGATATTTAAACTATGCATAAAAATATATTTTTTAGATTTCCTGCTGAAAGTATAAGTAATAATTTAATTTTATAAAATATAAAACATATTTTTTTAAGTGAATCTTAGGCACACATCCTTAAAACGGAACTTAATTCAAAGCGGATCCATGTGATAAAAAGTATACTTTCTACGTCCCTATTTTTGTTTTCCGCCTATTTTTTCCCCAAATTACCCCTACGCTTCACTGTCGAGCTCCAGTTCTTCTTCTTCAGTTTCTTCTGATCAAATGAAAAACCGAGCCGAGTCTACAAACTATGAGAATCAAGATATTAAATTGAAGACTCTACAAAATCGAAGGTTTATTTTTCAATTTAAATGGAAAACTGCAATTAAATTGAAGACGAATCAAGCTTTTTAACAAAATATGAGATTATTAATATTTGCAGTTATGAATAATTGCAACAAGGTTCTTTTTTTGGAATAAAATGATTTTACATGGATAATTGCTGATAAGAATGCAATTATTCTGAATATTTGCAGAAATAAATACAATTGTTTGAGAATAATTGCTGAAAACTATGCAATTATTATGAATAATTATAGAGAAAGATGAATTTAGGATTGAAATGATTTTACAAGAAAAATTGCTGATAAGAATGCAATTATTTGGAATATTTTCATAAATAAATACAATTATTGAGAATAATTGCTAATAAATATGCAACTATTACGAATAATTGCAGAGAAAGATAAATTTAGGATTGAAACGATTTTACATGAATAATTGCTAATAAGAATGTAATTAAGAAAGATGAATTTTGGATTGAAATGATTTTACATGAATAATTGCTGATAAGAATGCAATTATTTTGAATATTTGTAGAAATAATGCAATTATTGAGAATAATTGCCGATAACTATGCAATTATTATGAATAATTGCAGAGACAGATGAGTTTAGAATTGAAATGATTTTACATGAATTTAGAATTGAAATGATTACATGAATAATTGCTGATAAGAATGCAATTATTCTAAATGTTTGCAGAAATAAATGCAGTATTGAGAATAATTGCTGATAACTATGCAATTGTTATGAATAATTGCAGAGAAAGATGAATTTAGGATTGAAATGATTTTACATGAATAATTGCTGATAAGAATGTAATTAATCAGAATAATTGCAGAAATAAATGCAATTATTGAGAATAATTGCTGATAACTATGCAAATATTATGAATAATTGTAAAGAATGATGAATTTAATCTTCATAATTGAACTAAAATTCTTTATTTTGTTATTTATAGTTATAAATGTCTAGTTTTGGATTGAAAAGCTTTTATATGAATAGTTGCCGATGAGCGTGCAATTAATCAGAATATTTACAGACATACATGCAATTATTAAAGATAATTGCAGACATATATGCAATATTTGCAGACAATTCAGCAATTATATGCAATAGTTGCAGAAATGTGCAACTATACACAATAGTTGCAGAAATATGCAACTATACGCAATAGTTGCAGACAATTCAGCAACTATACGCAATAGTTGCAGACATGTCTGCAATTATACACAATAGTTGCAGAAATGTCTGCAATTATACGCAATAGTTGCAGACAATTCAGCAACTATATACAATAGTTGCAGACAATTCAGCAACTATATGCAATAGTTGCAGACATGTCTGCAATTATACGCAATAGTTGCAGAAATGTCTGCAATTATACGCAATAGTTGCAGACAATTCAGCAACTATATGCAATAGTTGCAGACATGTCTGCAATTATATGCAATAGATGCAGAAATGTCTGCAATTATATGCAATAGTTGCAGACAATTCAACAACTATATGCAATAGTTGCTGGCATTTGAAGAAAAATCGATGATGTTCAAAATTTGCAGAATTCTCCGCAAATATATGGAATAATTGCACTCTTACTTCAAATATGCTTTTTTGGTATCAACAATGGATCTCATTTTAAAGATCATAAAATTTGTGATTTTTTGGTGAAAACAGTATGCTGATCCGATTTTTGTACATAAAGTTATACGCGTTTGAAATGTTAAAAACGTAAAGGGTGTTTTGGTCTTTTTGCACGCGCGAATTTGAAAACAGGGACCGAAAATGTAAGTTAAGTTTGGGAAGGATTTTTTCTCTATTTTGAAACTTATGAGGGATGTGAGCCAAACTATCCATTTTTTTAATATATATATTGATATAATTAATTTACATAATTAATTGATTTAAATAATATATATATGTATTAAATTATTTTATTTCTGTCGAAAATATTTTAAATATGAAACTATTTGTATAAAATTATAAAACCATATATATAATAAGATACACTTTAAATTATAAAGCTTATATATAATTAAATAATGTATGTTAGATTAATTAAAATAATAAAAAATTGTATTTTAAAAAAAAATTTGTTGTGCATATTATAGGTAGACTATGTTTAAAATATTATTTTTTCAAATATATAAGTATACAAACATACAACCAATCTGATTGTGACAATATATTGATATAATAGAATCGTCACCTAACTAACAAAACAATACATATGATATAAATATTATTTGCACATTAATATTCATTAATGGATCGGAAAATTTACCTTATTACCAATGCCTATAAGTGCACCTTGAAAAGATGAGATCTACTCCTTGAACCAGTTTCCAATCCAGTAGAGTGCTAGTCCTTAAACCGATGATCACCGGCTATCGAATAGTATTTGTTTTACTTTGATTTGTGTTTGGAAATGGAAGGATAGGGAAGCATAATTTTCGGCCAGGGTTAGGGGATTAAGAAGCTTCAAAAGTTCTCAAATAAGTGTGGGTTGAGATGCTTTTATAGTGGAGAGATTAGAGACAAGTTAGGATCTAGATCCTCTTTTATCTCTTACCAATTCTCTTTCCCTTATCCATACAAAACAAATCCACCTAGCCATCATATGGTCGTACCCCTTCATGTCCTCACCATGGCGGAGACACACCAGCCCTGTATCGGCTTCAAACCCATTTAAAGCCCGAACAAACTATTTTGCATTTAAATACAATTTAAACGTGAATCGATATCTTATATCGATTAGTATATTTATAAATATTATAAATATAATAATATTCTTCAACATATCAAAATAAATTTTAATAATTAAATATTAATTAATTTATACCAATTACAAAACAATTAAATTGTTAGGGCAAAGGAGTATTCAACGTTTCAGTTGTGTGACCCGTTAGGTGTAAATTTGGTCAGCGATTAGTATCAAACTATCCGAATATTAACGTTCACGCATCACTTAGCAGGTGGTGTGACATGTTGGCCAAATCTATCACTTGGTTTCGATAAAATCCAATTTTACTTTATTAAGCGTTACCCTGTTGTGACTATTATTTACACCAAGTTTCTTCGTCAAAACTATATCACTTTGGACTTATGGAATTTGATAATGGTAAAAATTCCAATATCATCCACATTCAACTCTATAGTCCAAATACAAAGTCTTTGGTTCAATAACAACAATTATTATTAACTAACCTACTCTAGCCAAAGATTTTTACTTTGAGTTGACCATGATGCTAAACCTCATATAACCAAGGAGAAGAATCCTCTCTTGAATAGTGTTTCACTTCCAATACTTCCACTTGACCCAACTGTAGTCATTCGATAGACATTGTGCCATGATCTGACTATAATTAATGTGGAGCTTTCATATTGAAGATCAACATTATTTTCAATTCAAGAAAATTGTGTAAATTAGTCACACCAATATTTTTGCTCGACCTTTGTCATATTAACCAACAGAAAACTATCGAGTAAGTCATTCTATAATCATCCAATAACTATTAGTATGTATCCCCTTGATGCCCCCAACAGTCATGAGTAAAACACTGCCCAACATTTGGAGAGCGGTGTGTACTTTAGTCTCAATGGATGCATCGATGTCCAGTCTTGATGCATCTTGACTAGGAATATTTTGAATGATGTGTTTTATTTTATCGTGATACAATACCCATGATTACAACTATTTGTAATTACTATCATAAGCATACATTTATGGATTTTTTGTTAAATATATTTTACTTAGATATTTAATTATTTATAACAAAATATAACATATATATAGCAGAAAGAAAACACATTTACTACGAACAAGAATTGATTACAAAGTTAATAATTTACAATAAATTATAAAATTTCCCCTGGGCATACCCCTAACTCTATCAATCTCCCACTTTCACTTGGGGTCAATTATGGAATCTCAATCTCATCCCTTCAATCTGCTTCTTGAGAGCCGATCGAGCTAATCTCTTAGTGAATGGATCTGCTATGTTGTCCTTGGTGTCTACCCTTTGTATCACGACATCTTTCTTCTCAGTGAATTCTCTAATAAGGTGGAACTTTTGAAGAATATGTCGTGACTTCATCTATGTTATAGGCTCCTTTATGATCTGTATCACCGAATTATTATCACATAATAATGCAATTAGATTCTCAGTATTGGGAATCACTCTGAGCTCACTCAAAAACTTATGCCTCCAGACTTCCCTTTAGCTGCTTCATTGAGGGCGATGTACTTGGCCTCCATCATTGAATCAACTGCTGTTTCTTGCTTCGAACTTTTCCAACTAACGGCTTCACCATTAAGCATAAAGACATAACCATACACTTATTTACTATCATCTATATCACTCTATACCCCTTCACAAGGAGGTCTCCATTCCCATATATATGGAATAAGTCACAAGTATTTCTTAAATACTACAGTATGTATTTTACGGCCGTCCAATGTTTTTCTCCAGGATTAGACTGGTATCGGCTTACGCATCCTAGTGTGTATGCCATATTCGGTCTAGTAAATAGCATAGCGTACATTACGGATCATATGGCTGTAGCATAGGGATCCTCTTCATATGCTCTTTCTCCTTATCGGTATAAGGAGTGTCCTTCTTAGAAAAGACGATTCCAGATTGCATTGGGCGTTTCCATGCTTGGAATTCTCCACTGAACCACTTCAGTATAGTGTCTATGTATAAGGATTAGGACAACCCCAATATTCTTTTAGACTTATCTCTATAGATCTTTTTACCTAGTATATAGGTTGCTTCTCTCAAATCCTTCATTGAGAAGTTCTTGAAAAGCCAAGATTTCACTGATTGTAATAACAAAGGGTCATTGCCAATCAATAATAGATCATCAACATCTAGCATTAAACATACGATGGTTTTGCCAGGTTCCTTTTTAAATACGCATGCATCCTATGTGTTCTGATAAAAACCAATCTATTTGATTACCTTGTTAAAACACTTATTCCAACTTTTTGAAGCTTGTTTAAGTCTATAAATGGACTTTAACAACTTGCAAGCCTTGCCTTCACTCCTATTGACTAAAAAACCCTCAGGCTGCGACATATAGACGGTCTCTTCTAAATCGCCATTTAGAAATGTCATCTTCACTCCATTTTCCAAATTTCGTAGTCATGGAATGCTGCAATGGCTAGCATAATCCGAATGGACTTAAGCATGGTTATAAGCGAAAAAGTTTCTTCATAATCAATACCTTGAATTTTATGAAATCCTTTTACAACTTGCCTAGCTTTGTATGTCTCTACTTCTCCATCCATATTTAGTTTTTTTTTAAATCCATTGGCATCCGATGGGTTTTATCCTTTAGGTACATTCGACAAAGTCCGTACTTTGTTTTCGTACATGGAATATATCTCGGATTTCATTGCTCCAAGCTAGAGTGCAGAGCCTTTACTCTGCAGTGCTTGCTGAAAAGATAGAGGAGTGCATCATCTTAGATACATCCTCCTTCCCATCATCCACGAGGAAACCGTTGTATCACTCTAGTATGTGAGATTCCATACTAGAACTTCTAATAGATTGCCTGTGTTAACCCGCCTTTTGGCAAGGCGGTGCGCAGGCAGATTTAACTCAATAGACTTCACAGTTATCGAGGCTGGAATATCATGGATTTGGCTCAAATGGATGGATGGATAATCAACTACGGATAATAATATGAAGCCTGGATTAAACATCATAGGTAGATAAACAATGAAGAGTGCTTGAATTATGAATTTTGGCTTGAATAAAAAAGGATCGGCATGAGATGATTCGATATAATAGGGGTCGGCAATACAAGAAGCATGTGTCAATAAAAAGGGGTCGACATGGGTTGGGTTAGCTGGGCTTGGCATAGGAAGGGTTTGGCATAGTAGAGGTCGGCATGGAAGGGGTCGGCAAGGCATAAAGCAACATAGAAGGAATTGGCATAGCTCGGGTCGGCAGGAAGGCTAGGGGTCGGCATGGCATGAAGTAACATGGTTTGGATCAGCATAGTTCCAGGAAAGATGGGTCGGCACTCAAGGGGTCGACATACCATTTAGGATAGGCAAGGATCGGTATGGCACTCAGGGTATGGAAGGACCGGCATGCATGCTAAAGGGATCGACAGGGGATGGAAATACAATAGGGTTCAGTATAGATGAAGGAAGAGCGTTTAACATGTCTTCGTGGGTTGGTATAGATCGGCATTTTCTTGGAGGAAGAGGGATCAACATTTGTTTGGATGAAGAGAGGTCGGCATTGGTTCGAACGAAGAGGGATCGGCATTGGTTCGTAAGTGGATGGATCGGTGTAGCTTGTTGGAAGGCAATGGATCGGCACGTTTCAGAAGGAGGGGTCGACATTGAGTTAAGTGAAGAAATAACGATCGGTAGTGCAAGGCCGGTCGTTATTTTTGGTCGAGTTGGGCTTGACGATCGTTATAGCGGGCCCATGTAGGCGAGAAGGCCCTGTAGCCTAAGTTTCACCTATAAATACAGCAGGCTTGGCTTCAAAAATAGGACCTTCATTCTGTTTCTCTTCATCTTCTACCTAGATGCTACTTTGCCATTTTTATTTTGGAATTCTAGATTGTAACTGTAATCTAATTTCAGTATAATAAAAAAGATTGTTCTGGAGTGGATGTAGGCCGGAGTTAACCGAACCACTATAAATCTTGTCTTCTTTACTTGCTTTCATTTTAATTTGCTTATTCTTTATATTATATTCTCTACATCATATACTATCTGTGATCTGTGACTAGATATTGGTGCTTTCACGTACAATTGGGTGTTGGTGGCCATTTTTAACGCTAACATTTTGGTGCTTTCATTGAGAGAGCTTTCACTTAGGGATTTGGAAGTTAGGATCTTGGATTTGAAAGCTTGAGAACTTGGATTTGGGAAGCAATGCTAGGAAATCGATAAGGAGACAGAGAACAGATAGGAGCGATCATGAAGGAAGTCAGGAGGCTTCCTCAGGAGCTAATCAGACCTCAATCTTCATTACCAGAGACGAGATGGAAACAATGATGGATGCTATGTAGGAGAGGATGCTGAAGAGGCAGGAGGAGATGATGCAGAATCTACTCCGACAGATTGGGTAAGCTGGAATGCAAAACCAAGGGAATGGAGTAACGAGAAATACTGGAAATGTAGACCATGAAGTTGGAGTAGCAAGTGTAGAGGAAGTCCAAAATCAGACCCAAGGAAATGGAACAATCAGGATACGAGATAGAATGGAGCTACCGAGAGCAGCCCCTGACCAACCAGGAACGATCGACCAAAGCAATGCCGATCGTTATGGAACGATCGATGCCGATCATTATGGAACGATCGGTGCCGATCGTTCCACACTTGGGGGCATGCCCTAGATCATATTGGCTCGATTCCAGGCGGGATACCAGGTGGTGCTATGCAGTTTGGCGTTGATCGGGATATGGGTGCTCATCCAGATGAGCAGATTTCAGGATTCCCTCGTGGACTCGGGGGGCAAGTTTGAGACAACAGAAAAAGGCTACCACTTGTTGACAATGACAGGTTGGCGGAAATGATCAGACGGGCCATAAGAGGAGGATCAGTAAATAGAGATTTGGAGGATGTGAATAGGAGCCCCTTTACTCCTACGATTAGGCAAGCTAGGAATCCACCGGAATTCAAACCACCAATGCTGGAGACATATGATGGAAGAACAAATCCCGTTGTTCATCTGACAAGGTATATAAGGCACATGGAAGTACTAGGGGCATCTGAGGAGGTCATGGCACAGTGCTTCCCTTTGCAATTGATGGATATAGTAGCACAATGGTTCAGACAATTGGAAAGCGACTCTATTGGTACGTGGACAGAATTGATCGAAAGGTTTATGAGATAGTTTAGAGCCCACATCTCGAGACCCAAAAATGTGATGAGTTTGGCAACACTGAAGCAGAGGACCGGAGAGTCCTTGAGAAGTTTTCTAACGCAGTTTAATGCTACAGCAACATCGGTGGATTATCCAGATCCATCCATGGTTCTGATGACGGTTGTATCTGGTATTGTTGATGGCATGGAGTTCAAGGATTCGCTAGCATGGGATCCACCTATGGATTTAGGGGAGTTTTACCATAAAGCAGAAAGGTTTCTACGACAGGAAGACGCACGAGCAAATAAAATAGAGGTGAATGTCGTGCAGAGTGGAGGATCATCAAGAGATGCAAACAAGAATGGTAAAGGCAAAAGGAAAGCGAACGACGACAGTAATATATCGAAAAGGTAATGGAGAGAACCAAAATTCTCTTCTTACATGGATTTGACTGAAACTCTTGAAAAGATTTATTTGGATACTCGAGAGCGCCTCCAGTATCGAATGCCGGAAAAAAGGTAACCCTCCGAATACGAGTGGGCATCAGGAAAGCATTGCCTATTCCATGAGCTGGATGGGCACAATACGAATGGTTGCAGGCATTTGAAGGATATCATTGAGGAACATGTGAGGAATGGTCATTTGCAACAATATATAAGGGATCGAGCTGTGGTAGTGAAACATGAGCAGCCACCGCCCACCTCGAATGAAGACGGCACTGGATAAAGGCATCATCGTCAGCTTATTATTAGCTGATTGGACTTGTGGCATGGAATAAGTAATAAACCTCGCAGTAGAGTGGCTAAGTCACTTACACATGTACAAGATCGAGGACAGTCCCTAGGCATGGTTAGAGATGACGATGAACCGTGGCGCTCAGGTTTATGAAATTTTGTTTTTTTCGTTTATTGCAAACTCTGGTTTTTCTGGTACTATAGTTATTTAGTTTTTTCGGTTTTACGGGATTTTTTTTATATTTTACCAACTAAACTCTGGAATGATTGGATTTGGATTAATGTAATAAATAACACAGGTCACGGTTATGGCCCCGACCGGAGAGACGGGGCAATAACCATGGGTTACGAGTCCCTTCACCGGAGAACGATAGGATGGACTCAAACACGGATAAGTCCTCGACTGGGGATCGAGGCCGGAGTAAGATACCCCGTGGATTAAGTCCTCGACCGGAGAGTCAAGGCCGGAGAAGTATACTCATGGTTTAAGTCCTCGGTTGGGGATCGAGGCTAGAGTAGGATACCCCATGGATTAAGACCTCGACCTAAGAGTCAAGGCCGGAGAAGGATAACCATGGATAAGCCCTCGACCGGAGAGTCGAGGACAGAGTAGGATAAAGTGACCCGGAGAGGTCCCGGATTTGGATAAAGTGACCCGAAGTCCCGGATTTGGGTCTAGACCCGGAAAGGACCCGGATTTGGATTAAATGACCTGGAGAGGTCTTGGGATTTGGATATGGACCCGTAGAGGTCCCGGACTTGGATAAAATGATCAATCGGGGATTCAGTTAATGGATTTGGAATGGATTAGGAATTGGATATCGGCTCGGAATAGTCATGGATTTCGCTAATGATCCGGAGAGATCAAGAAATTGGATTGGCAACGGATCAGATTCTAGATTGGATAACATAACAATCAATGGATTACGGATTTTGGATTTATGGCAATTCAAAACACGCCTTCCAATCGCAAGGCATGTTTTGGGGGGCAAAATGTTAACCCGCCTTTTGGCAAGGCAGTGCGTAGGCGGATTTAATCCAATAGACTTCACGGTTATCGAGGCTGGAATATCATGGATTTGGCTCAAATGGATGGATGGACAATCAACTACGGGTAATAACATGAAGCCCGAATTAAACATCATAGGTAGATAAACAATGAAGAGTGCTTGAATTGTGAATTTTGGCTTGAATAAAAAAGGATTGGCATAAGATGATTCGATATAATTGGGGTCAGCAAGACAAGAAGCATGTTTCAATAAAAAGGGGTCGACATGGGTTGGATTAGCTGGGCTCGGCATAGGAAGGGTTCGACATAGTAGAGGTCGGCATGGAAGGGGTCGGCAAGGCATAAAGCAACACAGAAGGGATCGACATAGCTCGGGTCGGTAAGAAGGCTAGGGGTTGGCATGGAATGGAGTAACATGGTTTGGATCGGCATAGTTCCAAGCTGTGCAGTTAAAGCGCTTAGCGGATTCAATGCAGTAGAGGTGCAAAAAGTCATAGCGGGGATATAGCAAGGATATAGCGGGGATATAGCAGATGAGTCTAAAATAGCATATAAACTCATACTTAATGTTTTTACAAATATATATACGGCAATTAAATGAAAAATTAACATTCAATTTAACTACAATTAATACATATTTAATTTTAAATAAGAACATGTGTAAATATATTGTAAATAAACGTAAACTGTTATTTAACATGATTAAATTTAATAGAAATTGGATTATTTTTGTTTCTGAAAATATGTTAAAAAATTCAATTAAAAAAATTAATTTCAAAATTTGTATAATCTATAAATGACATTTTTCAGTTCATTTCTTTTAAAGAAGATATAGCGGAATAGAAAATTATTGCGGGAATAACCTGATATAGTAGAAATAGTGGGGCTTAAAGTGGAAAGCCTATATTTAAGGCTATTTGGGAAAATCATAGCGGCGGTAATCCGCTATGGGATATAGCGGGGTAATAACGGGGCATTAACTGCATAGATTCCAGGAAAGATGGGTCAGCACTCAAAGGGTCGGCATGCAATTTAGGATGGGCAATGATCGGTATGACACTCAGGGTACGCATGCATGCTAAAGGGATCGACAGGGGATCGAAATACAAGGGGGTTTGGTATAGATGAAGGCAGAGCGGTCGGCATGTCTTCATGGGTTGGTATGGATTGGCATTTTCTTGGAGGAAGAGGCATCAACATTTGTTTGGATGAAGAGGGGTCAGCATTGGTTTGAACGAAGAGGGATCGATATTGGTTCGGAGGTGGATGGATCGGTGTAGCTTGTTGGAAGGCAATGGATCAGCACGTTTCAGGAGGAGGGGTCGACATTGAGTTAAGTGAAGAAATAACGATCGGTAGTGCATGGCCGATCGTTATTTTTGGTCGAGTTGGGCTTGACGATCGTTGTGGTGGGCCATATAGGTGAGAAGGCCCTATAGCCGAAGTTTCACCTATAAATACAACAGGCTTAGCTCGAAAAGAGGACCTTCATTCTGTTTCTCTTCATCTTCTACCTCGAGGCTACTTTGCCATTTTTATTCTGGAATTCTGGATTGTAACTGTAATCTAATTTCAGTATAATAAAAAGGATTGTTCTGAACTGGATGTAGGCCGAAGTTAGCCGCACCACTATAGTCTTGTCTTCTTTAATTGCTTCCATTTTAATTTGCTTATTATTCATATTATATTCTCTAAATCATATACTATCTATGATCTGTGACTGGATATTAGTGCTTTCATGTACAATTGGGTGTTGGTGGCCATTTTTGACGCCAACAGCATGTTATCGTATACTGGTGAACTCTGTTCTCCCACTGTTTCAGTCTCAGTGTTAGTCATCTCATCCAAGTCTACAACTTCATCGTTAATTCATTTTGACAAAAATTCCTTTTCTAAAAAGAAGTGTGTGAGGAACTCGCTTTTTCTTCCTCTATGTTGTAGAAAATATATCCCCTAGAACTATTGGGATATCCTATAAACTTACACAAAGTTAATCTCGCCTCTAGCTTATTAGGGCCAATGTTCTTAACATAGGTCGGACAACCCCACACCTTCAAATCATTGTAGTGGGTTTCTTCTCATGCCATATCTCATATGGCATCTTAGGCATGGATTTAGTGGGTACTAAGTTCGGCATATGCACTGCGATTTCCAGCGCATATCCCTAATAGGACAGAGGCAACTTAGCTGTACTTATCATGGAACAAACCATATCTAACATAGTTCGGTTCCTTTGCTTCGATACACTGTTGTGTTGCGAAGTATAGGGTAGAATAACATGAGAGTTAATCCCATTATCTTTTAAGTACCATTGGAGCTCTTGTCCAACGTATTCGCCTCCTCGATCGGATCATAGGATTTTAATCTTTTGGTTCGTCTAATTTTCGACTTCATTCTTATAATCCTTAAATTTCTCGCAGTCATCAGATTTGTTCTTCATAAGAAACAGATATCCTATTCTCAAGAAACCATCCGTAAAGGTAACAAAGTAAGAAATATTATCTTTGCTTACTACATGCATTGGGCCACATGCATCAATCTGTACTAACCCTAAGGGTTCATTAACTCTTTTATTGTTCCCACTGAAGGGGTGCTTGGTCAGTTTCCTTTGAGACAAGACTCACACGTATCAAATGATTCAGAATCAAGTGATGGTAGAAAACCTTCGGTTTTTAGTTTGTGTAGTCGTTTCTTACTAATATGACCTTGCCTATAACGCCAAACATAATTATCATTTATATTGCTACAAGAATTGCTCACGGAACATACATAATTTGTATTGACCGCATAAATGCCAATTTCAAGAGAACCATCACGAACTTTATTTCCATTCAAACTAATATTTATAAAATTATTTGCACAATGAAATATATATGGAGTCTCAATCAATCTAGAAAAATAAATAATTCCACGAATAAAGTCTTTTACAAAATAGCATTTATTTAATATCCAAACAAAACCGCTAGGAAAACATAAATGAAAATCTCCTACTATCGTTGTATCTGCGATAGATCCATCAGCAACATGGAGTCTCATTTAGCCATTTGTCATGCAACACCAGTTTTTAAGACCAACAAATTACAAATGGGACTTCCATATCATGTATCTAAAAACCAAGACATTTTATTGATTACAAACTATTTTGAATCATAAATGTACCTGATAGAGCTGCAAAACTGTTATGCTTCTTTTCTTTCATAGTTTTAATATAGTCGGGATAGTTTCTCTTCCTGTGTCCTTTCTTATGACAGTGGTGACACTCATCCTTATCATTGGCAGCTCTCTTTCCTTCGTTACTTTTCTATTTACCGCCTATCTTTCACTTCTTCGAACTGTTCGAAGATGACGCACCATCTTTTACTGCAAGCACGGTCCATTGATCCTTAGAATGTGACTCGGTTGACTCCAACATATTGAGGAGCTCCATGATTCACATTCATATTGTTCATATTATAATTCAATATGAATGGTTCATACCGAGGGGTTAATGAACCTAGGATCAAATTGACTTATAACTCATTACTTATAGTCATGTCTAATGATGCAAGCCTATCGATATAACCCTTCATCATCAACACGTAATCGTCCACCATCCGTCCCTTTTGCATTTTGGTATCAAATAATTTCTTGGTAGTCTCATACCTTGTGGAATGAGACTGCTCACCCAAAAGTGCTTTGAGACTATCAAATATCTCATGGATAGACATTGATTTATGTTGCTTTTGCAACTGCTTGTCTAGAGTAGACAATACGAATACTTGGGCGATTTCGAAGTCAGCAACTCACTTATTATAAGCAACATGCAAATCTTTGTGATAGCCATCGGTGGGTCTTATTAGCAGAGAACTAGTTATAGATGATGAAACTTGCCCGCATGTCAGAGCTATCTTTATAGCTTGTAGCCAGTCGACATAGTTGTTTGGTCCAGTTGATCGACTGCTTCCATTAAAGAATTATAGATTCGATATTATCTGCAAGTTTTAATGTGTAGATTAACATAATATATATTCTTATAATATTAGTAAAGTTAAACTTTAAGTTTCTTTTTACCAACAAGCTCCCACTAGAGTTTTATGTTTCGCCAACCCTAAGTTGAAACATAAAAGTCTTCCGACTTCACTATTAGGTGTTGGGACTTGCATGTCTTGGGATCTAACCTTAAGGAAAGCTCAACAAATCATACTCCCACATATGATGGATAACTCCTTATCGGTTGTATTATATACAACTCCTAACTTGTGGTACTTTGTCTTAATCCTGCCTTTACCTTGAGGAAAGCTCAACAAATAAAGTAGGATTATTCACGGGACCTACCGTTTCATGACGGCGTAAGTATAATGCACATAACTTGAGGAAAGCTCAACAAATAAAGTAGGATTATTCACTCGGACCTAACATTTCACGACGGCCTAAGTATGATGCATATACCTTGAGGAAAGCTCAATAAATATATGTAGTTATCTTACCTCGTCTGTTCAATATGTTAATAGTACTGCACATAACATTCCTAGCTTGTGGAAAGCTCAACAACTAAAGAGTATGCAAGTAATCTATTAATATATAAATGGCAGAGGACAACATTATATCGAAGATTCATAATCTTTAATATATTATATTGAGTGATATCGACTTGTAGAATAATTTATTTCTTATGAAATACCCTTGTGATTCAAGTATCGGACACATCAGAAATCACGATATATGTACATTTACGTATATATTTATTCCTTAAGTCTATTTAGGGTTTCTTAATGTTCCACCTTTAATTTATATATTTATATTATATAAGTTTTATTATTATATAACTTTCATATTTCATATTACTTATATAGTCTTATGTATAATATTATATTAATTAAATCTTATTTAATTAATTTTAATTGATTAAAATTTTAATTTATATTTTCCTAATATTTATTATATACTATAACTTTTACAGTATAACATATATATCATATATATGTATATTATTTAGTTAATTAAACTTTTAATTAATTTATTTAATTAAATAATTTCAATTAAATTGTATTAATTTTGAAATTCATTTATGTACGTACATGTATACTTATGTTAATTTAACATTTTAAAATAACATAACATATATCATATTATATAATATATGCTCTTAATGAATTTCTTCGTTAACCCCAAAAAGTGTGAGGAAAGTGGGCTTTGGTTGAGTAGAGACTTTTGTAATCCTAGGCTAGTTCGCTAGGAAGGAACATGCTCCATGTTGAATTCATATTAGTCTTGAAGCCATGAGTGTTTTGGGAATTCAAAACAATTTATGATTTAAATCACAACCGCTTAAGAATTCAAAAACAAGCCACGATTCAAGAAATCTTACGTTTACTTGCTGGTCGTGTTATCCCACCTTTTGGCAAGGCCGTGAGACCAAGAACTTGACTAGAAACCAAGGACAATCCATTCCGAAGATCAGTTATACACAGGTCTACTATGGATACTGGCCAATTTTGTTCGAGTCCGGATCGAGCTACAATTAACATGGTACGACGGTAGAAGCTATAAAAGCCAACGTTCCAAATTTCAGGTTAATCAGAGTTCGTATGCTCAAGATATGGATCTATCAGAATCTAGGAAGTCAACCTCATTCGGATCCATAGTGTTTGTATCCATCATAGGCCAACCTCCTTCGTATCCATTAGAGTCAGCTTTATTCGTATCCATGGGTAGTCGTCATTTCGTATCTATCTCGTTCATACACACTTTGTATCGATCCTCCCATTCACACAGTTCGTATCGATCGGCAAACGATCGATACCAAACATACCACCGAACACAATACAAAGAACTTGTGTAATGATCGATATGAAAACAGTCAAGTTACATCGATACGAAATCTGCATCTTCAATTGATACGAAGAGCATAAGTTCGCATCGATACGAACTGGATGGAAGTTATGGATACGAAGCGGCTTCAAGTGAATGATACAAATGAAGTTACATTGGAACGATACGAAGAAACATAGTCAAGAAAAGGAAACAGTTGCTCGGCATGAAAAGTGGATCGCTCCTGGATTATCGCTCCGCGTTACCCTGATCGACACGCATAGCATCGATACGAACAACTATCGATACGAGCTGATCAATACGTACACTCCAGCAACATACATTGTCAAACTTGGATCGACCATAACTTAAAATCTACAAGTCCAAATGCCACCAAATTTTCACAGGAGCTTGTTTACCGCCTCAACAACGTCCATGATCGATCTCAGCCCAAAAAGAGCTAGTTTTGATCAATACGAATGGAGTAGGGATCGATCAGGAATCGATCCCGAATGACCTCAGATCGATCAAGTGGTCCCACCCACGTGGGAGAAGGGGTATTCCGAGATCTAAGCCAGATATCTTCAGACTACACCTATAAATAGCAGCCCTATGCCTTCAAAAAATGGACTTTTTGATTCTGCTACGTCGATACTCTACCGGGGACCCATTGTAACTTGAGTGCTTGTGTAGTCTCTATTGTAATCAGTTAATAGACATCAATAAAACATCAAACTTTCCAAAGTGGACGTAGGCTACAACGCCGAACCACTATAAATTCCTGTGTTCTTGCATTTATGTTTGTCTGTTTTGGCGTATTTGTTAGATTACCCTCTTTTTACATTTATATTCTTCATTCTAATCTCTTCAAATATGTCCAAAGAGTTTTGTGCCCAACTTTGGTACATACACTTTGGTGCTTTCACTGAGAAAATCTAGATTTTCTCCTGCTCATTGGATCTACTACCGTCGTTGGATTGCAAAATATAAGGAGGAGATCCAGATCTGATATTCAGTAGTTCATTCCATCCTATTCAGATTGCATCAGATCTAGGAAGGAGCTACGCCAACCATGGTTAAAACAAGGACTGCTTTAACTGCTGCTAACCCAGAAGGACGGGATAGGCAAAACCCCGCGCAGCTGCCTGCTATAGGTCAGAATTCGGCTGGACCCTCAGATCCACAAGGCCCTGTCACCAGGGAGGAGTTCCAGATCCTTATGCAAGAGCTTATCCAAAGCCGTCAGGAGCTCACCCGGCAGATCCATGCCGACATGGAGCTAGGAAAACAACTGAACGAGGAGAGACGAAGGAGATCCTGAAGGGATCGTGCTTCCTATTCATCCACCGAAAGCTCAGCTTCTTCTGATTTCAACCACAGATCTACACGTCCACGGCTGGATGGAAACTACGCGTGAGCCTTTGGGCATCAGTGTGTTCTGAATCTCAGACAAGCTGGAGCTGGTCCCTCTACGGGGCACCAGGCTAGACCCTCCTCCCGAGGAGGGGCACCTCCTTATCACACTACTGATAGCCATGCAGCTGCTGCCACGACAAATATGGAAGCTCGACTTCAGAATCAACTAGACCCAGCCTTTCATCAACACAATCATGCTCCTGACCCCTATGTGCCCGAAGATCTGGAGCCAAGAAGGCGAGGCACGGACCGTCGATCGCGCCCACCGTCCTCGCAGCATGGAACCCGACCACGCCTTGGCCCAGAATGTCCAAATGCCAGACATTCCAACCATGATCCGTCAAATGATCCGCGAAAGTCAATACCTCACCAATGACGATTGGGGAATCTCAAAGAGTCATACGTCATTCACTAACGACATCCTTTATGCTGAACCGCCCCGCCGATTCAGAATGCCAACTTTACCTGTTTACGAAGGGAGTTCAGACCCTAACCAACACATCCTGAAGTATGAATGGCTCATGAACGTCGCACGAGTTGACAATGCGGTCAAGTGTAGAAGCTTTCCTATCTCCCTAGAGGGCATTGCAACCATGTGGTTTACTCGTCTACCACCCCGATCCATTTCATGCTTTGATCAGTTAGCTACAAAGTTCGTCGAACAGTTTCCTATGCATGTTACGAGATCGAAAGATGTTAACACCCTATCTAGTGTAACACAAGCTCCGGGAGAGACACTTAGACATTATTTGGAAAGATTTCATGCCACTTGTGTGAAAATCAATAACCCCAATGACAACTCTATATTGATGGCACTAACTAAAGGAATCAATCCCGATTCCAAGTTCGACAATTGGTTGGCTGGGAAACCCCCCGCATCGTTGAATCGTTTCTATGCTAAGGCGGCCCAGTTTCTAAGGAGAGAAGACACTAGAGAATCTAGAAAGCGGGATGATGCAGGGCCCAGTGTCGAAGGCATCCAAAGTTACGTTGCTGTGAAACAAACCGGTGAAAGTTCCAGTAAGGTGCAATTGAATATACAGAATAAGTAGAGTCAGCAGAAAGGCAATGGAGGTCAGGGTAAGAAGTGAGATTAGAATCTTGGACCGAGACCCCGAGCTCCCATATTTGACCGATATACCCCTTTGAATACATCCCTGGAGAATGTTTACTTGCAAACCTGTAATACTGGACAACATAAAAAACCATCTCCGAAACAGTCTTTTGTAAAGCAATTCAAACTGAAAATTTATGTAGGTTCCACGATTGCTATGGCCACAATAATAATGAGTGTCATTATTTACAAGACGTCATTGAGAAATTGATATGAGAAAGGAAGCTAGAATAGTTTGTTAGGACGCCGCAGGCTGGAGGTGCGGGCCCATCAAACCAGAATTAAGGTCAAAATCAGGCTAGACTGGAGGAACCCACGGGTACTGGTGGGAGATTGGTTATTAATACAGTTAGTGGTGGTCCTCATCCAACTGATCAGATCTGGAAGGAAATGGAGTCGTATGCTAGCTCTATTAGGCATGCAGACTTCGAATGTTGCAGTAATGTTGATGATGGGGCTTCGGCGAAACAACAAAAGATGATGACAGACAACATCATTTTCCAAAATAGAGACGCTGATAGAGTCGAAGCCCCCACTATCGATCCACTAGTCATATCAGCTCAAATAGGTCCTGCTTGGATGAAGAGGATCTTGGTAGATAGTGGAAGCTCCGTAAATATTCTTTTCAAATGAGCTTATGACCAGATGAAAATGGAAGCGAAGGACTTAAAGCCATGTCAGTCTCGCATACATGGCTTTAATGGGAGTGCAACGATCCCTCTAGGATGGTAGAGTTGCCAGTTGAGTTGGGAATCGAAGATCGTCGGAGAGTACGGATGTTACATTTCGTTGTGTTAAACATTAATTCTCCGTATAATGCTTTCTTGGGCCGACCGGCCCTAGCTGAATTCAGGGCAGCCATTGCCCCATGGTACTTAACTCTAAAGTTCCCCATTGATAATGGGGTCGGAGTTATTCAAGGGGATCAGACGGTTGGATGCGCCCGTTATGTTGCTGAGCTGCGGGAGATGTAGTGGAAAGAGAAGGGCAAGGATGTAGAGGAATCTCTTTGCGTCTGTTTTACTATAAATTGACAGCTAACGCTTGGGCCTAGGCCCGAGCGCCACAACCAATTCCTGAAAGATCTTGATCCACGAGATAACGATAATGAAGAGGAAGTCAAAGACAGTCTGGCTTCCTTGGTAGAGTTGACGATCGATGTTCCGATTGATGATGACGACGACTCCAGGATGATAAAGGTCGGATCTCAGCTAAGCCAACAAATGAGAGAGGAATTTGTTGAATTTCTCCAGGAAAATCTCGACATGTTTGCTTGTACGCACTCAGACATGTGTAGGATCTCGCTGGACATCGCGAGCCATGCATTGAATATTGACCTGCAGCATGTCCCGGTCAAACAGAAAAGGTGCGGTATGGATCCAGAGAGATTTGCCGCCTTGAAGGAAGAGGTAAATAAACCCAAGTCGAACGGGTTTATTCGAGACACGTTATATCCAGGGTGGGTATCCAACCCGGTGCTCATCAGGAAATCCAACGGGAAATGGAGAACTTGTGTGGACAACTAAGATTTGAATAAAGCATGCCCTAAAGACAGTTTTCCACTTCCAAGAATTGATCAACTTGTAGATTCAACAGCCGAACATGAGCACTTATCTTTCATGGACGTATATTCCGGTTACAATCAAATACCGATGCACCTACCTGACCAGGAGCATACCGGCTTTGTCACCAATCTATGACTCTACTACTATAAAGTGATGCCGTTCGGACTCAAGAACGTTGGAGCAACTTATCAGAGACTCATCAACCGAATGTTCGCTAACCAGATCGGAAAAACCATGGAGGTGTACGTGGACGATATGCTCGTGAAGTAGTGACTGTCCATCGATCATGTCAAAGACTTGGAAACAATGTTCAACATCCTCTGAGAGTACCGAATGAAGCTCAACCCATTGAAATGTCACTTTGGAGTCGCATCCGGAAAATTCCTTGGATTCATTGTCAATGCTCGAGGAATTGAAGCCAATCCTAAGAAGATCTGGGTGATTCAGAATCTCGAGAGTCCCAAAACTATAAAGCGAGTACAAAAACTCAACGGGAAGGTGGCAACCTTGAGCAGATTTATCTCCAAATCCATGGACAAATGCATTCCCTTCTTCGATCTGATCAGGAAAGAAAAGTGGAACTGCGAATGGATTGAGGAATGTGAAGGCGCATTCCAAGCACTGGTTCAACATCTGGCAACGCCACCTATTCTGTCAAAGCCGATCGATCATGAGCAACTATATATCTATCTGGAGGTTTTTGCGAACGCAATCAGTGCTGCATTGATTCGGGAGGAGGATCGGATACATCGACCGGTCTATTATATCAGCAAGCGATTAACTGGGGCGGTGTTAGCACCAAAATTGGTCACTAACATCCTTGATTAATGAAGTAAGTAAATTAAAACAGAGAAATCATGCAATTGAGCGCAAAAAGAACAACAGAAATGAGAACACCAGATTTATAGTGGTTCGGCGGAATTGCCTACGTCCACTTTGAATAGAATCTTTATTACAATCACTTGAATACAAATACAATCCGTAAACAAACCACTTGAATACAAGTTTGAAACAAAAGGATGAGAGTATAAAATATGGCAGAGTTTCCCTAGAGTTCTCCAAAAAAAACCCCTTTCACTGTACCCTTGCCCCTCTATTTATAGACGAAGATAGGCTGATTCTCCTGCGTAGGCCCAAGACCAAGACACTTCGGCCACTACTGACAACTCCTGTACACCAAACCGAGCATATCGAGCCTCCAATGCCGAACGGTGGTCGTCGACCCACTTTGGCCGAGCTCGGGTTTTCTTGTGAGTAACTTAAAGTAAGTGGTGATTTGGGCCGAAGTGAAAGGATGCCGGTCGTATCTCCCTGATCTAACAACTATGGCCGAACCACTTCTTCTTCATTCACCTTGGCCGATCCGCCAAGGCCGAACCAACATGGCGGGACCACTTCTACTTCATTCACCTTGACCGATCCTCCAAGGCCGAACCATGACCGAACGACATCTGCCGATCCACGTAGACCGAGCCATGTGTGACCTTCGTCTTTGACCGAGCCATGTATTCCGACCCACCTTATTCTTCACGCTGTGACCGAATGACATGGTCTTCCCTCTTTTGACTGAGCCATACATACCGAGCCACACATACATGCCAAACCACATCGATTGCATCAAACCCTTATATCCCAAGTCTCTTCTTAGCCATAATCTTATTTAGTGCTAACTACAACCTCTACAACTGTCGCTTTGTAGCCGGGCTAAGGTACCGGTTAACAGGCAGAAAGAAACTACCCAAAACTGGAAAAGCTGGCTTATTGCCTCGTTATTTCCTCGAGAAAGCTCCATCCTTACTTCCAGGCTCATCCGATCACAGTCTACACCGACCAGCCGTTACGACAGGTCCTTACGCGGCTTGAGACGTTTGGTAGGTTGCTCAAGTGGAACATCGAGCCGAGTTAGTTTGACATTGTTTATACATTGAGGCGAACCATTCAAGGACAAGTTCCGGCGGACTTCATAGTTGAGTTTACTATACCAGAGGACTTGCCCGAGACCAGTGAATCTCCCAAGTACATATGGAAGCTATACACGGATGGTGCATCAAACGATCGTTGCTCAAGCACCGGAGTAGTGCTTGAAACTCCAGAAGGTTGATCCATATGCTACACCTTGAAGTTTTATTTGCGTGCAATTAACAACGAGGCCAAATACGAAGCTTTACTTGCTGGACTCAGACTTGCCAAAGACTTGAGAATTATCGTTGTGGAGATTCACTACGACTCGCAATTGGCCGTATGTCAAGTTCGGGGAGAATACCAAGCTAGAGACTGGAGGTTGGCTGCTTATCTTGCCCGGGTTCAGGAAGTGCTGAATCAGTTTGATTACTATGCCATCCTCTGTATACCCCGGGAGCACAATCAGAAGGCCAATTCTTTAGCAAAAGTGGCCAGCACCAGTGAAGCACAGCAAATGGGATTCATCCCCGTTGAGACACTTACCTCTCCAAGCATCGACCAGATAGAGGCAGACCGGGTGCATCAGGCAATGCTCGAAAAGGAGTCATGGATGACCCTATTCAGAAACTATCTCGAACACGGAGCTTTGCCCGAGCGCAGAAGTGAGAAAAGACAAGTTCTCTGGAAAGCTTCACGATTCATTATCCAGAATGGAGTCATGTATAGGAAAGGATACTCTGTTCCTTTACTCCGGTGTATCGCCCATGACAAAATCAAACGAGTGTTACATGATGTGCACGAAGGAGAATGCGGCGATCACACTAGGGGGCTAGCCCTTGCTAAGAAGATACTCCAATACAGGTATTATTGGCCGATTGTGAATCGAGATGCATCGGACTATGCCAAGAGATGTGAAAAATGCCAAAAACATGCTCGAATTCCAAGAGCCCCTCCTACCGAAATTACTCAGATGGTCAGTCCATGGTCGTTCGCCACATGGGGCATCGGTATAATTGGGTCTTTACCTCTGGCTAAAAGTGGTGCAAAGTATGCCATCGTTGCGGTTGACTACTTTACCAAATGGGCGGAAGCCAAGCCCCTTACCACAATCACGACGAAAAAAGTAATCAACTTTGTAGTACGCAATATCATCTGTCGTTTTGGCCTCCCGCAAACCATTATCACTGACAACGGAGCCCAATTCGATATTGTCGAGTTCAAGAATTTCTATCAATATTTCCACATCCAGAAGAAATTCTCGGCAGTTGCTCACCCTCAAGCAAATGGATAGGTCGAAGCTATTAATAAAGTTATTAAGTCCATTTTGAAGAAACGACTGGAGAAGGCTGGAGGCAGATGGGTCGATGAACTTCCCATGGCCATATGGGCATATCGAACCACCCATAAGTCTGCGACCGACCACACTCCATTTTCACTTTCTTATGGCTCTGAGGCCGTTATTCCAGTTGAATTGAAAGTACCTTCTCATCGTGTGATATATTATGATCCGAAGACGAACACCATATTACTTGCTGAATCTCTGGATTTATTGGATGAGAAGTGTGTAGAGGCTGATTTGAGGGCAGCCGCGCACCGAAGTCGAGTCGCTCGATTATACAATGCTAAGGTCCGACCCAGAACCTTTAAACTTGGCGATCTCGTACTCAAGAGAATCTATCATGTCCCTTCACATATGAAACCAACATGGGAAGGACCATATGTTATTGAGCGGAGACTTGGAGATGGCACATTCAAATTATCAACTGTTGATAGTCTCACTTTGCCGAGAGCTTGGAATAGCGAGATTCTCTGTCGGTACTACACATAATAGGCTTTATTTATTCATTTAGTTGGCCTTTCATTTGAATTTTTTTATACATTTTGAAATTTTAACTTGTAATAAGGCAATTAACTTTACCGTACTTTCTTACTTCAGCAATAAAATGCAAACTCGTCAAGCCAGAGTTGCGATTCTTGAAATGCGTCATGCGACCATCACGATGCAAAAAGAGCTAAGTTCCATCTTCTGGTGGGACTCATTCAAATAGGGAGTGATCGTGATCCGACCGATCACTCGCTAAGTGAAACCTGAGCTTGGGGACCGACACACTTAAATAAAAAAGGATTGAAACACGATAATCCTCTAAAAAATTCCAATTTCGAGAGTGTGAGCTGGAGTGCAAATTCCAAATCCAAGCTCGAGGAGGATGGACCCATCCATCTATGACTTCGCTTGTCAAATCAAGGTGGATGTGATCCGACCGTCCACAACCTTGATCAACTCCTTGTTCCCAGAGTGCGAACAGGATCCTAATGCCTAAACAGATGTGACTGACCATCTGTCGGCCAACTCGGGATTCCCAGGACGCGAATTGGAGTATAACCACAATGGGATGTGACTGACCACCCACCGACTCACTCTAGTCCCAAGAGCGCGGATTGGAGCATAAACACCAAAATGGGTGCGACTGACCACCCATCAACCAACTCCATATTCTCGGAGTGCGAACTGGAGTATAAACATTAACTAACTCCGATCCCGAGAGCGCGGACTGGAGTATAAACATTAAACGGGTGTGACTGACTGCCCGTAAAACAACTTAAGTCCTCGGAGTGCGGACCTAATTCTAAACACTAAATGGGTGTGACTGACCACCCATCAACCAACTCCAGATTTCCGGAGCGCGAACTGGAGTATAAAACATTAAACGGGCGCGAATAACCGCCCATAAAACAACTCTTATCCCCGGAGCGCGGATATGACTTCAAGTACTAAATGGGTGTGACCGACCACCCGTGAATTATCCTACGTCCCTGGAGCGTGGACGTGATTCTAAATGACGAGCAGGCGTAACCGACCACCAGCACTCAAGCTCAATCCCCAGAGTGCAGATGCAAGTACTCATCGATGAACGAGTGTGATCAACCACTCAAATTCATCTCACTTTAACTTCGTTCCAACTTAGTTAAATAGAGGTCAACAAAGGCGAAAAGTGTCTACCGACCGACTACTTCAATTTTCCTCAAGATTGGAGGCATAACTCAAGTACCAGCCACTGACCGAGACAGTGTAACATCGAAATTCGACTCGATGTTTGGTTATGACCCGAAGCCATGACTTCAGGACTTAACGACCGAACTCAAGTTCGACTCAAAAACTAAAAGCCTCACGAGTACATTGAATGGAAATACGAGTGCAGAAATGCTTAAGTGAATAGACACAGAGTGATGCTGAAAAACAAATTGGAATCTCATTTCAACTATTCTTCAAAAGAAAACGACAAGTACAAAAACTTATTCCCAGAATTCCTATAAGAAGGGGCCGAACCCGCATCTATACACGGCCTGCAAAAAGCAAAATGAAATCCTGTCCTACCTATCTACCGAAAAGAGGGAATAAGAATGCATGTCTACTCCTTCGACTTCTTCTTCCTCGGCATCGACCCACTAGAGCTACCGCTCAGATGCCTCTTCGAGCTTTTGCCTTTTGCTGGTTGGTCTCCGGTTAGGGGGATTACGGAGGTCTCTTCCTCCGAACTCATGGGGATCGGGATACTTTCTGAATGCGGCGTCGGAGGAACAGTGGCACTTTCAATGTGAGAGGATGAAGGGCGCATGCCAATGTTGACGATTGTGCCGCCAGGAGAAATCATACGCATAGGGACCGGACCAGGGCCCGCCATGCCACCTCCGATGCTACTAGCCTGCGCGGCTCTTTCCATTTCAGCATTAATCTCTGCCATTATAGCCTCATCCCGTTCCGCTTGAGTGCCTACAGGAATGCTGCTAGTCAGGCCTAAGGAGCTAGCCATAAACACATTTTCACCTATGTTGAAAGGCTGGTCAATGATTGGGTCGCTTTGGTGGCCGAGGAGTACTTCCATCATTTGCTCGTCAAGAATGAAGCTACTTTCGTGCACCTCCCCGGTTGATGCAGCAACCATTGTGGTCTTTGTCTCCGTCATAAGAGCCTCCTGCTCACGATGCAATTCTTGGGTTATAGGAGGATCGGCTGGTGCGGAACCTATGACTGAATAAAGATAGGAAATGGTGTTAGAGATATCTTTCAACAACGCTCCAGCCTTTGGATGAATATAAGAAGTGTTTGAAGTACCTTCCTCAGGTTGACTCACATGTTGAGCCGGTGCGCCTTCAGAAACATGTTCATGGACCGAGGAAACGTGCGGCCTATCTGGGTCGTACGCCGGAACAACTGGAAGGTTAATTGTAGAAGTAAGTTCGGGTTGAGTCGTTGTAAGCATTTTAGAACTTACTTCATGGTGCTCAACTTCGGATCCCTCGCCAACATCCGAGTATTTAGCGGCTAGTTTCTCCTTTTCAAAAGTGACAATGGCATCGTGAAAAACTTTTCTCTCATCTTCGATTAATATCCAATTCTCTAGCTCGAAGTCGTCAATAGATGCAATGTTATGGTCCGCTTTCTCATCCTCTACCAAGCGACACCAGGCATTGTACAGATGTAGCGGGTAGTCATCGAGCCAGCCTAGGTTGCGATGTTTCAAGACATTGACATTATAAGTGACTAGTAGGTCTTTGATATCACCTTCCAACCTGGTCTCTGCTGCTCTAACCTCAGTCTCAATTTTTGCCTCGGTTTCTTGGACCTTTTAGCTTGGCTGCATCCCACTCATCCTTGAGTACCACGGCCTGCTCACACGCCTCTTGGGCAGCTCTATTAGCGTCGTTTTTTCCTTGGCGACTTCAACAATTTAGCTTTTAGCTCCTCAAGCTCTTTGAGCGCCGCATCTCTTTTACCATGACCGTAGTGGTTCGATGTCCCATTTCCTCGACCAAGGCTAAATGTGTTTGTCTTATCTTCTCCATCTTATGGGTTGCCTCGTCGGTTCTCTTATTAGCCTCCGTTTCCAAATTTCTCGAAGATTCATTCTCATTGTTGAGCACCTGAATTATGCGGTCCTTCTAAGCGAGATCAGTTTCTAGTTTCTCGATTGTCTTCACTCGCTCAAAGGCCACCGCTGAAACTTTCCCTGTAGTCTTTATCCATTCTCGATATTGACTATAAACATCATATATGTAGTCATGTATCGTATGTTCTACCTCATTGGGAATTTGCTTTAAGTACAGAGGAAATATGAAGCCATCGAAGCAGATAGTTGGGAAATCCTTCTTCAACTTAGCGATTCTAACCGCTCCTTCCCCGGTGGGTTCTACAGAGACTTGTTTAGTAGTAACGAGGCTCTCAGTCTCGATCCTCCGACGTTACTCGTCAGGCCTTGAAGTCTGAGGAGGCGGTACTTGAAAAGGAGGTTTTAAAGGTTTTCTACCAAAACCAGAAGGTTTGGATAGGTGGTGGAGAGCGAGACCGTGAGCGACGCCTATAATCCCTTTCCCTCTCCCTTTCTTGGCGCTCGCGCTCCTAACTAGAATGGCGACAGTCATAATCTCTGTCAGACTCGCGCCTGTGAGACTCAGAGTAAGAACTAGAAGAACGACGTGCAGAGCAGAGACTGCCAAGCATCGAGCCTTGCCTTACCATTGTGTCTGTGAAATGGAAAGAAAATTGGAATTAGTTATCCCCTGAAACCGGAAAACATGTGATTAAAAGTTGTGTGGTGCCGTGAAGTGTGTGCATGCATGTGCAAACCCCCCAATCAACCGGTTGTGGCAGTCGTGCTCAAAGGAGTTGGCTCCCCTATATCTAAAGCACTCTGAAGCCCCTCTAGTCCGGTATCTTGATGTAAAGGCAAGTTATCCGGAATGGGAATATCCGCCAGTCCCTCAAAAGAACTCTCCATTTGCGGAGGAGGAGCCTTTGAACTTATAACGGTCTTTACAGGCGGAAATAACACAACAGATTTGTGTCTCGTGGCTTTTTGGGCAATAGACTTGCCTTTTCTTTTTATCTCTAAAGATCGAGGACTCTACGAAGGCACATCTACCGTTTCTTCTCCAGTGGGCACATTCTCATCATCGCCCTGTTCAACAATCACAATTCCAAGAGCTCTCCTTCTAACTTGCCTCATCGGAGACGTCCTAAGAACTCCTACAAACCCGATGCTTTAGTCTCTATCAATCAACCCCACGACAATCAGATTTTCATATGTGAGGACTTCATCGATTTCTCTTTGCGCGGCGGGCACCTCTTAAAGAACCCTTACTATTTCTTTAAACCGAGCTCCTTCAGGTCACGGAATTGAAGCAGTATAAGAAGCAAAGTGTTAAACTCCGCACTGATTAATATCGTCCTGTTAATCAACAAAGATGTTAAAGCACTTACGTCTGACTAGCCACCTCCTGGCAAATCCCGATGGACACCGGACGAAAAACCATTCGGTTTTGAAGTAACTCGGCTTGCTCCAAGCTCCAGCCATAACTTGACAATTCCTAACTGCTTCTAGGAAAGTGAAGGAGGGGTTGTCCTCGTGACTTTTTATATTGAATAAGTATCTGATTTCTTTTACGGACGGAGGACGGAAGAGGTGTTCCATAAAGATAACAAACATGCTCTTGAGCAAAGCGTACCTGTTCAGGTGCAACTGGGATGGACGGTCCTCAAGTAAAGCAACACTTCCCAGATAAACTGATTGAAGGGAGGAAGCGTCTCGGCTACACACATGAATCTATTGCAAGCCGTGTATCGCTCCAGAGGGCTGTGAGCTCTATCTTCCAGCCCCGGTAATAAGGCAACATTTAGCGACAACTTGTGTCCTAGGCAAATCCTTCCTAACATATCTTCGGAGATACTAGAGCGAACAAAATCCCATGGGTTCATAATAAAGACTGCTTCCGGCAATTCATCCAGAGCAGGGCTAATTACTTCAGCTGCGATAGCCGGCATGTTAACCGTGGGAAGAAGCGGACTCTGGACATTTTGCGACTGGGAACTTTCGGGTTCCATAGCTATTGAACTCAGTAAAAATTATCGTTAGATGACAAGAAACCCATGCTCCCCTAGCGTGAAGTATGTGAATGTGTTGTGCAGTGCAGTGTTACATAATACTTGAGATTCTACAAAGTTTGAGAAATGTTCAAACGACAAGACTTCGAGATTCAAACAGAGTGACCGTCGTCACTAACCGTCACAACCATGCCATCCTGACTTCGGAGAACGATCTGAGTTAAAGTTCATAAAATTTATCAAGTTACAGTTCCATCGACAAGCTTCGAAGGGCAGTCAAATTGTAGTGAAGCGGTTAAGTCCAATTATGCAAGGCAGAAGCTCATCGGAGTCAAATGTTCGAGTGTGTAAAAAATTTCGTGTCCATCGAAGTTTGAACTTGGATCGATTGCCAGAAGTGCAATTCGTATCGATCGGGGAAGACTGCATCTCGTATCGATCACCAAAAAATTATTTCGTATCAATCACTTTGCCCTCCACTTTGTATCGACCAAAAACAACACCTTCTTTTCGATCGCTTGATCCAAGTCTTCGTATCGATCACTTTGGATTGATATGAATGCCCATCATCAATCGATACAAAACAATTCCACCCATCGATATGAAAATCCATTATGCCCAGATTGATACAAACTTCTTCTTCATCAATGATCGATACTGATGCGCCCTTCGTATCCATCTGCCTTCCTTCTTCTCCAAACAGTTCGAACACCATTTCCTCCTCCCTCAACCATGCTCCTACCCAATTCTGACCTCATCATCATCAGAATCGGCCACGACTGTGGGTAAATTGGCATTAAATCTCAAATCTTATCGTTTTAATGTGAGATTGCTCGACTGATTACCTAAATTAGAGGATTCATTCAAGGTATTAACAAGTTGTGTTGATTTGAGAAAGAAGGCAGTTTCTATTTCTCAGGTTTTCTATTGATACGAAGGCAAGAGTAAAATGATGGCAAGTGAAAAGTTTCTAAGTCCCAAACGTATTTATATGGACTCGAACTCAAAAGGAAATGATTCGTCTCCTAGTGCTAAAAACCGGTAGGAACGGTCACCAACATCATCGATACGAAGAGCCTTCTTCCTCTCCATCCACCCATATCGGTTAGGGGCGCAGCTGTTCGTAACCATCAATTTAGATCGATCCAAAGCGTGGATGTTCGTATCCCTCAGTGACCTATCGATACGAAGTAGCAATTTCGTATCCATCCACTTTGAAGACCACAAGAATTCGTATCCATCGATACAAAGCATTTCGAAGAACTAACTATTTCGTATCGATGTCCATCAATACGAAATGCATATCCCAACTTCTCAAATCGATCAAGGAAAGGATTGATACGAGGAAAGGACTTAAAACGACTGTCAAATGTTGTTACAACTCGAATTTCACGTCGATCCAGGAGAGGATCGATACGAAACTCGATTCAAAAAAAAAACTAAAAGACTTGACAACGACCCGTGAACGTGCAAACATGAACATGAGTCAAGTTAACGTACGTGCATGTATGACGGACTAACATTCAACTTTCAAAATAGACAGGGATTGAATGCTTACCTGATGACAATCAAAACAGTGAACAACAAATTGATAGCACTCGACACTCATTTACAACAAAACACGGCATGATCATTGGCAGTCAACAATTCAGCATTTATATAACTGGAAATCAGTCAAAGGCTACATCTCTTAATGAAAAGGCAATAACAAATCAAAGAATTAGATAAAACCTTTTCAGAATGAAGATTGCAGATTGTCAAAGCACGTCATATTCACACAACACGTACTTTGGGGGGAAAATGTTATCCCGCCTTTTGGCAAGGCCGAGAGACCAAGAACTTGACTAGAAACCAAGGACAATCCGTTTTGAAGATTGGTTATACATAGGTCTACCATGGATACTGGCCAATTTTGTCCGAGTCTGGATCGAGCTACAATTAACATGGTACGACAGAAGAAGCTATGAAAGCCAACGTTCCAAATTTCAGGTCAATCGGAGTTTGCATGATCAAGATATGGATCGATCAGAATCTAGGAAGTCAACCTCATTCGGATCCATAGTGTTCGTATCCATCATAGGCCAACCTCCTTCGTATTCATTGGAGTCAGCTTTATTCGTATCCATGGGTAGTCGTCATTTCGTATCTATCTCGTTCATACACACTTCGTATTGATCCTCCCATTCACACAGTTCGTATCGATCGACAAACGATCGATACGAAACATACCACTGAACGATCGATACGAAGAACTCGTGCAATGATCGATATGAAAAGAGTCAAGTTACATCAATACGAAATCAGCGTCTTCAATCAATACGAAGAGAATAAGTTCGCATCGATACAAACTGGGATGGAAGTTATCGATACGAAGCGGCTTCAAGTGAACGATACGAATGAAGTTACATTGGAACGATACGAAGAAACATAGTCAAGAAAAGGAAACAGTCGCTCGGCATGAAAAGCGGATCACTCCTGGACTATCGCTCCACGTCTCCCTGATCGACACGCATAACATCGATACAAACAACTATCGATACGAACTAATCGATACGTACACTCCAGCAACATACAATGTCAAACTTGGATCAATCATAACTTAAAATCTATAAGTCCAAATGCCACCAAATTTTCACAGGAGCTTGTTTGCCACCTCGATAATATGACATCTCCAATCATATTGATGACTTGCAATAGGCTTCGATCTTTTAGCACTTGGCAATAGCTATTGACGACATGCAACATCGATGGGATGCAACGTTAATAATATGTGATGCCTTCATCACATTGATGGCTTACGAAATGCACTCTTCCGATATCACTGCCTTGATGAAGTATAGTGATTTATTGATGATATGTGGCATCAACAGTATGCGGCATCATTGAAGGCCTTCGCTATTGACTTTGATGACCTGCTTTTCTTTAATTTAACACTTCCTTTGTCTATGAAATCCTTCGACTCCGACATTCTTATTGTCCTCACGCCTTCGGAATCAATAATGGTAATAACATTTGCCCCCTGGTATGAAGGAAGTATTGACTTTTCAAGTCAATGTCGAGATAATGGCGTTTGCCACCCTTTGGTCTTTTCCTTCAGATCTAGTTGCTCATTTAAATATAATCCAATGGTGACTGTTAATCTTTTTCCACCCTATACATAATAGAGATTCTTCTTCATTTCCTTTTTTACCTACGATTCATAACTCAAGCAAAAAAGAAATTTTTTAAAATTCTCAAAATCATTCAAAACTTTCAACCTCAGGCATCCAAACTAAATCAGGTACGATCTTCACTTTTAATTACATCAATAACCTGAATTAAGAAATTTCATGTCGAAATCATTATAAAGGTTTTATTTGGGGATTTTTGATTCAAATCGACATTTGGGTTTAGATGATAATTTTCATATTACTGATTGAAATAATGATGTATAATGCTTGCGAATGGAATTAATTTTGAATTATTATATCGGCGGAGGATTTATTGGGTTAATTGGAGTCAAGCGCATAAATCCTAGAAGCTTCTAGTTTATTTACGAAGTGAATAGCTTTATTAAACCCAAAACTCGATATTAACTTGTTTGATTTCGAAATTATTGCCTTATGGCATCAAACTGATGTTCGACATCAAATAATTTTTCCCTTTTTTATTATATTTCGACAATTAGTCTGAAACTTAGAAAATTTGATAATGCGAGATCCTTATAATGTTAGTAGCCAAACTGAGGTGCGACATTCATTCATGAATGTGACATCAATTTAAGGGGTTATCGTATGAAGCTCATAAACTTACATTGTATGTCATAATTTTTTTCTGACAATAATTTACAATGTTGTGGTTTATATTTTATGCAACATCACTAATTTGTATCGTAGTTATAATATGTCAAATTCATGAATTACTCATATACTTGATATTTTTTATAAAAATATTTTTAGAACATTCTGGCATCATTCATTGATTTCAGTTACTTTTCATTTCGACATTAGGTCATTATTATGATATCAGTTTAATTATTTTGACATTCAATCATACTTATTTTGTATAACTATAAATTTACCTTTCCACCATGGATCTAACAGTTATTTACATATTTTTGATTGACAGACAACTTAAGACCTTCATAAGTTCGGCATGGATTGTTTAATAGTCAAAATCTTGTTGTAAGTATAATAGTTAATTTGTACTTCAACACTTCTCCGTTAGTGCTTGGGTAATTTCTGATTAACTTCCTATCCTTTTACTTTAGCATATAATTGTCTAATTTATATCATAAGCATTCTAAATTTCACAAAATATTTAGTACTTCTCATATTTGGTATAATATCACCTGATAAGAAAATGGAAGGCAATAAAGCAAGGAAGAAATCCCATAAGAGTTCTAAACCTTCTCCCTCCATCAAGAAAGGGGATTATCATCTCAACCAATCATATATTACCACTCAAGAAGAAGTGGACACTATCCTCAAGCAATTCGGGATTACAAACATAGAAGCCATTTCCACCGGTCCTTCTGGAAGAATTGACAACTCTCAATGAAGTTGTTTTGCCTTTACACCAATCCATATCTAGCACTCAGGGTACTTTCCTTTTCTTGACTTTCTTCTGTGCTTCTTGGAGCACCTAAATATTGTCCGATTCAATTAACTCCCAACTCGTACACTTATTTGAGCTGCTTGGAAGTTCTCCCTCGAGAAACCAAACTTCCTTCTTTGAGTGCTGAAATTCTCCATGTTTTAGCTAGTCCTATGAGATCAAGTGAGCAGGTGGATAACCCGTTGTATCGTATGTGACCATTCCCGAAGAGCTTAATCGCCAATACTATTAAAAAGATGAATGAATGAGAGAACCAATTCTTTTATGTTAGATGTTATTCCCCTAATATTAGGGGGATTTTCTTTTTTTATAGTAAGTTTTCATTTTCTATAATTTATGTTATATATGTCATTCTCTTATCATGAATGTTTTCCTTTAGGTCCTGCTTCTAAATAGCCAAGCCCTTATGTTAATGACACTATCCAATCTTTGATTCAAGCTTCCAAGAGCATGGGCGACAGGCTTACCCTTTTGACGGAAGTGAATCTCCATAAATACTCCCTAATTTTGGATAACAACATAATACTTGAAGAGCCTCCAATGATGAAGGGGAATGCCTAAGGGAAACGATCGCCGGTTGTCAATAATCGGAATATTTTCTCATTTCTTCTCCAATTCAACTCGAATCTTCTAGTAGGTCTTAATTACTTCTTTTATAGAATCTCTTATGTTATTTTCTCACAAGCTTCTTTCTTTGACATAGGATCTTCTGCGCTCATAATTGCTTTTAAGAAAAAGGAGATCAAAGATAATGCTCCTGCCTTAACCAGATCGAGTAAATATGTCCTTATTGAAGATTCAGGCGGTTGAAGCGCTTAAAAGAAAGGCGAGCGCTGGCGCTCTTTCTGATACTTCACCCCATCCCCAGAGTAAAAGACCTAAGCTCATGGGTAATTATACTCCTGCTGTTTTGGATGAGGAGGAACATGTGAATATTGATTCAAGCCCTGGCATTGCAAATATGGATTCTTTTGGTCAAAAAGTTCAAGAATCAACTGAGGTAGCTCACCCTCTGGATCCCCTCCTCAACATTTCTCTTCCTACTGCTTCGATAGCCCTTAGCTGCTTATATGCTGATCTTGGTCTATCTCCTTTTTTGGACAATCTCCTTCCTTCAAAGGCTCAGGCCCAGACTCTTGTAGCGAGTTTTGATGTTCTTCTACGATTGGCTGCCCAATCGCCTTCTTTGGTTTCTCTCAGGCCACCACAGCCTTCGACTTATTCTAAGGATTATCTTTTCATTATCATTAAACAGCTCCTAATGGTATGCATTTCCTTTCGTTTGGTTAATCTAAGCTTTTAGCTATGTATTTCTTCTTCTGACGTTAGGCTTGTTATTCATTTCAGGCGGCCAAGCATATGTTATTCCTCCAAGCGGATTCTTAAGGGCCCTCTAATGAAGTCGCTTAGCTCAAGGAACAAATCTCGTTGCTTAACAAAAACGTAATTGGTATCACTGTAATAAGGTATTAGGCTATTTCTAAAAGAAAGATAAACTCGCTTCCTCTCTTAACGAGTAAAAGAAAGCTAAACAGTCATTGGAGGAAGAAGTGAAAGCACTAAAGGTGGATCTTGATAAGGCCACCAAAGAGAAGGCCAAGCTAGCTGACAAGAATAAATCTTTAAAGGATAGATTGAAAAGGAAGAGCGATATCTTGACTTATTCGAACAATGTTATTAGGATGCCAAGGAGAAGTCCACTTTTTTCTTAATAACGCTTTTACCAAGATTATCGAGAAGTGCTACGAAAATGCTTTGTTTGTGGCATATGATGACCATATCCACAAGTGTCTAGATTTAGACTTCCCTTCCCTCTCTAATTGGAATGAAGATTCAAAATAAAGTTTAGCCTCATATTGAGGAGAGCTCAAGGGTCACTCCAAAAAGAGTTTCCCACCGAAGAGAAGGTCAATGCTAAAAAGTTATTAACTTTTGATGACCCCCCACTTGACGAGGAGACAAAATATGACAAGGAAGGGGATGACGATGGTGACCATGAAGGTAATGATGGCCATGATGGTGATGATAACGGAAGTGATGGCAATGACGAGGGTCCTTCAGGACCAAAAGATGGGCAAAACGGATCAGGTGATTTCAACTTAGATTCATCTTCCCATAATGCGAGCTGTATTGATCTCCCTGATTCTTAAGGTGATATAAGGAAGGATACTCCTTTGAAAGACAATGTTCCCCTGATTCATCAGCCCAGAGGAAAAATTCAAATTTCAACTTTCCAAATTCCCACCTCTCAAGTATAGAATTCGCTATTTAAATGTTTAAAGTTGCCAAGTGGTCTTTAGTTAGTAAACTTATCTTAGTTAAGGAGAAAGACCAAGTATTATTACGAGACTTTATATGAAAAGAGTTAAAGGGACATGCTTTGGTTAAATAGAGAGGCTGATAGATCGATTGATGAATATAATGAATTGTTTGACAAATATAAGCGCCTCTCTGCTAGTGCAGCACGGTTGAGGTTTTCCAAGGAAAAGCAGGCTTGCCCTCATTTGAAGAGATATCGCCTTCACCAGGATAGAACCATGAGAGAGAATGCAGAATTAGTGACTATCTTTTGGATGCTCATTGACGATAGGGAGGCCTTAGTAGAGTTCCTCTATAAAATTTATTCTAGTAATGTTCTCATCGACTTTTCTTTCTTAGGGAAAAGGTGGGGGCTTGATTAGGCATCTTCATAAAAGATGTTTAGAAAATAATGGAAGCAACCCTCATCTTGGGGCTTGTTGGAACCCTCATAGGGTTGCTAATATTCCCTTCTCTCCTAATACTCTTCTTCCTAAGAAAATTAAGTATAGCAAAGAGATGCATTTTTGAATTATATAAGAGATCGATATTGTACGAACCTCAATGATTATATGATTGTAGTGTATGATTCAAGTAGTTTACTTTATCGCGTTTGTTTCTTTGCTCTTAATTTATTTTCATATATTATATAGATCAAGGAATCCTCAAGTTGTTCTATTCCCATGGAACTCTTGAGTAAATTTATCAAGTTAAAGAGGGATTTTAAATAAAAATCCTTAACTCTTAGAATATCTCAATTAGCAAAACATTGCTTTCTTAGAGATCTACAGGAAGTTTATACATGATTCCCTCACTTTCGTTTTGATTTCTTTGGTGACAAGGATAAACTACTTAGTGAAATTCAAACTTATCATGCTAAATTGCTATGTAGTCACACCAGCCCTCCAGTTGGGAAATGAGACTATCATCAATTTCCTTTAGTTAATACCTTGGAAGTGATTAAAACTTCTTTTGATTCTATCTTTTCCTCATCTATTGTGTCCTTTAAAAAGACCAAAACTGCTATTTCAAAACTTTAAGAGTTAATTATATACATCATTGATGTAATTTAGTATTTGCTTATGTTGTAAACCTTTGTCGTTTAATAATTGTTTTTTGTGTATTGATTTGTTTTCTTGCTAGGAAGAATAATTGACACTCACGTCTAGTAGATTATATCCTTGCTCGTGATTCTATTAAAGATAGGCTTAGGGCAGAATGCGAGAAGACATTCTCTTCTCAAGGCACTCTCGCTTTATGATTTTTGGATAATCCGAATGTGCAAGAATAACATGACAAATATTACAAATTAAGATCTACGTTTAGTAGTTTTAAAGGGACGACTTTTGATTTAAAGAAGCAAACTAAAGAGAGGGACGAGAGAATCTAGGAGTTAAAAGCGAAGATAGACACAATTTGCCAATCTGGACCTTCTATCCAAAGTGTCAAAACTTATGCAGAAATTGCGCGATTACACCAAAAGGCAATGGATATCGAGGTGGAGTTATTGAAAAGTCAAGTGTATTGCCAATCTTTAGAACTTATCGCGAGTGAAGGCGAATCTAGCCTTCCTACTCCTACCCCTTTGATTGGTCAAGAAAAGTTTTTGTACTTTGTTAAACCCTCCTTCAGGCTTGGATGATGGAAAGTTCGCCAGATGGTGCCAAAGAGTTAGATTTGAATGCATTTAGTTTTTGAACAAGCATTGAGTGATAAAGTTTCTACTCGTCTTAACACTTACAAAAATAAAGTTGAGAGACTCGAGCGTGAAAACATACTTTTGAGAAGGAGGTTGAGAAATTAAAGAGCAAGATTCAACTTCTCAAAGGAGCCAACAAGGCACTCGGTCGTGCACTGAAAATTCAAAACGATTCAATCGATGATGCAAATATGATTCACAAAAAAGGGAAGAAGCACAAACAAATTTTGAATGTAGCAATTCGTCATATAACTGATTCATCTTCGGTTGTTGAAGATTTAAGGAATCTGACCTAAGATTTTAGCTCTTAACAGAGAATCATTTTAAACCTTTTAATTAGATTTACTTGTTATCCAATCTTTTGTTCCCATCATTCCTGTACATGATGCATTAAATGGTAAATAAGCTCATACCTGAATGGTTGATATTTCAAATTCTATTCTTTGTCTTTGCCTGAGACTTGCAACTAGCTTCTCAATTTCAGTCTGATGCTTTGTAGTTATCGTTTTGAGCATAATCTGCCTTTCTGCATTTTGAGATTTTAACATATAGGCCAATAATTTGCTTGTTTAGTGAATTAAAAGCCTTGCTGATTGAGCATTCAGAATCTTAGTTGGTATGAAGACCATAAATTTGATCTTGATGTAAGAGTCTTCTTCTTCATTAACAGACATCCAATAGTTTGCTTAATAATGGAGATTCATGTTCTTTTAATAAGAAAGTTGAATCATATAGGTATTGAACTCGATTTGATTACCATAATAGGTAATAATTTTGATTGAATCAAGAACAAAAGACCAGCGAACCATCTAGCGTATTAATTTGAATAAAAGACCACAAAATCATCTAGCAATAATAATCTGAATAGAAGACCAGAAAATTATCTGGTAATAATAATCTGAATAGAAGACCATAAAATTTATCTGGTAGTAATATTTTCTTTTGCGTTAATGGAGAATTCCTGCTTTCTTTGAGTCATGATAGCTCGTATTTGATAGATCTTCCTTTAGAAGATTGCTTGATTTATGCTTTGGAGCACAAATAACTCATTTTTGATTTGGTCTTCCTTTGGAAGATTGCTTTTGCTTTGGAGTGCGAATGACTCATTTTCAATTGATCTTCCTCTAAAAGACTGCCTCAATTCTTCTTTAGGATTGAGCTTGATTTGTTTTTTATTTGATCTTCCTCTAGAAGACTGCCTTAATACTTCTTTATGATTGAGTTTGATTTGCTTTTGTATTTGATCTTCCTCTAGAAGATTGCCTCTTACTACTCTTCAAGCAGGGATTGAGGCTTTGATTGATTTCTTTATTACCATCTTTAGGTAATGATATCAACTTGGATCGCACCCCTTATTACCATATTAGGCAATGATTTAGGTCTTTCATCCGGCGCGTTTAGTTAGCTATCTTAAGCAGAATCAAAGATTTACCCGACCCCCCTCTAGGAGGCACTTCAGTCAGGCCTTATAGGCGGTACCAAAGGCTAGTTTGGAGCTTTGGCCAAGCTATTTTAGGCGGGACCAAAGGTTTACTCCGTCTTCCCTCTAGGAGGCGCTCCGATCAGGCCACGTAGGCGGGACAAAAGGCTTGCTGATGCTTTGGCCAAGCCATTTCTTGCAGGACCAAAGGCTTATTGTGACCTCCCTCTAGGAGGTGCTTTGACCACACCATCTTGGCGGGATCGAAGGCTTTTCTCGCCCCCTATTACCTTATAGGTAATGATTTAGGCTTTTCCTTTATTTTAGGAGGTTCTTACTCCTTTCCATGGTTGATTCAGTAGATATACTTGTTTCATTTCAAGAATCATTTTTTATTATTGACTTGTTTAGCATCTCTTTACAAACTCTTCAGCTTTCCTTGTCTTAGGAAATTGTTGATCATCCCTTCCAAGCTTTGACATTGATTAGTGCCATGGCCATTTGAGCGGTGATAATGACAATATTGTCCTCTAAGATTTTGTTCATTCTTTGGTCGTTTCTTTTAAGAGGGCCAATAGTTTAGCCTTTCCTTTGTTAGGAGGTAAATATCCTCATAAGTGGTAAAAGAATAGTTCTCAGAAAGCTGTGAGCTTTTGGAGGATGATTCCCATGATTCCACTTAGCTTTTTGGTATGTAACGCGCGCCATAGCCTCCGTAGCAAATTTTCTCTTTAAAGACTTTGAGTCTCGTTCAATTTATGGGAACGATTAAGCACATTCTACCAATTTTTGGTGCATTGATAAATGGTTCCTTTTGCTTAGAATTGAATTCTTTTTCTCATTCTCATGAAGATGTTATCTTTCTTTCCTAAAGCAAAGATTGGTGTAGGCCCTATATGAAATGGGTTTAATCTCCATTTATCTAGATTATAAGGAGTTACTTGCCTTTTCTTATCTTCCATGATTTGTAGTGCTAACATCCTCAATATTTGCTCCTCATGAACTCGAGGATCGCTAGTGATTTGCCGATGCGAAACCAATCAGAATATACACATCCTTAATGAGATATGCTTGGTGGGGATAAATCCTTTATGTCCTATATATGTAGGTTAGGGTAGTTCCACTGTGGGTTAAGCAGATATAGAGGTTCAAGCCCTCCTTCCAGTGCCAAAATGCTAATGAATTTCTTCGTTAACCTCAAAATGTGGGAGGAAAGTAAGTTTTGGTTGAGTAGAGACTTTGGTAATCCTATGCTAGTTCGCTAGGTAGGAACATGTTCCATGGTTAATTCATGTTAGTCTTGAAGTCATGAGTGTTTTGGGAATTCAAAACAAGTTATCGTTTAAATCACAAGTGCTTGAGAATTCTAAAACAAGTCACGACTCAAGGAATCTTATGTAAACTTGTTGGTCATATGCACTTTCAATAACAAAATCAAGGCATGTTAAAATCATAAGAATCACAAGTCATAATTCATGTCTCTTTATTGATATGCAATGCGATTGTAAAATTACAAGCCCTTATTTGTAATAAGGGTCGCAAGATTACAATTGGCACTAAAATCCCCAAATTTATTTAGGGTTATAAAATTAAAAATGTAAGAATGAGGAAAGAATAAATCACCCCCTCTTCCATGCCCCTAGGTCCGTATTTATATGGGTATAAAGGTATGGCATGGATGCCCCATGTCAATGTGGTATGCTTGATCTTCGGCATCAAGGTCAATCTTAATGACGCGTGGGATATTGTTTTGATTTTATGATTCATGAAATCCTTTGGTGTATTGAAGCACTACAACATCATTATCCTGATTACATGCGGCATGATAGCTTTTGACATCATCCCCGAAAATGAAGGCATTCAGCATCCTTTATCGTACTGGTGACATGCGATATGCTCTTGTATATTGTTGGCATGCGGTGACCTTCCTTTGTTTTTATATTGATGGAATGCGACATTGGTTAAGTGTGCCATGGATGACAAGCGGCATTGAAGAGATGCATCATTGAATAGAGGCGGTATTGATAAGTAACGACATCAGCTTCTTGCGGTATCATTTACTGGTGATATGCGATATGGATGAGTCATTACATCGAAGATATATGATGTCTCCAATCATATTGACGATTTACGATAAGCTTCGATATTTTAGCACTTGGAAATTACTATTGACGACATGCGACATTGATGGGATGTGGCATTAATAATATGCGATGCCTTCATCACATTGATGGCTTACGATATGCTGTCTTCCGATATCATGGCTTTGATGAAGTATATTACTTTATTGATGATAGGAGGCATCAACGGTATGCGACATCATTGTAGGCCTTCGCCATTAGCTTTTTGATGACCCGCTTTTCTTTAATTTAACACTTCTTTATCTATGAAATCCTTCGACTTCGGCATTCTTGTCGTCGTCATGCCTTCATGCCTTCGGAATCAATAATGGTAGTAACACATGTATATATTAATTGATTGATTTAACTTATTTAATTAATATATTTTATTAACTTCATTAATAAATTTTATAAAATTTGAAATTAATTTATATTAATTTTCAAACATTTTGAAATTTTTTATTATAATATAGCATTTACAATATGTATTTATTTTATTTTAAATTTAACTATTAAACTTAAAATCTAATATTTTTTATTTTCAAACTATTTTGAAAATTAGCCCAAGGCCTAATTCAAGTTGGGCCTTTAATATAAGGGGCAACCTTTGGGCTCACATATCTGTTTAGGCCCGGCCATTAGCTAGGTAAGGCATAATACTTGATTACCCAAACCCAATCCTTCGACACTACCTTTCTAGAAACCCTATTATCTGGGCAATGAGCTTAATTAGTTAACCCTAACCTGACTAATTTAGACCGCATAGGCTATTGGGCTCTTATACCTTTGTTGGAACCGGACGAGTCCATAGTGGAAGATATGGGTGAATTTAAAAAAAAAAATCCATATTGGATCTATATTAGGCCTATGAAGTCAAATTTATTTAGAACATTTCTAAATTTCTTTTAAATAAAATCATTATTTATTTAAATTTATAATATCGTTTTATATTATGTAAATAATTTTTATATTATATACACGTGTATCATACAGACACACATATGTGTGTGCATGTATAACATAACACTCCGTGTAAGGCATAACATGTCTGTGTATAAGTGTTGGGATTTACAGTACAACAAACATTTTAGCTCATCTAATAGAAAAATATATTGTCCAAATGTATGTTTATATACTCTAATTTATGTATACAAAATATTACTTATATATATATATATATGTGTGTGTGTGTGTGTGTATGTATGTATGTATATAAACTATATTTTATTTAAATACATATATTTATATATGCATGAAATTTTAACATTATATATATGATTATATAAGTATATTTCAAAGAATTTATAAGTTATATTAAATTTAATTATTTATTTGCTGCAAAATCCAAAGCAATACATACATACATATACATATATATACATACATACATACATACATACATACATACATACATACATACATACATACATACATACATACATATATATATATCAAACACACACACACATACATATATATTAAATACATATATGCACACACACACACACATATATAAAAAACACAAATACATATATATTAAATATATATACACACCTGATAATGCGCATGGTAGAGAAACGTTTTATGTAAATTTAAATATATATTTTAACATCAATATCCGTACAAAAATTAGGGAAAATTAATTAAAAATTATTTTTCGAAACATAATTTTGAATTTAAAACTTTCTGTAAAAATCCAAGTGATATATTATTATTTGAATATTTAATATATAATTTTATAATTTAAATATATTTCAAAATATATGTTTAATTTCCGTCTAATTTTTTAAATATTTAAATTATATATAACATATATTTTTTCCCGTCAAAGGTATACTAAGTACTAATTTAATTTTATAAAATATAAAACATGTTTTATATAATATATACATTGATATACTTAATTTACATAATTAATTGATTTAAATAATATATATATGCCTTAAATTATTTTATTTCCATCGAAAATATTTTAAAAATGAAACTATTTGTATAAAACTTTAAACCTTATTTTTTATAATAAGATATAGTATTTAAATTATAAAGCTTTTGTATAATTAATTCATGTATATTTAATTAATTAAAGTAATAAAAATTTGTTTTTTTGTTTAAATTTGAGCCGTGCATATTATAGGTAGATATATGTTTAAAATATTTTTTTAAATATATAACTATATAAACATACAACCAATCTGATCGTGACAATATATTGATATAATAGAATATTCATGTAACTAACAAAACTATATACATGATATAAATATTTTCTGCACGTTAATATTCATCAATGGATCGAAAAATTTATCTTATTACTAATGCCTATAAGTACACCTTGAAACGATGAGATCTACTCCTTGAACTAGTTACCAATCTAATAGGGTGCTAGTCCCCGAACCAATGACCATCAGCTATTGAATACTATATGTTTTACTTTGATTTGTGTTTGAAAATAGAGTGATAGGGAAGTATAATTTTTACCTAGGGGTTGGGGATTAGGAGGCTTCAAAATTTCTCAAATAGCTGTGGGTTGAGATGATTTTATACATGATAGATTAGATGCAAGTTAGGATCGAGATCCTCTTTTATCTCTTACCAATTCTCTTTCCCTTATCCATACAAAACAAACCTACCTAGCCATCATATGGCCACATCCCTTCATGTCCTCACCATGGCCAAAATACACTAACCTTATATGGGCTTCAAATCGATTTAAAGTCCGAACAAACTATTTTACATTTAAATCCAATTTAAATGCGAATCGATATCGTATATCGATTGGTATATTTATAACTATTACATATATTTAATAATATTGTTTAACAAATCAAAATAAAATTTACAATTAATATTTCATAAATATTAATTAATTTGATTAATCTATAACAATTACAAATCAGTTAAATCGTTTAGTCAAAGGAGTATTCAACATTTCGATCGTGTGACCCATTAGGTATAAATTTGGTCAGCGATTAATATCGAACTATTTGAATATTAACGTTCACACATCACTTAGCAGGTGGTGTGACATTTTGTCCAAATTTATCAATTGCTTGGTTTCAATAAAATCCAATTTTACTTTGTTAAGCATTACCCTTTTGTGACTATTATTTACTCCAATTTCTTCGTTAAAACTATATCACTTTGGACTAATGAAATATGGTAATGGTCAAAATTCCAATATTGTCCACATTCAACTTTATAGTCCAAACACGAAGTCATTAATTCGATAATTAACAATTATTATCAACCGAAGTACTCCGGCAAGAGATTTTTACTTCTAGCTGACTTGAGTTGACCATGATACTAAACCCCATATAACTATGGAGACGAATCATCTCTTAAATAGTGTTCACTTCCACTCGACCCAACCGTAGTCACTCGATGTACATCGTGCCATGATTTTACTATAATCAAAGTAGAGTTTTCATATTAAAGATCAACAGTATTCTCAAGTCGAGAGAGCTGTGCAAATCAACCACATCGATATTTTCTGTTTGACCTTAGTTATATTAACCAACAAAAAACTATTGGGTGAGTCATTCTATAGTTATCTAATAACTATTAGTATGTAACCCCTTGATGCCTCCAGCAGTCACGAGTAATACACCGCCTAATATTTGGAGGGCATTACGTACTCTTGTCTCAACGGATGCATCGATATCCCCTCTTGATGCATCTTAACTAGGTATATTTAAAATGATGTGTTTTATTTTACGTGATATAATACCCATGATTACAACTATTTAAAATTACCATCATAAACACAACTTTTATGGATTTTCTATTAAATATATTTTAATTAAATATTTAATTATTTATAACACATTATAACAAATGTATAACAAAAGGAAAACATCTTTATTACAAATGGGAATTGATTACAGAGTTAATAATTTACAATAAATTATAGAATTACCCCTAAGGCATACCTCTAACTCTATCAGGCCTAAGTATAATGCATATACCTTGAGTTTTCTCAACAAATACATGCATGAAACTTACGTCGTATTGGCAATATATTAATAATACTACACATAATAACTCTAGCTTGAGTTTACTCAACAACTAGTGCGTATGCAGGTAATCTATCAATATATAAATGGTAAAAGGCAACTTATATTAAAGACTTATAATTTTTAATATATGTATGTATGTATATTAAGTAATATTGATTTATGGAATAATACTTATGAAATACCCTCAAGATTCAAGCGTTGGACACATCTGAAATCATGGTATATGTGTCATACGTATGTATTTACTCTAAACATATATTTGGGCGTCTGATAGTTCCACTTATATTTAATTTATACATATATAAAAGATCAATTTTTTATAACTATTATAGTTTAATTTATTTATATAATATTTGTATATATCTTAATTAATTAAATCACATTTATTTATTTTAATTAACTAATTCAATTAAATTTTATTAAATTTCATAAATTTCATTTTACTCATCTTAAACTATTTAAGATGAATAACAAATATAAACTTTGTAGTTTATACATATACATATTATATCAACACACACAGATATATATATATATATATATATATATATATTACTTAACGTTTAATTAATTATTTATATAATTAAAATAGATAATTAAATATTTTTAATGATTTCAGAAAATTTATTTAAATTCATTGTAAACAATTTAAGGTGAACATCCTCCCTGCTAGTGTACAGCTGAACTCTCCTTGGTAGTGTACTCCCCACCCCCTTCAATTGACAAAACAACTTCTGGATCACTCTATATCAAATGTATACAAACACATCCTCCCTGATAGTGTACAGCCGAACTCTCCTTGGTATCGACGAATATGGAATAAACTGGGTTCCGAAAAGGATAATTTATTGCTATGGAAAGCTATAGATAACTCCCTCTTCACTAGAGTTAAACTCCTTGCTAGAGGTTACATACAAACAAATCAGTGTGTTTTCTGTACCATTCATCCTGAAAGTAAGGTGCATTTATTCTTCGAATGTAATGTTGTTTATCATATATGGAAGAAAATCCTACTTGATGCTGATCTATCTTACTCCAACAATGATCGTAGACAACAATGGTATGAAATTTTCAAAAGATCTAGATGGAAGTCAAATTCTGGAAATAGGATCCTGATTGTGCTAAAATGTTTCATCCATGTATTATGGAGGAAAAGAAATCTAAGAATTTTTGATAACAAGTTCAGAAGGGAAAAAAACATTCTCTCTGAAATGAAAGGAATAATTCAATAAGAGAATGCGGATCTTAGCCTCTGATACAGACAACTTCTCATAGAGAATTAATTAGTATTTATGGAAATTGGGCTTATGTTTCATTGGTCCGATTGCTTTTTTAATTCTCCTTGTTGTTTGTTTTTTTCCCTTTTCCTTTTTCCTTTTTCCTTTTTTCTCTATGTTGCTTTATGTTTTTTCCCTTTTAATCCTCTACTTGTATCTTTGTAATATTCTTATAATAAAGATGGTAGGGGTCCAACTCACAACCCCGCTTGTCCTACAATTTTTTTTAAGGTAAACATATTTAACTATAACCTTTATTGTTTATTTTGGAATCCCAGTAAATCCGGCTTCATCGGCAACATCTAGAGGGAACATAAGAAGACCCACTGCAACCTGCATCTCCAATTTAAGCCAGCCCTTTTGGACGACCTAGTGCGGTTGCAAGGTATCGAACCCTCTCCCTTCTATAAGGGAGCCAGATGCTCCTGCCAACTGCACTAACATTTATAGTTATATACATTATCAATATATATGTATATTTTATTTAATTAACTTTTAATTAATTAAATTTTAATTATCTAATATTATTAATTAAATATTTACATAAATTTTGAAAATATTAAATTAATTTCTCAAAACAATTTTGAAATGTGTTAATTTACTTTATATATGTATAAAATTTTCTTTTATATTTTAAAATTAACATTTAGATTTAAAATATATATTATATTTTTAAACTTAGTTTAAAAGTTATCCCAAGGCCAAAAATACTTTGGGCCATACATCTAGACTAACCTGTTGGACTTAGTCCATGTACTTGGCCAGGCTAGTAGCCATAGAGAGGAAAATGCTAGATTATTCAGCCTCAAGCTTGGGCTCTACTATTCTAGACACCAATCAGACAGATAATTTTTATTGGTTGACCTTAAATATTGAATTAGATCGCATAGACCATTTGGGCTCTGATATCATTGTTACATCAGACCCAGTTGGCAGTGGGTGAAATCAAAAATCCCTATTTGGATCTTAATGGGTCTATGAGATTAACTAGTTAACATTAGATCTAGTCTAGTTATTTAATAAATAATATTTTATTTTTATTTAATTAATCTTTAATAATAAAATATATTTGGTGTGTATTTATGAATATATGTGTATATTCATACATAGATGTTGTTATCCAGTCTTGTGACCAAACCATATTCAGATGAATCAAATTGGTCAAGCAGAAGAATAACCAAGCGGAAATCTAGAGCAATAGCATCCAAGCTCAGATGTCAAGTGAGACCAAGAGTAAAGTTATAAACTTGCCAAGAACCTTCAAGAGAAGCCTAAACATCAACTCACTAAGCACCAAGCCAAGTCCAAGAATTAAGTAAAGCTATGGAACTTGTCCAAATCCATCTCAAAGTTCATGCCATGGATGAGCTTAGCAATTATTAATCAATATACATCATCGAAGATGGTTCATTCGCTACTCTTGACCCAAATGATCGATGGACAAGTCAAGTGCTTTTGTCCAACCTCCGAACTAAGGAATTCACTCAAGTTCATGCTCATAATAATGCAATCAAATGTCGAAGATAAAGATACAGGTTAACCAAACGTCCATAAGGGACCAAAGAAAGATCATAGAGCAATCTTATGGATCGGTTCTGGTCCATGGGGCATGCTTCGGTACTGATCCCTGAACATTGATGAGTTGGCCACGATCTTTTGAGAGTGGCTCCTTTAAGACATCGGGAACGTGGGCAAGAATGTGGTGGAGAGAATTCCATCGATCTTCGGCTATAAATAGAGGAGGATGGGCATTGTTTAAGGGACTATTTGGCTTCTTTGACAAATTTATGTACATTCTTTGTAATCTCAAAGACCATCACTGATCCATAGCTACTGATCCATAAGATCGACTTTGTAAAACTCAGCAGAAACATAAACAAAGTTCAAGTGGACGTATGCCTTTGATTAGCTGAACCACTATAATTTTTTGTGTTCTCTTTTTCCTCGTTTTCAATTTGTTTTCTTCATTTTATTCTCTTATGTTAATCTTTAGATGTTGTGCCAACTTTTGGCGTAAACAGATGTGATGACAAACAGATGGATATACAATATAATATCAAATTATAACGTATATAAACATGGTTTAATGTACACATGTATAAATATTGGGATTTATATCAATTATGTATATATCAAGCATTTAAATATACACACACACACATATATACATATACTTATACATATACACACACATATATATATATATAGTCCCGAAAATTTATATTTATAAAATAAAACTAGACTTTGTAAAATATCTTACACAATTCGACTAAGTCAACGTTTTAAGATTCAAATTTAAATCAAATATATTAATTTTGAATAGGTAAATATATATTCAAATTTAAATTTTAGATCCAAGTTAATACACTGATTTAAATATATAAAATATCTTTAGTTGACTAAGTTTTAATTATATATATATATATAAAGTTAAATATACATAATTGAAAACATTTTCTTTATTTTAAAAGATATTTTATATTAAAATATTTTGAATATGTATATATAATATACTTCCGACTAATTTTTTTCTTAAATAGAGTGGCCGAGAGAAAATTTTAATTTAATAAATATATAAATATATATTAATCTTAATTTGAAAGTAATATAATTGATTATAATATACAATATATATAAATATATATTATACATATATATATATATATAATATCTTTCGACTTAAAAAGGAATATCTTTGAACAAAATCGGCTTAGAGCCATTTAGATTTAATAAATAAATATACTAATTTTAAATAAGAGATTAATGTATTTTACTATTTAAAATGATTATAATAGATAAATAATTATTCAAAAATAGTTTTCATGTTCGATTTTTTTTACATAATATAAATTTAAATAAGACCGAAACCAAAGATTTTTTTTGCAATTTAAGTTATTGGATTTAGTCTAATTAAAAAAATTGTTAAATTACTAAATTGTTAAAAGTTATTTTAAATTACAATATGGCAATAATATAAATATAAATGGTGATAATGAGCATACAATTTTTTTATATATAAATTATAATAATATCTGGATGGAGATGAAGCCTGTTTGACACACCTTGATCTATATAGTCTCCTAGATATCCAAAACCGCTTCTCGAAGTTGCAACCTACTGCTTATAACCATGTGATTTGTATTCAAATGATGAAGAGGGGAGGGTAGGCTCAATTATGGAGGCTTGAGATGGTATTGTTTAAGAGTGGAACCAAAAAAATGAATGAATTGTACTCATAAAGGTAGATAAGGAGATACCTAAACATATATATACCCACTTTTATTTCATCTACTCATACCAATTCAATCTCCACTCCTTTACCAAGCATGGCCGACCTACTAAGATAATGTGGCAATCCACATCATTTTACAATTTATTTTATATATTTAACTAATTAAATACAAACTGATATCATATATCGATGCATGCACACATAACAATTATATATATACACATAAGTAATTACTAGAACCACCTAAAAATTTCTAAGAGCTACCTTATTTACTATAAGCACCCCCAAATACCAAAGATACTCATAATTAATATTTCTTTAGATATTAATTAATTTAAAATTTAACTAATTAAATCGGGCGGTATTTCGAAGATTAAACAGATTTAGTTACGTGACTCGCATGTGTGAGTTCACTCAATGATTAATATTAAACAATTTAAATATTAATATTCACACGTCGCCTTAGCCAATGATACGAAGGTTTGGCTGAATTCATCGCTTAAGGATATTTACCGATAAAACCCATTTTATATATTTTATAAATGATACATTTTTAATAACGATAATTTACGCACATTCTCTTCGACAACACTATATCACTTTAGGATATATGGAATTTGGTATTGGACAAATTACCACATCATCCACATTCAATATGGTTAGTCCATAAACACAGTTCTTCGTTCAGTAATAGCAATTATTATTGACTGTTTTACTCTTTTTAGGGATTTTGTCTCTGAGTTGACTACATTTGACCATGTTTCTAACCTCGTACAACTGAGAAGACAAATTATCCATTGAATGGTGTTTCACTTCCGATGCTTCAACGTAAACCCAATTATAGTCATTTGATATTCGTCATGCCACAGTTTAACTATAATCAAAGTGGAGTATCCATATTGAAGTTCAAAAATATTCTTAAGTTGAGAGAACTATGTATCATCGTTACATTGAGATTCCTTTCTTGACCTAGTAGTTATCAACCAACATGAAACTCTCAGATGAGTCATTCCATAGTTATCCAATAACTACAAGTACGTAATCCCATAGTGCCCCCAATAACCATGAGTAATACGCAGCATAACATTTGGAGAGCATTACACACTCTGATCTCAATGGATGTATTGATATCCTTTCTTGAAACATCATGATAATGAATATTTAAACAGAATGTTATTTTATATTGTGATAACTTCTCATAATTGCAACTATTTTAAATTATTATCACATAAAATATTATTTAAGGATTTTCATATTAATATATTTTAAATTAATTACTTAATTAATTATACCATAATATAAAAAAGTATATAATAGAAATCAAACACCTTTATTACGAATAAGATTTATTACAAAGTTAGATAATTTATAATAAAGTATATAATTGCTCCTAGGGCTGTAGAGCATACCTCTAACTCAAAGAGTTGAGGATAGGCCATGTAGAGAGGAGAGAGGATGCTTTTCTTTCTAGTGGATATTGAAAAAGAACTTGCCTAGCTTAGTAAGAGATGGGGATTCTCACTCGTTGGACCATGTAAATAAACAGCTATTTGTAGTATTAATAAGTTTGCATATGTCTATGGAGGCATTGAAAAGTTCCGCATCTACCGCTTTATATTCATTTTTATATCTTTTCCCCAAAATCTCATGAAACTGAATAGGTTAGTCTTATGGAATGATTACGAACTCTTCACAATTATTCCACAAGGCTAGTCTTTTAGGGCTTGTAAAAGGGCCATAAATATTGGAGAAGACATACAATGTGTCGCTAGGAATGTAAGTGTAAGTTAGGATACATGCAAAATTTTGGGGTCCTTGAGCACTAGAATAAGCCGCCATTTGGACTCATACCAGCCAATCAAGATGCTAGCTTTGCTACCTACTGGGTCTAACGAGTATTCCCAACATGTGAAGAAGACTATGCCCAGTAAGCGGCAAGTAGACGGATCCAGACAAGACAATTTTGACTCTTGTATGAAAAATATGTCTATAAGAAGGTGTTTAATTAAGCTTTTTTATAAGTTCACATTTATATAGACATCCTACCCCTCTTAGATTACATAGCTTTTATGGTAGCTACTTCGGAAGAAGATAAACAAACGCTAGGGGAATTCGTCGATGAGATTAAACCAGAGGTATTTTGAGAATCAAGTAGGCAAGGCACAAGAACATTACCTTCGAGTAGATGGCCACCGCTCCTCGAGAGAAGCCGCCCAGTCCTCTTGATGGTTGAAATTGCATTAGGAGCAACATTTTGCTCAGGCGACAGAGGAGGAGTGTTAAACAACTGCAACTGAAGGTTGGTTTCAACATTCGTCATGAATTGATTATCTCACAGCGCACCTAGTCTCGTTTGGTAATCAAGATCCATATACTGCTCCAAGTATAAGTCTCGTTGATGACCTAATTGCATTTGGATATAGGTCATGTTTGTCTAAGTCAATAGGATACCGATACTTTCTCTCCTCTAGCTATCTCCATTTGTTTCTCTTGCATGTCGGCTTCTTCATGCATGACATCAGAAACAAAGTTGAGAGGCGGTGTAGGGAAGTATACGTATATCTCCATCCCCTTATGGTCAAATAAGTAAATTACTCTCTTTTGTAAAGCCAGTTTGTAACTTCCCTAGCAGGAGCTCGGAAGGAGCCAAAAGTGGATGCTTATGGGTCCAGTGGTCAAAGTGTATCTTAAAGAAGCTCCTTCAACTATTATGACAAGGTTATTAGGGACCTGGGATGATTTATTTAACCCGATTTTGATTAAGGTGTATCTCTGTTCAAATCTCACCTAATCACAACGATCCACTCTATGTAATCTCCAAAAGGTAACATAAGTTTTATTAGCTCAGAGTTAATCCCGAGTGATCTTCGCAGTCCTCGCATGCAAATTCAACTTGGTTCAGAGAGATCTCGTCAGTAGTTGTCTCCTGGAGGTTCCACTGGCTAGCAAAGATGATTCCATTCTCCTAATAAAAGAGTCCATCCTTGATGGCAACCTCCAGCAGTTATTACACTAGAAATGGTGTTCCATGCAGTGTTGGAGGTCAGTGGTTGATGAAAGACCACTTGTAACGACCTGCAAATTTATCAATTTGATAAATTATACTTATTTTTAAATATTCAAATATAAGGTTCTTAACATAAATTATGATGCCTTGCATAATAAATAATAATGGTAATTTTATTTTGAATAAGCATTTACAAAAATATATACATTGGGAAAAAATATCGATAAAATGGTCGAAAACTATTTTATCAATAAACAACTCTATAATTATCAAAAGTCGCACACGGAGCTGGATACATACACTTATTTATCCATATAAACAAGAATATGAAATAAAATTATTTATTTTATTTTTGGTTATTTTTGGGAATAAAATGTATATATGACATCATCAATAATGACATCATATTTAATAATTGATTTATGAATTTAAATTGAGATTTAATGATTTAATAAATATTATAATTATTCCAATAATTGTTTTTAAATGATAATAATTCATTTTAATTAGTTATGAAGTGATAATAAATCATTTATAATAGTTTTATAAAGATATATATTGATTTGAAATTATAAAGAAATTTCGTATCGCTTTATCGATATCTGCACTTTTTGCAAACAATTGTTTAATATTGATTTGTATGACTTTATAATTCAAATTTGATCATTTTAATTCATTAAAAATGATAATAAATTAGTTTTCAAATTTGTTTACATTTATATGTAAATTAATTTATAAGTAAAAATATGACAAGGAATCAGCTTCCCAATTTTCAATGGTTTAACGAACAAAAGTTGTTCAAAGTTGTTGCAACCTTATTTATATGCCTTGTGCACATATATAACATACACATGCACACCTTAGCATATACATGAACACATATATACATTCAAATATACATATACACTTATATGTATATATTACAAAAATCTAAGATCTTTACACACTTAAAAAGCAATCTTCACTTCACTCTTTCACACATCAACTCACCACATGGCTACACACGGGGGGGGGGGGAGGGGGGGGGAGGGGGGGAGAGGGGGGGGAGGGTATTCGGCCGTGCGTAGTGATGGAGGAGGAGGGTGTGGCAGTGATGAAATGGTGATGTATATGCACATAAATATCATGATATTTTAGTTCACATTTTTTCCTATAAATACCACCCTCCATCTTCACTTCATTTGTTCATAAATTCCTAAGCTTCTTCATCTCTTTATACTCCTCTTTAGTGGCTTCCTACCTTAGGAAAATTATGACGAAAAATTAGCAAATAATAAATAAATTTATATAAATATATATACATTAGCAATCCACTTCAAAGCAAGCTCAAACCGCTCCTTTCCTCTCTCATAACCCATTGCCACCACCTCCTAGCACTAAGTCCGAGCCCATCTCCATTTGCAAGCTTAAGCCAAGCCCATTCAAAGATCCAAGGATCGATTTCATAGGCTTTGATTTGATCATAGCGAAGCTATAACGAATTTTCATAAAGTTAGAAACCAATGAAGGCGATAAACTCTATTTATATTATGATATATTGGATGGTATATATATTTGGTTATGCTTGGTTGTGATGATTGTGAACCATGTTTGGATATGATAAAATGTTTGTTTGGATGTGTAAATGATTCACGTTTAATACACGTCGAATATCATAAAGGAAATCACATTCCTTTAATAAATGAAATGGTGTATATGAGATTGTTAAACTACTTTAAAATGGTTTAAAATGGATTATAAATGTTTTATAAACGATGAAACCTAATTTGGTGAAGTTCTAACAAGTTATGAAAATTGATTCAAAAATAGGCACGTCGCGTAACGGCAGTTTGTGATTTCGCGCCATAAAAGTTTAAATCCATTTATACGATGGATTCAGAGTTGGAATTCTTCGTAATAAAATTTTTCCAAACTCTTATAATCATAGTTTTCAAACAAAAGAGAAAGATCGAGATTTTGCTTAATAGACTTTGAAATATGAGCAAAACATTTTTTCAAAATAGTCGCGGTTTGGCAGTTCGAAAACCAAAGCGATAAATTCTTTAAAAAGATATTTTTAATTATTTAAAAATATGGAATAATTCTATAAATACTTCAAAAATATTCTAAAAGAGATTTGAGTTATAAAAATGGATTTCTAAATGATCAAAAAGTTGTTTTGATCAAATAAGCCTTAAAAGCACTATTCGCATCACTTTAATATTTTAAAGATGATTTGAAGGTTTTATACTTTATTTTAAAAACATTAAATAAATGATTTAAAGAAAAGCTGTTATAATTAAGTGATTTAATCTTGGCTCTAAAAGCCGATGAGTATACTGGATTTTTCTATTCTTGAGATCTAGATGTGAGGTGCTTAAACTAAGGAGATGTTCAGAAGCAACCAGTTCCCTGGCTCACCTGGACTCTTTCCTGGGCGAGGAATTGATAAGGTCAAAAATGTTAGGAATGAGGCAAGTGTAAAAGATTCAAATTTAATTTAATACAACTTGGATTGTATAGAAATAATCTTCTTATACTTGGTATTAAATTCCGAGGAGGGAACCCATACTATTTGTATGAATTTAAAAGGTGATTTAACCGTTATTCGACGGATAGTAAAGGTTGAATATGAAAATTAATGTTGAGTAGAATTAGTATAATTCCTATCTTCCCATTTTACTCAATAAGGTTTTACACTGTGGTTTATGAGAAATGGTTTTGATTTGGTATTTCTGAAGTTAAAGAGAGATTTAATGATTCCATATATACTGGAAAAGAATATGATTTAAAGATTTATATATCTAAAAGAGATATTTTATTTGATAAAAGATATTAATGAATGAAATGATAATCACCCTCAAAGTTAACATCTTTTATCGGTGATTGGTTCGAAGGAACCATGATCGGATTTGGGCGATTCCTATCCGAAAACCACTTTGAACTAATATACGCGTTCGAATTGAAGACATGGGATGATAATAAATGGAACGAAGGGCTGCTTGTCACTGACTCCCGGGGGAAATTTCCCATATCATATATATGTGGAAGTAGTATCTTCTTTTGATCTTCAATGCAAGGGTTGCTCGCTACTAATCTTAGGGGCGATTCCTGACAGGATGTAGTAGGAGAGTTCGTTCGATTTGTGTTGTTCTTGGACAACTTGAATGGAAAAATGTCCGACATTGCATTTTTGAAATGCACGTGTGAGGAATGTGGATTACGGATCTTAAGGCTAGGAATAACACTAGAGGGGGGGTGGGGGGTGAATAGTGTTTTTAAGAAATTACTAAATCTTTTTGAGTTTATGTTAATTTGAACACAAATGCATGCAATATTCAGACACAGATATAATCACAGAAACAAACACAGATGCAGAAATAAAGTAAATTCAGTAAAGGAAAGAACACACCGGATTTTATACTGGTTCGGGGTTACCCTACAACCAGTCCCGCACAACTAAGTACGGATTTCCTTTCAAAAGAAATTCAACAATTACAACCCTCGGTTTCAAGGCTACGAGGTACACCCTCCAGAATCACAATCCTCTGGGTAGAGATACTTGATTTCTGGGGCAACAAGTTCACCCAATTGATTTCCAAGGCTACAATCACACCTTTTCTTGCTTGATTGATTTCCAAGGCTACAATCATACCTTTTCTCGCTATATAGATTACAAAGAAGCCTATAACTCTAAATAGCACTTAGATCTTGTTGAGATAATGATAGAGAATCAAACCAGAGATAATCTAGTTAGATTCAATGTTGATTTCGGCAGAGTAATGATAGGATTTTGAATAAGAAAATGTGGAAGAAGAAGAGAAGTGAAAAACCAGAAAAACTGATGTTAAATTCGTTGAAACTAACCCCTATTAATAGAAGAACAACAGTCATGTCCATTCGTGAAAGGTTATGGCGAATAGACACTTCTTTTGAAATTCAAATTTTGAATCTAAATGACACTATGTCGACATGGGGTACTAGGGCATGTCGACATCCCAAGGGAAATTTTGATGTTTTGTTTTTCTTTGAAAATAACCTTTATCTTATATTAAAACTATTTTAAACTTTATAAATATACTTGACTATAGATAAAATATATAGATAAATATAGAGAATAATATATATAAAATTTTACTATAATTTTATATTTAAATCTAAGTATAAATATATTATAATTAAAAGATAGTTTAAAACAACCGAAATTTAAAAACAAGAATATTTAAGGCTAAAACATCATTTTGAAAATCATTTGAAAAGATAATTTTTAAGGCTAAAACATTTTGAAAAACAATTTTGAAAATCATTCTGAAGTAGTTTTGAAAATCATTTTGAAGTAGTTTTGCAAGCTTCTTCCTGCAGAATATCTCATCATGACAGGACTCGAGAACTTGTACAAAACCAGGATGTTTGTGGGTTTGTAAGCCACTTGTCGTAGGTTTGTAAGCTACTTGTTGTGGGTTTTAAGCCACTAAAAAGGGAGAAATGGGTTCCATCCCAAAAGAAAAATGGAGTGAAGATTTCAGCGCTTTTGTGAAGTTTTAACATAATTCTAGACTCAATACTTATCTTGAAATCTTGAAATCTTGATAATCTTGATACTCATGAGTCTTCAATCTTGATATCTTGAATCTCTATACTGTACAGTCTTCATTCTTGGTACCTGCATGGTTAAATCCTGCATATACATATATATCTAAACTATAATGTTAGTATTTATATTTTATAATCTTATTCTAAGGTTGTTGTCATCAAAACCATCAACTCATGGACTAACAATCTCCCCCTTTTTGATGATGACAACCTTTGTTTATAAAATATTACTTCTATCCTATTGACTCCCCCTAAATCTAATAACTCCCCCTTAATCTATGCCTAACTCTCCTATTTTATATTTCTCCCCCTTTGTCATCAACAAAAAAAAAACTCTAAACTATACAACTCCAAACTATATAGTTCTTACTCTAATATTCTATATGATGATAGTGTTACCATCAATACTTACTTGTAAACCTAAAACTTAGTCCTAAATTACAAACTCTCCTAACTAAGAATCTATATAATAATACTTTTAATAGAACATACATAAGAACACACATTATTTATTAATTATATATTTGTTTATATTTACATTTTTCGTAGAGATTGTAACAAAAAACAACAAATAGAAAAGAAAGACAAGAAACTAATGTGAGTCTTTGAACATAGGAGATCTATGAACCGAACAATTTGGATAGTGGAAACAGAAATTTCCACGTTGTTCGACAAGATTTCCATCTTTGTCAAAGCACACTTCGCCAACACAAACGACTTTGTCGTTATCTTCCGCAATCTCTTCTTCCATTGGTTCTTCTTCACTTTCCTCTTGATCATGATCTCCTGAAGAGTCGTCGTCAATCATGATTGGGTTAGCATGATTATCCATAAGAAATTTTTGCAAATTCCTAAGGATTTTGCCTTGCCTCTCTTGTTCTTTGGCCATTCGAAGTTGCATCACTTGGATTTCAGTCATTAACTGAAGGGTATCTTTCAGAGAATCCTCTATTTTCGTTACACGAGCGAGCGTTGATTGTTGACACAGACCAGAAGTAGGCAATGGGAACAAAAAAGTTGATTTTAAGTATGATTTGGATGAGGAGGCCATTGATAAATTGATCTCAGAAAAAAAAACAGAAAGAGAACAGAGAGAATGAAGAAAATTTCGAAATAGGAGAAATTTATAACCACTTATTTGAATTTTGGTGGGAAAGAAAATTTAAAATTTAAAAATTATATGTCGACATGGGTCTAGGAGGGATGTCGACATGGTTCTTGAATTTTTACCTATTTAATTTATTTTGAATTAATTTTGAATTATACTTTATTATTTATATTTTATATTTCAGTTAATGAACAAATACCTAATTCTCTTCTTAATTTAGTAAATGTAGATTCATTTAAGGGTTTTGTTAAGATATCAGCAATTTGATTTTCATAATTGATATAGTCGAGAGTAATTACTTCTCTACTTATATTATCTATGAGAAAATGGTGTTTGATATCAATATGTTTAGTTCGAGCATGTTGAGAAGTATTTTTGGATAAATTTATTGCACTAGTATTATCATAATAAATTGGTGATTTTGAGATATTTAAACCAAAATCTTTTAAAGTTTGTTGCATATATATTACTTGAGAACAAGACAAAGCAGCCGAAATATACTCTGCTTCAGTTGTTGATAGAGATACTGTCTTTTGCTTTTTACTAAACCAGGAAATCAGAGAATTCCCTAAAAAGTGACAAGTTCCACTTGTACTTTTTCGGTCTGATTTACAACCAGCATAATCAGCATCACGGTAAGATATTAAGTCAAACGAATCATTTTTAGGATAAAATAAGCCATAATCAAAGGTGTGTTTAACATATCTTATAATACGTTTTACAGCTTTTAAGTGAGTTTCTTTAGGTTGGGATTGATACCTTGCACAGAGACAGACACTATGCATGATATCAGGTCTACTCGCAGTGATATAGAGTAGTGATCCAATCATTCCTCTATATAATTTTTGATCTACATCTTTCGAGAGATCTTCTTTACTATGGTACTCATTGGTTGCCATGGGAGTGGGTTTTCCACTCGCAGTAGTCAAACCAAATTTACTAACTAGGTCTTTAGCATATTTTTCTTGACTAATAAAGATACCATTATCTAATTGTTTTATTTGTAATCCTAAAAAGAAGTTTAATTCACCCATATGACTCATCTCAAACTCTTTTGTCATTATTTCAGAAAATTCTTTATTCATTTCAAAATTAGTTGATCCAAAAATGATATCATCTACGTAGACTTGTACTAGTTGAATATCATTTTTATTTCTTTTAATAAAAAGAGTATTATCTACTTTACTTATTTCAAAATTTGATTGTAACAAGTAAGATCTTAGTCTATCATATCAGGCTCTAGGAGCTTGCTTTAGACCATATAGAGCTTTCTTAAGTTTGTAAACATGATTTGGAAATTTATCATTTTCAAAAAGTGGTGGTTGTTTAACAAATACTTCTTCGTTTACAAAACCATTTAAAAATGCACTTTTAACATCCATTTGAAATAATTTGAAATTATTATGATTTGCGAAAGCAAGTAGAATCCTAATAGCTTCTAATCTTGCTACGGGGGCAAAGGTTTCATCAAAATCTATTCCTTCTTCTTGACAATAACCTTGAGCGACTAACCGAGCTTTATTTCTAACAACCTCTCCTTGTTCATTCATTTTTTTATAAACCCATTTAGTACCAATTATCGTTTTATTTTTAAGTCTAGGAACAAGTTCCCAAACATCATTTCTAGTGAATTGATTTAATTCTTCTTGCATAGCCAAAATCCATGAATCATCAATTGATGCTTCTTCCGGATTTTTGGGTTCAATAGTTGATATAAAAGCTACATTACTCATTTGACTTAGTTGGTTTCTATTTTTAACAACAGATTGCATATCTCCAAGTATATTTTCTATAGGGTGATCTTTTAAAAGTTTAATCCTTTTATTAGGATGATTTAATTCATTATTAGTTTCAGTTGACTCTTGGTTTTGAATGATTAAATCCACTTCATCATTTATTTCTTCAAATTTTTTGAAATTTTCATCAAATGAAACATGCATTGTTTCTTCGATGGTATTAGTTCTTAAATTAAATACTCTATATGCTTTACTTCTATTAGAGTATCCGATAAAGATACCTTTGTCGGATTTAGGATCAAATTTATCTAAGTTATCTTTTGTATTTAAAATAAAACATTTACTTCCAAAAATTCTAAAATAAGATACCTTAGGTTTCTTTGAGAAAATAAGTTCATAAGATGTCTTATCAGTTAAAGGTCTAATTAAAATTCTATTTAAAATACAACAGGCAGTAGCAACTGGTTCTGCCCAAAAGTACTTTGGTAAATTACTATTAGAAAGCATAGTTCTCGCACACTCTTGAATCGTCCTATTTTTACATTCTACTACTCCATTTTGTTGTGGAGTTCTTGGAAATGAAAAATTGTGAATTATTCCCTTTTTATTGCAGAATTCTTCAAACTTTTCATTTTCAAATTCACCACCGTGATCACTACGGATGGTTATAATTTTTTGAGAAAATTGATTTTGAACCCTTTTTGAAAAATTCTTAAAACATTCAAATGTATCACTTTTATGTTTCAAAAATATTTTCCATGTAAATCTAGAATAATCATCTACAATTACAAAAACATATTTACTATGATTTAATGACTGAATTTGAGATGGACCAAATAAATCAAGATGAAGTAATTCAAGAGGTTTTTAAGTTGAAATCAAATCTTTTAATTTAAAGGAACCTCTTCTAAGTTTTCCTAGTTGACATGCATCACATAGACTATCTACTTTAAAATTCATTTTAGGGAGGCCTCTTACTAGATCATGTTTTGACAGTCTAGATAAGAGTTTGAAATTCAAATGTCCAAATCTCTTATGCCAAATCCAAGGGTCACTTGTATTTGCCAAAAGACACAAGTTATCATTTGAAATTTTCATACTAAGAATATAAATATTCTTTTTCCTAATTCCCTCAAATATTATGGTTGAATTATTATCTTCAATGTGATACTTATCTTTTTCAAATTTAATTTTATATCCTTTATCGCATAGTTGACTTATACTTAGCAGATTGTGTTTCAGATTCTTAACTAGCAAAACATTAGTAATAATAGGAGTTTTATAGTTACCGACTTTGCCGATGCCGATCACATAACCTTTTGAATTGTCTCCAAAGTTAACCAGTCCTCCGTCTTTGTATATTATATCATTCAGCATATCTGGATTCCCAGTCATGTGTCTAGAACATCCACTATCGAGTATCCATTTGTTCTTTTTGATCTACACAGTTTGTTTGTTCTGAATTGATTCCTCAATTCCCATAAAGCATGATTCCTGCACATCAAACAATCTTAGTAGACAACTTGTATTTGAATATTGATTATATGCAGACTCAAGAGACAATGATGATCTGAATATTTCTAAACATGGATTAACAAATTTCTTAAACATAGCCATTTTAAAAAAAACTTTTTCAAAAATCAAATTATGAAACTTTTGAAAACCTTGCTCTGATACCAAATGCGAGGAATGCGGATTACGGATCTAAAGGCTAGGAATAACACTAGAGGGGGTGGGGGGTGAATAGTGTTTTTAAGAAATTACTAAATCTTTTTGAGTTTATGTTAATTTGAACACAAATGTATGCAATATTCAGACACAGATATAATCACAGAAACAAACACAGATGTAGAAATAAAGTAAATACAGTAAAGGAAAGAACACACCGGATTTTATACTGGTTCGGGGTTACCCTAAATCCAGTCCCGCACAACTAAGTACGGATTTCCTTTCAAAAGAAATTCAACAATTACAACCCTCGGTTTCAAGGCTACGAGGTACACCCTCCAGATTCACAATCCTCTAGGTAGAGATACTTGATTTCCGGGGCAACAAGTTCACCCAATTGATTTCCAAGGCTACAATCACACCTTTTCTCGCTTGATTGATTTCCAAGGCTACAATCACACCTTTTCTCGCTAGATAGATTACAAAGAAGCCTATAACTTTGAATAGCACTTAGATCTTGTTGAGATAATGATAGAGAATCAAACCAGAGATAATCTAGTTAGATTCAATGTTGATTTCGGCAGAGTAATGATAGGATTTTGAATAAGAAAATGTGGAAGAAGAAGAGAAGTGAAAAACCAGAAAAACTGATGTTAAATTCGTTGAAACTAACCCCTATTTATAGAAGAACAACAGTCACGTCCATTCGTGAAAGGTTATGGCGAATAGACACTTCTTTTGAAATTCAAATTTTGAATCTAACTGACACTATGTTGACATGGGGTACTAAGGCATGTCGACATCCCAAAGGAAATTTTGATGTTTTGTTTTTCTTTGAAAATAACCTTTATCTTATATTAAAACTATTTTAAACTTTATAAATATACTTGACTATAGATAAAATATATAGATAAATATAGAGAATAATATATATAAAATTTTACTATAATTTTATATTTAATCTAAGTATAAATATATTATAATTAAAAGATAGTTTAAAACAACCGAAGTTTAAAAACAAGAATATTTAAGGCTAAAACATCTTTTTGAAAATCATTTGAAAAGATAATTTTTAAGGCTTAAACATTTTGAAAAACAATTTTGAAAATCATTCTGAAGTAGTTTTGAAAATCATTTTGAAGTAGTTTTGCAAGCTTCTTCCTGCAGAATATCTCATCATGACAGGACTCGAGAACTTGTACAAAGCCAGGATGTTCGTGGGTTTGTAAGCCACTTGTCGTAGGTTTGTCAGCTTCTTGTCGTGGGTTTGTAAGCCACTAAAATGGTAGAAATGGGTTCCATCCCAAAAGAAAAATGGAGTGAAGATTTCAGTGTTATTGTGAAGTTTTAACATAATTCTAGACTCAATACTTATCTTGAAATCTTGAACTCTTGATAATCTTGATACTCATGAGTCTTCAATCTTGATATCTTGAATCTCTATACTGTACAGTCTTCATTCTTGGTACCTGCATGGTTAAATCCTGCATATACATATATCTAAACTATAATGTTAGTATTTATATTTTATAATCTTATTCTAAGGTTGTTATCATCAAAACCATCAACTCATGGACTAACAGCACGTACATTGATTTTTACAAATGTACATCTGTTTGGTAGTGGACGAGAAAGCTCTACAATACTTAACACCCTTCTCCGAGACGTATGAGCTCGAAAGTTGTAAATTTGTGGAAATAAATAGTGTATTATGGAATTGGCAATATGGCATTCAAAGTGGAATGTGCTATGTAAAAGGTAATCATTACCTCGAGCCATATCATCTGGTAATGACAAAAACATGGTACATGCGGCAGGGCTATGTGGGTCGCACCCATTAGGATATGGTCATCACATTTCTAGATCACCCTCTATATATTGGTATGTTGTCTATGCTATGAGAGCTCTCAGATAGATCGGGAATGGCCAAGTGTGGTGTCATATTTAGTACTATCTACGCTAAAGATAGGCCGATTCTGTGTTGGTAGAGGACCATCTGTTGGTGCCTCAGTGCAATTTTCTAGAGATGTACTATCGGAAGGTAGTCCCTTACCTTGTCATTGTATGGAATCTACTCTCCAATACGATCCTTTACGGTTTTAGTTGTTGAACATAGTATGTTGGAATTTAATAATGTAAAAGTTTCGTCTAGGATTGTATATATTTATTTAAAAGAAATTTCAAAGAATAGCATTATAGATAATATCCCTGATTTTGCATAGCAAATATTTTGGTTATCATAAGGTGAAAACCCGTTCCGTGTTTATGTACGGCGTGGTCTTATAAGATACCCTTTGTTTTCCAATACCTGTATTTTTTAGTTTCTCACACCAGTCCCATGACTGACCCGGAGTTTATTTTCTTTTCTCTTAAACTGTGGGTGCTTTATTTTTCCGGCCCGCCAAGTAATCGGGTTTAACTTAGAGCATTGTGATGGAGCTTGAAGTCTGGAGTTGAAGATGTTCCTGTAGATAGTTCTCCATTTCCATTCCCGCTGCATTAGTTTACTGATTGTATTCAGCATTTATAAAGACAAATATTTATAACTTTCCAGGCTGATTTATAAGATAGACTCTGATAAATGTATTTAAAATTTCTGCTTTAAAGATATATATATAGTGAAATAATATATGTTATTCCATTCGTGTAAGATTCTGTTCTGTCTTTATTTTCTTCTTTTCCTTAATGATCGAGTTTTCTGGCACTTGTATTTGGGGCACGTGAATACCGAGGATGTATTAGTGTCATTTTCTAAGGGTCGAAAATCCCGTTCATCACATTTGGTATCAGAGCTTAAGTTGAGCAAACACCTGCGCCTGATAGGGGTAAAGTCTCAGATAGGGTTAGTAATACCCTAGAACGAGTAGCTTATTAGAGATAGAGTTAGTAACACCCTAGAATGAGTTGATAGTATATTATATAAGAGCACGTATTTGTTAATGATATACAAATGAACATTTTTTAGAAAAATATGGTAAATGAAATAATTTTATCTACAATTATATTTTGAATATAAAGAATATATTTTGAAAAAATATATAGTTAGATATGTTATAACTTGAATGATAGTTTGAAATCAAGATTAATAAAATCTAAGTATAAACATCTTATGATTAGAATTTCACAGTTTGACTATAAGTTGTTTAATAAGAACACTAAGAAGATTAAGAGTAATACTTTGGAAAATGATTTGGATAATGATAACTTTTATCCAAAAAGGTTTCTTGGGAAGAGAATTTTCAAAGGATTTTATTTGAAATATTCTAAGTATTGGTTTGGGAGAAATAATATCATGTCCTCAACAAACTATCACCCTCAAAATTGTACAGTTAAAAAATGGATTTATGTTGGGATAAACTTAGATTTATAACCTAACATTAGATTTAGTTAAGGCAATTAAAATGCTTAGTATCTAAATGTTTGTTGTTGATAATTGTAGAAACCCTCAAGCTATTGGAGAAAGTATTGGAAGGGAGAGACCTTAAGAGCAAATTGGGGTGAGAAGAATAATCTAATCATTCTTTCAAGTGATAAGGAAGAACCCGGGAAATGGCCACTTAGCAATATTATGCCCATTATTAAAGGAGAATTAGATCCATACACCCAACTATATAAAAATGGTTACCCTATGGCCAAAATGCCTATATTTCCCCTAACTCCAACACTTATTATAGTGTCTAGTGACGAAGAGACCCCTTAGGCCTCGGAAGGAATGTGGATCGCTGACCTAGTAAGTTCAGAACTCGAACCGGAAGAAGAAATTCCTTAGGAGGAGCCGATGGAAGAAGAATCTAAACCTACAGAGGACCCGAACACTATGATATCCCATGAAGCAAATAACAACAGTAGAGATAGTAATGTCATATGGGAGATGGAAGGTGACCATATTATTTGGCGCGAGGATTCGTCAGACTCCCCTATTTATTGGGACATATGGAGGACGAAGAGGAAGAATTTGTGGATCCATAGGAAGAATTTTAGGATCCCAAGGAAGAAAAAGTGCAAGGTTTAGAAGAACTAGAAGAAGGAGTAATTACACAAGAAATGCCAGTCGGACTTGGGCACATGCCATGGAACCAGCTCTGGCAACCATATAAAGTGGATGTGATACCACAGATTGAGGATGGAAACGAAGCTGATAACGAACAAGATGATAGTGATGACGATGGAGAAGTCTTGTTTGATTTTGGATACGAAAATGGACCGTCAGCATCAGACTCAGAGGGGTGATTATGATTGGAAGATTTGGAAACACCTATCTAGTATTAATATTATGTAGTAGCACATATATGTAAGGCTTGTAAGGTAGTTATGTTTGTATCAATATTATGAAAATCCTAGTAGGTTTAAAAGGATTTAAGAATGTTTAAGTATGTAATGAAAAATGATGTGTGAATGTAAAATATTAAGCATGTATAATATAATTATGTCCTTTGTTTATGACTTTGTTCAAATGTAAATACACAAATCACTTCAGAAAATTTCATAAGAATAAAGCTATATCTTTATGAAATGTTTTAAAACTTAAACGAAGAGTTTCTAAATATTTTGGAAAAGATAAAAAGTATATGCATTTTACACGAATTATTTCGTAACACAAATTTGGCCTAAAGATTTGAATATAGGATTTTGATATTTGAAAAGGATTTATCACTCGATGCTTTAGGGCAAACATTGATGAGGATTTGTAGTCGGATCCATACATTTTCTACCATAGTTGAGAGCTATGCAAGGAAAATAGAAGTTTCTAAGTCTGATCAAAGTCCACGCTAGAGAATCAAAGGATCAATACTAGTCGGAAGCAAAGTGATATATTCGTATTAAAAGATCGAATAGGATAATGTATATGAATAGTATGTGAGCACCACTCGAATTTATTTTTAAAATTTATAATTTTTTTGAATAAGTACTATCGGTTTTCGCACTGCAATTTCGAGAATGAAATTCTTTTAAGGGGGAGTATGTAACGACCCACAAATTTATCAATTTGATAAATTATATTTATTTTTAAATATTCAAATATAAGGTTCTTAACATAGATTATGATGTCTTGAATAATAAATAATAATGGTAATCTTATTTTGAATAAGTATTTCCAAAAATATATACTTTAAGAAAAGTGGAAAATATGCATAAGGACAAACTTTGAAAAAAAATTAGGCTAAAGGACAACAAGTTTCATTTTTAGGCTGAAGGACAAACTTTGAAAATAATTAGGCTGAAAGACAATGCTAGTTAGAACTAGCATTTTGTATAGTGTAAAAATTGAATAAAATGCTAGTTAGAACTAACATTTTGTATAGTGTAAAAACTGAATATAATGCTAGTTAGAACTAGCATTGTCCTTCAGCCTAATTTTTCTCAAAGTTTGTCCTTTAGCCAAAAAATTAATCTTGGTGTCCTTGAGACAATTTTTTTTATCAAAGTTTGTCCTTTTCCTTAATTCCCTCTTGAGAAAATATATCGATAAAATGATCGAAAATCGTTTTATCAATAAACAGCTCTATAATTATCAAAAGTCGCGCACAGAGCTGGATACGTACACTTATTATCCATATAAATAAGAATATAAAATAAAATTATATATTTTATTTGAATAAAATGTATTTATGACATCATCAATAATGGCATCATATTTAATAATTGATTTATGAATTTAAATTGAAATTTAACGATTTAATAAGTATTTTAATTATTCCAATAATTGTTTTTAAATGATAATAATTCATTTTAATTAGTTATGAAGTGATAGTAAATCATTTATAATAGTTTATAAAGATATATATTGATTTGAAATTATAAGGAAAATTCGTATCGCTTTATCAATATAACAACACATTTTGTAAACAATTGTTTAATATTGACTTATATGGCTTTACAATTCAAATGTGATCATTTAATGCATTAAAAATGATAAGAAATTAGTTTTCAAATTTTGTTTACATTTATATGTAAATTAATTTATAAGTAAAAATATGAAAGAGAATCAGCTTCCTGATTTTCAACAGTTTAACGAACAAAAGTTGTTCAAAGTTGTTACAACCTTATTTATATGTCTTGTGCACATATATAACATACACATGCATACCTTAACATATACATGAACACATATATACATACAACTATACATGTACACTTACATATATTACAAAAGATCTCCGATATTTACACACTTAAAAAGCAAACTTCACTTCACTCTTACACACATCAACTCACACACATGGCTACACACATGAGGGGGTGTTCGACCGTGCATAGTGATGAAGGAGGAGGGTGTGGAAGTGATGAAATGGTGATGTATATGCACATAAATATCATGATATTTTAGTAAACATTTTTGCCTATAAATACCACCCTCCAACTTCACTTCATTTGTTCATAAATTCCTAAGCTTCTTTATCTCTTTATACTCTACTTTAATGGTTTCCTACCTTAGGAAAACTATGAAGAATAATCAGCAATTTATTTTATATAAGTATATATACATAGCAATCCACTTCAAAACAAGCTCAAACCACTCCTTTCCTCCCTCATAACCCACGGCCACAACCTCTTACTACCAAGGCCGAGCCCATCTCCATTTGCAAGCTTAGGCCAAGCCCATTCATAGATCCAAGGCTCGATTTCGTAGGCTTTGATTCGATCGCAGCGAAGCTATAGCGAATGTTCATAAAGTTCGAAACCAATGAAGGTGAGAAACTCTATTTATATTATGACATATTGGATGATATATATGTTTGGTTATGCTTAGTTGTGATGATTGTGAACCATGTTTGGATATGATAATATGTTTGTTTGGATGTGTAAATGATTCACGTTTAATACACGTTGAATATCACAAAGGAAATCACTTTCCTTTAATAAATGAAATGGTGTATATGAGATTGTTAAACCACTTTAAAATGATTTAAAAATGTTTTATAAACTCTAAAATCTAATTTGGTGAAGTTTTGACAAGTTATGAAAATTGAGTCAAAAATAGGCGCGTTGCGTAACAGCAGTTCGCGATTTCGCGCCATAAAGTTTAAATCCATTTATACCACGGATTCGGAGTCAAAATTATTTGTAATAAGAATTTTCCGAACTCTTATAATCATAGTTTTCAAACAAAAGAAAAAGATCAACAATTTTTTTAATAGACTTTGAAATATGAGCAAAACAAGTTTTCAAAGTAGTTGTGGTTTGGCAGTTCGAAAACCAAAGCGGCAAATTCATTAAATGGATATTTTTAATTCTTTAAAAATATGGAATAAATTCTATAAATATTTTAAAATGTTTTAAAATATATTTGAGTTATAAAAATAGATTTCTAAATGATCGAAAAGTTGTTTTGATCAAATAAGCCTTAAAAACACTATTCGCAGCACTTTTTGCAGCACTTTCAATAACCTTTGAAATATGGCTGTAAACTTAAGAATCTTTCCCAAATGATTTTAAGGTTTTATAATTTATTTTTAAAAGTTTAAATTGCTAATTTAAAGAAAAGCTTCTATAATTAAGTGATTTAATTTTGGCTCTAAAAGCCGATGAGTAGACTGGATTTTTCTATCCGTGAGATCTGAATGTGAGCTGCTTAAACTAAGGAGATGTTCAGGAGCAATCAGTGCCCTAGCTCACCTGGCCCCTTTCCTGGGTGAGGAATATATAAGGTCGAAACTGTCAGGAACGAGGCAAGTATAAAAGATTCAAATTTTATTTTAATATAACTTGGATTGTGTAGAAATAATATTCTTATACTTGGTATTAAATTTCGAGGATGGAACCCGTGCTATCCGTCTTAATTTAAAAGGTGATTTCATGGTTATTCGATGGACAGTAAAGGTTGAATACAGAAATTAATGTTGAGTAGAATTAGTATAATTCCTATCGACTCTTTTTACTCAATAAGGTTTTACAATGTGGTTTATGAGAAATGATTTTGATTTGGTATTTCCAAAGCTAAAGGGAGGTTTAATGATTCTGTATATACTAGAAAAAATATGATTTAAAGATTTATATCTCTAAAAGAGATATTTTATTTGATGAAAGATATTAATGAATGAAATGATAATCACCCTCAAACTTAACATCTTTTAACGACGATTGGTTCGAAGGAACTAGAATCTGATTTGGGTGATTCCTATCCGAAAACCACTTCGAACCAATATACGCATTCGAACTGAAGATATAGGATGATAATAAATGGAATGAAGGGTTGCTCGTCACTGACCCTTGGGGAAAATTTCCTATATCAGATATATGTGGCAGTAGTATCTTTATTTGATCTTCGATGCAAGGGCTGCTCGCTACTAATCCTAGGGATGATTCCCGATAGGATATAGTAGTAGAGTTCCTTTGATTTGTGCTATTTCTGGACAACTTGTATGGACGAACGTTTGACATTGCATTTCTAAAATGCACATACATTGATTTTTACAAACGTACATGTGACAACCCACCTTACTGGCCCTGAGAACGACACTTAATACATCCATGGTATTCATGTGTCGTTGCCCAAGTATCAGAAAGACGAGTTATCATGGGGTAAAATATAAGAACACAACAATAATCTCACAACGGAATGGTTAAATATAACATAAAAATAAGACAGTACATAAGGTTACTCCCAATATGGAGTTATCAGAGTTACAACAAAAGTACTACTATCAGTTTAGGTAGTTATAACAACCTGCCTTTAAATATACATACATAGAGCCAACATCTCATAATAGCAGAAATAAATATCTAGATAGATAATGAGCCTCCTGCTCGTCCACCATCTTCAAAAGAGCCCAAAGAAACCTGTCATTTCTGGACTACTCAAATATAAATGAGTACCCGAGAGTTTAGGGAAAACAAACAATTCGGGTCAGATAATAATTCCGGTATGAGTAAACTCCAAATAAAAAAATACAACACACAAAATAACCAGTGAGACCACGTCACAAAAATGAAGAACGGGTTTCCCCTCACAAGGACAACATCCAAGCATAAAAGAATGGACACAAATAATTAAACACCGCGAAGAGCGCAAGACGCTTCCCGATGCAATTAAGAAAGAATCAATCCAAAGATTTGAATCAAAAATAAGGAAAAGGAATTTTTCCAGCAATGACTAGGAGGGTGCGCCCCCCTTATCAAAAGTATACCTCTAGAAAATATACTTGAGAACTACGATGGCTCTCAGAAACCTCCAAGCCGGACCCCGCCAACCTTACCGAGTATCCGAGTATTTCACATCTCCGTGCGCATACAACCGAAACCAATCTAGAGTAGATGTGAAAATACCCTAATGGGAGCAACCCCACATAGCTTGGCCCCCACTCGCTCTTTATTTAGTCATTTCCGATAAAGGATATCAATGCTCTAAGTGAGCAACAAATCGTCTTAGATTGACGAAACAAAAAAAGGAAGAAGGGTATTGAAATTGATAGTCAAGATATCAACTATCGGAGATAACAAAACGATCGTATGTGGAAATTAAATATTATACTTTTTCAACGCTTGGAAAATATCCATATACTTATCTCATCGATATAAGTATATTCACAAAACATTTGGGAGGATTTCATATTCCAAAAGCATACCTAGATGGGTCAAAAACAATTATCTATAAGAAATGAGAATGTTTTCCATTATATTTATAAAGATCATTTATGGAAATCAAATCTCCTACACTTGTCACGTTTCCGATATTTTCGACTTACTCTACCCCTCGCCCAGAAACAAAGCCAGGTAAGTCAGGGCACTGGTTGCTCCTAGCCTTGCCTAGACACTTCGGTTCCAGATCTCACAGATAGAGGATCAATCTACTCATCGGTTTTTAGTGCCAAGTATAGGACTACTTACTTTCGATAAATAACCCATTTAAATCATTATATAAATTTTGAAGCTCCTTTAAAATACTTTAAACAAATATTTAAAACTTCCATTCAAATCATAACTTAAACCCATCATCTTTAAAGGAGAATACGACTAAGAGGGGTGAAGCTCCCTCTTAATCAAATGAGATAGCTAAAAGGGGTGTTATTTCCTTTTAACCAAAAAGTCACTAAATGTCAATCCTAAGTTAAAAGGTGGTGTAAGTTCCCTTTAACTAAACATCAAAGTTATTGCTCATAAACTGGCCGAGCACAAATCAAACAACCAAACAAGAATAATAACAAGAATAATAACAGGCCCATTATTATTAACAATTTACAATCAATAGTTAACACAACATTTATTAAAATGTGAATTAGTAAAAGGAACGAGATTAAGATTACACTCACTGTAAAATAATTAAATTATACTCACAGAATAAGTTATACCAACTAAACTATGAAAGCAAGGAACATACTCACAGAATAAGTTATACTCGCTAAACTATGAAAGCAAGGAATATACTCACAGAATAAGTTATACTCGCTAAACTATGAAAGCAAGGAATATACTCACATCCTATTTGCTTTGATGGAGACTTGAAATACTTCACCTTTTATAATGAATTTTAGTTCTTTTCTTTAGTTTGTGAATGAATTAAAATGAGATATGGACTTGGCTATTTATAGGTGAAGAGAAGAGTACTATAGTCATTTCCTATAGCCTAACCAGATTCGACCAGATTTTGGTCCAATAGAAACTAGCCTTATGGCCTAATTTGATTCGACCACATTTTGGTCCAATAGAAAACATCTTGATGGCTTAATTTGATTCAACCACATTTTGGTCCAATAGGAATCCTCCTTATCAACTATGGCATAACATGATTCGACCAGATTTTGGTCCAATGGCAACCGTCCGCATGGAATATAATAATCATTATGCTATTTTGTTTCATTAGGCAAGTAATTATATTGTTCTGTTTTTATTAGGAAAGTAATTATACTATTCTGTTTTATTAGGCAGGGTTAATAATTCTCTCTTGTTTTATTAGACAAGTAATTATACTATTCTGTTTTATTAGGCAGGGTTAATAATTTTAGATATAAAATCCATTATTTAATCATTTACAAACAAATTAACTATTCATGTTCAAAGTGATTAAATTATGGGTCGTTACATCCTCCCCTCCTTAAAGGAAATTTCGTCCTCTAAATTAATCAGATAAACTCTAGATAACAAAGAAAACCAAATGATATCATATATACCACACAAAGATACAAGGAAAGTGACCTTAACAAAACTGGTGAGTACACTAAAAAGAAACAACAAAATACAAACAACAACTACATAAACTCGGGATAAGAATCCCTAATACTGTCCTTAGTTTCCCATGTACAATCTCTAACATCTCTACTCCACTAAACCTTAACAAGATTCACAACCTTCTTCCTTAATCGCTTTACATCTCGAGCGACAATACGAATAGGCCGCCTAAGAATGGTTAGGTTAGGCTGAACTTCCAAATCAACTTGTTGTCCTGGTTCTACTATCATCGAAGGGTCATGTCCATACTTACGTAAATGAGATACGTGAAATATGTTGTGCACATCTGATAGTTGATCTGGTAACTCCACTTTTTATGCAAGTTTACCAATCCGGTCCAGTATGGGAAAATGGCCAATATATCGAGGGGCTAACTTCCTTGTCTTCCCAAACCTCACGACACTTCTCAGAGGAGAGACTTTTACAAATACCAAGTCCCCGACTAAGAACTCTAGATCCCTACGCCTTTGATCTGCATAACACTTTTGCCGATCTTGCGCTTCCTTCGTCTTTCTTCTAATATCAGCTACCTTCTCATTGGCTTCTAAGATTATGTCGGGTCCAAGAACAAGTATATCTCCAGATTCAACCCAACACGAAGGAGAACGACATAGACGACCATAAAGAGCTTCGAGAGGGCCCATACCAATGCTTGCTTGATAACTGTTGTTATAAGTGAATTCGACTAAGGGTAAATGATCTTCCCAAGAACCCCCGAAGTCTAGAATGCATGCTCGCAATAAATCTTCCAAGATCCGGTTCACTCTCTCCGTTTTCCCATCTGTTTGGGGATGGTAAGATGTACTTAGACTTAGCTCAGTCCCTAAAGCATTCTACAGTCCCTCCTAGAACCTACTAGTGAATATCGGGTCTCGGTCACTTACAATACTACGAGGAATCCCATGGAGTCTCACAATCTCCTTCACATACAAACTCGCCAGACTCGTAGCAGTCCTAGTCAGCTTAACATGAATGAAATGGGAACTCTTGGTTAGTCGATCGACTATAACCCAAATGCCATCGTTACCTCTTCTTGACCTAGGAAGCCCATCAATAAAGTCCATAGAGATCTGCTCCTATTTCCACTTTGGGATCTCAAGTGGTTGAAGCAATCCAGCTGTCTTCTACTGGCCACTCTTAATCTGCTGGCAGTTTGCACAACGACTCACAAAGATTGAAATATCTCGCTTCATCCCCTTCCACCAGAATACCCTCTTCATATCTTTGAACATCTCGGTCACTCCTGGATGAAAAGATAACTTTGAATGGTGGCATTCGGCTAACACTTCTTGCCTAAGTCCATCAAAGTCTGGAACACAAATACGCCCATTCATTTTCAATATGCCCCGGAGATCAATCTCAAAGCTAGAAACAACACCTTCTTCAACATCCTTCTTAAGTCGAGCTAAAATAGGATCTGCCTCTTGACTGGATGCAATTCTCTCTAATAATATTGGCTTAACTTCTATATTTGCAACCATTGCTACATTCCTACTCAATGCATCAACAACGACATTTGCTTTTCCAGGGGTATAAAGAACCTCTAGATCATAAGAGGCGAGAAACTCCAGTCATCTCTGCTGCCTTAAATTCAAATCTTTTTGGATAAAAAGGTATTTTAAGGATTTGTGGTCCGTGTATAACTCGAACCTTTCACCCAAAAGATAATGCCTCCACATCTTTAGTGTGAAGACAACAGCTAAAAGCTCCAAATTGTGTGTAGCATAATTTTTCTCATGCGGCTTTAGCTGTCGACTCGCATAGGCAATAACTTTCCCATGCTGCATCAGAACTGCTCCCAATCCGGTTCCACAAGCATCTGTATACACGCTTAAACCTTCGCTCCCATTTGGAATGGTTAATACAGGAGCGCTAGTCAACTTCTCTTTTAATTTGTTGAATGCTTGATCACACTTAGAAGTCCAAACAAACTTAACATCTTTCTTTGTTAACTTCGTCAGATGAGAAGCAACCTTCGAGAAGTCCTTGATAAACCTACGGTAAAAACCAGACAATCCCAAGAAACTTCTAACTTCCGTCACACTTTCTGGCTTCTTCCAGTCTTGAACCGCCACAACTTTAGTCGGGTCCACCGATATGCCTTCTCCCGAAATAACATGCCCTAGAAACCTAACTTCGGATTTCCAGAAATGGAACTTGGAAAACTTAGCCTTTAACACATGGCTTCTTAAGGTATCGAGTACAACACGGAGATGATATTTGTGTTCCTTCTCTGTCTTGGAATAGATAAGAATGTCATCAATAAAGACGAGAACAAATTTATTAAGAATGTCTCGAAATACTCGATTCATTAAGTCCACAAAATAAGCGGGTGCCTTGGTCAATCCAAATGGCATAACTAACCACTTGTAGAAATTTTCAGGAGTTCGAAAAGCTGTTAAGGGAACACTTTCCTCTGCCACTCTTAATTGGTGGAAACTGGTGGCAAGATATAATTGAGAAAATATCCGAGCACCGTGGAGTTGGTCAAACATATCGTCTGGCAAAGGATATTTATTCTTGATAGTCCTTTTGTTCAACTCTCGATAGTCTACGCATAACCTTAGAGAACCGTCCGCCTTTGTAACAAAGACGATTGGCGATCCCCAACTCGAGGTACTACGTCGGATCAAGCCCTTCTGCAACAAATCATAGGTCTGCCTTTCTAACTCCCTCTTCTCTTTTGGAGCCATCCTTCGTAAGGGTTGTACAATAGGTCTAGTTCCCGGAACCAAATCAATACAGAACTCGACTTCACGGTGAGGAGGTAAACCTTGCACCTTGTCAAAAATATCTATGAAATCTCGAACAACTAGCACATTTCCTAGCTCCGATTTAGCAACTTCGAGTGAATAGAGAAAACTGCTCATTAAATGCTTAGGCTCTTCACAACTAATATCAACACCAACATCTCCTGCATCACTAACTCTAACGAGCCTTCTACCACAATCCAAGATAGCTTTAAACTTAGATAACCAATCCATTCCCAGCAACACTCCAAAACCCATAAACCCAAGAACAAACAAGTCAAAAGGGAAGAGATGATTTCGATAAGAAATAGTTTAGACACACAGTGTCAAGATTTGTCGGACCTCTAATTAGGTTTGACACACAAAGAGGATTACTTATGATAACATATTTAAGGTTTAGTTTGTCCATCAGATCATAAGAAATAAAACTATGGGAAGCTCCTGTATCAAATAGCACCCTTACAGGAATATCATAGATGGATAATGTACCTTGTAACACTTGCTTCCCTTTTTGATCTGAAGAAGTGGATGGTATCTCTTCAATGGTAAAAGTCTGTCCTTGAGATCCTTTTTTAGGAAAAGGGCACTCATTCTTCATATGTCCTGGCCGGCCGCAAATAAAACATGTGGCAATTGGGCAATGATTTGCAAAGTGGCCCATCTTATTGCACTTGAAACAAAGAATGTTGGCCAAGTTGGTCTGCTTCTTCTGTGCTGGAGCGCCATCTTCGGGTTTCTTCCCTGCACCCTACTTCTTTCCCTTAAACTTACGCTTGAAGTTTGGCTTTCCTTCAACTGGTATAACTGATAAAGTCTTGACACTTATTGTTGGTACTACACCCTTCTGGACTCCTTCCTTAATATCAAGAGCCTCAAACCTCAAAGCCATGCTAATAATGTTGGTGAACGTACCCATAAGATGATTGGTCATTTCACGATGGAACTCTGGTCGCATTCCATTCACAAACATTTCATTTTTCTTGAGCGGTGCGTCTATCAATCCAAGTCCAAAACGAGACAAAGCATTGAACTTATGCTCGTACTACAACACAGTCATTTCACCCTGCTTTAAGTCAATGAAACTTCTAAACAACTGAGTTTTCCCGGCTTCTGCAATAAACTGTGCTTCAAAAACTTCCTTGAACCGGGCCTAAGAAAACTCCCCCTCCGGAGTAGTAACTGTTTCTGAATCCTACCAATCCATCGCCGACTTTTGAAGTTGTCGCGATGCCAACAGCCGTTTCTCCGCATCCTCCAACCGAAGATCTCCATATATTCTTTCACAAGTTCGAAGCCACATCTACACTCCAAGAATATCTTCAGTCCCATAGAATGGTTTCCCGCCCAAAGTGGTAAAATTCTTACACAAAGCTGCAAAGTTCATAGGGGTCTGAACTTGCACTAGCATTTCCTCTACCGGATCTACAACTGACATGGTAGCATTTCTAGGCACCCTGCCATTGGTAGCCATGCTAGTTCCAGATCCTCTCCTTCCTCCACTTCTTGTATTAATTTTCTATTATCTGAACAAATAACAGGTATCTTTAGAATACAAAAATAGGATTAAAATGGTTTAAGGAAATAACACCAAAGGATCTAAAACTAGACTTTAGAGGATAAATATTATTATTATAAATATTACAAATACGCTCTCTCAAGATTAACTCATTCAAGGGCATCACTTACCCTATCTCAAATGAGTTGTACCCCAATCAGGCTAAGGTGTTCGCTCAACCAAAGCTCTGATACCAACTGTGACGACCCACCTTTTTGACCCCTGAGGACGACACTTAATACATCCATGGTATTCATGTGCCGTTGCCCAAGTATCAGAAAGACGAGTTATCATGGGGTAAAATATAAGAACACAACAATAATCTCACAACAGAACGGTTAAATATAACATAAAAAAATAAGACAGTACATAAGGTTACTCCCAACATGGAGTTATCAGAGTTACAACAAAAGTACTACTATCAGTCTAGGTAGTTATAATAACCTGCCTTTAAATATACATACATAGAGCCAACATCTCATAACAGCGGAAATAAATAGCTAGATAGATAAGGAGCCTCCTGCTCGTCCACCATCTTCAAAAGAGCCCAAAGAGACCTGTCATTTCTGGACTACTCAAATATAAATGAGTTCCCGAGAGTTTAGGGAAAACAAACAATTCGGGTCAGACAATAAGTCCGGTATGAGTAAACTCCAAATAAAAAATACAACACACAAAATAACTAGTGAGACCACGTCGCAAAAATGCAGAACGGGTTTCCCCTCACAAGGACAACATCCAAGCATAAAAGAATGGACACAAATAATTAAACACCGCGAAGAGCGCAAGACGCTTCCCGATGCAATTAAGAAAGAATCAATCCAAAGATTTGAATCAAAAATAAGGAAAAGTAATTTTTCCAGCAATGACTAGGAGGGTGCGCCCCCCTTATCGAAAGTATACCTCTAGAAAATATACTTGAGAACTACGATGGCTCTCGGAAACCTCCAAGCCGGACCCCGCCAACCTTACCAAGTATCCGAGTATTTCACATCTCCGTGCGCATATAACCTAAACCAATCTAGAGTAGATGTGAAAATACCCTAATGGGAACAACCCCACATAGCTTGCCCCCACTCGCTCTTTATTTAGTCATTTCCGATAAAGGATATCAATGATCTAAGTGAGCAACAAATCGTCTTAGATTGACGAAACAAAAACAAAAGGAAGAAGGGTATTGAAATTGATAGTCAAGATATCAACATCGGAGATAACAAAACGATCGTATGTGGAAATTAAATATTATACTTTTTCAACGCTTGGAAAATATCCATATACTTATCTCATCGATATAAGTATATTCACAAAACATTTGGGAGGATTTCATATTTCAAAAGCATACTTAGATGGGTCAAAAACAATTATCTATAAGAAATGAGAATGTTTTCCATTATAATTATAAAGATCATTTATGGAAATCAAATCTCCTACACTTGTCACGTTTTCGATATTTTCGACTTACTCTACCCCTCGCCCAAAAACAAAGCCATGTAAGTCAGGGCACTGGTTTCTCCTAGCCTTGCATAGACACTTCGGTTCCAGATCTCACAGATAGAGGATCAATCTACTCATCGGTTTTTAGTGCCAAGTATAGGACTACTTACTTTCCATAAATAACCCATTTAAATCATTATATAAATTTTGAAACTCCTTTAAAATACTTTAAATAAAGATTTAAAACTTCCATTCAAATCATAACTTAAACCCATCATCTTTAAAGGAGAATACGACCAAGAAGGGTGAAGCTCCCTCTTAATCAAATGAGATAGCTAAAAGGGGTGTTATTTCCTTTTAACCAAAAAGTCACAAAATGTCAATCCTAAGTTAAAAGGTGGTGTAAGTTCCCTTTAACTAAACATCAAAGTTATCGCTCATAAACTGGCCGAGCACAAATTAAACAACCAAACAAGAATAATAACAAGAATAATAACAGACTCATTATTATTAACAATTTACAATCAATAGTTAACACAACATTTATTGAAATGTGAATTAGTAAAAGGAAGGAGATTAAGATTACACTCACTGTAAAATAATTAAATTATACTCACAGAATAAGTTATACCAACTAAACTATGAAAGTAAGGAATATACTCACATAATAAGTTATACTCGCTAAACTATGAAAGCGAGGAATATACTCACAAAATAAGTTATACTCGCTAAACTATGAAAGCAAAGAATATACTCACATCCTATTTGCTTTGATGGAGACTTGGAATACTTCACCTTTTATAATGATTAGTTATTTTCTTTAGTTTGTGAATGAATTAAAATGAGATATGGACATGGCTATTTATAGGTGAAGAGAAGGGTACTATAGTCATTTCCTATAGCCTAACCAGATTCGACCAGATTTTGGTCCAATAGAAATCAGCCTTATGGCCTAATTTGATTCGACCACATTTTGGTCCAATAGAAAACATCTTGATGGCTTAATTTGATTCGACCACATTTTGGTCCAATAGGAATCCACCTTATCAACTATGGCATAACATGATTCGACCAGATTTTGGTCCAATGGCAACCATCCGCATGGCAAAACCTGATTCGACCAGATTTTGGTCCAATGGCAACCATTCGCATGGAATATAATAATTATTATGCTATTTTGTTTCATTAGGCAAGTAATTATACGGTTCTGTTTTTATTAGGCAAGTAATTATACTATTCTGTTTTATTAGGCAAGGTTAATAATTCTCTCTTGTTTTATTAGGCAAGTAATTATACTATTCTGTTTTATTAGGTAGGGTTAATAATTCTCTCTTGTTTTATTAGGCAAGTAATTATACTATTCTGTTTTATTAGGCAGGGTTAATAATTTTAGATATAAAATCCATTATTTAATCATTTAAAAACAAATTAACTATTTATGTTCAAAGTGATTAAATTATGGGTCGTTACAGTACATATGTTTGGTGGTGTAGGAGGTAACTCCCCTATACTCAACACTCTTCTCTGAGACGTACGAGCTCAGAGATTGTACATTTGTGGAAATCAATAGTGTGTGATGGAATTGGCAATGTGGAATTCAAAATGAAATGTTCTATGTAAAAGGTAATCTTTACCTCGAGCCTCATCATCCGAGAATGACAAAAACATGGTAGATGCGGCAGGGCTATGTGGGTCGCACCTATTAGGATATGGTCATCACCTTTCTAGATTACCCTTTATATATCAGGTACGTTGTCAATGCTATGAGAGCTATCGGATAGGTCGGGAACGACCGGGGTGGTGTCATATTCGGTACTATCTATGGTAAAGGTAGGCCGGTTCTGTGTTGGTAGAGGACCATCTTTTGGTGCCATGGTGCATTTTTCTAGAGATGTACTATCGGAAGGTAGTTCCTTACCTTGTCATTGTATGGAATCCACTCTCCAATACAAGCCTTTACGGTTTTAGTTGTAGAACCTAGTACGTTGGAATATAATCATGTAAAAATTTCGGCTAAGATTATATATACTTATTTGAAAGAGTTTTCAAAGAATGTCATTAAAGATAATATCCCTGATTTTGCATAGCAAATATTTTGGTTATAATAAGGTAAAAACCCATTCCGTGTTTATATGCGGCGTGGTCTTATGAGATACCCTCTGTTTTCCAATACTGTATTTTTGAGTTTCTCACACCAGTCTCATAACTAACCCAGAGTTTATATTCTTTTCCCTTAAACTTTGGATGCCCTATTTTTCCGGCAGGAAAGTAGTAAGGTTTAACTTGGAGTGTGATGGAGCTTGAAGTCTGGAGCTGAAGATGTTCCTGTAGACAGTTCTCCATTTCCATTCCCGCTGCGTTAGTTTACTAGTTGTATTCATCATTTATAAGGACAAATATTTATAACTGTCCAGGATGATTTATAAGATAGACTCTGATAAATGTATTTAAAATTTCCGCTGTAAGATATATATATTAAAATAATATATGTTATTCCATTCGTGTAAGATTCTGTTCTGTCTTTATTTTCTTCTTTCCCTTAACGATCGAGTTTTCCAACACTTGTATTTGCGACTCGTGAATACCAAAGATGTATTAGTGTCGATTTCTAAGGGTCGAAAATCCCGTTCATCACACCACTAGTTAAAGTGAAGATTACCTGTAGCTGGACATCTAAGATTTGAGTTTCTCTGCATGCACATGTTGATTCATAGTTCAAAAGTTTTTCTAATTAAGAACACAAGGAATTCTAGAAAGTTTGTGAAAGTAAGACATTTAAGTTATTATAACTATAAACAAAGATAAATATGCATTATATAGTGGAAAATATGCCGAAGGACATACTGTTGAATTATTTTGGCTAAAATACGTAGGTCTAAAGATTTCGATGGAAGGCCAAACTTCCTTTTTTTGTGCATACCCTCACTTCCATCTTTTTCACTTTTCTCGTTTTCCCTTTTTCTTTCACTTTTAATTTGTAACGAAAATTAAATTCGATGTTTGATTTCGTCGAATTTTCGGTGTGTTTTGGATTTCTTCTCTTTTTTTGTAATTTATTCTTGGTTGGTAGTATTACAGGTTATTTTAACCTAATTTATCTATTTAATTTTGCAATTGTTGATTGATTTATTTTCTTTTTTTAATATATTGTCGTCGTTTTGAAATTTATTGGTCATTTGAATACAATATGTCTGAATTGGGTTCAAGCATGTGAGATGTATGCAGGTGTGATTTCAATATGTCGTGTTGTAGCATATTTCATTTTTTGATGCAATGTGCATTTATCATTTCTATATATTTATTATTATATCATTATTTGATTTGCATATTTACCATTTTCTATTGTTATTATATAGTAATGATTATAGTTTTTATTTTATTTCCAAAAGTTTTTATATTCGACTGATATGTTTTCTTTTATATATTAGTTACATTATTTCTTTTTTTGCAGGAATGTTGATGATAGTATTCTTGTATTGTTTTTACTTGATAAATAGTTATGTTCGACTTGATATGGGTTGTTCTTTGATTGGTGTTAAAACAGTATATGTGAACATTGACCACACCTTTCTTGTTCTATTATATATTATATAATTTGGAAAATGAGGTTATTACTATCGACAGTAATTCAGATTTGTATACTATATCATGCTTTCACCGGTATGAGAAAATTCCTTTTTTAATGTTAAGTCCAACAATTGTACATTGGAGTTCGATGTTGATAGTAAATTTTCGATTAGTTCCGATCATCAAAGTACTTCAATTTGTAGTGGTCCTTTGAGTATTAATTCTCATGTTGAGTCAAGTTCTTTTGAATTTTATTGGTTATCGTTTCAATGGTGCTGAAGATTTTACGAAATTTCTGATGGCTTCTCAAATAAAAGAAGGGTATGAGGAAGGTTGTAAGTTCAATATGAAATCTTCTTTAGATTGTAGACAATTTTACATTTTTTATTAAAACTTGTAGTTTTGAACATTCATGCAGTGCTGGATTAAGAGATGTTAATAAATTTCATATTTCTATTAGATTTGTGAAATATTTAATTATTGATCAAATTAGAGAGGTTCAAGTGAAGAAACTGAAAGACATTATGATCGAGTTCAGGAGAGAATTTAATTCCTTCTTTCTTATTATTATGCATGCTTTAGAAAATGGTTAGCTTTGGAAGAAATTTATGAAGATGATGCTATGTCATATATAATGATTTGAATTAGTATTTAAAGGCTTTGCAAAAAACTATTCTTGTAAGTTACGTTGCTTTGGAGCTGGATCCGTCAAGTAGTCAATTTGAAAGGGTTTGCATTGGGTTTAATTTTTGTTTACTTGGTTTTAGACATTGTCGTCCTTTGATATTTTTAGATGCAGCATTTCTGAAGGGTCGACTTAGTGCCTTATTTGCTGCTACTACAGAAATGGCAATCAAGGTATGAGTTTTATATTTATTTAGTATCCGGTGTTTTTTAATATTTAGGTTTACTATTGTAGTATGGAAAAATTTGGGAAATATTAATATATTTTAGTAATTTATTATCATTTTAATGGTTCTATGTTTAGTTTATTCTAATTCTATATGATATTATAATACTACACAAATTTAGCATTTAATATCGTATTATATGTGATAATGCCAGTGTTTGGTATTCATCATCACTATATATTGTATTACACTAGTATCGAATAATATGCTACTGTATATTGTACTTTAATCTTTTTGGATTATGATAAAAAAATATGATAATAGTTTTTATCATTTTAATGTAACTGTTATTTAACAATTTACACAAATATTGTATGTGAATAAAATTTAATACATAATGCTATATTAATATAGAATTAATCATAAATGTATATGCATTTTCACTTTAGCACTCATGTACTATTATCAGTTCTAAAATTTTATAGTGGAAATCAGGGACACATCCTTATTTTTAAACTTTATTAGGCCCATATCCCTCTACACTTTGAAAAAAAATTACGCCACTGTAATTATTTAGCCTAGTCACCATTGGATCTTCATAACTGGACATCACGATAACACGAATATTTGCAATATTAAAAACATGATATCTTTCAGTAGATTTATCGAATTTCAATTTCATTTTCACCATTAAATCAAAAATTTTATTATCTTTCTGTTAAGATCTATATATGATATATTTTGATTTTTTTTAAAATATTTACGGGGGAAAATATATGCCCCTCGGCAAATATTAGCCTAAACTTCCCCAGGCAAATATTTGTTGGGCAAATATTTGCGTTGGGGCAACCTGAATTCCCTCAGGCAAATATTTTCCCTTGTAAAAAAAATTATAAAAACATATGACATATGGATCTTAATAGAAAGATAATAAAATTATAATTTAATTGTGGAAATGAAATTGGAATCTAATAAATCTACTGAAAGATATCACATTTTTAATGTTACAATTTAACTTCGCACAATTGCTTGTGCGAAAGAGCGTTAAATAGGATAAATAATTCCAAGGATGTAATTTTTATTTCAAAGTATAGAGAGATGTGAGCCTAATTTTATTTAAAGAGAAGGGTGTGAGCCAAAAGTTATATTGTTAGTATATAATAAATAAATACTGTTACATTTAATATAATGTATGTGTTAATAGTTCGTAATATTAATATTGGCTGTTGAAGTGTGGAAAAAGATGGTTATTTCAGTATTTAGTATAACTTTGGTTACATTAGTATCATATTACTAGGTTTATTTTTTTAATATTGGTTACTAAAGTATTGAGAAGAAATTATAACATTGGTATTTAACAAATCTTTGTGTAAAGAAATATCACATTGTAGCATCATTATTTAAATCATGGTTACTGTAGTATTCAAAAGGTATGATTGGATCGATATTTTACAAATTGTAGCTAATATGAAGATATCTTATTTTTAGTATAAGCATTTGCAAAATATAATGTTTTTATTTTATATTTTGTAGGTTTCTTCCCACTTGCTATGGGAGTTGTTTCATATGAGAACGAGTCGAATTGTTCTTGGTTTTAGGAGCATCTAAAAGAGATGCTTCATGGAGATCATGATTTGGTGTTCATGTCCGATCATCAGCGGGGTTTGCTTTTATATACTCCAAAAGTGTTTCCCTCTTCTTTTCACAGCTACTGCACCTTTTTTTTTGAAACTAGGGAAACCTGGTCAATCACTACCGACATGCGGTTCCTGAATAGTAAACCTTTTATATAGAGCAAAACATTAGTTCAATGGTAAGGCTTGGAAGGGTGATACTTTCGTTGTTGATTTGTTTAAAGTTTTAACTCAAGCTTTGAATCTATATAATTTTGATCACTATATGTTAAGGTTCAAAGAAATCGGTGGTGTTGCTGCAATTAATTTTTTAAAGATAAACCTCTAGAACATTGGGCTAATTTGTTTTTTCAAGGCAAGAGATACAAAGATTATTCTTCTAATGTAGCTGAAAGCTTTAACTCTTGGATTATGGATGATAGATTTATCCCTTTTACATCATGTAGATGGAATCCATGTTAAAGTAATGGAACAAATGGCTAAGAGGAGAAAATAATGTCATAATTGGACTAGCACTTTATGTCCAGTTATGGAGCAACATTTGTCATAATTAATGAAGGTTTTGGAGGGGATATATTCAGGTCTTCGGAAAATGTTTTTGAAGTTAGAAATCCAACATCACGTCACATTGACCTTGAAAAAAGATTGTGCAGTTGCAATCAATCGAAAGTGATCGGTTTTCCATGCGCACATACCATTAAGTGTATGAATAGATTAAGGCGATCAATATATTACTTTGTGGAATATTATTTTACAGTTGATGCTTTTAGATATAGTTGTGCACAAGCTATTAGTTCAATTCCTAATATTGATAAGCCAATTGTTAGTGAAGATGAAGTCATAATTAAACTGCCAAAAGAAATTCGAGATGTAGGAAGACCTTCCAATAAAAGGCATGGTGCATTTTCTTATTCTCAAAATAAACAGAATAAATGTAGTACGTGCAATTAAGTTGAAAATAACAAGAGAAACTACCAAGCTTCAATTAAGATTTGAATTTTACTATTTTTTCTTTTAGTATTATCATTTTATTCATGACTTATTTGTTATAGTCATACTTTTATTTTTGTTATTGGATTTTGTACTGTGATATGATTGGTTGTTTTAATTAAAAGTTTGCTTTTATTTGTGGATTTTATGTGATTGTTATCTTTCCGTGGAACATGTTTATTTTCATTTGTATACTGTCAATTTTTAAATGAAATACTATATTTGTTAGGAAAAAATATTGATATTTTATGATCAAATGTTTTAAAATTAATTTAATAGTGCAGCAGAATAATGCTATTTGTATATAGCATTTTTGTATTTAGTATAGATTAAAAGATAGGCAAACTTGATTATCAGTCATAAATAAATAACTCTGCGATTGTAACGATCCGGATTTTTCGATGGTTAATTGTGAATATTTAAATGGTTTTAAATATTTGATTTGTAGTTATAATTAAGTTAAAAAGTTTTTAAAACTGAAATTTCAAGCGATTTCGCAAAATTTTGAAATCGTCAATTTAATCGACGGATTAAAATAGTGAACCGGGGCACAGTCTCGGAATTCGATAAAACCAGTTCCATTGGATCCGTAATAATTTATTATTATCGGATTTCAAATTTTGTAACATTTGGAGTTATCATTTGGTCGTACGGGATACAACGCATTGAATTTAATATCGAAAATTCAATATAATAATTGTGGCCAAAAAGCTATCTTCTCCATACGATCGAATTAAGACTCGAAACTTGTCCCATTGGGTTTAGAATAGCAGTATAACATTAGAAACGCCAGGCGGCATGCCTCGATAGGGATTCGAGATAAATATCTGAATATTTTGAAATTTAACAGTATATATTCACATCGATTATCATTTCAACCCATCAAAAATACCTTCAGCCGACATAACCTTTCACCTCAACGTCACCTAACTTTATACGTTACCGCCCCTTTTCATCTTTTTAAATAACGTAGTCTTTCCCCTTCTCTTCTCTTCTAAATTACAATGTACGCAGAGGAAAAAATAATAATGAAATCAATTCGTTCGTCACAAAAAAGGCAACGAGAATGAAATCTCGTAATAATAAAAAAGGGAACGATCAAATCGCTCGACGTCGATAAAGCAAGGGTTGTCATTGACCTGGGTTGCGAGAGGTAATGGCCGCGTTCGAGGCTGGGGTTTTGGGCTTGTGCGATTAAATCGCGATGGCTAATAGGCAAGAGGCGATGCGGCAACAAGTATTTGGTCGGCGGCGAGTTGTTGAAGGCTGTTGCGGTTGTATTGGTTGGAGAGATGGTCGTGAAACGACAATGATTGGCAGTTGCAAGAGCGATGAACTAGTGGAAGTGGTTTGTTGGTGACCGTGGGAAAAGACAGTGCATGCGACTATGCCATTGACAATTGGACGCGCACGACTCATTGAGGGTGAGGTGAGGGTGAAGGCGGCGACGACCATGAGTGTTTCAATCATTGCTCTAGGGTTTGAGCGTGGATTTTGGGTCAAGGACGGAGGAGGCTGGAGTGACGATGTTGAGAAGGCAGTGGGTGATGTCGTTCGTGGTGAGGTGGTTTCGATTGTTGGTGGTAGGCTGCAGGCGTGAGGGTGGGAAGCAGGGAGGGAGTGGTGATGTCGTCCGGTTGGATGCTCATGAAGGTCGAGCTCGAGCAAATTAATGGGTAATGGTTGTGTTGTAGCTTAGGGTTTAATTCGAAGGTAATTAACGTTTTAAAAGTTTGTTGATTTAAATAAATTTATGGTCCACATATTTATAAAATTCGTAATTCATTTATACGAGGTTCAAAAATCACAAAATCAGTGGCGTTGGATTCGAATTGACGTAGGATACGAAATAGAATTGGAGCGGATTGCAATTATAAAATCAAGGTGAGAAATCCTCTCTTATTTGGATTACCAAGTTTAATTTTAAATAGTTAAAATTTATTTTGGATGTTTGGTTGAATTGATTATCTGTTGAATGATATAATATTATATATATAATAGTATATATATATATATACATAGTATTTGGAGTGATATTCCCGCACATTATAGCGGACGAGACTCTATGCACCCCGCATAATAGCGGATGACCCTATATGCCGCGATATCCCCCTCGAAGTGAGATTGGTATTTTTTGCATTAACATCTGTGGATGTAGGAAAATAGGTTGGAGGGATCCAACTGGATTCCTCAAAATTGTTGAATTTAATTTCATATATTGTGATATATGGATTATGTAGAATAATCTATTATAGATTATTGTAGTGATTGGAATTATTGGATGCTATTGTAGCACTGGCCTGAATTTTTATATTTTAAATACCATAATCATATTTTTAAAATTGAAGGAATAAAAGAGAATTTTCGATATAAAAATATTTATATTGGAATTGGTGTTATTTTAAAGAAATTGAGTTAGAAAAATAAATTTGATTTTTGGATATACTTAACTTTTGTGAATTATTAAATGGGGATTTTTTAAGAATGAATTTTATAAAAAAAATTATAAATGATATTCAGGAAATATAAAAAAAAAGTTAAAGTCGATATTAAAAATAGATTGGAAGTTATAAATGGAATTATTAAAGTAATGGATTTATAAAAAAAGAAATTTTATAAACGAGATTAGTTTTATTAAAAAAAAGTGAAACTCAAAGGAGTTATAAAATTTATAAACGATGTTTATAAATAAGGAAAATTGATATCATATGATAGATTGGAAATATAAATTTACAGGGAGAATTTATATTAGAATATGGAAATAGGGTGAGAAAAGTAGTGCATACTATTTTTGAAAAGTGAAAAATGGTTAAGGAGATCGGAATGGAAGCGATGTGATTCGAGAGGAATTTATAAAATTGAATTGGTTATTGAGGTTTTAAAAATATATTTTTAATTCTAAGAAGTTAAGTTTGTTTTTAAAACGAATTTTTTTTAAAAAAACTATGGAATTTTAAACTAGTTAGGATTGAAATACTTCGGTAAGTAGATTTTCAAATGTTAAGTATTTATTTTAGTAAATTCTAACTTTTAAAATCAGTTTTGAAAATTTATTTTTTTATCTAAAAATGAGTTATTGATGTTTATAAAAGTGTTTCCGATATTTTAAATAATTACCGGAACATGTTTAAAAATAAATTAGTATCCTTTACAATACTTATTATATATATATATAGAGTTTTGAAGTGATTGAAATTTTTTATTTATAAATTCTCTCGAGATTCGTAAATGAGGCTAGATATGATTTTGAGAAGAGGAATTTTATAAGGGATTTGGAGGAAATGGAATTTCAAAATGTTGAATATGGGAATTTTGAAAATGAAATCTGAATTCATAAAAGAAATTATAAATTGTTGAATGGGGTTATAAATATGGGTTTTGGAAATTGAAAAGTGGAATTTATTAGTGATTCCGAAGACTTATGAGATAAGTTACGAAATATTCTCTTAAGTGTTGATATTTGAAAATATTTTGGAAAATAAGACTTATAATATTTTCCTAAGTATAAAAATGGAAATTTGTAAATTTTTCTGAGTGTTGAGATGGTTTGGAAATATCCTGTTACAGATTTAAGTATTTGAAATTGTTTTCAAATTTTGGAAGGGATTGATATATCTTATAAAGATATTTTGACAATAAATATTTTGGAAAAATTTATAATAAGGCCTAGTGACTACTTATGGATGTTTTATTGATAGTTAAATAACCGACTATCAATATTGGCCAATTTCGTTAATCGTTTCGAAGAGACCGGGGTCGGATTTAATCATCCGAAAACCACTTCGATCCAGTTTGAACATTAAGAATGAATACTGTGAAGATGATGAAGACGGTGATTCGGTTTGTCCAGACCCAAGACAACTTGTATGGACGAATGCTATCAGAACATCGTCATTGAAGGACGATGAGCATTCTAAGTGGAATTGTTCTTAAAAGTTAACGTTTAGCCTCAAGCCTCATCAACCGGGAATGACTAAAACATGGGAGATGCAGCAAGGCTAAGTGGGTCGTACCCAATTAGGGTATGTTATCACTTTTCTAGATATCCTCGGAAATATATATTATGGATATGGTTATGCATGAAAGAAGGAGCGCTCGATTTTTATGGGTGGGAACACCCGGGTTGATAACATATTCGGTCTATCCAGATTAGGGGTAGGCCGGTCTTGTGCTGCAGGGGATCCTGGCGAGGTCCTCGATACATTTTTTAGAGGTGTACTATGATGGGCGGTACCCCAGTGGCCCAGTCATTGTATGAGATCCATTCTCCAATACGAGCTTTACGGTTTTGTTTGTAGAGCTTAGTGTGCTGGAATTTAATTAATGTAACAATTTCGGCTATTTGAATAAGTATTTGTATTTATACACTATTATAATATTAGAGGATTTTCTATAAATTATTTTGGTTATCGTAAGGGAAAAACCCGTCGTGTTTATGTGTGACGTGGTCTTACGAGATACCTTTGTTCTTCAAAGGATTTTGATAACTCTAATAATTCAAATTGAGTGTGTTTTCTCACGCTGGTTTTCCAGACTGACTCGGGTGTTATTTTATTATAATGCTCGAGACAGACCGAGCATTATAGATTCAGGATAGGATGCTATGGAGCCTAGGAGACGAGCTGGATGACAGAGACATATCTCCGTACTTAGTTTATAGTGGAAATTAGGGAGGCATCCCTATCATACTTTCATATTGTAAAGCGGGTCCCTGTCAAAGTTTCATTGTAAAGCGGGTCCCTGTTTTCTGAAAACGAAGAAAAATTATTGCTGAAATGTCAGCAACTTTTATAAATAAGTGCTGATATTTCAGCAACTATCTGTGTCAAAGTTTTATTGTAAAAACAAAGAAAAATTATTGCTGAAATGTCAGCAACTTTTATAAATAAGTGCTGATATTTCAGCAACTTTCATAAACTGTGGTCACAGTGTACATAAATGTTGCTGAAATATCAGCAACTTTTATAAATAAGTGTTGATATTTCAGCAACTTTCATACACTATGTTCACAGTGTATAGAAATGTTGCGGAAATGTCAGCAACTTTTATGAAATGTTGCATCATGCTCTGCAATAATAGTGAATAAAAAACAGGGACCTAATTTACACTGAAATTTAGTGAAGGACTTTTCGTAAATTTTGAAACTTAATAAGGACTTGTGCCAAAAGTACCCTAGTTTATATTTCCGCTGTATGAGGACAAGTTACAAAAACTGTCCAGATTGATGTATGGGTTGTTGTACTCTGATGATTGTAAGTATATAAACTGTTACAGATTCTTTTGTATAAAAATCTGTTATTATATATATTATATTTTGTTCCGCTGCGATTGTGAGATTCGATGTTGTTTATTTTTCTTCTATCTTTTCCTTCTTCATCCCTAAAGATTCGTATTTCCGTTCAATTTGAGTTGAACTGATGTGAATTATGGTCGACTCAAAGTGGTACGGATTTGTGGCCCTTTACAGCGATGCTACTTCAAGTGAAATTATAGTAATAAATTTGAAAGAAGTGTGAATTTTAAGCATACAATTCAAGTAAAAAAAAATGATGCTACTTCAATATAGTATTTTTGCATTTAATATAGACTAAAAAATAGGCAAACTTGATTATCAGTTATAAATAAACAACTATGTGATGCTACTTCAAATGAAAATACAACAATAAATTTTAGAGAAGTGTGCATTTTTAGTTTACAATTTAAGTAGATAAAATTAATGCTACTTCAATATACCATTTTACAATAGTTCATATTTTGATGATAGTTCTTTGTCTAATGAAATTACAGTACTATATTTCAGAGAAATTTGTATAATCAGTTTACAGTTCAGGAAGAACTTTTGATGATTTCAGCAGTTGGCTGTTAAAAAAATTGATGCTACTTTAATATAGAACTTCAATACAGTTCTATATTTAGTTTCCATGACATATAGAAATGGTAAGTAGGAAATTTCCAAAAAAATATTGATATTTAATTGCAATTTTTAAGTAGTAATAAAAGACAACTTCAGTTAGCGCTACATTAAAATATAAGCTTCAGCTAATCTTTTAGTTCTTCACTTTTTCCATCCACTTGAGTTCTTTTTCTTCTTCAGGGCTTTCTCAATTTCTTCAGAAGACTAGTTGGAAAAGAAATTCATCACATTCCAACTTCTTTGTGGATCATTTAGTATATCAAACAGCATCTATGCTCATAAGAGGTTGATATCTTATTTTATGTACTCTTTCGAAAGGTTTGATTCTTTGTTTAATCTTGGAACGAATTTCGTCATGAAGAACGCACAATCATTCCAATAAATAAAAAAACATTAGCTAAGATTATTTGTGAATAATCAATTCAATTTATGTAAATATTAATAGGATTATATGCATAGTAAATATTAATAATTATCATCTGTTAAGAGAGATGCTACAAGCCCGAGGAATAGAGGCTAGATACACGTGGGCTTAAATGGGAATTTATAAAGGAGTATTCTTTTGAAAAGTTTGATTAAACCTGAATGGTGAGATTAATTCACTGTTTCAGATCTCGTTCATCTCGTCCAAGATCTCGCTCGAGATCTCATTTTCGAACTTGAGCGAGACGAGATTTAGCGAAACGAGACATTAAATTTTTTAAATATATTATTTGACACTCATCTCATCCAAGATAGTGAAATTTGAGGTGAGATCTCAATAGAAGCTCCCATAGAAAGTATGTTTTTTCATTTACATTTTTTTTACTTCTTATATGAGAGCACAATAAATTGCACTCTATTGACTTTTTACTTACACTCTAATTCTTCTTTTACCGTTTAATAAATGAGCAAAAAAACTTATTATTTATTTTTTAACTTTTAATATTCAGATGATTAGGGAATTATTTAGTTAATACCAAATCAATCGTGTTATCATTCTGATCTAAAATGTAAAACTAATGATATCATTTTATATAAATTATGTATGTTAAAAACTTTTATATATATAGATAACAATTATTACAATAATCTTAAAAATATCAAATTTAGACTTAAGTTACTCCGAGATAGTCCCGAGATGGACTTTAAATTCCGAGATGTCAATCCGAGATGTACATCCGAGATACACTCATCTCACCCGATATCTCGTCCGGTACGAGATAATGTGTGTAAAATTTTCGAGACGAAACGCGACCGAAATCCGAGATTTAAAACCTTGGATTAATTTAGTATGTTTTTTTTATAGTTTCGGGATTGGTAGTTTTGTTGGTCTATTTAATAGTCACTGATTAGAAAGAAGGCAATGCCTTAATATTTATTCTCAAACTATTTTAGACTTATGCGCTCGGAAAATCAGAATTGTTTATTGATACATTATAAACCAAACATGTGAAGATTTGTATTAGATATCGTATATTATGAGTGAATGGTAAAGTAGATGGATTAAAAATTGTTATTTTAGTATCTTACTATCAAAATCATAAGACAAATGCAGAAAATGACCTTTGATATTTTATATGCAGAATGCAATCAAGATAGAAAAGAACACGGTCTTCCCTACCTATTCAATTCTAAAGTAGCTGTAAAATATCCTATAAACAAAAGATAATATCAGACCAAATAAAATAAGTAGAAGACATACATAATAGAAAGGAACTAGAAATAATACATAAAAGAACAGCAGTAAATATTATAGAACAATATCAAGCATGAATACGTACAGATAAAGTCCATATGCATGATTAATACGAAAGGTATTTAGTACGTATGAACCAAATCTAGAAAAAACGATAGAACGACTCACAAACTATTTTTTCATTTATTAGGAAAAAAATGAATTTCGCAGGTGGTCAATAAAAGGGCAGTGGTATAAAATTATAATGCTCTCATTATGTGGCATTTATATGAAAATGTACATTGTAATACATAATTTTTTACTGCTATTATCATTTAGCATTTTATTAACACTATGTGCATATCGATAACTATATATGTGCTATTATATCATTATAATACAAAATGTCAATTTTTGTAGGTGTATGAACAATATAGCACTGCGACTGTTAATATTATTCATGTGTAGTTTATTTTGAAAATATATATTAACAACTTGATAATGCTTACGAGTCTAGTTCTTGTTGTCGGCATTGCGGTAGCTTCATCTGCTTTATTTTAATTTCCTTGTTTAAGATTTTTTCCTTCCACTTTTCTCGCAATATCTTTTTCGACTTTTTCCTTAATAAGAAAAAATATAATTAGCTTTTTTTAACATTTCCTTTTGTTGTAAAATATTCTTACCATTAACAGTGCTTGTTTGTAGTGTTGATTTTATGCTGCTGTCAATCTTCTTTGTCTTAATGAATCATATTGACTCCATGTAACGACCTGCAAATCCGCACAATTCAAGTTGACAATTAACCACAAATGTCCAACCCCAAATTAAATGGAAAGACAGATAGTTAAGGGAAAAAAGAAAAAAACAAGAAAAAAGAGAAGAAGAGGAAAGGAAACTAAAACAACACAGAATCTCATAGCGGAACGAATAATCTATAATATACAACATATCTTTATACAAAGAAAAATTGTAATATACATACACCAAATCAGAGTACAACAACAAATCGCTAATCATCAGCCTGGATAGTTATAACAACCCATCCCCACAAATGCTGATAATTAAAATAATCAATGCAGCAGAAAATAAACATATACGTGCATACGACTTGAAGACCTCCAGCTCGTTTCTCGAGCTCTAATGCATCCAAAGCAATCTGTAAATATGCTCGGTCTAACCCGAGCATTATAATAAAATAACCCCCGAGTCAGTCTAGTAAACTAGCATGAGAAAACATATCCAGTTGGAATTTAATGTTTATCTAAAAACCTTTCAAACCAAAGGTATCTCGTAAGACCACACCGCACATGAACACAAACGAGTTTTTACCTTACGATAACCAGAACATTTTCTATAGAAAATCCAATGATATTATAACAATGTTTAGGGATTTAAAGTAAATATATAAAATAGCTGAAATGCTTGCATCTCACGTTTCAGCATAGTTGGGCACAACTAAGTCCGTAAAGCTTGTATTGGAGCACAGATTCCATACTATGACAAGGTAAGGAACTACCTTCCGATGATACATCTTTAGATAAAAGGCACCGGTGTCTGACAATAACATCTTGTACCCCGGCCATACAGGACTGGCCTACCACTTGACTAATAGTACCGAATATGATTACCCCACTTTTGGGCCCAAAGCATACATGAGTAGATAATAACCGATCTAGATTTGGGATGACCATACCCTGACGGGTGTGACCCACATGGCCCTGCTGTATACCCAATTTTTTTCATTTCCCAGTTGATGAGGCTTGAGGCTACGTTTTACCTTTATATAACACTTCCTTCTTAGAATGCTAATACGAACCTCCAGCCAATAATGCAATCCCAGCATTCATCCATACAAGTTTGTTATGGGATTGAACGAAACCGAAGGCACCTCTTCTACTACATCCATTTTGGAATCACCCTTAGGATTAGTAGCAAGTAACTCTTGCACTTCAAAAGCTCCATCTCGATTATCTTCAAGATATTCCAATTCGAAACGCTTATGCCGGTTCGAAGTGGTTTTCGGATAACATATCCAATCCCGATCTCTTCGAACCGACAAGGTTAATTTATAAATTGGCCAACATTTGAAGTCGGTTATTTAAGTATCAAATAAACAAACAATCCAACCAGAGATCAAATTTCCGAAAGGAAGTAACACTGGTTAAGCACCAAGCAACACTAAGCCTCTTTTATTGATCTTTTCATTAATTAAAACACTTTCCAAATATTTATCTCAAAATATCTTTACGAAGATATATTCTCAAAACCACATCTAATCTTTCTATATTTGGAAAACATTTCCATATACTTATCTCAACAGTATAAGTATATTCACAAATCATTTCATTTTAAACGTTTAGACGATGCCCCTATATATTTAATCAGTAATAAGTATATTTACAACTTTTGAGGAAACTTATTATTTCCCAAACACACTTTATTGGGTAAAACAAATGTTGTGTAAAACATCGTGACGACAACCCAAAAACACTAGTATAGAGATCCAATTAGTTATATTTAATATTAATTCTCGATGTCGAACTCAAACTATTTATTGGTCAATAATGAAGCCGATCAAGTTGGGGTACCATTACCTCTTAGATCTTGGAATAAACGACATTCTTAACTTCAAAATGGATGTAAGTTACACACCTCGAAACTTAACATCAAATATAGGATATAGATATAAATCGTGTATACTATAAAACCATATTTTTTTAGGAAATCGTCTACTATAACAACAGTGTTATAGTCTATGTCTTCCTCACTTTCTCAAAAATATTTATTACAACAAAAATGTTGAAATCCATGTCTTCCTACCACTTAACACATTTTAAATCACTTTTAAAACTGTTAAACTTCATTTGAAAATATCACTTTCAAAACATTCCTTTAAAAGATTGTTTTAACTTTTAAAACGTAAATATATTTCCATGATAAAAGTCCATACTAAAATTTTCAACATAATCATTCCATATTTGTAAAACTATATTTATAAATCTCTTTCTATCTTATAAAACTTCCTTTTTATAAAATCCCTTTATTTATAAAACCCCATTTATAACTCTATCCCTTTATAAATCTCACTTATTCATAAAATTCCATTTAAAACATCAATTACAATCCGTTCTTAACGTTGCTTCCATAGGTATAAATTTCTTTTATAAATTCCTTTCTATTTATAATATATCGTTTAACATCTTCAAATTTATCCCCACTTTCAATTTCCAAAATAGAATCAACTATTATTCTAAAACAACATTCCACATATTATTATAAATCCACAATTGTGATTTATTTTCCCAATTTATCCAATGATAAAAGTTTCCCTTTATTTGTAAACACCGTTTATAAATTTATCCTTTCATTAATAAAATACGATTTTACAAATCTTCACTTTATTTGTAAAATGTCACATTTATAAATTATCACATTTATAAATTTCCACATTTATAAATGAATCTTAATATATGTGTGTGTATATATATCACTTTATATAAACCGATTAATAAATATTTATACCAAAATATTTCTATCTTCATTTTAAAACCATATTCCTTTATCATAAAAGATAGAATTATTTTTAAGATTTTAAAAATCTTTATTTTACAATTCAAAAATCTCTATTTAAAATATTTCATAAAACTATTACTTTATAATATCTAAAAATCATACCTTTTATTTTAAAATAAATTCCTTCTTTTAATAATTTAAGAATAATTATTGAAACATATAAATTTTTGAAACACTTAAAATCCGTTTTAAAACTAAATCTTCAGTTTATAGTCTTTCAACATATTAAAAATATGGCCCAGTGCTACTATATCACTAAATAGGGAAAATCATCCAGGTCATCAAATATGGCAGCCAACACATTATATATCAAAATATATGAAAAGTAAAATCAACAGTGTGAGGAATCCAGTTGGATCCCTCCAACTTGTCCCCCTGCATCAGATACAGTATATAGTCATAAAATATAAATCAACCGCTTCGAGGAAGGGTTGTATACAAAGAGTCATCTGCTCTTACATGGGAACGTAATATGGTCTCATAAGCTCCAGGGGTAGGAATATATCCAAATCAACAAATAAAATAGTAAATTATCCAAACAGTTAACAAACAATCAACAATAAAATTATCCACTCTTATATAGAAATATAGGTGGGCTAGAGAGGTGAGTTAACTCACTTTGATTCCAGTAATCGCTGAAACGTTCCGATTTGAATTAAAATTGAACAGGCGTTCAATTTTAACCCAAATTCCTACTAGCTCCAGTCCATCCAATCCAACTCTATAACATAGATTTCGCCAGTACAATCGCAACACAACTTGTCGCGTTTGATTTCGACCTCGTATGAAAAGGTTATGAATTAATGAACGTTAGATATTATTTAAATTATAATTAACTTTATATCAATTAAATTTTAAACTAATTCCCTTCCCTCCCTCAAACTCACGTTCACTTCCAGGAAAACCCACTCGAACGCATCCATGCCACCTTTGACCATCCACTACGCCGCCCATGCTCCACCATCGCCTGATCTAACATCGCCACCATGCAGCCCCCTTTCTTCATCCACGGCCAAAGCGCGGTCCCCTCCGATCGCCTGTAACCGCGCCGCCGAGTCCAAAAGTCGACCATGAATGGAGCAAAAATCCGGCTCCAATCGTCAACGATTCGATGATCCAACCGTACGTTACGTAGAACTCGTCGAGCTCTATGACTTTTCTTCACGCACTGCAACATTTTGTTGAGTGGTTGATGATGAATTAAGGGAGAAAGATTGGTAGACTTTGGCCATTGAAATTTAATGGCGGCTGTTGTTTAGAGAGCTAGGGTTTTGCAAAAGAGAATTCTCCAAGTCCTTTTATAGAAATTTTCACTGCACTATTCACGTCGAAATATTTCGAACTCCAATCGAGGCATGCTACTTGGCGTTCTATATGTAGTACCCTTATTTCGAACATAGTGGAACTAATATCAAGACCCAATTCCATCATATACAGAAGTTAACTTTTCAAAATCGAATTATATCAATTTAAACTCCTTTAATTAAATTCTATGCATTTCGAACTCGCACGACCAAACGATACATCCGATCGCCATGAAATTCAACTGCATATTATAATTCACTATTACAAATCCAATGAAACTGGTTTCATTAAAATCGAGACAGTCCTCGGAAGGCTATTTTTACACGTTAATTAGAACTAATTATTATTAAATAGTTTATTCACTTTTAAATTCAAAAGCTTACTATCTTCATTCTTATTTAAATATAATTTAAATCAACTTTCGAAATCATTTTTATTCACATCAAATTCAAGGTTTAATTTTTTTAAACAATCCCAAATATTAAATTTAATAATTCATTATCAAATAAATCGCTGAATTCGAAATATAAGTTGTTTAACTTATAAAATTAACTTTTCAATATTTAAAATCCATTAAATATTCCAAATTCAAATGACTGAAATTCTACGTCATTACACTCCATCACATCTTAATGTAATCTAAAGTAAGCAAAGTCCAATGTTTGATATGATGTAATGAGAAGAATATTAGTCCTAGAAACTCATCTGTCACTATGTTTTGAACCATAGAATTAATGAATGCTTTGATAACATTTTCTATGTTTGTTTTTAGAGCATTTTGTAAATGAAGATTGAATATTAGTTTCTTTTTCCATATTTATGATTTCAAACCAAAACAACATTGTTTACCATCTTTATTGCACTGAATATGTAATTGTGTTCATATTAACCAGCATTAGAAAGAATATTTTAACATATTGTAATAAAGGATTTTGAATTAAATGAGATGTCCAATTAAGAAAGAAATATGTAAAGATCAAATAAAACATAAATTTGATTTGAGAATATTATTCATGATACTAATGTCGATTTGGGGGTATTGGCATGCATAATCGATGATTAGAAAATAACACAAGTTACATTGTCATTATCCTTGGTTGATAATGATATCTATGGTTTGACTATCAATACTATATTGCATAATTCAATATTTGTGCTTTCTATACCGTGAGAGATATATTGTGCTATGAATATTACAAAATCTTGGATATTTTAGCATTTTATAACAGTTGAATTTTTATATGCATTTTATAATAATTCTATATGAGAGGATATATACTATAAGAGATATATGCTGCCATCATATAATAATTCTACATAATGCTGTTGTTTGGACGGATTTTTCTATCAATTAGAAAACCACCGAAATATATCACTATGAAAGCCGCAAGCGCACGGCGTACCATTGTAATATAGATGCGAGTATGGGTCGATCCACAAAGAAAGAATCAATTCTAATATTACTCAATCAAATTAGCTGAAAAGTGAGATGAGTTTTAACTAAAAATGTAGAACAATTGGAGTAAAAAATAGAGTAACAAATGAGAATAAAACTATGAGATTAAGGAACAATTTAGAGGTAAATCTACTTTCAATCTTTCATATAACTCAAGCACAAAATGAATATATAGTCTCTCATTTAAATTCAAGTAGAAATGATTGATGTGCTTATTATAAGCATGACCTATTTGTGCTATTAATTAGCATAACTTAAACCATCAAACTCTAGCACACCATTCAAACCCACTTCTAAAATCTCATGAAAATGAAAATGTAACTAAAAATAAAATCTAATGCAAGAATGGTCTATTTACCATTTGTAGATTACTAACATAGGACATCAGATATTAATTTCACTTCTAATTCCATGATCAAAATCACTTAGGCAAATGATCAAATAGTTTATGTTTATATTGGATTAAGCATAGCCTATTTGAGATTGTCAACATAGGCTATCAAATTCACCAATAAACAATAAACTACCATCATTATTAACTTCCATTAAGCATAAAATAAGAAACTAAAAATTAAACCATTATATGTTGATTTAATATGATTCATGAGAGCTTCGTTACCCCTAAATTGAAAGGGTTTGGTTTCTCAAAATTGAAATCATCTCAACGCAAAATGATTTATACATAAAAAGCAAGGAAAATGAGAGATAATAAAAATAAAAGAGAATTAACTACTTGCATGAAATAAAACTAAACTATTTGCATAATTAAAACTAACTACTAACATGAAATAAAGAAGTATAAACTAAATAAAAGAGCATGAAAGGAAGAAAATCATGTAGATAATAAAAGGAAATAAGAAGAGGCTTAAGAAGCCATTTTATTTATAATTGATTTTGTGACTACAACTTCCATCCAAGAGAATCCATTTACATTACATAAAGGGTTTATATACATGTCTAAAACCCTAATCCATTTTTAGGGAGCTACTCAAAATGCCCTTGAGATGTAGTAGCCTCCAAGTCATCATAAGCTTTTAATTAATCCTCCCACCGACATGTGATTTGCTTTTTAAATATGGTCCATGAATAAGTGGGCATGTAGGCTCCTCCATGTTGAATTATTTCCATCCTTTTTCCTTTCTTTTGATTTCCAAAGTATGTGCATGCATAAGCCGATGAAACTTCTTCCATTTTGCATCCAATTTCCTATAAAATAAAATAAAATGTGCAAGTAAATTTTCTTCAAATTAATTTACACATCAATACTACCATTTTGCCCATATGTAAATGCATGAATGATGATTTGAAAACATTTTTGGATTCTGGTAAAAACATGTAAAATCAACCTAATATGCCATTCATTTAAATAAAAGGAGATTAAGTATGAGAGTAAAAATGTACATTTTTACATGTACATCAAATACCCCCACACTTATCTTTTTATTCATCCTCAAATAAACTAAAACTAGGATAAATCCACTTCCATGGGAAGCACGATTCACTGAGCTTATGGAACAAGCCGTTAAACCTCTAGGTGTCCCTAGTAGGACGAGTGTTGTCTCATGAGGTTTTTCAATGGGTACTGCCCACAAAATCGAAATGCAATATGCAAAGTTCCTAATGCAAGTTTTATTTACAAAGATATGAATGCAAGTTGTATTACAAAATGAAGAATTTACTTTTAAATTTACACAAAATAGTAATATACAAGTCTCAATCATTTTAAAGAAATTTCAGTCTTTTACTAATCAAAACATCTAACAAAAATTAAGTTTTCATTATATTTCAACTCTTGTTTGGCTAGTTGTTTCAGTTGATAACATAATGCAACTATGAAATAAATTCTTTAATTGATTGTCAGAGTTTGCAAAGTGGTATCTTCATTTCTATTTGTATAGCAAGTCAAATCAGTAAAGTCCGGACAATGCTTGGATTTCAATTGCATACTCCCTCTTTATTTGAAAAAAATATATTAACATTATTATTATTTACATACACCTAACTTAGAAAACCGAGACCAGATATACCATTCATGCACTGCCTTTCGGGCTTATGTGAGAAGAGTACAGAGCATTGCGAGTGTTCACACCTTGGTGTGTACACTTGACTCTAGGTGTTTATTATTTTTAATTTTTATATACATACACTTAACTCATAAAACTGAGGCCAGATATACCGTTCATGCACTGCCTTGATGACTTACATGGAAAAAGTACAGAGCATGGCGAGTGCACGCACTTATGTGTGGACATATGACTCTAGATTTTTTTTAAAGGAGAAGAGAGAGTTATGCAAAATCATCTTAGCACCATTTAACTTTAAAGATTAAAAATGTTAATGCATGTACTTTAAATCAACCACTTTTTAAAAGAAGACTGCAATTTAGAATAACTTCATAACCATCACCTATGAATCTCCCTATATACTAGTTACACCATAGTTGCTTGTAATTCAAAGTTTACTTTTTATTATTCGTTGAGATGAGTAATTTTCCAAAAAGTTCAATCTAATGACCAAAACAACATGATTACTTTATCGTGCCTATTCAAAGGTAAATTAGCATGCAAATTTTTTTATAAAGAAAGAGAAAGAAAATGCAAAAAAAAAATCAAACCCCCCACACTTGATTTTGACTGTGTCCCCATAGTCAATGCATGATATAATGAGTGTAAAGGAGAAAAATATTTACACATTTTGAAGAGAGGGTTAAAATTCCTTACTCGACGTAGTGTGGCTCATGAAAAACCATGAGCTCCTCCTCTCGGTCACTTGCCAATTCCAAGTACGGCTTTAAACGATCACCGTTGACTTTAAAAATTGATCCATCCCTAGGGTTTTTTTATTTATGTGCATCGTGTGGAAAAACATCACGTACCACATATGGTCTGGTCAATCTCGATTTTAATTTCCTAAGGAATAAATGAAGTCGAGAGTCATACAAAAGAACTTTCTGATTTGGCGAAAAAGTTTTTCTTAGGATTGACTTGTCATGAAAAACTTGGGTTTTTTCCTTATAAATTTTCAAGTTTTCATGTGCGTCGTTGCTAATCTCTTCTAATTCATTGAGTTGCAATTTTCTCTTTTCACCAGCATTTTCAATATCAAAGTTTATGTTCTTTATTGCCCATAGCGCTTTATGTTCAAGCTCGATTGGTAAGTGACACACTTTACATATACTAATCGGAAATCAAACATTCTAAGATAATTTTAAAACCAGTTCTGTAAGCCCAAAGAGCATTACTCAATTTCTGACACCAATCTTTTCGATTTCTATTAAGGGAATCTGTTTGATTTGTCGATTTGAAACTTCAACTTGACCACAAGTTTAAGGATGATAAGGAGTGGATAACTTGTGGGTTATTGAGTATTTATTCATTAAAGTTTCAAGTGATCGATAACAAAAAAGAGTTCTGTTGTCACTTATTATTGCGCTGGTATTCCGAACCTCGAAAATATGTTTTCTTTTATGAATTTTATAACAACTTTGCAGTCATTTTTTTACACGGAATGGCTTTAACCCATTTAGAAACGTAATCGACGGCAAGAAGAATATAAAGATTTCCGAAAGAGTTAGGAAACAGTCCTATAAAGTCAATTTCCCAAACGTCAAAGATTTCGATCGTAAGGATGGGAGTCAAAGGCATCATGTTTCATCGAGAGATTTTTCCTAACATTTGACAACAATCGCATGCTTCACGAAACTCGAACGCATCCCTGAAAAGTGTAGGTCAATAAAAATCACAATGGAGCACCTTTTTCCGTGGTTTCCTTAGGACCGAAATAACCACCACATGCTTGGTTATGACAAAATGAAAGAACACTCTTGATTTTGCTATCCAGGATGCATCGTCGAATGATTTGGTCAGAATAATACTTAAACAAGTATGGATCGTCCCAATAAAAGTATTTCACTTGGGAAAGAAATTTGTATTTATCTTGTTTGGACCAAAATGAAGGAGTTTCCTTAGCGACTAAATAGTTCACTATATCGGCAAACCACAGATCAATGTAAATTGAAAAAAGACGTTCATCGAGAAAGTTCTCATTGATGGGTAAAGAAGATGGTGCATTTGGAAGACGAGACAAGTGATCGGCTATGACATTGTCAGATCCTTTATTGTCTTTGATCATAAGGTCAAATTCTTAGAGTAAAAGGATCCAACAAATCAAACAAGACTTAGCATCCTTTTTAGCAAAAAGGTACCTAAGAGCGGAATGGTTAGTGTAAACCGTGATGTTTGAGCCTATCAAGTAAGGTCAAAACTTTTCGAGTGAAAAAATAACGGCTAGAAGCTCTTTTTCGGTGGTTGTGTAATTGGGTTGAGCATCGTTTAGAGTCATATTAGCTAGTAGATGACATAAAGGATTTTATTGATGCGTTGTCCTAGGACAGCACCAATCGCAAAGTTAGAAGCGTTACACATTATTTCAGATGGGAGATCCCAATTGGGCTAGCAGATGACTGGAGTAGAAATGAGTTAATTTTTAAGACGTTCAAAAGATGAGACACAATTAGAATTGAAATTGAAAGGAACGTCTTTTCCCAAAAGAGTTGTAACGGATGAGAAATTTTGCTAAAATCTTTTACAAAGCGTCGAATAAAAGCCAGCGTGTCAAAGGAATGATCGAATTTCCTTAAGGGTTTTGGGAATGGGTAGATTTGAAATGACATCAGTTTTTGCTTTATCTACCTCGATGCCATTATTTGAAATGACATGTCCAAGGACTATGCCTTGTTTGACCATAAAGTGGCATTTTTCCCAGTTCTTAGTTAAATGTTTCTCTTTACATTGATTTAGAACCAACTTGAGATGATGTATGCACTCAGAAAAAGAATCTCCAAAAATAGAGAAATCGTCCATTAAAACTTCTAGAAATAGTTCGATCATGTCAAAAAAGATGCCAACCATTATTTTTTTGGAAAGTCGTAGAGGCATTACAAAGACCGAATGGCATACTTTGGTAAGCAAAGGTTCCGAAAGGACACGTGAAAGTCGTTTTTTCTTGATCTTCTGGAGCGATTGAAACTTGGTTATAACCGAAATAACCGTCAAGAAAACAATAGAACGTGGTCGGCTAATCGTTCAAGCATTTGATCGATGAAAGGAAGAGGGAAATGATATTTTCTTGTTATAACATTTAATTTTCAATAATGAATACAAACATGCCAACCTATTTGAGTACGAGTTGGAATAAGTTCATTAGCGTCATTCATGATAACGGTGATACCGGACTTTTTAGGCATGACATGAATTGGGCTAGCCCACGAATTATTGAGATGGGATATATGATACCGTTATCAAGGAGCTTTAGAATTTCTTCTCGAACCACATATTTCATTTTGGGTTTAAGTCTTCATTGCGCATCACGAGTGGATTTGGCTTTATTAAATAAATGAACGTGATGTTGAACAATTGCAGGGCTAGTTCCCTTAATGTCGGTAATGGACCACCCAGTTGCCTCTTTGTTTTCAGACAGAATTGAAAGAAGGGAGGCTTATTGATCAAGAGAAATATTTGAAGAGATTATGATGGGAAACATTTCGTTGTCACCTAAGTATGCGTACTTAAGGTGATCAGGAAGAGGTTTGAGTTCCAACCTAGGAGGTTGCTCAATTAAAGAATTTGGTTGAAGTTCTGACTCAACCGTGAGGCGTTCAAATGGAAGCACGTTTCGATCTCATTAGGTTCGTCTTGAAATAGTTTTTCGTATTCGGCCTCGCGTTCATTGTTAAGGTCAACTATTTCATTGTCAAAATTTTCTTGAATGATGCTAACTTCCAACGTTTGGTCAATTGTTCATTCGATTAATTTTCGAGATTGAACATGTAAAGATCCAAAGTTATGTTACCAAAAGAAATTTTCATCGAACCATTTCAACAATTGATTAGAGCATTCGACGTGGCTAAGAAAGGTCGTCCTAGAATAAGTGGAACTTGACTCATCGGATTATTCACAGGTTGTGTCTCTAGGACGATGAATTCGACGAGGAATATGAATTGAACAATTTTTATGACTACGTCCTTGATTTCTCCCATGGGTTTCTTAATCGAACGATCAACAAATTGAAGAGTTACTTTCATCAGTTTTAGTCTACCCAAGTCAAGTTGATGGTAAACTAAATAAGGAATCAAATTGAAACTCGCAACTATGTCTAATAAGCATTTATTAATTGTTTTATCTTTTGCCGTGCACGAGATCATCAGACATCCAAGATCTTTGTATTTTATAGGAATTGATCGAGACAAGACTTCGCTATGACTGGCACCTATGAAAACTTTCTTGGGTGCATGAGTGTGTCGTTTTTGAGTACACAAGTCCTTTAGAAACTTAGCGTAAGTTGGGATTTGTTGAACGATATCAAGGAGAGGGATGTTCACTTTGACTTGTTTAAAAATTTCCAACATTTTTTCCATTTGATCGGAATGTTTCTTAGGTCGAAGTCAATGTGGAAATGGAATTCGATACTCAGTAGGTCAGTCTACTTGAGTAGAAGAAGAATTTGGATTATAATTTGATTCGATATTTGACTTGATGTTTTGTTCAGAATCGCTTGTCATTTTCGAAGTTTCAAAAGGAGCTTTTAGTAAATCATTTGGATTGACAACTTGCTTATCAATTAGTTTACTGGAACGCAAAGTCGTGATAGCATTCGTTTGGTTCACATTGCTATCTTGAATGACATGAGCTTTATTTGAGTTCGTGTTTTGATTTCTAGGGTTCGGAACTGGCTAATTTGGGAACGTGCCTCGTTCACGTTCACTTACAGGAATGGCTAATTGACTCATTTGCATTTCGATAGCAATTAATTGATTCGTATTTTGTATGTACAAGATTAACAAATTTTGCAAATTTCTATTTGATTGGAGGTTTTGAGTGGTCGCTTTAGCCAAAGTTTCAAGACTTTTCTTAAGTGAAGTCATTCTTTTATCGTCTTAGGAAGCGAAAGATTGTTGCGGTTGATTTTGAGATGGAGGCGCAAAATTTTTTTGAAAGTAATTGGGCTGAAAAGGAGGATTCGATGCATTGTTCGAAAATGCTTGAAAATTGGGTTGAACCAAATTCGTGTTAGAATTATTTTGGTTCCACGCAAAGTTAGGATGATTTCTCCAACCGTGATTGTATGTTAGAGAAAACATGTCATTCTTAACTTTGTCAAAAGAGTTGAGTTGATCTAACAATTGAGGGCATTGATCGGTAATGTGATGTGGACCGTTACATTTATAACACAATGGTTGGGAAGCTTGGTTCATTTGATTGAATGAGAAAACATTGTCGAATTTATTGATCATAGCGTCAATTTTCGCTTCCAAAGCCAACGACGATCCTATTAAGGGTGCGTTCGATCGTGAATAGATGGATTTCTCATTAGAACATTCCTATTGGGATGATTTTTCGACCAAGTTCTCAAGGAATTGCCAAGCATCGTTGTGGTGTTGGGTGAGAAAATTACCTTGGCACATCGATTCAAGCATGGTTCGTGAACTATTTTCAAGTCCATCGTATAAGATTTGGCAAAGAGTCCATTTTTCAAAATTATGGCGTAGACGTTTTATCAAAAGCTCTTTAAATCTTTCAAAGTATTTTCTAAAAGGTTCACCCCCGAATTGATGAAGTTTACAATTTCGTTTCGTATTTTGGTCATTTTTTCCAAGGGGTAAAACTTGTTTAAGAAAACTTCAACGAATTCGTCCCAAGTATTGGTTGAATTAAAAGGTAAGCTATACAACCATTTTTTTGCATAATCGGTAAGGGCACATAACAGTTGAAGTTTAATGGCTGCATAGACTTGTTTGAATTTTGTTAAGAAGAAGTATGGGTCATCGTGTTCAAAATTGCCAAATTTCAAGAGCATGGCAATATGATTTGAATGAATTTCGAAGTGATTACTCGTTGGGGCGGGTAAGGTGATACAAGAAGGAATAGAAACTCTATCGGGAAAGATTCTATCCATGAGAGTTCGAGAAGAGTTTTCATTAGCCATCGTTGGAGGTTTGTTCATTTGGGTTAAACGGTTCGTCGTTGTGTCATGAGCACTCATGCACTAGCGAGAAGAATAAGTGAAGAGAAGAATAAAAGGAGCGAAAAACAAATGTGGGAAGAGAATGAAATGAAAGCAATTTTTTTATTATTAAAACAATAAAATGGTTTTTTATATTTTTTTGTATTTTTTTACAAAAGAAAAAGAATATGGAAGGAGAAGAATTTGTAAATGATTTTTTTTGTTTAAGAGAAAAGAACGGCCAAATTGTTTAAAGAAAAATGTTTTTTTACTTTTGGATTTTTTGTTTTTTTATTTTTACATAAGGAAATTTTTTTTTACTTGCTAAAATAATTTTTAAAGGAAATTTGTTTCTTTTTTTTAAGAGGAAAGGCAAATTTTTTTACACTTGGAATTTTTTTTTTAGGATTTTTGATTTTTTTATATATGGATGAAAGTAATGCAACTAAATGAATGTAAGAACTTAATTAGAAATTTTCTGTCCTTAGTAGCTCCTAACCCAAAATTGTATAATACATTTTGACTTAAATCAACAAAATAGTTCTTAGCCAGGTAACAAACAGAGGTTAGCAGTGCACCACGAATCATCATAGAAATGCAGCCGAAGGTTTAAGTACCTTCAAAAAGACAATCACTATAATATTTTACGAATCACCGTAATAATTATAAATGATTATTGCTCTACAAAAGCCTTTGACACCAAGAAATGAATTGTTAAAAGAATAAAAATTGTCAAAATACAATTAAGCCCTAGAGGAGCCCGTGACACCTTTAAGTCCAACGTCTAATCGTTATTATTAGTTAAATTCTACTATGATATGAAATTTGTGTGAGAAATGCGGATTACGGATCTTAAGGCTAGAATTAACACTAGAGGGGGGGGTGAATAGTGTTTTAAGGAATTACTAATTCTTTTTGAGTTTATATTAATTTGAACACAAATGTATGCAATATTCAGACACAGATATGATCACAGAATCAAACACAGATGCAGATATAAAGTAAAAGCAATAAAGGAAAGAACACGCCGGATTTTATACTGGTTCGGAGTTACTCTACATCCAGTCCCACAACACAAGTACATATTTCCTTTCAAAATCAATTCTTACAATTACACCCTCGATTTCAAGGCCACAAGGTACACCGCTCCAGATTCACAATCCTCTGGATAGAGATACTTGATTTTACGGGAAACAAGTTCACCCGATTGATTTTCCAGGCTACAATCACACCTTTTTTCGCTCGATTGATTACAAAGAAATCTATAACTCTGAATAGCAATGGGATCTTGTTGAGATAGTGATAGAGAATCAAACCAGAGATGTAGATTCAATGGTGATTTCGGCAGAGTAATGGTAAAAATGTATATAAAGAAATGTGGAAGAAGAAGAGAAGTGAAATCAGAGAAAATATGAATATAAATTCGTTTAAAACAGCCCCTATTTATAGTAGAACAACAGCCATGTCCATTCATGAAAAGATACGACGAATAGACACTTCTTTTGAAATTCAAACTTTTGAAATCAACTGTCACCTTGTCGACAAGTGGTGCTTGGGGTTGTCGACAGGTCTAAGTTATTTTTGGTAATTTGTTTTTCTTTGAAAATAATTTCTATCTTGTATTAAAACTATTTTAAACTTTATAAATATACTTAACTATAGTTAAAATACATAAATAAGTATAGAGAATAATATTTTAGTATATATAAAATTTTACTATAAATTTATATTTAAATCTAAGTATAAATATTATAAGTTAAATATATTATAATTAAAAGATAGTTTAAAACCAAGGATAATTTAATATTGAAAATAAAGATTATTTTGAGGCTAAAAGTATTTTAAAACTAGGATAGATGTTTTTGATTTAAAAAGGAAGATTTTGAAATCATTTTGAAAACAAGATATAATTTTGTAAAACAATTGAATAAAAGTTAGTGGATACAAAATAATGTTCCACTAGATTTTTCGTAGGTTCCATCCTACTTAGGGTTCCATCCCTTTAACGGGCTCGAAGTGGATTCCATTCTACGAATAAAATGGATTTTAAGATGTTAGTGCTTTTCTAGGAGTTTTAACAAAATTCCTAACTAAATTACATATCTTGAAATCTTGAACTCTTGATAATCTTGATACTCATGAGTCTTGAATCTTGATATCTTCGATCTTGAGTTCATCAGTTCTTGAATCTCTATACTGTACAGTCTCCATTCTTGGTACCTGCATAGTTAAATCCTGCATATACATATATATCTAAACTATAATGTTAGTATTTATATTTTATAATCTTATTCTAAGGTTGTTGTCATCAAAACCAACTTCTCAGGGACTAACAATTTGTGGGCTAATGAAGGGGGTGATGAAATCCCCCACTTTATGTGAAGTTGGGTGTTGCCCTTAGAAAATAAAACAAGATAAGATGATGCAAACAAAAATTAAATGTGCATTAACAATGCAACTACAAATGAATTTTTGTTTTGTTTGTTTTTTTATAAATGCAAGCAACCAACAATGCAAGGGAAATAAAAACAAGTGATAAGAACACGATACCAGAGCGTTTAGAATTATTAGCAAATTTATTTAAAAGCTGCGATTTTATTTTTTAATGCAATTTTCTTTGGCAAGCAAAGCAGAGCAATTGTTATTTTAAGCAAGCACTTCTTGTCCTTCTGGTTTTCTTCTATTTGCAACTTGAAAGTTTGAACAAGATATATACAGTTTTTTTAAGGATAGAGCAAACACAAAGACAAACGAAAGCGATTCTTTTTTTTTTTGGAAAATGAAAACAAATTCATTTTGTTTTTTAAAAAGAAAAACTAAAAAGAAAGAACTTGTTTAAAAGAAAACTTAAATAAATAAATAAAACAATTAAACTAAACCCACAAATGAACAAGCCCACAAGCCAAAACCAAAAGGAATTTTTTTATTATTCAAAGATGAAACATACAAACACAAACAAAATTCTTAAATTCTCAAACAAAATTCTCAAAGCAAATTTCCATATCAAAATTTATTTGAAGGCGGTTTTCCAAATCAAAACAAAATTCTCAACTTGTCCCAATACTTGTTTGAGTTCGCGGTTTGTTGAATTTGAAGGTCGCCGGTTTGATTGAGGTCGCGGGGTGTTCTGGTCGATGAAGGCTGTGGGTATAGGATTGTGGTGAGGGATTTGAGATTTGTTTTGGGTTAATGTTTTGTGATTTGGAAGTGGTGGGTCACGGTTGCAGAGGGTTTGGGTAGGGGGTTGGTTCGGATTGGGAGATTAAGGTTGTCAGACGTAGCGATTGGGAGTGGAGGAGGTCGTGATTGCTGAGTTGGGGGATTGTTGTGATTTGGAGCTTGTATGTAGGTTGAGATATGGGATTTGTTAAAGATGTGTGATGTGAGGAGTGGTTTGAGGAAGTGGTGGTTTGTAAGAGGTTGCGTCTGATTGTTTCATATGAGGTGGAGAAAGATGCAGTAATCTAGGAGTTTGAGTGTGTTTGTATTAGTGAGGATGATGTACTATGATCGGGTAGGGAGTTGGTGCGAAGTGTTCTTGTTGTAGTTTTGATGAAGGCAGTTTTGGTGAGGTGGTGTCGGTGATGTAGGCGGGTCGGTGAGGAGATGGAAGCTGTTTAGGTTGGTTGTAGATTAAGGGAAGTGCTGTTTGTATAGGAGTGAAGTGGGTTGTGGTGTTTTTGTGTTGATCTTGATTACAGGAGTTTGTGGTTTGTTGAAGGAAGTTAGGTAATGGAAGGGTGATGGTGATGGACAGATGAAGGGGGACTGTGGCAGTGATCTTATAGTGTAAGAATCTGCTGTGGTGTAGGTTGGCGAGGGAAGTAAAACAGAGAATGGAGGTCGAGTTTGGCAGAGGTTAGTCGAAGATATTTGAAGTTGTTGTAGGCAGAAGGATTCGGCGCGGGGGTAGGGGGATATGAGTAACAGCGGGAAGTATGCCTGTAAAATGTAACATAAACTTGAATAGTTGAATGAAATGTTTTAGTAAAAGTTTGTAATAGAGAATTATAGTGACTGAAATGAAAAACTGCAAATTATAAAATTGGTGAAGTGGTTCGTGTTGTAACAAAAATGCACAGGGGTGCAAACTGAAATGCATGCAAAAACAGTGAACACGGAAAAAGAACAGCGAACAATTTTGCATAGTAAAGAGTTAGAATTGCACTCAGAAGGTAAACAGTGAATAGTTTTGAAATGCACACTTGAAATGAACAGTAAATGAAATACAAAATGTTTGTTTGATTTTCTAATGAATAAAGAACAAAACACAAAATATAACAACAAATATGCACAACACAAATTTCTTTTTTAATAACAAAAAATAAAATAGAACAAATGTAAAATGTAATAATAAGAACAAATGCACAAGTAAACAAAAACAAAACAAAAGTGAACGAAGTAAATGAGCTAAACACAAAATGAAACAAAACAACACATTTTTTTTAAAATGACAACTATCGCAAACTAAAACAAAAAAAAAATTAATTCGAAGAGTAAAATTAAAACTAAATTGCTTTCCCCAACAACGGTGCCAAAAACTAGTTCGGACAGATTTTTCTATCGATTAGAAAACCGCCAAAATGTATCATTATAAAAATCACAAGCGCACGACATACTATTGTAACAAGGATGCGAGTATGAGTTAATCCACAAGGAAAGAATCAATTCTAAGATTACTCAATCAAATTAGCCGAAAGTGAGATGAGTTTTAACTAAAAATGTAAAACAATTGAAGTAAAAACTAGAGTAAAAAAAAGAATAAAACTATGAGATTAGGGAACAATTTAGAGGTAAATCCACTTCTAATCTTTTATAAATCAAGCACAAAATAAATCTATAATCTCGCATTTAAATTCAAGTAGAAATGATTGATGTGCTTATTATAAGCATGACCTATTTGAGCTATTAATTAGCACAACTTAAACCATCAAACTCTACCACACCATCCAAACCCATTCTAAAATCTCATGAAAATGAAAATGTAACTAAAAATAAAATCTAATGCAAGTATGATCTATTTACTATTTGTAGATTAGTAACATAGAACGTCAAATATTGATTTCACTTCTAGTTCCATGATCAAAATTACTTAGTCAAATGATCAAATAGTTTATGTTTATATTGGATTAAGCATAGCCTATTTGAGATTGTCAACATAGGCTATCAAATTCACCAATAAGCAATAAACTACCATCATTATTAACTTCCATTAAGCACAAAACAAGAGACTACAAATGAAACTATTCTATGTTGATTCAATATGATTCATGAGAGCTTAATTACTCCTAAATTGAAGGAGTTTAGCTTCTCATGTTTGAAATAATCTCAACACAAAATGATTTAAACATAAAAAGCAATAAAAATGAGAGCTAATCAAAAGAAAAGAGAGTTAACTACTTGCATGAAATGAAACTAAACTAATTGCATAAATTAAAACTAACTACTAACATGAAATAAAGAAACATAAACTAAATAAAAGAGCATGAAATAATATAACATGAAAGGAAAAAAAAGCACAATAAAGGAAATAAGAAGAGGTTTAAGATGCCATTTTATTTATCAATGATTTTGTGACTACAACTTCCATCCAAGAGAATCCATTTACTTTACATAAGAGGGTTTACATACATGTCTAAAACCCCAATCCATTTTCAAGGAGCTACCCAAATGCCCTTGAGATGTAGTAGCCTCCAAGTCATCATTAGCTTTCAATTAATCCCCCCTCTTACGTGTGATTTACTTTTTAAATATAGTCCATGAATAAGTGGGCATGTGGGCTCCTCCATGTTCTATTATGTCCATCCTCTTTCCTTTCTTTTGACTTCCAAAGTATGTGCATGCATAAGCCGATGAAACTTCTTCCATTTTGCATCCAATTTCATATAAAATATGCGAGTAAATTTTCTTCAAATTAATATACACATCAAAATTGCCATTTTGCCCACATGTAAATGCATGAATGATGATTTGAAAACATTTTTGGATTTTGGTAAAAACATGTAAAATCACCATAATATGCCATTTATTTAAATAAAAGGGGATTAAGTATGAGAATAAAAATGTACATTTCTACGTGCATATCAGCTGTGAGAAGTTAGCACCTTATAAAGAGTATATTGCATAATCAAATATTTATATGCATTTTGGTTAATACCACAGATATTGATTTTGATGACAACAACCATATAAATATAGATACTAATGTTGTTTCAAGTTGTATAAAATATTTTGCAGGATATTATATAGGTTTATACAAGTACAGAATAATCGAGTTTGAAGACTGATCAGTAAAAAGACTAGAGATCAAGATTCAGAGATGATCAAGATATTTGAAGACTCATGAGTTTAGAGTCAAAGACACGAAAAGTTCAAGTCTAGTCAATAGATAATAGATCAACTTGTTAAAGTCCTTGAATAACAACTTTTTTCTTGGAATACTCTCCTATCAAATTATTTATTTTGTTATCTAAATATTTATTTTGCTTTCAATGTATATTTTTACAAATATTTTATTAGAGTTTTTAAAGTATTTAGAAACTATGCTTAAATTATTTTATAAGAGTTCAGAATTTTGCAACGCATTTAAAATGTTTTTGTTTTTCAAAACATATATAAGTATGTCGACATAGGCTACATAGGTATGTTGACATATGTACCGTTGAAGAGGTATCTTTTAAATTTTGAATAGTTGTGATTTTTGGTTACATCTCTTCGTGAATAGAGACGTTCCTTTATATACTATATAAAAGGGACTGGAAAACGAATTTTATTAATTACTTTATCTACTTTCTTCTTACTCCAAATTCTCATTATATATTTCACAAAATTCACTTTCAGCACTCTTCAAATCCACTCAAATTCAATCTCTACTCTACTACATTCATTTTCTATAATACTCATTGATTTGAAAGTATTCTATCATTAATTCAAAGATCAAAGTGCTACCAACGGGCTATAAGATATTCTATATCCAAAGTACAATTGTTTGTATTTGGAATTGGTAATTCTCCACTATTATTAGTTTGGGTATGCTAATTGCCCGTTAAAATCATGTGGGTGTACTTGTTGCCCGTTCAAATCAAGTGGGTGTCTTTGTTGCCCGTTTAAATCAAGTGGGTGATCCTGTTACCCGATTAAATCAAGAGAGTCCACCCTAAACTCGGAAAATCAGGAGGGTGTATCTTGTTGCCTTGAAATCGAGACTGTATTCTGGTTTGCTTACTACCGGTTTAAAGTTGGCGTTTGAAAGGAAATCTGTACATACAGTGTATAGGACTGGACGTAGGATTGGTTAATCCGGACCATCATAAAACTCCTTGTTCATCTCTCTTACTTTTAGTTTACTTTTACCGCATTCATATATATCCGCGACTGACTGTTAATATATATCCGTGTTGATTATCTGTGTTTGAATTTAAATCATGAAATAATTTCAAAAACTTCCATATAAGTTATAAAACACTATTCATCCCCTAGCGTTAAAGCAGCCTTAAGATCCATTCACATTAGTACTACACCATTTTCTATATTTGATATCAGAGCATTAGGTTTTCAAAAACTTGTTTAATTGATTTTTGAAAAGTATAAATGGCTAGTAACACCGATAGTATATTTGTTTAACGTTTTTGGAGAAAAACAAAGTTGTAAAATCCCTATGATAACCTCAAATGGATTAGGAACTAAAAATATTGAAAAGTCACTTGATTGTTTGGAAGTGTATAAAGTAAATTTGCAGGAACATGTATGCTATATGGCAGATACTAAAGAGACACCTGATAACTATACATGACAAATCAAAAAGGACAAATGGATACTAGACAGTGGATGCTCAAGACACAGACTGGAAATCCGAAGATCTTTAAAGACATCATTTACAAAGATGGAGGAACAGTTAACTTCGAAGATAAATCAAAAGGATATATCATTTCAGCAACGGCAACGACAATGTCAGTAACTCTAAAACTCATATTGTTTCTAATGTTTTGCTAGTTAGGAATTTAAAACATATTCTGCTTAGTATTAGTCAATTATGTGATAAGGGTTTCAAAATTTAATTTGAAAAAGACATTTGCCACATCGAGGATAATGAGTCTAGAATTATTTTTGAAGGAGCTAGGAGACACAACATTTAAATTTTTGAGTATGAAAGTGTCTAATGATAATCTTTGTCTTTTGGTTGAATGTAATGACCATTAGATTTGACACAAACGATTCGATCATTTAAGTTTTAAACATTTATCCAAAGTAGTCAGATATGAACTTGTTAGTGGACTTCCAAAAATGAGTTTTAGTGTCAATAACCTATGTGATGCTTGTCAACTCGGAAAACTTCACAAAAGTTCATTTAAATCAAAAGACACGATTTTGACTACACATCCCTTTGAACTTCTTCATTTAGACCTTTTTGGACCATCACAAGTTCAATCAATACATCATAGTATATATGTTTTTGTAACAATAGATGATTTTTCAATATATACTTGAAATGTTTAAAATTTCCACTAAGAAAATTGAAAATCAAAAGTCAATTAAAATTAAAATAATAGGAAGTGATCATGAAGGAGAATTCGAGAACGAAAATTTTGAAAACTTTTGTAATAAGAAAGGAATTACATATAACTTTTATTTTCCTAGAACTCCTCAACAAAATGGAGTTGTAGAATATAAAAATAAAACTATATGAGAATGCGCTAGAACCATGTTAAATGATAGTGTTTTACCCAAAAAAATTGCGCTGAAGTAGTTCTTGCATCTTGTTATATTTTAAATAGAATTTTAATAAGACCATTAACTAAGAAAACACCTTATGAATTATTTTTTGATAAAAAGCCTAACATATCTTATTTTAAAGTTTTTGGCGGTAAATGTTTTATATTAAATACAAAAGATAATCTAGATAATTTGATGCTAAATCAGATAAAATATATTTATTGGATATTCAAGTAGAAGTAAGGCCTATAGAGTTTTTAATGCTAGAACTAACACTATTGAAGAAACTTTGCATGTTTCGTTTGGTGAAAATTTTACATGTTTCTCAAAAATCCCGTGTGTTGCCATGTATCCCAGTAGTTAATTGTCATATACTTTGTCATTATTTTTACTTATTGCTATTATTTCTTAAATGAATTCCAATGGCCTCTTTAATGTTTTTTAACTTACCTTCCCATTATACGTTTTAAACGAAACACCAATCTACATCTCAAACATTTATCATTTTCTAATTCTTTCACTTCCCTTTCATTTTCTTACAATATTTTCTTTTCCCTTTTCCGGTTTCACATGCATGTTATGGTTCGAAAACAATTCTAATCCCAACCTAATTAAAATTAAAAATTCTTTCCAAGCAATTTTTAGTCAATCTCTTTAAATTTTTATTCTAATAAAAATTTAATTGAATTCGTTAATAGTTTTTCATTTCATATTCAACTTAAATTATTACTGATTTTATTCACATTTTACAGCGATTATTTTCCTACTAATTGCTTCCAATGTTATTGTATTTATGGAAATAAAATTTAGCCTACTGGTTTGATCAAGCTTGATTAAAAGGTAAGTTTTTATTATTATTTGTCTTTTTATTTAATCAGAAGTTCAATTTGCATTTTTTGTTCTAATTTCTAATTTGAGGTTGAATGTTTAGTTTGTAAGATTCTGAATATAGTTCTCTTCGTTTGTCTTGCAGAAATTTACCGATTTCATAAATATGTTGATACCATAGAATCTCCTATTGATTGGTAAAATCTGTTATGGGTAAGTTAAAACTTTATTTTATTCTCAAGCTGTATAATTATTGACTTTCATTTGATTTATTGGTTTGATGGGATTTTTCACTTCGTTTAATTCATTTATTTTGTAGGGAATAATTGGTTCATTGCTACATGGATATCTACTACATTTTTGTAACTTTCATCCTTTTTTAACTTTAAGTTGTATAATTATATAAGAGAATAAATTTAGGAAAAATACTATATATGAAGTAAAAGAATATTGAAATAATAAACTTTTATATAGTATTTGAAGAAAAATGTATCGCTTTTGATCTAGCTCTAGTAGGTAACTTTGAATTTTTTTTATAAGTTTGATTCGAAGTAAGTGTTTCATAAATATTTTTTTATTTAATTCTTTTGTATTGTGTTACACCACATAAAATTATTTATGATTTTAAATATTAATGACACCATTAATGCCTATAGATCCATAATGATAGCATTAATGTCTGAACGTTCTATATATCTATTATCTTTCATGATAGTTGTAATACCTTTGATGTCACACTTTTTTGGTGTCAACATGGACTATCAAAATATTCCTCTAAGTTATTATCAAAATCTCACTATCACTTAAAAATAGGATTTACAAGTAAACTTACTTTACCAATTCAAAACATCCCTTTACAAATATTACTTAATCAAACCTTAATATCACTTCAAAATTAGGATCTAACAAATAAACATTCTTCACAAATTCAAAACGTCCCTCTATAAATATTGCCAAATCCAATCATATCATTTAAAAATAGGATCTAACACATAAATTTTCTTTAGAAATTCATTCTTTATTAACTAATAACATAAAAAATTGAAACAAATAAAAAATCCGTCACAACTTAATAATAGTTGTAATACTTTTGGTATCACACTTTTTTGGTGTTAGTATGAACTACCAAAAATAACCCTCTAAGATATTATCAAAATCTCACTATCAATTAAAAGTGGGAACTACGAATAAACTTACTTTACCAATTCAAAACGCCCCTTTACAAATATTCCAAATCAAATCTTAGTATCACTTAAAATTAGGATTTAACAAATAAACTTTCCTCACAAATTCAAAACGTTCGTCTATAAATATTACCAAATCAAATCAAATCATTTAAAAATAGGATCTAACAAATAATTTTCCTTCATAAATTCATTCTTTATTAATTAATAACATAAATAAAAATTGAATCAAATAAAATATCAGATATCGCAACTTAGAAATAAAAACTAAAACTAACTACACCTTATTTCAACGCAAAAATATGATTAAACATATACAATTTATAGAAAAATAATTCACGCACGAAGCGCATGCCGTAACGCTCGTATTATATAATTATATAAATATTTAGGTTGTTTTTATTCTTATTTCCATGTACAGTAATCATGCTCTTGAATTACTTATGATTTTATTAATATTATGCAGTAGTTGTTTTCCAACCCCTGCTTTTAATATTATACTTTTTATGGAAAAATAATCTGAATGCTTCCAAAAATATATACTACTGATTCGATCGAGCTTAATTAAAAGGTTAGGCTTTTCTTTTATTTCTATCTTCAGTTAATTTGATGTTAAATCTGTAGTTTTTGTTATAATTTTTAATTCTAATTTCTAAAGGCTGAATTTGCAGTTTGTAGGATTATGAATATAGTTCCCTTAATTTTTTTTACAAAAAATTACTGATTATAAAAATATTGGATACCACAGAATCTCCTATTGATCAGTAAAATCTATTACGGATAAAGTTGAAAATTTTATTTTATTCTCACAATAATAATTGACATCTATTTGATTTCTTTTATTTAGTATAATTTTGCATTTTGTTTAATTCATTTACTATTTAAGGAATATCCGGTTTATTGCTACATAGATATCAACTCCGATTTTATATGATTTATTAGAGGTAACGTTCTTCCTTTTCCGATTCAAACTCATCTAATTGTATAAGAAAAAATTTGGGCAAAAAATATATCTGAAGTAAAGAATATCAAAATTATAAATTTTTGTATAGTAACTTGAAGAAAAAAGTACCATTTTTGATCTAGTTATAGTGCGCAACTTTGAAATTTTTTCAGAAATTTAAATACTAAATGTTTTCAAACTTTTTTTATTTAAGCTTATTATGTTTTATTACACAGCCAAAACTTATTTTTTTTTGTAAAGTCTTATATTAGCCATCTTCATCAAACCCAAACTTTAATAAATTTTTGAATGATGTTATTTAATTGGCCATGAGATATTTATAAGCGACATGCAGTCTAAATCAATGCAGGATTATCATTGATTTCTTAGGGATCTTATTGAGTTGTTAATAATTATCAATAATTTTCGACAAAGTTGGTTTGAAATTAAGTTGTTCTGTTTTTTTTATAGTTAGGAAATAATTATGGATTGAAGATATATCTTAAGTTAGAAGATATATTCATAATGTTTGTAAGTAAATTAACTTCAACTAGAATGAATTATATTAAACAATATGAAAACAAAACTAATAAAAAGAAATAGTAAATTAATCATTACTTATCTATACATTTCGTTTTAAGGTTAGTTTTATTTTTGATTCTTTTAATGTGTCAACTTTCTAAAATTCTTACTTTTTACTTTTGGTGTGTTTTAAAAATATTAAAGTAAATTAATGCATAGTACATTCTCTAATCTGAAAATGGGAATCAAACCAAATAGAAATAATAAGAATTAATGAGAATATTTATTTTGAAGTCAAAGTAAATATAGGAAATATATTAGTTTACTTTCATTTTTAGTTGCGTAAATAATAAATATATGTTCATTTTCAAGAAGAACCTAGCTTTATATCTTTTAGTATGTGAAATTTAAATGCTAATGATTGTCTACAAATTGAAATAAATTTTAAATCGCTATTTATTTCCTTTATTATATTGGTTCAGATTGAATCTGTTATATATAACTTAAATTGTATGTGAACTTCAAAAAAATATCAGTTTGTGAAATCAAAAATTATTTGTACTTTCATTTTAAGAATAATGTTATGTTTGGTTCTTTTAACGCATCAAGTTTCTAAATTTATTACTTTTTACTTTTAGCAAAATTTAAAACTATTAAAAAATAAATTTAGCTTATTAAAATATTTAAAAATTCATTATAGAATATTTGTAATTTAATTTGAACTTTTACTAAAAGTAAATTTGGTTAACTAGACTCCAACTAGATTATATATCATTAAACATAGTTGAATACTACAAGCAATTATAGGTTAATTTAAAACTTTACATGTTTGTTTTCAAGTTGATTACTGATATTAATGATGACTTCACATTAAGATTCATCAAGAGTTGAATATTATTCCACCTTTATTATTCAATTAAGAATTCTCAACTTGATCGAATTAATTCATTTAAATAGCATTAAAGAGAAACGATTCAATAGTTGTGACGACCGCCCATGACCCCTGCACTGAACATAGAAATAGTGCACTGTAAAGTGTGCCAGGCAGCCATGGATGGTTGCCAAGATTAAATTAAAACAACAGAATCTATCGTATAACTCACAGCGCATGGATAAAATACAATAGAAAGTATATATAGTGAAGCTTTACAGAACAAAATCTCGATTGAACTTCATAATAGTTTGGTACAAACATCAGAATAGTCAATACATCAAGCCACACTACATATCACTCAGAGAATATACAAGCAGCGGAACATCCAGTACATATAGTAAGAAAATAATATGCAAGCCTCCAGCTCGTCTTCGTCATCAGCATCGTCGGAAACTAAGAACAGCACCTGTCACCTGCTACCTAGTCTGCCCATCCCAAAGCGGATGAACAGCCCAAGGCAATAAGAGTTAAACATAAAGCCTTGAGTCAGACAACAGTCTTAGTGAGCGGTAAATTAACTAACAACATACCAAAAGAGCATAAAGGAAAAAGGAATAGGAATCCAAACCTCCCACTCCACCTCTTTCTACAGTGATAGCCCCCAGACACACTAAGCAGAAATAAACATAGCAAAGCAGACATTTAAAGTAAAGCAATTATCACTCGAGTCAAGGTCGGTGTTTTCCAAGTACAAACCCCCAAGGCCTAAACCAAGATCAGATAAGCACCCAGAAAACATCGCTCTTGAGACCGAATGACGATACAACCAAACATCCATGACTCTGGCTATCACTGTTAACTTTGCTTCGATACCACCGTTAATTGAATGACCGGCACATTCTTTCAGCCGTCCGTCAAGGGTTAATGGCAACCCCGGTTCTAGACAGATCTCCGCACGTCGTCGCAGCCCGTGCCTAGGACTATCGAATCTGCCCAGAGTACTCGACTACAATCATAGTCTTTAGGGACTATCGAATCTGCCCAACGTACTCTTGCTTTGAGCCTGCTAGAACCTTCAACAACGATGAAATCTCAGCCTCCTAGTCATCCTCCTCGATGACTATTTCCAAACTAGATCAAGCGCCTCTCGAGCAAACCATTATCCTCAACTCGAACCATTTCACCGAGTTATCAACATGCTTGGAATGATCCCGTATGGATTAAACCAAGGCTATCTCATACCATGCCTCGCTTCATCTCATCATAGCAAAGCCTCATCTCAACATCAACATCATCAAATCTATCCATATGAGCTTCATCATCCGCCACATATGCCACGAGCAGCTTTTCCAACTCAAAAGCCTTTCCCTTAGCTTTTGAATCATCTTCGACTAACTTGTCCAAATCAAATCATCAATCAACTAATTTTCAACAATCAATCAAGTCAAACATTAATCCAAGTAATCAAGCATTCAAACATGATCAAATAAACAATTTTAACAATAATGGCAATCTTGTAATTAAAGAGACTAAATCTAACAAGCATGAATCACGAGCAATATCTTTACAACTTGATGAATGAACTTGCATAGGTCAATATATAGTAAAATGAATGTCAAATCATCATGAACAATAGATCTACACTTAAGTTTATGAAAATGCATGGAAATCACTATTTTAACACCAAATCAAGCCAATAATCCGATATACTCCTTTGGATCCGTGTGAGAGATAATCGCCACTCACCAAATCACCTAAACACCTCAAAAGCAACACACTTCAGATCTGGACAGCGAAGAATCTAACTCGATCTAACACAACTCCGCTTCAAACGATGAAATCTCTCTTCGATGGATGAAGATCTTCAATCTAAGCTCTTGGATCTTCGATTTGATCTTCGATTTGGATGGAAGGAATCACAAGACTAAAGTGGTGAAAAGAAGTGAAGAAGTGTAGAACTCGAGCTCTCAAAATGGTAGCACTTCGTCGCTTCGAAATCCGGATCCCAAAAAGTGAAGAAAAACCCGCCTATTTATAGGCTGATTTCCTTAGGTCGCTCACTCTTAGGTCGTCCACGACCTAACACTCAGCAACCTAACACAATGCGCGACCTAACAGCTTCCGACTCAACGACTTAGCACATGCGCGCGACTTAACACTACACGACCTAACTGCATATGCGCTTTCACGACCTAAAACATCACGACTTAAGACCTACGACCTAACACTCACGCGACCTAACAACAACGCAGGTGCACGACCTAACACTCACGCGACCTAACAACAACGCAAGCGCGCGACCTAACTGTACTCAGCAATCCACTTTAGGTCGCTTACGACCTAACTTCAACACAAGGTCTCACGACCTAACTATAACAAGCCTTAACTCGTCCACGACCTAACTACCTTAGGTCGTTAACTCACTCACCCTTAGGTCGCTGAACCCCTTAAGTCGCCAACTGCTACTACTAACTCCCTTAGGTCGCTCGACCAACCTAAACTACAACACGACCTAACACCTTAGGTCGTCTAAACCCTTAAGTCGCTCAAACCTTAGGTCGCCAACTTCCTATAGGTCGCTCCTATCCTTAGGTCGCCAACTTCCTATAGGTCGCTCCTATCCTTAGGTCGTTCACCCGACCTAACCTACCCCACGACCTAAGCCACCACACGACTTATCTTCCAGACGACCTAAGCTACACATGCCTTATCTTCTATACGACCTAATGACAACTGTTTTACGATGTTTCAATCCGTAAAAATACGGGTCGTTACATTCTCTCCCCCTTAGGAATTTCGCCCCCGAAATTCCAAACAAACAAGAGCAATCACAGACTATTCTGCACGCCTACCATCCATAGCAATCAACAAACCATGCATCCAATTCTAGCTTAGCATGCAGAATTCAAAAACTAGAACAAGTTACAATATCGTGAGATGACACGACACCTTATGGCCATACCTCGAGGAGTTCAGGATGAGCTGCCTTCATCCTCTCTTCCACTTCCCATGTACAGTCGTTATCATCATCACTCCATTGTACCTTGAGCAACCTAACTACCTTCCTCCTAAGCTGTTTCGTGTTAGTTTCCACAACACGAAGCGGCTTACGAGGTCTCTCAACAACTGGATCTACCTCAAAATCTTCACAGCTATCAGCAGAACCCACTGTATTCGAGTCGTGCACATACTTCCGTAGATACGATACATGAAAAACATTGTGCACACTCGACATCTTTTCTAGTAACTCCAATTTATAGGCGAGCTTTCCAATTCGCTCGATAATCGGGAATGGTCCAACAAATCTCGGAGTCAATTTTCCTTTCTTCCCGAATCGAATAACATTCTTTATTGGAGAAATCTTCACAAAAACCATATCACCTACGTCGAACTCCAAATCCTTACGACGCTTATTGGCATAACTTTTCTGTCGGTCTTGGGCTGCCTTCATTCGTTGCCGAATGATCTCTATGAAATCCGAAGTCTGTCGAATCATCTCTGGCCCAAGTATCAACTTCTCTCCTGTTTCTAACCAACATGTCGGAGAGTTACACGGTCTTCCATACAATGCCTCATACGGTGCCATACCAATGCTTGACTGGTAACTGTTATTATACGAAAATTCCACCAAATGAAGGTGATCTTCCCATGATCCTCCGAAATCTAAAACACAAGCTCTAAGGAGATCTTCCAAAACTCGATTGACTCTCTCGGTCTGACCATCTGTTTGGGGATGATAAGCTGTACTCAAACACAACTCAGTTCCCAAAACTTCCTGGAAGCTCTTCCAAAATCCACTAGTGAACAATGGGTCTCGATCGCTCACTATACTCTTCGGAATACCATGGAATCGAACTATCCACTTAACATACAGCTCCGCCAACTTTGATGCAGTCCTAGTCGATCGAACAGGAATGAATCTTGCACTCTTAGTCAGACGATCTATGATGACCCAAATCCCTTCATTTCCCGTTCTTGTTCTAGGTAACCCATCGATAAAATCCATCGATACTTGCTCCCACTTCCATGTAGGAACTTCTAATGGCTGAAGCAGTCCACTTGGCTTCTTTTGTTTGGCTTTTACCAACTGGTAGTTCATGCACTTGGAAATAAAATTTCCAACATCCTTCTTCATACCTTCCCAGTAATAGGTTCTCTTCATATCCCGATACATCTTATTTCCACCTGGATGAATTGTCAACTTCGAGTGATGACTTTCCTTCAGAACTTCATTTCTTAATTCATCTATATCGGGAACAACTAGTCGTCCTTGCTTCCGAAGCCAACCCTCTCGATCGACCTCAAATCCTTTATCCTTCTCTGGATCCAACCCAGATTCCAAATCACGGATAATCTTGACAAGCTTATCGTCTCGCTTTTGGCTCTCGCCAATTCTTTCCACAAGAGTCGGTCTTATCGATAAGTTTGCCAACATCTCAGGTTCCAATTCACATCTGGGCCTGAAGTCAAATCCAGCTAAATACTCGAGATTTTTCCACTCTGAAAACATGACTCCCAATCCTGCATGTCTTCGACTTAGCGCATCTGCCACTGCGTTACCTTTTCCCGGAGTATAGGCTATACCAAAATCATATGATGCCAAAAACTCTAGCCATCGTTGCTACCGAAGATTCAAATCCTTTTGGGAGAAAAGATACTTCAATGACTTATGATCTGTAAACAACTCGAATCGGACTCCCAATAGGTAATGTCTCCACATCTTCAGAGCAAAAACAATCGCCGCTAACTCCAAATCATGAGTCGGATAATTCCTTTCATGCGGCTTCAGTTGTCGACTTGCATACGCAACAACTTTACCTTTCTGCATCAGCACTGCTCCAAGTCCAGTACCACATGCGTCGGTGTAAACCACCATCTCATCATTTCCACTGGGAATAGTCAAAACAGGAGCACTTGTCAATCGCTCTTTCAGGATTCTGAAAGCTTGCTCACTCTTATCATCCCATCTGAACACTTGGTTCTTCTTCATCAATCCTGTTAATAGTGCAGCCACCTTGGAAAAGTCTTTGATAAATCGACGATAATATCCTGCTAATCCAAGAAAACTTCTCACATCTGATGCATTCTTAGGTCTAACCCAATCCTGGATTGCTGCTATCTTGGCGAGATCAACCGCTATTCCGCTTCCAAAGATAATATGGCCTAAGAACCTCACTTCGCTCTTCCAGAAGTGACACTTCGAAAACTTAGCCTTCAGCTGATGTTTCCATAAGATTTCCAAAACAATACGCAAGTGCGTCTTGTGCTCTTCTTCAGTTCTGGAATAAATCAAAATATCATCCACGAACACTAGTACGAACTTGTTCAGCTGATCTCTGAACACTCTATTCATAAGATCCACAAAATATGCTGGTGCATTGGTCAATCCAAACGGCATTACCAGCCACTCAAAGAAACCGGATGGTGTCCTAAAAGCAGTCTTCGGCACACTATCCTTAGCCACTCTTAACTGGTGAAATCCCGTTGCCAAATCCATCTGAGAAAACACCTTAGCTTCGTGAAGCTGATCAAACAAGTTGTCTATTCTCGGCAATGGATACTTGTTCTTCTTAGTCACTTTATTCAGCTCACGATAATCCACACACAACCTCAGCGATCCATCCGCTTTGGTTACAAACACAACTGGTGCACCCCATTCGGACACACTACGCCGAATGAATCCTTTCTGTAAAAGATCATCAACTTGCACCCTCAACTCTTGCTGTTCCCTAGGCGCCATCCGCCTAAGAGGCATCACAACAAGTCTGGCTCCTTCAACTAAATCGATACAAAACTCGATCTCTCTATGCGGCGGTAACCCTTTGACCTCATCAAAGACATCCTCAAATCCATTAGCGATTGGCAGCGATGACAGTCCATCCCGTGGAACAACCAGCGAATACATGAAGCTCATGAAGACGCCTTCCTCATGCTTACATCGTATCACAACCTTTTTCCCTTCCTCATTCTCGACTGTCACCTTCAACCTTTCACAATCAACCTTTGCCGCATACTTCCTAAGCCAGTCCATTCCCAAAATAATTCCGAACCCCGCAAAGTTCAGAACAAAACAATCACAAACAAAAGAGCAATCATGACTCGATACAATCAGACCACGGCATAACATACACAGACAAGACGAACCCCCAACTGGATTAGTCACAACCAATGGCCTATCAACAATATCCGGTTCTAAACCAACCGGCCTACAAGTTCATTACAAACAAAAGAATGCGACGCTCCAGTATCAAATAACACTCTAACTGGAACACCACATATGGAAAGAGTACCTTGAACCACCACACTCTTTCCTTTCTCTTCAACGGTAGGAGCTTTGAAGATAATGGAACAGCCCCCAAAGCATAAGCTTGCACAATCTGCTTGTCCTTCCGCGGTTCTGGACAATTCTTCTTAATATGCCCCGGCTTGTCACAGTTGTGGCACTTAACCGGCACCTTCGGATTCTTGCAATCTCTAGAGAAATGACCCTTCTACTGACAGTTGTAGTAGGTCACTTCGCCCTTCGGCTTCTTCTGGCCATCCTTACCCTTTTGCTGCTGCTGCTTCCTCTTCTTGTTTCCACCCTGCTGTGGTTTAGACTCCTCCTTGGTCACAGCAACAACAGATCCTTCTTTAGGAAACAGATTCTCATGCCTGAGAGATTTCTCCACAAGCTTCTCAAATGGATCGTCCAAATGATCCACCAACTGCCTCCCAAGATAACTTTCCAAGCCTGTCACAAACTTCTCATTCTTCTGATATGCAGATTCAATATACGACCGGGCATACTTGGACAAAGCTTCAAACTCAGAAACATACTCAAGAACTGGTCTTCCACTTTGCTTGAGCTCCACAAACTTCTTGAACAGAACAGACTTCTGAGCAATAGAAATGAACTTAGCTTCAAATCTGGCTTGGAATTGCTCCCAAGTAATTTCTTCCTCCGGAGTATCAATGGTGATAGAGTTCCACCAATCAAAAGCTCTCCCTTGAAGCTGTCTTGATGCTAGCTTCCTTTTAGTTGCATCCTAGATTCCCAAATCACCAAAGATCCTTCTACAAGCATCTATCCACCTCTGGACTTCAATGGTTGACTCTGTTCCCAAGAAAACCTTTCCTCCAAGGGCAGTATAGTCTTTACACAACTTAGCAAAATCCACCGGTTTTGGAGTTTGAACTTGAACTCCAACATCAACTGCTGACCCCGGAACTGGCATCCTTCTCATGATCGAAGTCATCATAGCTTCGAACATAGCTGCATAATCAGCAACCCCCTCAGTAGCACGGCCTTCCCTAGCAGCTGGTCTCCCTCTTCGACTCATCCTTAATATCTATAAAAAGGAATGATTAATACACCTTAAGAACAACTGCATAAGGAATTCAAATCCTTCTAAGCTACTATATTATATATAGTAATCATCCATCAAAATACAATTACGTCTCTCATACGTAGTTACGTCAGTGAGCGTTGGGTAAAATCGATTAACCAAAGCTCTGATACCAAATGTGACGACCGCCCATGACCCCTGCACTGAACATAGAAATAGTGCGCTGTAAAGTGTGCCAGGCAGCCATGGAAGGTTGCCAAGATTAAATTAAAACAACAGAATCTATCGTATAACTCACAGCGCATGGATAAAATACAATAGAAAGTATATATAGTGAAGCTTTACAGAACAAAATCTCGATTGAACTTCATAATAGTTTGGTACAAACATCAGAATAGTCAATACATCAAGCCACACTACATATCACTCAGAGAATATACAAGCAGCGGAACATCCAGTACATATAGTAAGAAAATAATATGCAAGCCTCCAGCTCGTCTTCGTCATCAGCATCGTCGGAAACTAAGAACAGCACCTGTCACCTGCTACCTAGTCTGCCCATCCCAAAGCGGATGAACAGCCCAAGGCAATAAGAGTTAAACATAAAGCCTTGAGTCAGACAACAGTCTTAGTGAGCGGTAAATTAACTAACAACATACCAAAAGAGCATAAAGGAAAAAGGAATAGGAATCCAAACCTCCCACTCCACCTCTTTCTACAGTGATAGCCCCCAGACACACTAAGCAGAAATAAACATAGCAAAGCAGACATTTAAAGTAAAGCAATTATCACTCGAGTCAAGGTCGGTGTTTTCCAAGTACAAACCCCCAAGGCCTAAACCAAGATCAGATAAGCACCCAGAAAACATCGCTCTTGAGACCGAATGACGATACAACCAAACATCCATGACTCTGGCTATCACTGTTAACTTTGCTTCGATACCACCGTTAATTGAATGACCGGCACATTCTTTCAGCCGTCCGTCAAGGGTTAATGGCAACCCCGGTTCTAGACAGATCTCCGCACGTCGTCGCAGCCCGTGCCTAGGACTATCGAATCTGCCCAGAGTACTCGACTACAATCATAGTCTTTAGGGACTATCGAATCTGCCCAACGTACTCTTGCTTTGAGCCTGCTAGAACCTTCAACAACGATGAAATCTCAGCCTCCTAGTCATCCTCCTCGACGACTATTTCCAAACTAGATCAAGCGCCTCTCGAGCAAACCATTATCCTCAACTCGAACCATTTCACCGAGTTATCAACATGCTTGGAATGATCCCGTCTGGATTAAACCAAGGCTATCTCATACCATGCCTCGCTTCATCTCATCATAGCAAAGCCTCATCTCAACATCAACATCATCAAATCTATCCATATGAGCTTCATCTTTCGCCACATATGCCACGAGCAGCTTTTCCAACTCAAGAGCCTTTCCCTTAGCTTTTGAATCATCTTCGACTAACTTGTCCAAATCAAATCATCAATCAACTAATTTACAACAATCAATCAAGTCAAACATTAATCCAAGTAATCAAGCATTCAAACATGATCAAATAAACAATTTTAACAATAATGGCAATCTTGTAATTAAAGAGACTAAATCTAACAAGCATGAATCACGAGCAATATCTTTACAACTTGATGAATGAACTTGCATAGGTTAATATATAGTAAAATGGATGTCAAATCATCATGAACAATAGATCTACACTTAAGTTTATGAAAATGCATGGAAATCACTATTTTAACACCAAATCAAGCCAATAATCCGATATACTCCTTTGGATCCGTGTGAGAGATAATCACCACTCACCAAATCACCTAAACACCTCAAAAGTAACACACTTCAGATCTGGACAGCGAAGAATCTAACTCGATCTAACACAACTCCGCTTCAAACGATGAAATCTCTCTTCGATGGATGAAGATCTTCAATCTAAGCTCTTGGATCTTCGATTTGATCTTCAATTTGGATGGAAGGAATCACAAGACTAAAGTGGAGAAAAGAAGTGAAGAAGTGTAGAACTCGAGCTCTCAAAATGGCAGCACTTCGTCGCTTCGAAATTCGGATCCCAAAAAGTGAAGAAAAACCCGCCTATTTATAGGCTGATTTCCTTAGGTCGCTCGCTCTTAGGTCGTCCACGACCTAACAAACCCTCCGACCTAACACTCAGCAACCTAACACAATGCGCGACCTAACAGCTTCCGACTCAATGACTTAGCACATGCGCGCGACTTAACACTACACGACCTAACTGCATATGCGCTTCCATGACCTAAAACATCACGACTTAAGACTTATGACCTAACACTCACGCGACCTAACAACAACGCAGGTGCGCGACCTAACACTCACGCGACCTAACAACAACGCAACCGCGCGACCTAACACTCACGCGACCTAACTGTACTCAGCAATCCACCTTAGGTCGCTTACGACCTAACTTCAACACAAGGTCTCACGACCTAACTATAACAAGCCTTAACTCGTCCACGACCTAACTACCTTAGGTCGTTAACTCACTCACCCTTAGGTCCCTGAACCCCTTAAGTCGCCAACTGCTACTACTAACTCCCTTAGGTCGCTCGGCTAACCTAAACTACAACACGACCTAACCCCTTAGGTCGTCTAAACCCTTAAGTCGCTCAAACCTTAGGTCGCCAACTTCCTATAGGTCGCTCCTATCCTTAGGTCGCCAACTTCCTATAGGTCGCTCCTATCCTTAGGTCGTTCACCCGACCTAACCTACCCCACGACCTAAGCCACCACACGACTTATCTTCCAGACGACCTAAGCTACACATGCCTTATCTTCTATACGACCTAATGACAACTGTTTTACGATGTTTCGATCCGTAAAAATACGGGTCGTTACAATAGTCAATCTATATTCAATTATCTAATTTAACATATAATAAAATAAAATATTGAATTGATATTGTAAATTATTCTACAATTGGTTTGTATTAAGATTTAAACCCTTATTATCAAGGAATGACTGTAAACTCCTTATAATTAAAAGATGATGGAAGAATAGTCCCTCCTTAAAAAGTCATGAAAATTAGGTCCCTATTTTTAGTTTTTGGCTAATTTATGTCACTTTTTCCCCTGATTTCCATGCGAGGCCAATTTTCTGGAAGGGGATAGTTTGGTAAAAATTAACAAAATATGGACCTAATTTACATGGATTTATGGGTAGGGACTTTTTGCGCATGAGCTTTAAGAATAGGGACCTTCGGTCCAAAACCCCTTAATTATAATTATCCTCATTTAAATTTACTTACATTCATAAGATATTTGTGTTTATATTTATATAAATTGGAATCATGTAAATACTAAAATGATTTAAAAAAATAATGTCATCATCAATTTCAATAATTGTTTATAGATTTAAAATCTATTATGCTAGAGATGCCTCTTTTTCGAAATGCACAATGTTAAAGATGATGATCCTTCTTATTTTAAAACTATTAGAAAATATGCTTAGTTTAAATTTTTTATAAATTTGTAAAAATATATGCATAACTCGGTTAATTTGAAAATTTGACAATATTACCTTTTTTTCTTTAGTTGAAAGCTAATAATATAACACGGTGACGTGATTAAGATTTAACATTATAAATTGGAAATAAATATGAACCCCACCAGGACAACTTTCTTAATGAGTTGAACACTAAAACATGGTTGGTAGCTGATTTGCACTAGAAATTTGCATACAGAAAGTTATCTTTCAATGTTTGACTTTAAGTAGTGTATGTGCGTGTAATGAAATAAATTTGCTCACATGTTTATTCATATATGTCCAATGACCGTGTCTACATATTATTGAAGTTTATATGTGAACTAAATTCAAATAGTATAGATCACATTAAATATTTCTTATGCAACAAAAGAAAATTAATATATATTTCAACTAAATAATTATGATCAATAACATTTAATAATTTAAACTAATTAAGGAATTAACAACAATTAATTCTCTTTATTGAATATACATTTAATGAATAAAATCGGTTATGTATTAATTCTCTTTAATACCGGTCAATTAGAGAATTGATTAGTAATCAATTAATTCATCTTGATTAATCCCTTTTAACAACAACATTTCAAAAGCATTGTAAGAATAACTCTGTGAGAGAACATGTAATGTGATTGTTTTGTAACTTTAAAAAATTCTTTTTTATCGTTAGAAGTAATAAAGCAGAAACACACCACCATTCTACACATTTATATATATATTTCTTACCTTTCACACTTTTGGCAAAAGAATAAATAAATGAGCAAAAATATTTATGGATAATCTTTTTCAACAAGCGAACAAAATATTTCATTCCTTTAACACTTTTGGCAACATTATATTGTATGTATTTTTGTATGCCTGAAATTAAGTATTATACATGCGATATATAACAAAACATGTTGATAATCATTATGTTACATGCATGATATATGAATTAGGTTAAAATTATATTGGGTTGACGTTTCTTTGTACAAAAAAATATATTATTAACATTAGTATTGATGTTGAGTTAGTGCTACTAACAAAAGTCATGCCAAATGTTTGAATTTAAATGTTTGGATCAAGATACTATGTGACAAGTAAAATGATCGAAGGCTAATTGCTTGAAAAAAGATAAGGTAATGAATTATTAAACAAAAGTCAAGTAGAAATGAAAAATATGTTTTAATATAAAGTTTGGTATTAAGTGGCGTCTTTTGCTACAAGAGAGGCTTACAAATATTTCCATTTAGCCAATTATTTGGAAGATTTAACATAAAAATAATAAAAATTAGTGATGGACATAACTTGAAGTTTTAACTTTTCTATTGATGGATAACAATATAATTTATCTTTGAGTAACCCGTTGATTCTACAAATTTTGGTTATTAGTAATATGAAATTAACTTGGGCACTTCTTGCATTTTATAAATCATTATTCTACTATATAAAACTCCTACATCAAGGATTTTTTGCTTCTATGCATATCTAGGTGCCTATTTTGTAAATACTAATGGTAATTTATTTTATATCTTTCCTTTATTGACTATTTTTCTTTACACCATTTGATCAAATTTTATCTTCAATAAAATGTCATGTAAAATATTTTTTCTGCATCTACAAGTATTTTGTTTATTAGTAATTTTAATTTACTTTGAATTATTCTTATTGTCATATATTATTTTATTTATTATATTTGTATGAATATTTAAGTAAATGGAAAAATTATCTGGCTATACCAAATATTTGATTAGATAGTGTATATATTACGTAAAAGTGTAATGTCGTATTACATTATATGTATTAGAAATATAGTGTTTCAAAATTACTATAATATTTTCTCTAATTTAATAATTATGCACAGTGTCAAAACAGGAAATTATTGTCAAGGACAAAAATTTTCAACTTTTTTGCCTCAAGGACAGGCCTTCAATATTTTATCCTGAAGGACAACTTTCTTTAGGTATCAGTTTTTAGTCATTGATGGTATCAGTTTGTAGTTATCGGTAGCAGTTTTTAGGTATCAGTTTTTAGCTTGGTAGCAGTTTTGTTGTCCTTATGAATAATTTTGAAAAATAATTGTCCTTATGAATAATTTTTAGAAAAATGTTTGTCCTTATGGTAAAAATATTGAGGTTGTGTCCTTGAGGCAAAAAATATACAAATCTTTGTCCTTTAAAATAATTCCCCCATGTCAAAAAATGTAATACTGCAAATGTTGGAATGTGGTTTCTTTGGACCTAATTTTAACATTATTTCACTTTGAATACATTTTATCTATTCCCGGTTGATAATACTATTATCAAACCATATTATGTATATATTTAAATGTATGGGCTGAACATTGGATAGAATTATGTTGACTTATATTGCTTACGTTTGAAAATTAATAAGTAGGCTTGCTTAGTAGTGTAATATTTATCAAGGTAGAAACAACTGGTTGTTGATGTTATCGTTCATTATATAAAACCATTATTCTCTAAAATATTAATTTTCTCTTTATATGCTTTGAGATCAGTTAAAAAAATTTATCAAAAACATTTGTGGTAGTGCTCAAGAAAAAGCTAATCAAAAGAATTACAATCAATAAACATGTATTTTCATATTCATACAACTTAAAACGCGTGCTATGAACACGTGTGTTTATCTGATCATTTAATTCTCCTCCCTCTTCGCTCGAAGTGCAAAGTTGTGTGTTTTATATAGAAATTAAGTTGAAGAAAATGAGTTTTAGAAACGTTTCGAAATCGCTTTAGAAATTGCCTTTGAAATTCTCTTATTATAGAGTATATAATTTTTATACTAAAAAAATAATATATAATAATAATTTCAAAAGCCCATTTGTTTGAAAAACATTTTTTAAAACACATTATAATACCTGTGTATGAAATCCAGAAAGAAAAATCAAGAAAACATCGAAATAACGGAAATTACACTAAGTATTATCCGTTTAAAACAAGCTGCGACTCAATATTTGACAGCAGGTTTGAACAAGTTAACAGTGTCAAAATGACTTGAATTTTTTTAGGAATGTAGTTCAACATTCCTACTTCAATCTGCAAAAAGAATCATTCAAATCCGATTTGAAACGAAGAATCTGCGTCGTTTTAAAGTTGGACCAAAACAAGGTAAAATCGCTGAATTCTAGCGGGCTGCGGGTTCAAGTTCGACGGCAGTTTTGGAATAGCAAACGAACCCAGATTGTCATGAAATTTTGTAGGAATGTAAAATCCCTACACAAGTAGATTTTAGAAGAGATAAGAAATAAAGAAAAACAACGATAAACAAATTCCACCAAATAAAATATCTTTTTTTTCCCACATATATCTAATGAACACTATACATGTATATTTATAATAGTCTTGACAAAATATCTTTTTAAGAAGCTATTGAATATTTTCATAAATCTTTTCCATATAGATAATTCATTTGTTCTTTAAAGCAATGAAAGAGGCAATCAATCACTCTTCAAAATCTCCAAAAGTTATAAAATTGACAATGAATTTGAGTCACAATTCAATATATACTCAAATATCTCCAAAATCTACTTAATTATGGAATATTGTATAACCAAAATCTTACAGTCTCCACCTTAATATGATATTTCATAAATGTCATCCAAGCTCCAACTTAAACCTCAACTCCAAGCAATCTCCAATACTACCATGGAAACAAATATCACCATTTCAAAAACCGACTAACCTCCAAACCACCTATATATGCATGCTCCCTAATTGAACATGCATTTTATCCATAAATTAGAATTGATTGTAATACCACAAAGTTATCCAAGTAGACTTTGTGGTTTTTTGTTGCATGCTCCACCTCGATTCTAACAAATTTGCCTCTTCAAAACCACTTTGAGAAGTCCCTTGATTCTCCACCGTTCTTTAAGGCAACTTGTACACATTGTTGCTTCTCCATTTTGCGTGTAGCACTTCCCTATTACCCTTCCGAACCTTTGTAACTCCACCTCGATTTGAAAATTTGTAACCTTTTCCTTCAACCTGTCCCACTGAAATAAGATTCTTTTTAATTTCTAGGACATGTCTAACTTCCATGAATTTCACCTCTCTTCCATTATACATCTTCAGCCTAACCAAACATATACCCTTCACCTCAACATCTCCACCACTAGCAAACTCCACCTTACTCTCTTAATCCTATTAATTAATGAATGCTTCCTTTTGGTGGCATATATGAAAACATGCACCCGAATCAAGCACCCACTCGTCTGCTTCTCTTTCGACAACACAGAGAATGTCATTACTAATACCAGAATTTACCTCATCGTCGTTACCTTCATCAAGCTTGTTTTTCTCTTCCTCTAATGCTTTCATCCTTTCTTGTCCCTTTTTAAGCTTGTTGGAAAATTTTAGCCGGTGACCACGTCTCCGTGCTTGATCTATTTGATTGCCTTTCCATGTTTGGTTAGTTATCCCTCCTTGCAAGATGCACCTCTCCTATTGGATTTTCAATTTCCGCTTTTTCATTATCTTTTTCTTCCATTAGATTCATCATCTATACCTCCTCATCAAGAAGGCTACTAACCACCGATCCCATTGAAACAACTGCATCCGAATTTGAGTTGTTCATGCAACCATAAGCGTTTCCCAACTCTCTGGTAATGAATTCATTAATATCAACGTTTGTATCTCATCATCCACCCTTTATTTTATAGCCATCAATTGTTCACAGTTGCCTGAAAATTATCGAGCTCTCCAATTGACCCACCTTCCTTAAGCTTATGATTTACCAATCTTCTCATAAGAAGTACATTGTTTGTTGCGGAGTTCTTTGTATAGATTCCTTCCAATTTCTTCCAAATTCAAAAGAAGATGTTTCATTAACTACAATATGAAACACCGTATTCTCCAAAAAACAACGAATAGCCGTTGCAGCATTCCTATCCAAAGTCTTTCATTTTGCTTCAATTTCATTAATAGGTTTCTCCCATTTGTTCTTTAATGGTTGGTGAAGATCATCGATATATAGAAAATCCTCCATCTTAGCATTTCATAACCCCCAGTTTCACATATTAAGTTTTTCAACACTTATATTCTCAATAACCAAAACTCATTTCAAAAAATTTGTGTAGTAGGCTCCGATATACTGTTAGGACTTTTTCTAGGATCCCTACATAATTAGATTTTAAAAGAGATAAGAAATGAAGAAAATCAATAACAAACAAATTCCTCCAAATAAAATCTTTATTAATTCACCAAAAGAATACAAGAGAAAGCCTAAAAATTGAGAAGATATTTCAGTCTCCAAAACCCAAGAAATAACTTTTTTCCACACACATCTAATGAATCCTATACGTGCCTATTTATAATAGTCTTGACAAAATATCCTTTTTATGAAGCTACAGAATACTTTCATAGATCTTTTCCATGTAAACAATTCATTACCTTCTTTAAAGCAATAAAAGTGGCAATTAATCACTCTCTAAAATCACAAAAATTTATCAAATAGGCAATGAATTTGAGTCATAATTCTATAGAGACCCAAATATCTCCAAAATCTACTTAAATATGGAATATTGTATCACCAAAATCTAACCAAAATAATGCACTGTCAAAACTATATCGTGAAAACTGTGTGCGTGGCATGGGTTCGCACTTGTATTAGTAATGCCGAGGAAGAAAATCTTAATCCAAGTGAGAATAATGAAACTACAAATAATGAAACTACTACTAATGAAAATAATAATATTGATAATTCAAATCCACATAAAAGAACGATAATTTTGAAAGATAATCCTAAGGAAAATATCCTAGAAAGTATAGAATCAGTTGTAAGAACTAGAAATCAACAAAATAAGATAAATAATGTAGCATTTATTTCAACTAATGAACCCAAAAATCCAAAAGAAGCATCATTAAATGATTCATGGATTCTTGCCATGCAAGAAGAACTGAATCGGTTCACTCAAAATGATGTTTGGGAATTAGTTCCATGACCGAAAAATCAATATGTTATTGGAACTAAATGGGTTTATAAAAATAAATTAAATGAACAAGGAGAAGTCGTAAGAAATAAAGCATGTTTGGTTGCACAAGGATACAACCAAGAAGAAGGAATAGACTTTGACGAAACCTTTGCCCCTGTTGCCAGATTGAAAGCCATAAAAATTCTACTTGCATATGCATAATCATAATAATTTTGAAGTATTTCAAATGAATACCAAAAGTGCATTGTTAATGGTTTTATTAAAGAAGATGTATATATTGAAAAACCCACACTATTTGAAGATGAAAAACTCTCTAATCATGATTTCAAATTAAAAGGCGTTATATGGTTTAAAACAAGCACCTAGAGCTTGGTATGAAAGACTCAAATCAAACTTAATACATTCTAATTTTGAAATAAGCAAAGTAGTTACTACATTATGTATAAAAAAGTTAACAATGATATTCAACTTGTACAAATATATGTAGACGACGTTATTTTGGGTCAACAAACGAGCCATTAAATAAAGAATTTGCTGATATAATGACTAAAAATTGAAATAAGTCACATAGGAGAATTAATGTTCTTTCTAGGTTTAAAAATTAGATAATTATACAATGTAATATTTATAAGTCAAGTAAAATACGCTAAAGAATTAGTAAAGAAATTTGAAATGTTTAACACAAGCGGTAAACAAAGTCCCATGGAAACTAGTGAGAAATTTAATAAGAAAGACAATTCAAAAGACGTTGATCGAAAACTATATATAGAGGTATGGTAGGATCATTACTCTATATCATAGCTAGTAGACCTAACATCATGCATAATGTATGTCTATGTGTAAGATACCATCACACCCTAAGAAGACACATATTAAAGCTGTAAAACAAATCTTAAGATATGTTAATAATGCATTAAACTGTGGGCTCTTCTATCCAAAATAAGATTCTTTTGGCATAATATCAAATGTGTTGCGATTATGCTAGATGCAAATCTAACCGAAAAAGTACAAGTGGAACCTGTCATTTTCTAGAACACCCGCTTGTTTCTTAGTTCAATAAAAAGAAAAATTATGCATCTCTATCAACAACAGAGGCAGAATACATATTAGGAGCATTAGCTTGTTCGCAGGTCTTCTATATGTAACAAACTCTAAGAGATTTCAGTTTAATTTAAAACAATCATCTATATATTGTGATAATACTAGTGCAATAACTCTATCTAAAAATCTAACACATCATACTAGGACAAAACGTATAGATATAAGATACCATTTCCTAAGAGATAATATAAATAAAGAAATTATTACACTAGAATTTATAAATATAGAAAATCAAGTAGCTTATTCTAACAAAAGCATTAGCATAAAATACTTTCATAAAATTAAGAAGAAAGCTTTGAATTCATTCATTTACAGATATCTAGAAATAATAACTTTTTATATGAAGAAAAACAAAAAACAAAAATATCCTGCATATGTCGACATATCTAGGCATACCTGGCCGTTTTCAGAAAAATTGCTTTTCCCACCTTTCAAATTTTAAAAATCAACTATATAACCACTATATTTCAACTCCAAACACAATTTCATGTATTTTTCCTTTTTAAAAATCTAAATTAATTAAAAATGGATCCATCCAATTCCAAATGCCCTAGAGAAGAATCAAGCACTTTTGTGAGTTCACGTTCTCCAAACTCGGCAAAATCAAAGAAGAATTAAAGCATGTCCTTACTATACTTTATGGAATCAAAGTCTTGCAAATTCATTTCAAAAATGAGCAATAAAGGCAAAGGAGAATATTAAGGAATCTACAAATATTGGATAATGAAGCAAGTTCAATCATCATCGAAGAGAATCCTCAAGTGATCTTGCAATTCATAATCCTTTGAATTAAGATGATGAAGCGGAAGATGAAGAAGAAGAGGATAATGGCGATCATAAAGATGAAGTTCATTGTGTAGGAGAAGTCCACTATGATATTGATGGTAATTTGGTAGAACAAAAGGGAAATTTCTATCTTCACTGTCTAAACAGCTCCGTCCACAAATCTCCTATAGTTAAATCAAAACATTCGAATCGTAAAAATAATAAATGGTTTGGTTTTGTGTTCATTTTAAGTTTGATTGTTTGTTTAGTTTGAACTTATAGGGTTGAATTTGATTGTAAAGTTTGGTTTGTATTTCAACTTATGTAAGTGGTGTGTCTAAATGTTTGACTTGGATTAATAACATATTTTGTTTTATTGTTCGATACGAATGATATGCCTTGAAAGTATGGTTAAAACATATGTAGTTATAATAATATATATAATTAATTATAATATTGTTTTGCAATTAGTATTGACTCTAACACTGTCTACAACATTATCACATTTAATGGTATTAAATGTATGTCACATTTAGGGGGAGTTTATTTTTTATCCATTTTTTTTAATGACAAAGGGGGAGAAAAATATAAATATAATATATGCATATAATAAGGGGGAGTATACAAAATAGGGGGAGTTAATAAATTTTAGGGGAGTTACATTATATTTTATAATAAATATATTTAAAAAGTTAAAATATAAGATATGCATATATTAAGAGGGAGTTATACAAAATAGGGAGAGTTAAACAATTTAGGGGGAGTTACATTATATTTTATAATAAATATATTTACATGGTTATCATCATCAATAAGGGGGAGGTTGCTAATACCACATATATTGATTTTAATGATAACAACCATATAAATATAGGTACTAATGTTTTTTCAAGTTGTATAGAATATATTGCAGGATATTATACAGGTATATACAAATACAGGATAATCGAGTTTGAAGATTGATCAGTATAAAGACTAGAGATCAAGATTAAGAGATGATCAAGATATTTTAAAACTCACGAGTTTAGAGTCAAAGGCACAAAGAGTTCAAGACTATAGTTTATAGTCAATAGATAATAAATTAATTTGTTGAAGTCCTTGAATATCAACTTTCTTTTCTTTGAATACTCTCTTATCAAAGTATTTACTTTATTATCTAAATATTTATTCTATTTTCAAAAAATATTTTTACAAATATTTTATAAGAGTTTTATACATTATAGTATTTAGAAACTATGCTTAAATGATTTTACAAGAGTTTAGAATTTTGCAACACATTTAAAGTGTTTCTGTTTTTCAAAACATACATAAGTATTCATGTGGACATATGTACCGTTAAAGTTGTATCCTTTGAATTGTAAATAGTTGTGATTTTTGATTACATCTCTTCGCAAATAGACACGTTCCTTCATACAGTATATAAAGGGGACTGGAAATTGAATTTTATTAACTACTTTCTCTACTTTCTTCTTACTCCAAATTCTCATTATATATTTCACAAAATTCACTTTCTATACTCTTTAAATTCACTAAAATTCAATCTCTACTTTACTACATTCATTCTCTACAATTTACTCACTAGTTTGAAAGTATTCATTCATCAATTCAAAGATCTAAGTGCTATCAAAGGGTAATAGGACATTATGTATCCAAAGTAATACTATTTGTATGTGGAATCAACAACTCTCTACTATTGTTTGTTTGAGCATGCTTGTAGCCCTTCAAATGAAGTGTTTTGCTTGTTGCCCATTTAAACCAAATGGATGATCTTGTTGCTTGATTAAATCAAGAGAGTCTATCCTAAACTCGAAAAATCAGGAGGGTGTATCTCATTGCCTTGAAATTGAGACTGTATTCTGGTTTGCTTGCTTCCTTATTTAATATAGGTGTTGGAAAGGAAATCTATACATACACTGTACTAGAATGGACATAGGATTGGTTAGTCCGAACCGATATAAAACTTCTGGTATTATCTTTCATACTTTTACTTTACATTTACTACATTTATATATATGGCTGTGACTGCCTGTTAATATATATCTGTGTTGATTATTTGTGTTTGAATTTAAATATTAAATTTATTTAGAAAAGTTCCATATAAGTTATAAAACACTATTCACCCTCTCTAGTGTGCCTTAAGATCCACTCACTTAGTACTACACCATTACACACATTATATACTTAAGACTAATGTGCTACAATTTCTATTAATAAAATTCTTGATATTGTCGATACTCAAAGAAGTTATTTTTGTATCAATGATATGTTGTAATAATTTAAATATCATGATGCTAGCATAATTTAGCATTTCACGACCAATATATATATTAATGCACTTTAAATTCATATGTATCTGAAGTATCGTAATATTATTTTTTATGTAATATTTGTTTAGTTAACATGTTGATTATTGTATTCAAAAAGAGAATATTACACACTGCTAATATAATTATACAGAATTTATGATAAATGGAAACAAGTCTGACTTGTAAGTATAGTTTGCAAAGAATATTTTCATAGGATAAACAAATTTTCTTTTATTGTAGTTCAAGAGAAAAATATAAGACATATATTCATTTCAAGTATGTGATGTAATGATGTATTAATTGCCTATGAATTCTTAAAAGTGCAGAAAACAAGTGAAATCATGAATCAATTATACATACGTACAAGTGTTATTTCTTATTACCCATCCATTTATAAAGTCGTTAAAAAACAACACTTCTAACATGGATTGAATGATTGTTATTTCATATTTGCCCGTCGTCTTCGCTACTTTCTTTTCTATCATCTTTTTCACTTTTTTCATCATTAGCTTCTCTACTTTTTTCATTGTCCTCTTCTCTACTTTTTACTTCTTTCCTTTCACCATGTTTTTCTTATTTTTCTTCATTCTCATTTTTTGTTTTGTCTTCAATTTTACTTTATCCTTTTTGTTGTCTTCTCCACCCTTTGTGTTTTCCTTATGGTATACTATCTTATATTGATAGTGAGGATCAACTTTTGGTTTTCTTTGCTTTGATATTATTCTTCGAATCATTGTGTTTGGTGAGATTTTCTTGATTTGCCAACTTCTTCTTGGTTCATTCTACTCATTTTGTTTATTTCCTTCTTCCTTTTTTGGTCATGAATTTCAAATTCTTATGTGTCAAATAACTTGAATGATGGAGGGATAATATTTTCACAAACTTCTTTTACACTAGCTTTTTGATCTTCCTTTTCATATTGTTGGAGCTTTGATTTTGGTAATTTTATTTCTATGTCCATTTGATTCAATCCTTCTTTCGTTTGTGTACTAAGTGTATTTTCTTTCTGCATTTCTTGTTTCACTTGATTGAGTTCATTTTCTAACTGCTTGATATAATAGTTCTGAGTTTTAATTTGTCTTTTTTTATCGTCTAGTCTGAATTCTCCTTCAACATCATTTGCATGTTTTTGTTGTTTCTTTTCGAGCTATGTCATTTTGCATTTTGATTCATCGAGCAACAATATTTCTTTGGTAGTTGAATTTTTATTGCAACTGAGCTCTACATTATTAAAAAAGTAATATCTATTATAAAACAAAATAATTGTAAACACACACACATACACACACACACACACACATATTTGTGTGTATGGAAGTACACGGTGTATTCTAACAAAATATGATGTTATAATGATATTTTAATCTAACATTTTAATCAATTACATATGATTACTATATTATGGCAGTACTACGTTGTCTCAATGCCAATGCCATTTAGCATTACTGGAAACAGTATATGGCAGTGAATTATAAAACCATAATGCTAGAATTATCTAGCATCTTTTATAAATAATTTATATTTGCAGTAACAATGCTAATGTCTTTAACATTACTAGAGATGATTTTTTCTCTAATGAATCATAAATTGATAATGCTAGAGTAAGAGAGCATTTTTTTATAGTTAAGTATGTTAGCACAATGTAATTACAATTCTAATTTCATTTAGTATCACTAGAAATTATGTAGGCTGATGTATTATTAATACACGTATCATATTGCATTTATAATCAAACTTGATTACACCATGTAGTAACAATGCTAATGTTATTAACTTTACTAGAAATCATTTACTGTAATGCATTATATAAATGCTAGAATTAGTTAGCATTTGTAGTTTATTGTATAAAATATATTAAAAGTATACATATATGTATGTAAGTATACTGTATTATAGTGAAATATGATGTTATAATGCTACATTAATTTAGCATTTTAACCAAGTACATATTTTTGTTGTATTATGACATTATTATGCTACCATTAGTATTGAAAAAAATAAACTTCTTCTTTAGGCATTGTGCAAATTGATAGGATTGAAGGTGTGAGTTAAATACAATAAAACCTCATTATTTTGGGGATATGTGACAATTTTGGACACCAGAAAAATAACAAATACTTCATATAGAAGGGTGAAAAAACAGTCAAATATAGATCATATTAATGTAAGCAAAGAAGTTCAGTGTTACTTTAAAAGAGATCATCATTAAGTAACAAGTATAAACAAACCATATATTAGATATTGTACAAAATGAAAGTTCCTTTAAAAGTCAAGCAAAGGTATTAAAGTCCCGTTCGAGAGTTGTTCAACCAGAGTCATTGTAAGCCTATTCCTTTGGGCGTAAGTGGGGGTTGCTTATTTAATTCCAAAAGGAGTTCGAGAGGTCCGAACCAGTATAAAAACTTTGGTGTGATCTTCTTATTTTACTTTACCATTTACTTATATAGCTTGATACTGCATATACACTATAGCTTGATATTGCATATACACTCGTATACATAAGTTAGCCATATTCCTATAGATCTTTGTGCACCTTCATTTGGTATCAGAGCAGGAATTTTCACTAATCGTAATAAAGTTTTTGAAAAATATAATAATATGGAAAGCACATTTCTTAAAGGTCTATCAACTGTACGTCCCCCACTTTTTACAGGCTTAAACTATGCATATTGGTCTACATGAATGAGAATTTTTATTGAAGCTAGTGGTCTCGAGATTTGGCAAGTTACTCAAAATAAGTATGAAACACCTTCCATCGAAATGAGTACTCGGTCGGATGCTCAAAAAACCTCAGCAACCAATAATGCAAAAGTTATGAATATTTTATTTTGTTCACTTGATAAAAACGAATTTTCTAGAGTCATGCTTTGCAAAACCACCCATGACATTTGGCGTAAATTTCCAATTACATATGAAGGGGAAAGAAAAGTAAAACAAACTAAGGTTTCATTCCTTAAAAATCAATTTCAATCATTAAAATGAAAACTAATGAGTCTATTGTGGATGTCGATGCAAGATTTCAAACCATACAACATGATCTCATGGCATTAGGAGTAACATTTACTGAATTTGATCTTGTGGCACATATTTTAAATTCTTTAACAATTGTGTGGGAAAGAAAAGTTCTTGTAATAGAAGCAGCTAATGATCTTTCCCAGATTAAAGTATTAGAATTAATTGGACATATGATGTACGAAGCTAATTTGTAGGCTAGGAAGGAACATACTCAGGAGAAGAAGAGTATCACATTTCATGCAAACAATAAGGATTCAGATTTAGATAATGCTGAGATTGTATTTACTGCCAAAAGCTAAAACAAGACAAGTATAAAAAATTCAAGAAAATGACAAAGGCACAAAGTTTTGAAAATTCAACCTTAATCAAATGCTTTGAATGTGATAAATTTGGCCATTTAAAGAAGGATTGTTCACAACTTAATAGAAACAAGAAGAAAGACAATGTAAAATTTGAAAATTTGAAAAATAAAAGGAAAGCATTTCAAGTCATTTGGGATGATTTGGACTCCTCTTCATCAGAGAGTGACAGTAATAGTGACACAGAACAAGCTAATGTTTGTTTCATGACCACTAGTGAGATAAATTTAGATCTCTCCTATAATGATCTTCTTGAAATTAGCATAGAACTTGATGATAAATTTAGAAATTTAAAGAAGTTTTATAAAGAAACAATTGGCAAGTTGAATAGGGTTGAGTTAGAAATTAGAATGTTAAAAGATGAAAAATGTATTTTAGAAGAAGATTTAGAAAATTAACAAAATCTTATGAAAATTCAACTTCTCAAAATACGGTTTTATTTGAAGAAATTAAAACATGTAATATTAGGAATATTAAACTTGGAAAAGAATTTTTCGAACTAAATCTAACTTAGACTCTACTAAAAATGAAGTTTTTGAGTTAAAACAAAAGTTAGAACAAACCACTAGTAATGTTTCAAAATTCAACAAAGGAAAAGAAAATTATCAACCTTGATAAATTCTTCAAAATCTAGTTCAAATAAGAATGGACAAGGATTTAAAAGTATAACATTAAAGTTTGGATTCCTAAGTGTAAAAACACGTTAATTAGAAGAAGCATATAGAAGATTTTCTATCCGAAGCGCATTATAATACAAACTATATTTAGAAAGGTAGCACCACACTTGCCTGGGTATGGTTTCCTCAGACTTAAAAACCTTGTAAATATAAGGTATCATATATTATCATTTCATATCAACATAGTATTTTGTACAAAAAATGCTATAATTAATCCTGAAAATTATTTTCCGCGGCACTATATTACAACATTTTGTTTAAAACTACGTTTCCTTATCAACTTGTGAAACAAAGTATATTTTTGTTGCACTTACGTGTACTCAAGTAATTTACATACAACGGTCTCTTAAACCTTTAGGTAAAGACATTTTTTAAGTTAAGAAGGGATTTACGTATATGTTCATTACAAGATTGTCTATAATTTACATATATTTTTTCCATTTCTTTTTTATAATGACAAAAGGGGAGAAATGTAATGACCCTAATTTTAGCTAACATTATTTAGAACATTTAATTGGTTAAATTAAATAAGATAATGTAGAAAGTTAAGGGATTGAGATTTGTAAGTTAAGGAGGAGCCGTGTCTTAATGAATGAGTTAACAAAAGGGAAACTAAACAAAGTTAAAAAGGAGGAATATGATGATGATAAAATGGGAATAACCTTTATTCCTATACCCTAAACTCTTCCATTCTCTCCACTTCCTCATTCATTCTACGTTCAAACACTAAACAAAAACAATACTAAGCTTAGGCTGGCCACCATTAAGAAGATTTAAAGGGAAGATAAGCTAGGATTCAAGTAGAAGGCTTGAAGAAGTCAATCTATCGGCAAATCTCAACCTTCTTAACACAACGCCAAGGTGAATAATAACTACCATCTCATGGTTTGATAATGATTTCGGTTTTAAAGGATAAATCTGTTTATTTGCAAGTTATTGCCATGTTATAGTGATTAAATGCTTATATGCTTTATGCTGATGATTTATAGAGATTTAATAAGAATTTTATGATGATATGTTTAGATTGGATAATCTATCATATGACATCTAAATGAGTTGTATTTTTGATATATGGTCAAAAATATTATTTTAGAAGTGGATTTCAGGTTTCATAATTTTCTAAGTAATTATGGATTTATTATGAATTTTCTATGAGAGAAAACAGTTAATTTCGGGTTAAATTATATAAGGTAATTAAATAATATTTTCGGGTCTGAAATTTATATATGTTAGAAAATATATTTAATGTGAATTATTTTGATTTTTGGGAATTTTTCCTAAGTTTTTTTACTATGGTTAATAAATTATTTAAGTTAGAGGACTTAAATGTTTTATTAAGGAGAAAGGCTTAAGTGTTAAATTGTTTTAAATAATCCAAATTTGATTTCGGCCGCAAATTCTAAAAAAGGTAATTGATAAAGTTTTCTAAACCAATAAGATTTCAACAAATATTAGTGGTAGATAAAAAAGAATTTCTTTAAAAGGTTAAAATGCAGTTTTTATTAAAATTACATCTTATCCACTACCCTTGCTAGCTTCCGACATCATACACCTGCACAAAACCCCTTCCGTACTCATTCGAAACCAATATGAATGGTATTAATTCATTGGTATGTAGTGCGTTGGAGATAGGTGGAAGGTAGGATGGTGTCGAAGGCATGCATTCAGAAGGGGGGAAGTTGTCTTTCAAAGCTTTCGAACCTATAGACCTGCCTTTGTTTAAAATAGTGTTTCAAAAGGGTTGCCGCTTTGAACACCTTCGATGCCCTAGGTGCCGTATCAATACTTTTGCCTTAGTTAGAGGCCACTTTTTACAACCTTTAAACAATGCATGTGAAAGGGGAGACTTTCATCATCGTACCTTCTGCTAATATTGAAGCTGCCTTCCCTAATGTTTTCGAAAGGATTAACTTAGCCACCTTTAATAATAGTTTCAAAAGCAATGGTTTCGAAAGGATAGTTTCGAAGATACCCTCTTCTCCAATTCTTTTACTTGAGACCAATGCTTTCGAAAGTGATGCTTTCGCCCCTATTCCCCTTAACCCTATAGTTTTATTAAATGTGAACTCAATGATTTCGAAAGAAATGCTTTCAATGATTTCGAAAGGGATTGTTTAAGGTTTTAAACAATGGTTTTGAAGGTATTGTTTTGGCTTTATAGCCTAATGTTTTCTAAGTTAAAAAGGGCTTTAACTTATTTTTAAGGGATAGATAACCCTATTGATTTTAGGTTTTCATCAACATTGTTTTGTGTAAAGCATATATCATGGCATAAATATTTTGAGTAAAGCAAAGAGTATATTTTCCTTGTTTAATTATGATTTAAAAGGGTTAAATCAATTTGAAAGAAATGTTTTCAAGGAAAACTGAATAAGGTGGTTAGCCCTAAGTATATGACTCAGATATTAGATGTGGGGTCACGCCTTATACTTTAGCTAGTAGCCCCTAGCTAATATAACTCCAAAATTCCAATGTGCAGAGCTTTGTCACAAGTAAGACTAAAATGATGTTACATACAAAAAGGAGTACACAGAGTAGAGATAGGTTATTGGTGAGCCCGCAAAACTATTAGGATCAGTTGACCCTAGGAAGTAAGTTAAGGATAGACCGTCCAGTATTGTGTCTAACAGAAGTTAGAATATTTATTATGTTTGGTAGGCCCAAGTTAGCCAGTGGTTAATAGTCAGCCAGATAAAACTATAATGTTCGTACATATAGTCCATTGATTACCTGATTTATATGCATATATGTTATTGCTATTGTTGTTATAATTAGTTTGATTGTAGGATTTTGATTTGCAAAAGATATGCTTTTAAAAGGATATTAGTGTGGGGAAACCCATTCCGCTAAGCCGCATTGTCTCACTTAATATCAGTAAACCGAGATGTAGTAGAATTATTTAAACCAAGCTTTATGTCTAACTCGTAGTTTATATTTTCCCCTTGAACCCTCGGGTGCTCAAAATTTAATTTGAGTAAATTAAGATTTAAGGTATTTCATGTTTTAGTAGGTGACGAATAAAGCTTCCGAAGACGTCCAGGAAGCAAGGATTAGCTATTTAGGAGTCTATCCATTATTATTTCCGCTGTGATGTATTTATTAACTGATATGTCTATTTAGTACTCTGATCATCCAATGAGCATCTTCATATGTCGCTCTTGGCATATTTTGTAATAATTATATTTATCTAAACCTGGGAATTGTTTTTGGATTATGTAATTGAATATGAAATATTGATTTGAAATGTAATTAGAAAAACTGTTTTTAAATTCGTGTTAATTTTATTTCATATTCATGTGCCTCTGATATTATGGATACCATTAACATTACCATATTTTATCACCGAAAGTTAATACTATAGAATAATGCAACATCTGTAGCAGTTAACTTGGGGCCTCAAAATAGGGGATGTTACAGGAAATATATCTACATATCGATAGGGGAAAATGTTATAATTAGGTGGAGCTTTTTGATCTTATCATAATATTGTATGTTGTCATCATCAAAAAGGGGAAGGATGTTAGAACCTCTTGTTGGATTTTAATGACAACAACTATAAAATCATATTAAAGAATCTCTATGCCAACATACATGTACATGATGATCAAAAAGAAGCTTTGAACACAATTGGGGACACAAAAACATCAGAGACTCGATAAGCTGAAATGAATTATCAACAAAGAGCTCGACATAAAGACAAACTTTTGTAAGAGTCGTATATCTTGTGTTAGTGTCTTAGATAAACATGTACAATCTCCCATGAGTGAAATGAGCTAACATATTTGCATCTAAAAGCTTTTATTCACTCAAAAAAGTTTTCAAATAAGTTTTAAAACCTATAGGAACTCGGATGTTCTGGTTAGATTTTCTCAAAACTCATACGTCTAGTGTCATAATTCAGACATCTGAGGACATGGTTTTTTGAACTGTTTATATTTTAGAAAAATATTATTTGAAGTCAGACGTAAGACTATTTCTACCAGACGTTTGAGCTTCCGCTACAGCTATATTTTGAAAAGACACGTCTCTTCTCATCCACCGGATGCAACTCTTTTCTCAGTGGTTTTCTCAGATGAATTGCAACTTTTGAAGGAGACTGTCTAATACTTATAAATACATGGCTATGGATAGATTTTAGCTATAGAAATTTCATGTTTTGATATACCTCTTTCTTGCTTTCTAAACTCTAGCGCTTTCAAAGTTCTCAATCTGCTTTCGACATCACCAACAATTATTCTGTAGTCTTTCGCGATCTACTTCCATAAACTCACGTGCTTTCACTCATTCAACTCAAAGAAGAGATTATATGAAGGTTCTATGTCAATTAACTATATCAGAGTTACATAGAACTCATTAGAGGTCGTAGAACTCATTAGAGCTCGACATGAAGACAAACTTTTGTAAGAGTCGTCTATACTAACCAAAATTAAAAGTAAATTAATTTGTTATACCCATGATTGGTAGTAGAAAAGCTAAACAGAATATGTAGACATAATGGACGGTTGCCACAACATAATTACATAAATGAATAGGTAGAATGATCAATGCAACAAGTTAGCATTTGAACATAATATGCCATATAAAATCAACATTTGAAATATTTAAATATGTCTTTTATTCTATGTTACTAAATTATATACAAAGGTCAAAGTAATTAATTATTGTATATAAAATGTTAATAAAGTATTATATATATACCTTCTTGCTTTCCACATTTTTAAAATTGTCTTTTGAGACTATATTCTTCATTCCATTAAGAGACCATCTAGCAAATCATGGAAAATTGTTGGACCACTCTTTCTTTGACTTCATTATGTCCACACGCTCATATAGGAAGTACTACAAAAACAAAAATGTTCTTTTATATTTTATGACAATATGTTAGAATTTAATATAATTTTCTTACTAATGGTAGCATTAAATAAGCAGACATGTTTCTTGGTTTTTGCTTGAAAAAATTCAATAACTTAAGCGAGTAATGATGTATGCTTAATGGCTATGGCATTGGTTCATTTTTTCTAAGTCAATTATGTATGCAAGGTATCCCCAACTTAACATTCTTTGATTAGTCGGAAAAAAGAATGTTATAAAAGAAAGAATAAACTTTGGCAAATCGTTTTCATGTTTTTAAAATTCATTTTCCACTTCCTTTTTGTCCTTTATATAACAAGATCTCTTGTAATATGATTAAGTTCATCGAAATTTATTAAGACAAGCTCTTGACAATTTCCAGGGGTACTTTGCAAGGACATTTTAGGCAATGGGAAAATGTTTTTTCCATGCATTGGTAAGCCAAAAATTATAGAAATATATTTCGTTGTTATCTTTAATTTTTTCCTCATATGTTGAGGCGCCCTTTTTCAACACAATAATAACATATCAAATCATCGAAGTGTTTTGAACACTTCCCAACATTTTTACTTCCTATAATATCCTCGAAGAAAGCTGTAATAAAGTTATTGAAAGGGGTTTGTTTTAAAAATAATAATTGATTTTGAATACTTTTCCTTTTTTACTTATTCAATCATTTTAACTAAGGCTGTCGAGCTGCATGCATATATATTGAGTTTCCCCTTACCCTGCTCTTTTTGGGCCATTCCTTTTCTTTTGCGTTTTTTGTTCTCCTTTGGTTGTAGCGAACAGTTTGTTGTATCCTAGAAAAATAAGGAAAAAAGTTTATATAGTAATTATGCATGCAATATAATATTGGTTTTCAATATTATTACAAATTAATATGTATTGTTCTCTTGAAATACTAGTATGGATTTTTTACACTACAAAGTTAAAGTGCAATTGTTATCTAACATAATTACACAATATACATGTTGATGTTTTATAAACCGATGTATTACTAAGTTTTAATGCTGAAGTCGTATAGCATTTTTCCTAAGTTATGTATGCTTACATTATGATATTTCAATGCCAATGTCATTTAGCATTACAAAATCATAATGCTAGAATCATCTAGCATTTGTTACAAATTAATTATGTTTGCAGTATACAGTAATAATGCTAAAGTCTTTAGCATTACTAGAATATTTTTTAATGCATCATAAATTGATAATGCTAGAATAAGATATCATTTTTTTATAGTTAAGTATATTTATGCCATTGTACAGTAATGATTGAATCATCTATCATTTCTTACAAATTAAACTGGATTACACCGTACTTAAAAAATGATAATGTCTTTAGCATCATTACAAATTATTATTATTATTTTGAATCGGTACTTTATATACAACATGTCACTAGGACAACATATCACAAATCACATGGTAATATATGTTTGAATCACGCTAGGCAAGTTTCGAACATGTGACCTCTCGCACCAAAGTCGAATCACTTAACCACTAGGACAATGGTGCTTGTCCTTACAAATTATTTTGGTTCATACAATAACTAAAATATGATGCTACAATCATATAACATTTTTTAGAAGTGAAATATGTTTACCCAACGCATTTACAATAATAATTATAGTTAGCATTTTTACTGAATGATGTATCATTAATATCATATAACCTAGCATTTCTTACAAATTAAACGTGATTCCACTATACATTAGAAATTTTAATTTCTTTAGCATTTTTAAAAATGATTTTGACTCATATGGTAACCAAACCACGATGCTGCAATCACTTAGCATTTTATAGAAGTGAAATATGTTTACCCAATGTATCTGGAATGATAATTACACTTAACGTTTCTACTAAAAGATGTATTACTAAAATCCAATGCTAATATAATCTAGCATTTCCTACAAATTAAATGTGATTGCACTATGTAGTAGAAATACTAATTTCTTTAACATCGCTACAAATGATTTTGACTCATATAGTAACTAAATCATGATGCTATAATCATTTAGCATTTTTTTAAAGTCAAATATGTTTACCCAATGCATTTACAATGATAATTACAGTTAGAATTTGTACTAAATGATGTATTACTAAAATCTAATGCTAATATAATCTAGCATTTCTTACAGATTAAATGTGATTGGATTATATAGAAAAATGCTAATTTCTATAGCATTATTACAAATGACACATATTATAACATCCCATAAAAGTTAATAAGAAATTAATTAACTAAATTAGTAATAAGGCTAAAAATAGAAATTTTGAAGATCTCGAAATTTCACTATGAAAGTTGTGTCATTGTGTTCATCATAATTTTTTGATCAATTTCCATAGATAAAGTTTTAAAATCAGAGATCAAATGGAAAAGTTATTGACATTTGAAGTTTTCGAATTTAAAATAATTCAAATGAAATTGAAATTCAAAATGTAATTAATATTAAAATTTGAAATTCAAAAATTAACGGCAATTGGATACTTGGGGTTTAAGTAAACTTTGAAAGAAAATGTTAACATTAAATATAAATAAGGAATTAAATAATAATTAAACGGCTGAAATAAATTGTTCCCATATTTAAGCAACCGGTCGACCGCCTACCTAGGGTTGTCGACCACTTAGATAGGAGCGATCGATCGATGGATGTTGTGGAAGCTAGAGGTATTTAGGCCAGGAATGACCTAGATTTATTAACTTAAATCCGACGGTTCTAGTGACTTCTACCCACTATAAACAAGAGCCGAGCCCCCTCAATTTTATTCACAAATTATTTGGGAACATAAACGAAGCTTTATCAGTTTCTTTCTTCCACACGATTCAGAAATTTCTTAAGGTTTTCAAGTAAGGGATTTTCGATATTTATATTCAATTTCTAATTCTATTCCCCTTCAATCCTTTAAATTTGAATCTAACTAATATACAGTCCAATTATAATATATTTTAAAATGAAGAGATCTGGGGAGAGATTAAATAGAGGCATGTTCAAATCGAGAAGAGGAAGCTGGGAATTATCTATAAGTGGAATTATTAGTTTTTCTCATTTTAGTAATTGTATAGTATAGGTAGGATTTGATATATGCCATGGGGAATTTTCGTTCAAAAAAACTTCAAATATGAACCCCCAAAATTCTCTCAAAGCGAAATGTAAATTCTTATGTTTGGAATCCCTAATTATTCTATATTAAAATAGCAAAATTTGCGTATTTATTGCAATTTTAACATTTTACATTCTATTCCATTCTAATTTCTCTTTGATATAATTTAGGGTTCTAAAAGTTAGGAAATAGTGTGTAAAACATGGATTCCTCTATTAGTAGTTTGGACTGCCTAGTTCTATAATTCAAATATGGATCCCTTTTCCAGTTTATAGGTGAAAGTTGAATAGAATGTAAATGGATTGTATTGCAAATTCTATTGATGTTGATTCTACTATTTTAATATAAAATAAGTTTGGCATTGATTCTATTTGCTTATAAAAATCTATTGTTGGACTAAAGATATTGGCTAACTTATATGTTGTGTTATGTAATTAGATTTGTATAAATTGGTAGTTTTGACATTTAACAATTAGTATTGGGCATAATCTTCGCATGCCTAGGAATATTTTAGTTACGTATTTATAAATATACATTAGCGTATGAATAAAATATAATCACTAACGCATTTAATCGCATAATAAATAGGTTAGTAATTAGCATTAAACCCCATAGGATGGAAGATATGGATAATTATAATTAGTGGCAAAATAAAGGATTCTTTTTATAGCCTTAGTAGAATGCAGTGAGGTATGTGGTAGTATGGTTAGGGGAGTATAAATTATGACTAAGTTAAAGGGATGCGAGGTTAGTCAAAAGCACACGAAAGTCTGCCTAGCTAATCTGGCTACTAGCAGTGTGACTTTAGGGTTGATGTGGGACATCTCCTATAATAAGTACCCATGGAGGATGCGAGGTTGGTCCCAATTCAGTAGGGTAAGTTTGCCCCATTAATCTTGCTACCTGCGCCTATGAATGGTCGGACTAACGTCAGATGTCACATCTGGGTTACGGGTCATAATTTGTGGGACCTGCTCTGGGTATTAGAGGAGTAAGCGGTTGTTGTAGGGCCTGTCTCTTCCCTAATTAGGAAGTATTAAATGGTCGGGGATAGCATTTTGGTATGGTAGATTGAAATCTCGGGAAGTGTTCACTTCGAATTTGAGGTATTTAGTGGCTATTGTAGGGTCCGCCTCTTTTTTAAATAGAAGTATTAAGTGGTCTGATGAGATTCCATGCAATGCCATCTAGATTGTACCAGAGAGTGGTCTGTCTTGGGTTAGGTATTAAATGATGAGGAACTGCCTGAGATATAGGTATTACATGGTCAGAGTATGCCTAATTCTCATTAAAAAGGTATTAAGTGTCCTGGGTACTTTATTCCACATTGTTAGGACATGATGAACACTAGATGCATGGGACTGGAATGGCCTTGGGCGTACAGTTGAGGATAAACATAGAGTTGGGTTAGAAAAGTGTAAGTTATATGATTGGACTGGCAGAGCATTCGTGCTTACAGTTGGAGGTATATATATATATATATATATTTAGGATACGCAAGACATATTCTTATCTAGATTATACTGCCCAAGTACTATAATGGAAAAACTCAAGATTTTATTCACCATACATTATTGTTCCGACTCCCTTCTTATTACAACACGGGTTAGGGAGAAGATGCGGATCTAGGAGATGAAGGAGGAGATGGAGTCTTGTGGCAATTATTTAGCTACTTATATTTTTTTATATGTTGACGTACCCATTCTGACATGATGTTGTATTTTGATATATTGTACCACATATATCGGGTGTTATGTTTTGTTATGATATTTGAATTTTTATAAAATGGGCATTGTTTCTTATATTATATTTTATCCTTTCCATTGTGAGATTCTGATAGCATAAGTAGATAGCTTTGTGTATTGTTCGATTTTACCAAACAACAACCATCTTTGGAATGGGTCTAATGTTCGATGAGCCTTTTCAGGTCGAAAATCTGGTCGTTTCGAGGCGGGTTGTTACATTTGGTATTAGAGCTTAGGTTGCTTGATCAATGGGTATAAGTATATGTATAAGTCCGTACCTGTTATCTTTGAAAATATTTTTCAAAAAACATAGTATATATATACACACACCCAATTTTGAACATACACAAATACACTAAGCAAATCATTTATTTCATCAAATAATACTATCTTAAGGAATTGTAACTAAAAGTTAAAACCTATTGGTAGTTGATAATGGCTGAAAATCATTCTTCTAAGACTCGAAACCCATCTACCTAAGAGATACCCACTATCTAAGGGACGCTTGAATGGTTCAAGCAATAACTAAGGCATGTAGGCAAGTTCCCAATCCCCAACAAGCCGCACTAGCGACACCCGCTGGCCCGCCTGTTGAAGCAGCACCCTGCCCTATAGACTTTCCCAAGGTGTGCAAGGAGTTCCCAAATATGGGTGGAATGGCGTACATGGGAGTAGAAGGTTTTTTGGAGACAAAGACTTGGATTAACGATTGTGAGCGTATCTTTCAGGAGCTTGGATGGGAGGACCAAATTAAGAGGAGAATGATGGCATGACATCTTAAAGGAGAGGCCATAGATTGGTGGACTGTTGTGGTTGAGGATAATGCCAAAAGAATTATCACTTCTGTTGAGTTCAAAAACCGTTTTGAGTCGCAATTTATGTCCAGGGCTGAGGTGAATTTGCAATTGGAAAGGTTTATACAACTTCGGCAGGGAGATTTCACTTTGAATGAATATATCAGTAGGTTCACAGGGCTAACTAAGTTTGGAATGAGTTTGATCGATACCCCCATGAAGAAGGCCATGATGTTTGTGAAAGGCATAAATTCACCACTTAGAGAGTTGCTTTTGACATAAGTACCCACTGATGCTACTTATGGTTTGTTAGTTGAGATGAATTTGCTCCAGACGGTTGGCTCGGAGTAGAAGGAGAAATTATGATCGACGCATAACCAAGGTGGAGCTAAGAAGGGAGGATTTTGGGTGAACAAGAATGCAAAAAAGAAGTTCAAAAAGGAAGAGATAAGATGTCGGAGATGCCAAAAGAAAGGACATGTCGCTAGGGATTGTAACGTAAGTTTGATGAGGGAAGAATTCAAGAGGAAGTGCTATCACTACCATGAAGAGGGGCACTTCAAGAACCAATGTACGAAGCTTGCAAAGGAAGGGCAGAGTGGGAAGCCTACGCCGTTAAAGCAGTTCCAATCTTGAGTAGACCTCCCCTTGGGGATAAAGGAAAGGCTACATTGGAAGATACAACTATTATTTCTGGGAATTCTATCCATACCCTATTTGACTAGCATCACACTCATTTGTAGCTAAAAATATAATTAACTCTTTGAGTCTTAAACCCTCATTGTCACCGACTCAATATTAGTATCAAATCCTATTGGGGGTTCAACACATCTTTCCTTAATTTGCAAAGACCTGGTTGTGGACATATGTAATGTCAATTTTACATGTAACACATATGTTCTAAATTTTAAGGGTTACTTATCCTAGGGATGGATTAGTTATCTTACTGCAGGGCTATTTTAGATTGCGATAGGAGAATTGTACGATTGAGGAGTTGTAAGGGAAGAGATATAGATGTTCATTCTATACCCCAAAACTCAGTCGAGTTAAGCTCTTATATTCACTGAGCTTGTCACAAGATAAGCTCTCATCTATACCCGTAGTTCGAGAATTTCCCGACATTTTTGAAGAAGTCTCGAGTCTCCTACCTCGTAGGGAGATTGAGTTTAGGATCGATTTGGAGAAGGATTCTAGACTTGTGGTTATGCCATTAAGGCACATGGCCCTCAAAGAAATACGAGAGTTGGACAAGCAAATTTCAGAGCTTTTACATAAAGGATTCATTCGTCGAAGCACTTCTGAATAGGGAGCACATGTTATCTTTTCCACTAAGGCTAATGACTCATTAAGGCTATGCATCGACTATAGAGAACTCAACAATTTGACTAAGAAGAATATGTGTCCCTTACCTAGAATAGATGATTTATTTGATTAGCTTGTGGGAGCCAAAATCTTTTTCCAATTAGACCTAGTCAATGGATTTCATCAATCGAGGATTTCTAAGGATAGCAAGTAGAAGATCTCATTTTTCCCTTTGGATGAATTGTATGAATGGGAAGTGATGCCTTTTGGATTGGCGAATTCCCCCGCATACTTTGTAGATTTGATGAGTAGAGTTTTTAGGGGATGACCGAATAAATTCATCGTAGTGTTTATGGATGATATCTTAGTATTCTCCAGAGTGAAGGCGAGCATGAAAATCATTTAAGGGAGGTACTAGGGACTCTAAGAAGGCACCAACTTAAAGCCAAATTCTCAAAATGTCACTTTTGGAAGGAGCATGAAATTTACTGAGTAATAATTTCGAGTAACACGGAGAATGAGGCTGTATGGGGTACACAAGCAAATATTTGCTTAGGCTAACACCGATACATAATAGAAAAATCATAAACAACTCACATATACATACACGGTATCAGCACAAAGCAATAAACATGTGTGTCTGCAGGATAGAACAATACACAATAAAATAAATTATAGAAAACACTGAGTCATCAATGTAGCGCTAACATATAAATAAATACACAAATTTGAGTGGGATATAAAATAGGTTGATTTCCCACTATTTCAACATCGTACAATGTATATCCAATACAACACAGTGTCATACAATCATGAAGTAACATAATACACAGTGATATACAATAATATCATAACCTCCATCTATGCTCAACATCCATATACTAGTTATTACTACAATAAATCTCATCGAAGGAGTTCGAGGTGCCGCTAATAAACAGTATTAGGGCGACAAAGTGTTAGTAATTGCTCCTTGATCACTTTGCATGCAATCACCATTGTCGAAGATATAGAGCCGTCAGTGTACTTGTGGGACAGTTTCAAAGAGGTAGAATGTTTCACCTAAACCGCAATAGAGTGAACATAATGCCGCATATGATGAAACAAGCAAAGAAGTCAAATGTAACTCACCTTGCAAGACATTAGAAGGCGCCAAAGTGATCATAACATGTTCCATTGAAGCGAATCCATGCCTATCTTGCACCTCGCAAGTACTTCGAAGACATTGCACAAGTCTACACCAGCGGTGTCGATGATGAATGTCATCGTTATCCACGAAGGACATCGAAGTCATTGTTGCCGAAACAAATGTTTAAGTGTGACGAAGACCCCAAAGCACTACAATGAGCCCACCACCAACTTTCGCGAAGACCTTAAGGCAGCTTCGCACATCACAACAATTCGGGGATACCACCCTATACGAGCACTAATTGATGACAAGTCAAAGACATCAAGTATGATACAATGTCGCCTCTTACATGTGAAATCTAGATGTGAAGACCAAGGCCAACCTAACATAGTCGAAGACAAGTCCTGCCGAGATTAACAATGTCGAGGGCATACTAGTGAAGAGGTTAGTACTAGGCCTTGTTGAAATCGGTCCTTGTCGAAGACATGGAGGCAGAGTGATGCCTCCCACCTCTATAAATATGACCCTAGGGGTGCCATTTGGGAGGATCGAATTTTTCTCTTCTCTCATTTCTTACATTGTAAACTCTAAATCAATTTAGGGATTTTAGAGCATATTGTGATTCAAGAATATTGTATGCATAGGATTTTAAATATTAAAAAAGGACATAGCATAGCATATGTGTAATTGATTCGAGCTTGCGAATTGAACATACTGGTGATTTTGCATATTGCATATTTGAATTGTTTTGACTTCGTAATTAGCATATCATGATTGACTTTGACCTAGTGACTTCGAACATAATCAAATCTTTCATATACTACTTCGAATTGCCCATATGACTTCAACTATGACCAAAACATCAAGAGATACTATGAAGGTTCTTATTGACTCGATGAATTCATCAAGCCTCGATAAGGCTTCTTTTTGAGAAAACCTTATTTCCAAGCACCTTTGGGGTTATCAAATTTATTTGCTAACATTTTGACGCTAGAAGGAGGGCTCAAACCTCTGACTTCGTTGAAACCCTAAGTCGAACCAATTCAATCTACATTGAAATTTCAAGCCTACATATTAGAGCATAGAGAACATTCCTATCCAAGCATGTACTAATCCAAAGATAACCAACCTTAATCCCCAACACCATGTTGCTTAATCGTGTTAAGAAGTCTAAGAAGGGGTCTTCTAAGCCTCAAATAATTAGGCCCGCTTATCAAATCATTGAGGATCCACGATTTCATGAAGAACAATTATTGAGATCGAAGGCCGTGCAAATCATATATGAAAAGAAGTAAGCGGCCCCTTATGATCTGGATAATTGGAGCATAAATCCCTTTTATAGGGGCCCTACTCCAATTTTTGCCTTGGGAAGAGATGCCCCAAGAAAGGATAATTTGTTCATAAAGATAAGGAGAGCTATCCAATCTCAAGCCAATGGGACTATATTCGAGAAAGAGATAACAAATGATCTTGATATTTTCGCTCAGAAATGGCATAGAGCCATGAATTATTTGTCGGCATCTAATGAAGGTCAAAGGGCATTGAAAAGAAAGCTGGCTATGGAGGATGAGATACCAAGCAGCAAAAGAACCAAGCAACAGTCAAAAGGCTAGCATTCAAATCATGACTTCCAAAAGATTGCACTTTCACCACTTCTCTTGAAAACATTTACTTCTTGACTAAAGGTAAGCTTGATTATTGCCTTCACAAAAAAGAAGGCCCAAATTTGAGAGAAACCTTGGAAGCTTGTATTTCCACTATCACCTTACAAATGGACATGAAACCAATTAGTGCAGAAGGCTAGAAGTAATGATCATCAATTTTCTAAGGCAAGGCGAGCTCAATGACTTGCAAAAAGATATTAGTTAAGTTCGATAATAAAAGAAGTTCTTCAAATAAGTAATTCTACATGGTTGAGGAGTAAAATTCTCCTAGTATAATGGAAAGACTAAATCGCCACATAAGATGGTAATAAGGGCTAAAGCCTTTGTTTCCAGCTAACACATGCCTACACAAAGTGCCTCCTAGAGGGAGGACGACGTAAGCCTTTGGTCCCACTCGAAAGGGCCTAGCAAAAGCACTGACTAAGCCTTCGTTCCCGCTTATGTCGCCTGGCCGGAGCATAAGCCCTAAACCGCATTATCAAAGGCCTGATTAAGGCGCCTCCTAGAGGGAGGCCAGAGTAATCCTTTGGTCCCGTCTGAAAGGGCCTGTCCAAAGTTTCTGCAAGCCTTCAACCCCTGCTTACGTGGCCTGGTTGGAATGCCTCCTAGAGGGAGGATGGGGTAATCCTTTAGTGCCGTCATCAAAGGCATCACTAAAGCACCGAACCAGCCTTCAGTGCCTGCATTCAAAGGTCTCACTGAAATGCCTCCTAAAGGGAGGTCAGGAAAGTCTTTGGTCCTGCTTTAGATAGCTAACCAAACACAACAGACACTAGACCTAAACCATCACCTAATACGGTGATAAGAGGTCCAAGCCAAAGAAGCGCTCTCGAATCAATCGAAATCAGAGCCAAGTAGTGCTCTCAAACCTATCATAATTTGAGCCAAAGAAATGCTCCCGAATCAATCGAAATCAAAGCCAAGTAGTGCTCTCAAACCTATTAGAATCTGAGCCAAAGAAGTGCTCCCAAATCAATCGAAATCAAAGCCAAGTAATGCTCTCGAACCTATCAAAATTTGAGCCAAAGAAGCACTCCTGGATCAATTGAAATCACAGCCAAGTAGTGCTTTCAAGTCAAATAAAGTTTGAGCCAAATAGTACTCTCACCCGATCAGTCTTCGAGAGGAAGATATAATGAAGTCCAAGCCAAGTACTGCTTCAAATCCATCCACTCCCTAAGAAGAAAATATCTTTAAGTATTCCATTGCCATATATAAGTTTCTGAATTTTTGCTAATATCGGATATAGATTTCCGGTCTTTTATTATCCTATACATGGATCTCTAGACCTCTATTATTCCAGACATAGGTTTCCGACCTTCCAGATGGGGATTTCTGATATTCTTTATTATTACCGGATCTAATATTATTAAAATAGGAATCATCATTATTAAACATCTGCGTTAAGCTATAAAAGGCCTCAATCAGCAGTAATCTCAATTTCACAAACAAGCAGAAAGTAATCTCAAAAACTCAAAGTATGGAAAAGTGAAATACTAAGCATCACGCAGTTTCAAGTCAAAATCAAAAATCAGTTCTTGGTTACAATTCCAAGTTAATATTCATTTAGTTATAATTTTTTTATAATTTGGTACACTATTTACATAGTTGCAGGCATAAAAGACAGATAAAAGAAAGAAAATCTAATCAAGGTCGGTTCTTGTTACAACCTAAGATTTTGTGCTGATTTATCCATACCCTTGGCAATTAAGGGATCAGTGATATGACGAATGGACATATCCATAAGTTCCTGAGTTTCTTTTTGAATGGTGCCCGCATCATCAATCGAGTTGATATGCTCTTTCAAGGTATGGCGAAGAGTCTTATTAGCTCCTTGTCACGTTCGAATCATACTCGTTGGCATTTTGATTTCTTGGTAAAGATCATACTTCTCGCGTTCGACATTTTGAACCTTATTTTCATATTCATTGATGCGTTGGGATATCTTTTCCTCCCACTTCATGTTAAAATACTGCATCATTTCTAATTTGATTGGATTACCCTACTTCGAGATCGCTGCGTTATTCAAACCTGGAGGAGGGTTTAGTGTTATCCGGTATTTTGGCCCGGCTATACTCAGGCTGACTAGACAAGTTAGGCTGGATGATCATCGAGGAAGGCAGCCCATAGAGATGACCATTAGGCTCAAAGATCAAGCACAGGCAATGATATGAAGCGATGATCAACCGCGACCAAAAGATAGATTCTTTAGAATATTCTAAATACAGATTAGTACCTCCACTAGTTTGGGGATTGGTGCCTATCCCTTCCCCTATTTAAAATCTCAAGTCGTTTGGAGTTTGTATGCCCAAGTTATGGGTAAATTACTTCAACTAAAAAAGGGATCGTATAAAGGTGATCGTTTAAAAGAGATCGTATAAAAGGGATCAGATCGTATTCTGTCCAACAACAAACCTCAATGGAAAACGATCGATATATCAAAATCCAAAAGTCCAATACACTTGAAACTTTGGGAACAAGAAGAGGGGCCCCTAGAGAGTCTGTCCTAGGGATCACACCCCAAAAAGCACAAAAAAGAGGGACCGACCCTCTTCCCTCTAAAGGGATCGACCTAAATCAGAAAAAATTACATGTTGCAACAAAGATTGATCATAACTCAAGTTCTATTAATCCAATTGGCATGAAAATTGGAGGCTAAACATAATACAACATGGAAAAGCTCCTATAGGGATCGCACCCCCAAACTCCTCCAAAATAGGGATCGGCCTCGATCCTTATTTCTTGGGATTTGGGTCATGCGGTCCCTCTTGTGGGCCTCTATGGTTTTGGAGATCCTAAAGCTGAATTTTCAGGGGGATATATCGCCGTCTTCCTCTATAAATACAAATTTGATTGTTCATTTTTGGGACTTTCACGCTGCTTGTTGCTTTGTATTCTTTTGTAACTAAGGATTTTCATCCGATTGCTCTTGTACTCAGTTTACAAAGTGATTAATAAAGTTATCTCTTCAAAGTGGAAGTAGGCAAACAACGCCGAACCACTATAAACTACCATGTCTCTATTATTTTCTTATTTCTTATTGCTTTACTGCTATATTCTCTCTGTTTACATTTAATATTCTTCATTTATTACTCTACACAATCTCTATTGGGTGTTTCTGCCAATTTTTGGTGCAAACATTTTTTATGCTTTCATTGAGAGACTTGATTCTCATCTTATTTCGATCCCTATTTTGTTGTTAGATTGCATAAGTCCGAGGAAGAGATCTAGATTCATCTCTAAAAACTTCCTATTCTACTCAGATTTGAAGGAAATCTAGCTGATAGCCATGGTTAAAGGAATTAAAACAACTTCCCGTGGAGTTGAAATGATGAAGCTAATGTTCTTGTTTGGAGTTGTTCATGTGTTCATGTCTATTTGAAAGGGATCAGATTCACTCAAGTATGCAATTTCTTAAGATCGGATGTCGAAGTTCGCAATCAAATTAATGGAGCCAAAAAATAGTTGAGTCCCCCATAAGGAAAGGGATCATACTCGATCCCTCCCCTATATAGTCAAGGCTTGTCAAGTTTCAGACTCCAAATGCAATGACTGATCCCTTCAGCCGATCCCTTTCACATTCAAAAAAGGATTGTATCTGATCCCTCATTCATTGGATCTAGAACCGATCCCTTCCACCGATCGCTTTTAGCCAATCCCTACATTCACTACCGATCGCTTCACACTCCAACCGGTCGGTCCACTCCATGTATCGCTAACCGATCCTTCAACCTAAAAATATCAAAACCGATCGTTATCTAACCGATCGGTCATGTCTGCATTCAAAAAGGGATCGTATCTAATTCCTCCTTCTTGGGGACAAAAAAGGATCGTGTAACGACCCGTAAATTTATCACTTTGATAAATTATATTTATTTTTAAATTTATTTAAAAAATAAGATTGATAATTCAAATAATATTATTTTGAGTGATAATAAGTAATAGTAACCTTATTTTGAATAAATATTTACAAGAATATTTTCCTCGAAATCTAAATTGATTAAATGGCCGAAAACGGTTTTATTAATAACCAACTCTACGATTGTAAAATGTCGTGCATGGAGATAGATACATACACTTATTTTTATAATTGAGCAAGAATATAAAATAAAATCAATCGGTTTATTTTTGAAAATAAAATGTGTTTTTGACATTGTTAGTAGTGGCCTTAAATAGGATAATTGATTTATTTAATTTAAATTGAGATTTAATGATTAAATTCTTATTTTAATTATTTAAATAATTATTTTAAATGATGATATAATTCATTTTGAATAGGTATAAAGTGACAATCAATCATTTATAATAGTTTTATAAAGATATATATTTGATTTGAAAATATAAGAAAAAAATCGATATCGCTTTATCGGTACAACAACAATTATTGTAAATAATTTATAATATTAATTTATATGGTTTTATAAATGAAATGTGATCATTTTAATTTATTAATAACGGTTAGAAATTTATTTTAAAATTTTGTTTACAAATATATGTACGTTAAAGTACAAATGAAAATGTGACCGATAATCGGTTCTCCGGATTTCAACGATTTAACGAACAAAAGTTGTTTGAAGACGTTCAAAGTGTTATACACCTACATATACATACATTTATATGTTACATACACATGATAACATACATATATGAATATAATAAATTATAAGAAATAAAATATAAAATAAATAATAAATTTTAAAGATTTCTTACTCCTTAAGCTTAAATAAGTCAATATATGCATACATGAGATGATGGAAGTGATGTGCACATAGGGGAGGGCCTTTGGCCATGCATTTTGAAGGGGAGGTGTGTTGGAGAAGCTTGAAAGAAGTGGTGTGTGCATATATACCTTTATAGTCTTCTTTTTTCCTATAAATATCCTACCCTCTTCTCTTCTTTTTCATTCTTCTTCTTCCTTCTTCTTAATCTTCCTAAGAGCTTCTTTAGTGGCTTCCATGCCTTAGGAAATAATGAGAAAAAGTCATGGAAAAATATTAGTAAAATATATACACATGTATATAATATCGATCCACTTCAAAAACAAGTCAAACACCTCCTTTCCACCACTCAAACTCATGGCCACCACTTCCCAAAGCAAGGCTGAGCCCTTACTTCACTCCCACCATGGCCATGAGCACCTCCTACACTCCCAAGGCTATGCCTAGCCACTTCAAGGCTTCAGAGCTCGATTCCGTAGAGTTTAATTCGATCGTAGCGGAGCTATAGCCGATTTTCTATTAGCTCGAAGGAAAAATAATGGTGGGAACTCCTAAACTACTATATTATATTTTAGATGATGATATGATATTTGCAAATGGATGTTTAATATGCTTTGATCATCAAGTTTGGTTATTTTCATATAAATGTTGAATATATATGCAAGTCACGAATATACACGTTGATAAACACAAAGGAAATCACTTTGCTTGAATTAATGAAATGGTATGTATATGGAATTGTTAAACCTCTTAAAAATGGTTTAAAATGTATTTGTAATGTTTTATAAACATTTAGAAGTGTTTTGGTGAAGTCTGAAAAGAAATGGAAAATTTAGTTAAAAATAAGCGTGTCCCGTAAAGGTAGTTCACGCTATAAAAGTCAAACAAGGGTAAAAGTTGGAATATAGCTCGGAATTCTTCGAGATAAGAATTTCCGAACTATTATATCCATATTTTTCCAACAAAGAAATAAAATTGAGATTTCGACAAGTATATTTTTAAATATGAGTAAAACAAGTTTTGGAAAAATTCCGAGTTTGTAGTTCGAAATCCAAAACTGGATTTCTTTGAAAATGATGTTTTAAATTTTTTAAAAATGTGGAATAAATCTTATAAATCCTTTAAAATGTTCTAAAAGTTATTTGAGTAATAAAAATGAATTTTAAGTAATAAAAAGTCGTTTTGATCAATATAGCTAAAAAGGCACTTTCCACAATACTTTTCCGGAGCACTTTTTATAATTTTTGTAATATAGTTTTAAACGCAACCGTTCTTTCCCAAATCTTTTGTAAATGTTTTTAAATGACCAATAAAGTGTTTCAAAGATGAATTGAATGATTTATGAAATGATTAAATGTTTTAATGATTTAGAGTCGATCAAATTACTTGACCGCCTTATGGGTGTTTGAGAGATAGTGTCTAGGCTTGGGTTTGGAAAACCAGTTTCCTGCTCTCCCTGGTTATCCGAACAAGTCCAATGGAGAGGATAGTAAATTTTATTTACTCGGATCAAAATTTTCTAAAGGATAAAGAAACATATTTTTCAAGATTTAAACAATTTGGATTTTATAGAGATGATCTTCTTGTACTCGGTGTTAAAGCCCGAAGTGGAAACTCATACTATTCGTGGAATTTAATAGGTGATTTCACCATTATTCCGCCCATAGGATTTGTTGAATACGGGGATTGATATTGAGTAGACTTAGATGATTTCTATAGATTCTGCTCACTTAATATTTACTGGTTTTGGATTAACATCCTAGATAACATGGTTTCAACAAAATCGAAAGTATGAGTTTTGAATTAAGAAATCTTTGTAAGGTTTAAATGAAATGATTTGGAATTAATTTAAATTCCTATACTTGAAATTTATTGGTTTGGATTTATAGTAAACGATGTCTTGAATAACATTGTTTTTGATCCGTGTTAAAACTTGTGATTTGGAAATCTTTGTTAAGATTTAAATAAATGATTTGGAATATTTTCCTAAGAAAAGGTGAAATGATTTGGAATTTAAAAAGGGTTTTATGAAATCAAAGGATTTAATAAGAGAGGTTTAATGATTCCATATATATCGAAAAGAATGTTTTAGAAATATATATCTCCAAAAGAGATTTTGATAAAAAGAACATAATCAATTAAAGAATGAATTCCTATTCACAAAACCTCTTTTTATCGTTGATTAGTTCGAAGGAACCGGGGTCGGATCTAGGAAATCCCTATCCAAAAACCACTTCGAACCAATGTAAGCGTTCGAAAAAAATGAAGACTTGATAAAGTAAATGAAGGATGAAGACCAAGGATTTTCGGGGTGAAAGGACTACTTGTTGATAATTCTGGTTAGCTCCCAAATACTAAAGTAGCAGTGGTCCCTTCATTTCTGAAACTCTTTGGGTTACAAGGACTTCTCACTAGTAATCCTAAGGATAATTCCGACAGGATGTGGTAGGAGGGTGCCTTCGGTTTCATTTAGTCCCAAAATGAACTTGTATGGACAGATGTTTGACATTGCATTCTTGAGATTTCATCGTTGACTTTTATAAATATACATCTGCTTGGTGGTGGAGAAGGCAACTTCTCTTAACTTAACACCCTTCTCTGATATGTATGAGCTCAGAGGTTGTATGTTTGTGGAAGTCAATTGTGATTGAGGGAATGGCAGTGTAGCATTCAAATGAAGATGATGTGCTATGTGAAAGGTAATCGTTACCTCAAGCCTCACACCCGGAAATGACCGAAACATGGTAGATGCGGCAAGGCTATGTGGTTCGCAACCATTAGGATACGATCATCCCCTTCTAGATATATTTCTTCCCGCTATGACTTTCGGGATGTAAATTAATGTGGATGTATGCTGTGAGGGCCCTCGGATAGGTCAGTAACGACCGAGGTGATGACATATTTGGTACTATCTAGGAAGAGGAAGGCCGGTCTTGTGTTGGTAGAGGACCATCTGTTGGGCCTCGGTACATTCCTCTAGAGATGTACTACCGGAAGGTAGTCCCTTCACCCGGTCATTTGTATGGAAACCCATTCTCCAATAAGAGCCCGTAAGATTTTAGATGTAGAAAGCCTTGTATTACAAGGTGGTAAGCTGGAATTTAATAATGTAACAATTTTGGCTAAGATTAATACATTTACTTGCGAATGTTTTTAAAGATACGTCATTAAAAATAATATCAAGTATTTTGACATAGAATTTGGTTATCATAAGGTAAAATCCCGTTCCGCATTTATGTGCGGCGTGGTCTTATGAGATACCCTTTTGTTTTTAAAATGTGTATTTTGAGTTCTCGCACCAGTCCCATGACTGACCCTGAGTTTATTTTCCTTTTCCTTAAACTCTGGGTGCCCAAATTTTCCTGAATAGCCTAGTAGTTAGGTTTAGTTTAGAAGATATCTGGATGGAGCTCGAAGCATGGAGTCAGAAGATTTACTGAAGATTTGTTGTCTATTTCCACCACAATCTTGTACTATAGTATTCCGCAAATCTGTAAGGACAAGATTTATAACTGTCCATGTTTTTAACTCTGATAAATGTATTTTAATTTCCACTGTAAAGATTTTATACTGAAATAACATATGTGAGATTATGTTCTGTCTTTACTTTTCTTTCTTACCATTAATTATCCGCTTCTCCGACACTTGGATCTACGACACATGAATACCAAGGATGTATTAGTATCGATTTATGGAAGTTAAAGAAACATGCCATTACATTTAGTATCAGAGCTTAGGTTGAGCGAACACCAGAGCCTGATAGGGGTAAAAGACTCATTAGAGATAGGGTTAGTAATACCCTAGGATGAGCAACTCATTAAATATAGGGTTAGTAACACCCTAGAATGAGTTTTGAGTGTATTATATATGAGCGCGTATTTGTTAATATTATATACAAATGATTTGGTTTTGAAAAATTGTAAAGAAAATAATTATTACTAAGATTATATTTTGAATATAAAGAATATTTTTCAAAAAATATAGTCATTTGAATTAAGGATAGGATAATACGAAGTTATTATCATTGGTTGATTGGTTGTTTAATTTAAAAGTTTAAATATGAACACCTCGTGAATTTAGTTTCACAATTTAACTATGGGGTATTCGATAAATAATAATCTTGGTTTAAGATTAAAGGAATTTATTTAAATCTTATAAATATGTTTTATATAAGTGATTTTATAAACTGGATTTATAAAACATAAAGGAATTTTTGAGAATTTAAATTTTGGTATTTTTGAACGGAATTTCAAATGATTTTTGGAAAAGGAATAATAATAATAATATTTCTACAAAGGGATATTGAAAACGAAAAACAACCGTATGATTAATTGATTCAAGTGGCTCGAAAGTAACTAAAAAATGGGCAGGAGATGTGTTCGGATGGTAAACGCTTCTCTTAAGTATTCCCCTTCTTGTTAAGAAAATATGTGATACTATTGGTAGTACCCAGTTCCTTAGTATCATTTTTGAGTTACTCGATAATATAATTTTCTAAAGTAAAAAGAATAACGCGAATCATCAATTAGTGAATTAATTGATGGTTGTCAATTTTTATCAAAATGTATTATCTTAATTAATAAGCATGGGTAAGCTTTGATCTTTAAAATAGATATTTAAAGTTATTAATGAATGGTTTTGGGTTTGTTGTAAGCGATGTTTTAGCAACATTTGTTTTTAAACCCTTGAATAACACTTTGGAAGAAAATTTAGAAGTAATTTTAAAGATAATAACAAAAATTGGAATCTTTTATACAAAGATAGAAATGTTATGAGTTCAAGTTATAAAAGAAAAGATCGTTATAATGATGTTTTGGTAATAATTGATTTAATCACTTTTGATTGTATTTTGAAGTAAGAAAAACTTGTTAAATATACTTAAAACATTTGATTAAGTATATAAATACTTTTTAAGTATTAAAACTGGTATAAGTAAAGAGAGTATATATAAAGGAAGTTTCAATTAATAAAGGAGTGTTAATTGATAAAGTAAGTTTTAAATAAATAAAGAATGTTTTCACATTTGATATTAGTTAAAGGAAGTTTATGGTGATTTATCAATTTAATGAATTATTTTGAAAATAAGTTTTTTAGAAACCATTAAGATAGGTTTAGAGATGTATTATAGTAAAAAAACATATTTATCTTTTGAAAAAAAATGTGTTTTAAATAGAAAGATTTAGAAATAAAAATATAAAATGGTTATGTATAAAGAAGTGTCTTTATAAAAGATCGAAAAAAAGGAATGGAAGTTTATGTAACATTTTCATAAAAAATTTGTAAGGTTAATAAAAACATATGAAGTATATGGATTATTTTGTCGCATGATTTAGTCTAAGATTCGACTATAGAACTTTGACGTATTTGACACTTATTCGAAAAAGGATTTATCACTCGATTCTTGACGACGAACATTGATGAGGGTTGTGGTTGGATACTTGAGTTTTCTATCATAGTTGAGAGCTATGCAAGGAGAATTAAAGTTCTGATCGGAAAGCCTGGTCAGAGTCTACACTAAAGGATCGGGGGATCAATTCTAGATCGGAATTAAAATTGTGGATTCGAATAGTAGATCGAATCAGATATCGCGTATGGGTGATCTATATACATCGTACGAGTAAAATTTTAAAAATAAATATTTTGGACAAATCCTTTAGGTTTTCGTTTTGGGTAATTTTGAGGACGAAATTCTTTTAAGGAGGGAAGTCTGTAACGACCCGCAAATTTATCACTTTGATAAATTATATTTATTTTTAAATTTATTTTAAAAAAAGATTGATAATTCAAATAATATTGTTTTGAGTGATAATAAGTAATAGTAACCTTATTTTAAATAAATATTTACAAGATTATTTTCCTCGAAATCTAAATCGATTAAATGGCTGAAAACGGTTTTATCAATAACCAGCTCTATGACTGTAAAACGTCATGCACGGAGCTGGATACATACAATAATTTTTATAATTGAACAAGAATATAAAATAAAATAAATCGATTTGTTTTTGAAAATAAAATGTGTTTTTGATATTGTTAGTAATGGTCTTATATAGGATAATTGATTTATTTAATTTAAATTGAGATTTAATGATTAAATAATTACTTTAAATGACGATAATTCATTTTGAATAGTCATAAAGTGATAATGAATCATTTATAATAGTTTTATAAAGATATATATTTGATTTGAAAATATAAGGAAAAATCGATATTGCTTTATTGGTACAATAGCATTATTGTAAATAATTGTTAATATTAATTTATATGGTTTTATAAATGAAATGTGATCATTTTAATTTATTAATAATGATTAGAAATTGATTTTAAAATTATGTTTACAAATATATGTACGTTAAAGTATGAGTGAAAATGTGACCGATAATCGGTTCTTCGGATTTCAACGATTTAACGAACAAAAGTTGTTCGAAGACATTCGAACTATTATACACCTATATATACATACATTTATATGTTACATACACATGATAACATACATATAAACATACATATATGAATATAATAATGTATAAGAAATATAATATAAAATAAATAATATGTTTTGAAGATTTCTTACTCCTTAAGCTTAAATAAGTCAATATATGCATACATGAGATGATGGAAGTGATGTGCACATGGGGAAGGGGCTTTGGCCGTGCATTTTGAAGGGGAGGTGTGTTGGAAAAGCTTGGAAAAGTGGTGTATGCGTATCTTCCTTTAAACTCTTCTTTTTTCCTATGAATACCCTACCCTCTTCTCTTCTTTTTCATTCTTCTTCTTCCTTCTTCTTAAGCTTCCTAAGAGCTTCTTTAATGGCTTCCGTGCCTTAGAAAGTAATGAGCAAAAGTCGTGGAAAAATATTAGTAAAATACACATACATGTATATATTATCGATCCACTTCAAAAACAAGTCAAAACACCTCCTTTCCACCACTCAAACTCATGGCCACCACTTCCCAAAGCAAGGCCGAGCCCTTCCTTCACTCCCACCATGGCCGTGAGCACCTCCTACACTCCCAAGGCTATGCCTAGCCACTTCAAGGCTTCAGAGCTCGATTCCGTAGAGTTTAGTTCGATCGTAGTGGAGCTATAGCCGATTTTCTATTAGCTCGAAGGGAAAATAATGGTGAGAACTCCTAAACTACTATATTATATTTTGAATTATGATATGATGTTTGCAAATGGATGTTTAATATGCTTTGATCATCAAGTTTGCTTGTTTTCATATGAATGTTGAATATATATGCAAGTCATGAATATACACGTCGATAAGCACAAAGGAAATCACTTTCCTTGAATTAATGAAATGGTATGTATATGGATTTGTTAAACTTCTTAAACATGGTTTAAAATGTATTTGAAATGTTTTATAAACATTTAGAAGTGTTTTGGTGAAGTTTGAAAAGAAATGGAAAATTTAGTTAAAAATAAGCGCGTTGCGTAACGGTAGTTCGCGATTTTGCGCTATAAAACTCAAACAAGTGAAAAAGTTGGAATTGGAATTCTTCAAAATAAGAATTTTCCAAACTATTATATCCACAGTTTTCCAACAAAGAAAGAAAATCGAGATTTCGACTAGTAGATTTTGAAATATGAGTAAAACAAGTTTTGGAAAAATCCCGATTTTGCAGTTCGGAATCCAAAACTGGATTTCTTTGAAAATGATGTTTTAAATTGTTTAAAAATGTGGAATAATTCTTATAAATCTTTTAAAATGTTTTAAAAATGATTTGAGTAATAAAATGAATTTTCAAATAATAAAAAGTCGTTTTGATGAACATAGCTAAAAAGGCACTTTCCGCAGCACTTTTTATAATTTTTGAAATATAGTTTTAAACGCAACCGTTCTTTCCAAAATCTTTTGTAATGTTTTTAAATGATTAATAAAGTGTTTTAAAGATGAATTAAATGATTTATGAAATGATTAAATGTTTTAATGATTTAGAGTCGCTCAAATTACTTGACCGCCTTATGGGTGTCAAAGAGATAGTGTCTAGGCTTGAGTTTGTAAAACCAGTTTATTGCTCTCTCTGACTATCCGGACTGGCCCGACGGAAGGGATAGTAAATTTAATTTACTCGGATCAAAATTTTCCAAAGGATAAAGAAAGATATTTTTCAAGATTTAAACAATTTAGATTTTATAGAGATGATCTTCTTGTACTCGGTGTTAAAGCCTGAAGAGGGAACTCGTACTATTCATGGAATTTAAAAGGTGATTTCACCATTATTCGGCCCATAGTATTTGTTGAATATGAGGATTGATATTGAGTAGAATTAGATTATTTCTATAGATTCTGCTCACTTAATATTTACTGGTTTTGGATTAAGCTCCTATATAACATGGTTTCAACTAAATCAAAAGTATGAGTTTTGAATTAAGAAACCTTTGTTAAGATTTAAATGAAATGATTTGGAATTAATTTAAATTCCTATACTTAAAATTTATTGGTTTGGATTAATAGTAAATGATGTCTTGAATAACATTGTTTTTGATCCGTGTTAAAATTTATGATTTGGAAATCTTTGTTAAGATTTAAATAAATGATTTGGAATATTTTCCTAAGAAAACATGAAATGATTTGGAATTCAAAAAGGATTTTATGTAATCAAAGGATTTAATAAGAGAGGTTTAATGATTCCATATATAACGGGAAGAATGTTTTAGAAATATATATCTCCAAAAGAGATTTTGATAAAAAGTACATAATCAATTAAAGAATGATTCCCTATTCACAAAACCTCTTTTTATCGATGGTTGGTTCGAAGGAACCGGGGTCGGATTTGGGAAATCCCTATCCGAAAACCACTTCGAACCAATGTATGCATTTGGAAAAAATGAAGACTTGATAAAGAAAATGAAGGATGAAGACCAAGGATTTTTGGGGTGAAGGACTGCTTATTGATAATTCTGGTTAGCTCCCAAATACCAAAGTAGCAGTGGTCCCTTCATTTTTGAAACTCTTTGGGTTACAAAGACTTCCCACTACTAATCCTAGGGATAATTCCTACAGGATGTGGTAGGAGGATGCCTTCGGTTTCATTCAGTCCCAGAATGAACTTGTATGGAGGGATGTCTGACATTACATTCTTAAGATTTCATCGTTGACTTTTATAAATATACATCTGCTTGGTGGTGGAGAAGGCAACTTCTCTTAGCTTAACACCCTTCTCTGAGACGTATGAGCTCAGAGGTTGTATGTTTGTGGAAGCCAATAGTGATCGATGGAATGGCAATGTGGCATTCAAAGGAAGATGATGTGCTATGTGAAAGGTAATCGTTACCTCAAGCCTCATACCCGGAAATGACCGAAATAGGGTAGATGCGGCAAGGCTATGTGGTTCGCAACCATTAGGATATGATCATCCCCTTCAAGATATATTTCTTTCCGCTATGATGTTCGGGATGTAAATTAATGTGGATGTATACTGTGAGGGCCCTCGGATAGGTCGGTAACGACCGGGGTGATGAAATATTTAGTACTATTTAGAAAGAGGTAGGCCGGTCTTGTGTTGGTAGAGGACCATCTGTTGGGCCTCAGTACATTCCTCTAAAGATGTACTGCTGAAAGGTAGTCCTTTCACCTGGCCATTTGTATGGAAACCCATTTTCCAATAAGAGCCCATAAGATTTTAGATGTAGAAAGCCTTGTGTTACAAGGTGGTATGCTGGAATTTAACAATGTAACAATTTCGGCTAAGATTAATAAATTTACTTGCGAATGTTTTCAAAGATATGTCATTAAAAATAATATCAAGTATTTTGACGTATAATGTTTTTGTTATCATAAGGTAAACTCGTTCCGTGTTTATGTGCGGCGTGGTCTTATGAGATACCCTTTTGTTTTTAAAACGCGTATTTTGAGTTCTCACATCAGTCCCATGACTGACCCGAAGTTTATTTTCCTTTTCCTTAAAATCTGGGTGCCAAAATTTTCCCGGGCATCCTAATAGTTAGGTTTAGTTTAGAAAATATCTGGATGGAGCTCGAAGCATGGAGTCAGAAGATTTATTGAAGATTTGTTGTCTATTTCCACCACACTCTTGTACTATAGTAATCCGTAAATCTATAAGGACAGGATTTATTACTGTCCATGTATTTAACTCTGATATATGTATTTTAATATCCGCTGTAAAGATTTTGTGTTGAAATAACATATGTGAGATTATGTTCTGTCTTTATTTTTCTTTCTTACCCTTAATGATCCGCTTCTCTGGCACTTGGATCTACGGCACGTAAATACCAAGGATGTATTAGTGTTGATTTCTGGGAGTTGAAGAAATGGGCCGTTACAGATCGTATTCGATCCCTCCTTCTTGTCACACATAAACAAAAAGAGCTCTAAAACATGTCGTAGTGCAGTGCCTCCGCATTCTGGATTCAGAACTCAACTTAAAGACGGTGCATTTTATCCACTTTCCTTGCGTCCTGTGACTGATCGGGGCATAAGGAATCAAGTTGAAGCTGCTGAATTGCAGCAAAGGAATTGGCAAAGAACTGCTACTCAAGCGGCACTTCCAAAGGTTGGAGAACCAAGGCGATATGACATGAACATGGATCGGTAACCGGGTCAAGCACCCATGGTAGATTGCGACTGCTCTTAACTGACCACCTTCCAAACACCTTGCTTTGCAGCTATGGTATGACGACCTATGTGATGACCGCCCTACGCCTCTTAATATGCCATCTTTAAGTATAGCTATCCTTCATCAAAGTCATCACTTACCATTGTGGAACCTCCCTCATCGAGTCACGAGTGGTAGTCGTCAAAAACCATCAAAAATCGTTGAAAAGTTTGTCAAAAAATTCCCTTCAAGGCTGACCCAAAGTCGGACCCGAAGTAATCACTTATATGACTTGAAAGGACTCTATATGTTCCGACCCAAAGGTGAACTCGGATAATCACCTATTCGACCTGAAGCAAACCCAAGAAAGTCTGGCCCAAGGTCAAACTCGAGTAAAACCAAGATTTTCTCTAAGAAAACACCAATATAACTCCAAACTTCATTCTCACCAACCTAGCACTTCAAGTTCAGCGACTCCAAGCGAACCAGGGGCTGACTCCAAGAAAATAGAAAATTTTCTCGGGTCGAACTCCAAATAAATTATTACCAATCCGTCAATACCGATCCATCTTGTTTTAGTCATAACTCGGGCATATGGACTCCAAATGACTTGAAACTTGGTGTGCAACCTCAAAAGGCCTTCCTTACCACCTTATATGAATCGTACCCCATTTGGATGAAAGTTTAGGGACTATCACCGATTCGCAACCCCATCCTAACCGATTCGCCATTCGATTGTCGTTATCAACCATCAAATGTTGGAAAATCAGGCACATAACATTCACAAGCATTACAAGCAGTAGTAACTTGAAAATGGATTGGACTGATGATGATTGGAGCATCTCCCCCAGTCAAAACCTATTCATCGAAGCCGTTTAACATGCAGAATATCCGAGGAGATTCAATGTACCGACCATGCCAGCGTATTTTGTGAATATAGAACCCTGACAACATCTCGTGAAGTACGAGTGGCACATGGATCCCGCCAGAGTGACATATGCCATCGAATGCAGATGTTTTCCTATTTTCCTCAAAGGAATAATGATTATGCGGTTTATGCAGTTACCACCCAGGTCCATCTCCTCATTTGATCAATCGAATCAGAAGTTTGTCGAGCCAATTCAGGATGCATGCGACTCATTGCCAAGGATATTATGTCATTATCCAATTTATTCCAAGTGCCAAGTGAGCCACTCAAAGATTTCCTGTAGAGATTCAATGTCGTCATCTCTAAAGTGAGCAATCCTAGTGAGAATATCGTACTGATGGCGTTGACAAGACCCCAAGATAGATTTTGGCGATTGGTAAGCTTGAGAGCCTCCTACGACCATGGATCATTTCTAATACAAAGTGAACTAGAACCTAAGCAAGGAGGAAATAGGCAGACTAGGAGAAAGAACGACGTAGGCCCGTTGGCTGAAGGAATTCAAAGCGAGGGTATCATTGAGGCCTTAGATGTGGACTCAGATTCTAAGAGACGACCCAGAGTCCCAAAATTTGACTCGTATACTCCTTTGAACGATTCAATCAAAAACATATACTTGGAGACACACTACTCGGAGCAGTACTAGAAACCAGCCTGGAAAAAGTCCACCGAAACCTAGAAGAAATCCAGGAAATGTTGTATATTTCAAGATTCACACAGTCATAACACAGGCGATTACAGACACCTCTAAGATGCAATCGGAAAGCTGATCCGGAAAGGACAGTTTCAACAATATGTAGAAGCTCCACTGAATGGCAGGCAGGAGACATCGGACCCTTACCAATAAAGACCTTTGATTATCAACTAGACCACCTACAGTCGACTTCCAACCGAGAAGTGCTGAGGCAAAGTATAGTAGCGAGCACAAGTCGTTGCTTCACTTTTCACTAAAATTTATTTCAATTTCAGTTATGTTTTGAACTACGACCAACTTGAATTGAACTACTTGCAAATGATGCAGGTGACCAAGTACACAAAGTTAGGCATCAACTAACCTCCACGGACCATGATCGGACCTTTGGAGTATCATCAACATGAGCGTGATTCAACTGCTCATCGGCTACCATATGCCCCTGACTTGGGGGCAAGAACTCGAAATGAAAAGTGAGTGTGACTCGCCACCCACTTCCTATTCCGTGCTTCCATTATGATAGAACATCTATGCCTTGCTCAGAGCCCAACAAGGTCAAACTTTGATACAAAGTGGACACGACTGACCGTCCACTCACCGACCTCCGCATTTGACTTAGAGACCAAACAAAGGCTTGGAATGGATGTGATCCGACCATCCACTCCCAGCTCCTACTTGAAGTTTGCCGAAATACTTATGCCTCTCCCGAAACTCAGTGAGAATGGAATTAAACTAGAGTTGGACATGACCATCCATACATCGACTCCTACCCTGAACACAGAAGCAGTTTGGGAGCTCGACCAAAAGTAGGTGTGATTGACTGTCTACTCATCAACCACTGCCCTCGACATGAGGACACGACTATAGCTTGAGGTGGATGTAGCTTGACCGTCCACCCACAACTCTCTACCTTGACTTGCCGGGAAGAGTACGAAGCAAATTGGATGAGACTTGACCGTCCAACCCAAGCATGGATGTGATTCGACCATCCATTGTTTAATCACCAAGTGAACATGAATCGATTGTCTACTTGCCAACCTTTGTCCTCAACACCGGGGGCAGAATTCCTTACCGCAAATGAACGTGACTCGACCATTCATTCGATAACCCCTAACCTTGACCTGGTAGGTGGAGTATAAATCAAAAACGGATGTGGCTAACCATCCATCATAAAACTCCAGTCCCTGGAGCATGGACCAGAGTATAAACACAAAAAGATGGACGTGATTAGACCGCCCATCGACTAACTCTGGTCCCCAGAGCGCGGACTGGAGTATAAACATTAAAAACGTGTGACTGACCATCCATCGAATAACTCTAAGTCCCAAAAGTATGGACTAGAGTATAAAAGTAAATTGGGTGCGATTCGACCACTTGCCAACAAACTCTTATCCCTAGAGTATGGATATGAGTATAAACAAATAGATGAGTGCGGTTCGACCACTCACTATTCCATAAACTCTGACCTGAACTCGACAGGAGGAATATAAACTCACTATTGATGGGATTCAACCATCCACGAACTAACTCCGCTAACCCAAGACTAGGGGTAGGAGTACAAATTACTGAAAGCTGAACACGAAAGCTCACTATAGCTCCGGTTTGGTGTACTTTACGACTTAAAACAATGACTGCAGGGAGGCCTTAATACAAAACCAATCGGAATGACATCCGAAATTACGGGTAATCGATTTTATCGTGCCATCGGATCGACAGGCAATATCGATCCGGACTTTCTATATCATGCCATTGGATCGAAGGTCGGTATCGATCCGCACCAACCACAAATAGATGTGACCTAAATGTCCATCAAATAGCTTCAGTCACCAAAGCATGGATAGGATAATAAACCATGAATGAGTATGACTTGACCATTCATTCTCCATCAACTGAGTCCATCTCCTCATCTGATCAACCGGATCAGAAGTTTGTCGAGCTAATTCAGGATGCATGCGACTCACACCAAGGATGTGATGTCATTATCCAATTTATTCCAAGTGCCAGGCGAGCCGCTCAAAGACTTCCTATAGAGATTAAATGTCGTCATCACTAAAGTGAGTAATCCTAGTTAGAATATCATATTGATGGCGTTGATAAGGGGAATCGACCCCAAGATAGATTTTGATGACTGGTGAGCTTGAGAGACTCCTATGACCTTGAATCATTTCTGTTATAAAGTGAACCCTAACCTAAGCAAGGAGGAAGTAGAGCAAACTAGGAGAAAGAACGATGTAGGCCCATTGGCTGAAGGAATTCAAAGTGAGGGCAGCATTAAGGCCCTAGATGAGGACTCAAATTCTAGGAGACAACCCAGAATCCCAAAATTTGACTCATATACTCCATTGAACGATTCAATCAAAAACATCTACTTGGAGACTCACGACTCAGAGCACTACTAGAAACTAAACTTGAGAGAGTCCATCGAAGCCTATAAGAAATCCGGGAAATATTGTATATTTCATGATACATACGGTCATAACACAGGCGATTGCAGACGCCTCCGAGATGTGATCGGAAAGCTGATCCGAAAAAGAAAGTTCAACAATATGTACAAGTCCCGCAGAATGGCGGGCAGGAGATGTCTGACCCTTACCAATAAAGACCTTTGATTATCAACTAGATCACCTACGGTCGACTTCCAGCTGAGAAGTGCTAAGGCAAAGTGGAGTAACGAGCGCACGACGTTGATTCACTTTTCAATAAAATTTATTTCAATTTCAGTTATGTTTTGAACTACGACGAACTTGAATTGAACTACTTGCAAAGGTGACCATGTACCCAGAGTTAGGCGTCAACCAACCTCAATGGACCATGATCGGACCTTTGGAGTATCATCGAGATGAGCGTGATTCAACCGCTCATCCGCTACCATATGCCCCTAACTTGGGGGCAAGAACCCGAAATGGAAAGTGAGCATGGCTCAGCCACTCACTTCATATTCCGTCCTTCCATTATGACAGAACATCTATGCCTTTCTCAGAGCCCGACAAGGTCAAACTACGATACAAAGTGGATACGACTGACTGTCCACTCATCGACCTCCGCACTTGATTTGAAGACCAAAGAAAGGCTTGGAACGGATGTGACCCAACCATCCACTCCCCAGCTCCTACTTGAAGTTCATTGAAATACTTATGCCTCTCCCAAAACTTAGCGAGAACATAATTCAACTAGAAGTGGATGTGATGTGACCGTCCACACATCGACTCCTACCCTGAACAAAGGGGGAAGTTTGGGAGCTCGACTAAAAGTAGGCGTGATTGACTGTCTACTCATCAACCACCGCCCTTGAGACAAGGACACGGCTGCAGCTTGAGGTGGATGCAGCTTGACCATCCACCCAATAACTCTCTACCTCGACTTATCGGGAAGAGTACGAAGCAAATTGGATGAGACCTGACCATCCAACCCAAGCATGGATGTGATCCGACCATCCATCGTTTAATCACCAAGAGGACGTGAATCGACCGTCCACTTGCCAACCTTTGTCCTCGACGTTGGGGGCAGAATTCCTTACCGCAAATGAACGTGACTCGACCATTCATTCAATAACCCCTAACCTTAACCATATAGGTGGACTATAAATCAAAATGGGGTGTGATTGACCACCCATATAAAACTCCGGTCCCCGGATCGTGGACCGGATTATAAACACAAAAAGATGAACGTAGTTCGACCTCCCATCGACCAACTCTGGTCCCTAGAGTGCGGACTAGAGTATAAAAATCAAACTAGTGTGACTGACCACCCATCGAATAACTCTATGTCCCCAGAGTATGGACTCGGGTATAAATGCAAATTTGGTGCAATTCGACCCCCTGCCAACAAACTCTTATCCCCAAAGTGCGAATACGAGTATAAATAAATAGATGAGTGTGGTTCGACCACTCACTATTCCATAAACTCCGACCTGAACTCGATAGTAGGAGTATAAACTCACTATGAATGGAATTTGACCATCCATGAACTAACTCCGCTAACCCATGATGGGGGGTAGGAGTACAAATTACTAAAAGCTGAATACGAAAGCTCACTACAGCTACGGCTTGGTGTACTTTACGACTTAAAGCAACGACTGCAGGGAGGCCTTAATACAATACCAATCGGAATGACATCCGAAGTTATGGGTAACCAACTTTATCATGCTATCAGATCGACATGCAATATCGATCCAAACTTTTTGTATCATGCCATTGGATCGAAGGTCGGTATCGATCCGCACCAACCACAAATGGATGTGACCCGAATGTCCATCGAATAGCTTCGATCACTAGAGCATGGATAGGATAATAAACCACAGATGAGTGTGATTGGACTGTTCATTCTCTATCACCTTCCTTTGATCCATCAGGAAGAGTATGAAACCAGATGAGCATGACTCGACCGCTCTTGAACTAATTCTATCCCTTGATCCAACAGGAGAACATGGATCAAATAGATGTGACTGACCGTCCAGCTCTGAATGAATGTGACACGGCCGTTCATTCGCTAGCTCTGACCATGATTCGACTAGAATAGCAGTTCGAAATGGACATGATTTGACCATCCGCACCCTGATCCTTGCCCTTTGTTCGACCGGGGGAGCAACAGCCACAAATTGGATGTGACTTAATTCTTTGGTCCTTGCCTAGAGTATGGTGACATCTGCATCAAAAGTGGACGTGATTGACCGTCTAGTACTCAGCTCATACCCGAAATTCGACAGGGCATTGAAGTCTTCCCCCGGGAAGGAAAAGCCAGAATACAATTGAAAGTAGGAATGGCTCATCCTTCCATCAACTAACTCGATCCCATGAATCGATGGGAAAGAGTGTAAAGCTAAAACAGATGTGACATGCCCTTCCACTTATCAACATTTACCCCTTACTTGGAGGGCATGAGCGAGAATCAAGATGAATGTGAACTGACCATTCATCGATCAACTCTAAGTCTTTGGAGCTTAGGTGGGAGTATAAACATGACTAGGACGAGACTCGACCGTCCATGTAGTACATTTATCAACCCGAGACCGGAGGTAGATGTGTGATATCCAAAGAGATTGACTTTGATAGCTTAATACTGTGACTCATACCTAGTGTTTGCAATGACTCGAAGCTACGATCGAAAGTATGCTTAGAGATAGAATCATTGGATCAATGACCAGGCTCATTGGCAACCGACTATCATTCTAACCTGAACGACGAGCAACAGATCGCGAATACATTGAATGGAAAGCACGTTACTCGAATACACAAGTGGATTCAAACTCAAAGCAAGAGCTAGCTATGCAACTGCACACAACACGAGGCTGAACCCTACTCGACATTTGATTTGATGTGCTTCTAAGCCTGATCTTCAACCATTGTAGATAATCACTCAAAGCATTTAGAAGCCATCACTATTGAACTCACCATCTCATGACGAGATCTGAAAGTTCAACCGAGGGACTGTCATAACATGTCGTCGTAACTGGCTATCATGCGATTGACTATGCACTAGAGAAATGCTCGAACATAGGGATCGACATAAAATCCAACTTTTGTTCTCCATGCCTATATGCACCACCAAAGTGTTGAAGTTACAAGACTTGCCTAGGCAAGAGGTCAGCACTGTTCCCATCAACTATGCGACTTTGCAAACCCAATTCAAACGTCCCTCATGCTAAGTGCAGTTTAGTGTAGTGTTGTCCAGTGTAATATAATTCAATACTATATGGCAGTTATGGTGAAACTTAGGAGTTCGATCGGAATGACCATCATCGCTTACCGTTCTAATCGGATTTCACATCGACGGTTACGTGAAACAGTTACATTCAAATTCAGGGATCGGCTATCACCTATAAGAATCTGACATTCATATTCAAGTTCATTCAGGGCACGTGTTCCAATCCGTATAAGTACAAATATGCTCATCTATTCAAGTCAGAAGTGGTAAACGTCGAATTCAAGGCCATATGCTAGTTCAAGTATGCAAGTCATATATGGCATGTCCCATTGTTCGATTTCGAGTTCACATGGTCTAATATGTTCATGTCAAACCAAAAATTGCTTAAGTCCCACTAATACAGGGGATCGAAACTAATCCCGCCGCTTGGGCAAATATACTTATGAATTTTTCAGCTCATAACATAAGGCTAATATCAAGCAACAACACCATGCTCGGTTCTATAAAGATATAGACTCGAGTGATGAAGAAAAGGAGCCCAAAGAATCCAAGGCTGCACCCGTTGAGCTAGCGATCGACATACGGTCAGCCATGATGACCCATCATGGGTCCAGAAGATTGGATCACAGCTTAGTGCAACGATGATGAAGGAATTAGCTGGATTTCTTCGAGCAAAGCTTTATGTGTTCGCTTGGACCCATTTTGACATGTGTGGGATCCCACCGACTATTGTGGGCCTTGCGTTGAATATCGATCCAAGGCATGTCCCGGTGAAACAAAAGCGACGCGGCATGGATACAGAGAGATCTATTGCATTTAAAAAGGAGGCAGATAAAGTCAAAAAAATGGGTTTATCTACGACTCCCTTCACCCGAAATGGGTATCCAATCCAGTTCTTATAAGAAAGGCTAATGGAAAGTGCGGACATGCATCGACTACTCAGACCTGAACAAGGCATGCCCGAAAGACAGTTTTCCACTTCTGCGGATCGACTAGCTGGTAAACTCAATTATTGAATATAAACTTCTTCAATTTATGGATGCGTACTCTAGATACAACCAGATCCCGATGCACGTCCCCGACCAGGAGCACACCATCTTCATTACCAATCTAAGGCTATATTGTAATGTTATGATGTTGTTTCAACTAAATAATGCTGGAGCTACTTATAAGAGAATGGTCAATAAGATGTTCAAAGACCAAATCAGGCGATCAATGAAAGTATATATAGATAATATGCTAGTGAAGTAAGGGCGATCAAATGACCACATCGATGATTTGGCAGAGATATTACGTTTTCTCCGAAAATATGAATGAAACTCAATTCTTTCAAATGCTCTTTCGGCATTGCGTCAGGGAAATTCCATGGTTTCATCATTAACTCTCTCTGAATTAAAGCTAATCCCGAGAATATTCAGGAAATTCGAAGCATCCAAGTACCGAAGACAATTAAGTAGGTACAGAGCTTAAATGGGAAGGTTGTCGCCCTAAGAAACTTCATCTCCAGGGCCACCGACAAGTGTATTCCTTTCTTCGACTTGATCAGGAGAGGGAAGAGGAACTTTGAAAATACACAGGATTGCATATATGTGTTTCAAGCTCTGGTAGATCACTTAGAGAGACCTCTCATCCTATCTTAGCCACTGGATCATGAAGACTTATACATCTATTTAGCGGTGTTGGTACATGCCATAAGTGCCGCACTGTTACGTAAAGAGAATCAGATCCATAGGCCAATATATTATGTTAGCAAGCGATTGACATGTGCTAAGAGAAACTACCTGAAGCTGGAGAAGCTAACATACTACTTGATGATTGCATTACGAAAGCTTCGCCCTTACTTCCAAGCTCAGCCCATCAACGTCTACATCGACCAACCGTTATGACAGGTTTTACAGCGACCTGAGACGTCTGGAAGGTTGCTCAAATGGAATATCAAGATAAGCCAATTTGATATCACTTATCTCCCTCTGAGAGCTATCCAGGAATAGACAATGGCGACTTCATACCTGAATTCAGTGCATAAGATGACTCTCCGGAGAGCAGTGGAGAATGGAAAAACAGATGGAAAATATACACGGATGGAGAATCCAACGATCGGTGTTCTGGTTCCAGAGTCATGCTAGTGACTTCCGAGAAATGATCAATTTGCTACGCCCTAAAACTCTACTTCCTTACAACATATAATGAAGCTGAATATGAAGCCTTGATCACCGGGTTCAAACTTGCCAGAGAAATGGGAGTGAAAACTTTACAAATCTTTTGTGATTCCCGGTTAGTAGTATGCCAAGTCAGAGGAGATTACCAAGCTAGGGGGCATCAACTTGCTCCTTATCTCGGCCGGGTCTAAGAGCTACTAGCCGACTTCGAGTATTACACCATTACACACACCCCCAGAGATCCAAATGATAAAGCTGACTCACTGGCCAAGATGGCCAGTTCTGGGGTGCGTAATAAGTGGGCTTTGTCTCGGTTGAAGTACTAAATGCTCCAAGCATCGACTAGATGGAGATTGATTGGGTTCTAGAGATGGAGCCAGAAAGGGAGTCGTGGATGACTCCAGTCAAAGGTTATCTGCAACGAGGGATCCTTCCTAGATGGGGGAATGAAAAACGATAGATCCTCCGCAAAGCTTCACGCTACATCATCCCAGAAGGGGTCATGTATAGAATGGGTTTTTCCATTCCCTTGCTTCGATGTATCACCCATGATGAAATCAAATGAGTCTTGAGAGAAGTCCATGAAGGAGAATGTGGCAATCACACTGGGGGGTAAACATTGGCAAATAAAATACTCTGCTACAGCTATTACTGGCCAACTGACAATCGAGATACAGCCGATTATGCTAGACGATGCGACAAGTGTCAAATGTTTGCAAAAATTCCGAGAGCCTTTCGCCGATGGAAATTAATCAAATGGTTAGTCCATAGCCGTTTTGTGAGGAATGCGGAATATGGATCTTAAGGCTAGGAATAACACTAGAGGGGGGTGAATAGTGTTTTTAAGAAATTACTAAGTCTTTTTGACTTTATGTTAATTTGAACACAAATGTATGCAATATTCAGACACAGATATAATCACAGAAACAAACACAGATGCAGAAATAAAGTAAATGTAGTAAAGGAAAGAACACACCGGATTTTATACTGGTTCGAAGTTACCCTACATCCAGTCCCGCACAATCAAGTACGGATTTCCTTTCAAAAGCAATTCAACAATTACAACCCTCGGTTTCAAGGCTACGAGGTACACCCTCCAGAATCACAATCCTCTAGGTAGAGATACTTGATTTCCGGGGCAACAAGTTCACCCAATTGATTTCCAAGGCTACAATCACACCTTTTCTCGCTTGATTGATTTCCAAGGCTACAATCGCACCTTTTCTCGCTAGATAGATTACAAAGAAGCCTATAACTCTGAATAGCACTTAGATCTTGTTGAGATAGTGATAGAGAATCAAACCAGAGATAATCTAGTTCGATTCAATGTTGATTTCGGCGGAGTAATGATAGGATTTTGATTAAGAAAATGTGGAAGAAGAAGAGGAGTAAAAAACCAGAAAAACTGATTAAAAATTCGTTGAAACTAACCCCTATTTATAGAAGAACAACAGTCATGTCCATTCGTGAAGAGTTATGGCGAATAGACACTTCTTTTGAAATTTAAATTTTGAACTCAACTGTCACCATGTCGACAAGGTCACCATAGGCATGTCGACATCTCAAAGCAATTTTTGATGTTTTGATTTTCTTTGAAACTAACCTTTATCTTATATTAAAACTATTTTAAACTTTATAAATATACTTGATTATAGATAAAATACATAGATGAATATAAAGAATAATATATATAATATTTTATTATAATTTTATATTTAAATTAAAGTATAAATATATTATAATTAAAAGATAGTTTAAAATAACCGAAGTTTAAAAACAAGAATATTTAAGGCTAAAACATCTTTTTGAAAATCATTTAAAAAGATAATTTTTAAGGCTAAAACATATTGAAAAACAATTTTGAAAATCATTCCGAGGTAGTTTTTGAAAATCATTTTGAAGTAGTTTTGCAAGCTTCTTCCTGCAGAATATCTCATCATGACAGGACTTGAGAACTTGTACAAAACCAGGATGTTCGTGGGTTTGTAAGCCACTTGTCGTAGGTTTGTAAGCTACTTGTCGTGGGTTTGTAAGCCACTAAAAAGGTAGAAATGGGTTCCATCCCAAAATAAAAATGGAGTGAAGATTTCAGTGCTATTGTGAAGTTTTAACATAATTCTAGACTCAATACTTATCTTGAAATCTTGAACTCTTGATTACCTTGATATTCTTGATACTCATGAGTCTTCAATCTTGATATCTTGAATCTCTATACTGTACAGTCTCCATTCTTGGTACCTGCATAGTTAAATCCTGCATATACATATATATCTAAACTATAATGTTAGTATTTATATTTTATAATCTTATTCTAAGGTTGTTGTCATCAAAACCATCAACTCATGGACTAACACGTTTGCCACTTGGTGTATTGACATCATCGGCTTCTTGCCGATTTCTAATAGGGGTGTGAAGTACGCCATCGTAGCAGTGGATTACTTCACCAAATAGGCTGAAGTTGAACCTTTAGCCGTGATCATAATGAAAAAAAGTAACCAACTTTATTGTCTGAAACATCATCTGTCATTTTGATCTTCCCCGAACAATAGGAACTGATAACGGGACCCAATTCGATAGTGCTGAATTCAAAGACTTATGCCACTGGCATCATATTGAGAAAAGATTCACGGTAGTTGCTCACCCTCAAGCTAATGGACAAGTCGAAGCTGTTAACAAAATCATAAAGTCCATTCTGAAGAAGTGTTTGGAAAAGGCTAGAGGCAAGTGGGTCGATGAACTCCCTTCGGCATTATGAGCATACAGAACCACCTATAAGTCTGCAACTCGCCATACTCCATTCGCCCTTGCTTATGGTTCCAAGGCCATCATCCCTGTAGAACTTAAAGTCCCTTCTCATTGAATGACTTATTACGACCCCTATTTCATTATGAAAAAATATAAACAAGGAACTGCAACCCAATTGCAATTAAATTACAAGGAACTTGCAACGACCCGTGAGCATCTAAACGCATCCCGGAGCCAACGACAAAGACAAGTACCCGAACGTGCATGTGTATATTCTAAAAATTCAATTTTTGAAATCAACAAAAATTGAATTCTCACCTGAAAATTTCAACGATGAAACTAGATCAGATAGCTAAAGCTTACTAACTTCGTAGAACTAGACGCGAATAGCAACCGATGGAATACAATCCTGAATTTATACTATTGGAAATCGACAAAGCGTCATGACGATCAAAGAGAGATACGATACTTTGGGAGAATAAAGCAACAAAAGGATAACGACCATTCGAGACACTGAGTGGAATCCTCCTTGATGACCCTAACTTGATATCAATTCAAAGCATGTCAGGTATGCAATAAGACGTACTTTATGGGGGCAAATGTTATTCGGCCTTTTGGCCCGGCTATACTCAAACTGACTGGACAAGATAGACTGGACGATCATCGAGGAAGGCAGTCCATAGTGTTGATTATTAGGCTCAGAGATCAAGCATAGACAATGATATGAAGCGATGACCAACTGAAACCAAGAGATAGACTCTCCAAAATATTCTAAGTATGGATTAGTAACTCTCCCAGGTAGGGGATCGATGCCTATCCCTTCCCCTAGGGGATCGATACATATCCTCAATTTTTGTCCCAAACTGGGTGAGATTGATATAGAGTGACGAGAAAGGCCCCATGAGGCTACATTTCAAATCTCAAGTCGTTTGAAATTTGTATGCTCAAGTTATGGGTAAATTACTTCACCTAAGAAAGGGATCGTATAAAGGGCATCGTATAAAAGGGATCATATCATTTTCAGCTCAACAATGCAACTCAACAGAAAACGATCGGTATCTCAAAATCCAAAAGTCCAATACACTTGAAACTTTGGGAACAAGAAGGGGGGACCCTAGGGAGTCCACCCAAAGGATTGCGCCCTAAAAAGCACAAAAAAGAGGGATCGGCCCTCTTCCCTTTAGAGGGATCGGCCTTAATCAGACAACATCACATGTTGCAACAAAGATTGGTCAATAACTCAAGTTCTACTAATCCAATTAGCATGGAACTTGGAGGGTAAGCATAATAGAACATGGAGAAGTTCACATAGGGATCGCACTGCCAAATTCCTCCAAAATAGGGATCGGCTCTGATCCCTATTTCTTTGGATTTGGGCCATGTGATCCCTCTTGTGGGCTTATATGGTTTTGGAGATCCTTCTACCGAATTTTTAGGGAGATATTTCGCCGTCTTCCTCTATAAATATAGACTTAGTTGTTCATTTTTGGGACTTTTACGCCACTTGTTGCTTTATATTCTTTTATAACAAAGGATTTTCATCTGATCCCACTTGTACTCAATTTACAAAGTGATTAATAAAGCTATCTCTTCAAAGTGGACGTAGGAAACAACGCTGAACCACTATAAATCATTGCGCCTCTATTATTTGCAGATTTCTTATTGCTTTACTGCTATATTCTCTTTGTTTACATTTAATATTCTTCATTTATTACTCTATACAATCTATATTGGATGTTTGTGCTAATTTTTGGTGCAAACATTTAGTAAAGTAGAAAACTCATGATTAGTCGAGGATGTGGATCTTGTTCTTTGTCTCAAAGTAGGAGAGGGAAGGCTAGAATCACCCCACTTACAATAAGCTCCAAAGATTGGCATGATATGGCTTTTTGTTAGCTCTAATTAGAGATCACTTATTTTCTGCTGAAGCTTAGTTATCTCAATGTCAGCTTCGATAGAGAAGTTAGATCCATAAGTTGTGTCCTTTCTCTTTTTCAGTAACTGAAGCTCATTCTTCATTTCTTTAAGTTCTGCCTCAATGAGAGCGGTCATTTCTTTTTAAGCACTAAAAGATGATTTTAATAGGAAATAGTTCCTATTACACTCCCATGCCTCGGAGTATTTTGGGAATCCTAAAGTCGAGTCACCTTGAGATGATCGTTTCTCCTCTATATATGCAAAAAGTCAATCTTTAACTTCAATAATTCGCGATGTGTCTAAAGAAACAGATTTACGTGCTAGTAGGGTGTCTTATTAAAAGTAAAGAAAATAAAAATCAATACATGAAGGACAAACTCTTCCATTAATAACAAACGAAGTTTATTAATAATAACAAGAGTCAAAGTTACATTGCAATTTCATTCCAATAACGTTTAATTAATGTTCAAAGTTTTGAAACCGTGGCCTTAACCTTTTCGAATGACCTAGCATACAAAGTAAGTATAGAATCAAAATAAGCCTTGATCCCATCCGAAGTATAAATTGGAGGGAAACGATGATAATCCCATTCCCCGCCTAGAGGGCTATCACAACCACATATCAATTTTGTGTGGAAGGATCGGATTTCGCTAAGTAATTTCTCCTTTTCATCACCCAGAAAGTCAAAGTGGAAATTGGGAAACTGCATGTAAATTTCTTGTAAACCTTTGAGGAAAAAGTATCTTGCCAAATGTAATGATTTGAGAATTGAAGCTTTCTCTTTAAAATCCTTCCTCAACTTAACAAATTTACTCAAGAGATCCTCAGGGACCGGATTGCACGAGAAGTTTTTTATCTATGCAACATAAAAACAAAAATAATGAAATACATAAACCAAGTAACATATCATTATTGTACAATCATTCAGGTTCATAAAAACCAGATTTCTTATACATTTCAGAAATGAATTTCTTCCTATTATATTTAAGTTTCTCGGGGGGAAGAGAGTGTAAGGAAAGAGGAATAGGAGCAACTCGGGGAAGGTACCAACATGCGCGAGGATGGAGATCAATCTTATGCTCATCCAAGTTTCTACGGTGAAGGTGCCTTAGCAAACCTCCACTGTTATCACCTAAGTATGAGAAGTCAACAATTAAACCCCTGCCATAAACCTTATACAGGAATTCCATCAAGGTGTCCCTTTCATCAATTAACATCGAAAAAAGGGTCATCAGTTCAGCATTCTCTTTCAAGAGTATATCCTGGCGATAGCGAGCATTCTTCATTCGAGGAGCGACTTCTTCCTCATTGAAATGCCTTAATCTCGATGTGCTCTCGGCCAGCTTCTTATACTTCTCATATAACTTATTATAATCCTTCATTTGTTTGTCCAACTCTCTATTAAGACTATCTACGTATGTTTGCTTCTTCTCGAGCATAACATCATAATGGTATTTTGACTTTCTCTTTAACTAAAGTAGTTACTAAGTTAACTAAAGATTATTTGATAATGGAAAATATTTGTGTAATGAGATCCATACCTGAGAAAGCGGGATAGTAGACGATGAGATTTTCTCTTTGTTTTCGGGCTCTAAGCCTAAGGGAGCATTGTCTCCCTCGGGAGAACTTGCCCTGGGAGGATTAGGAATTTTGGTAGCCCCCACACCTTGGAAAGATGGATCCAAATTAGCATCTCTAGATCCATCCTTGTCAGCCGATGGTCCAGAAATGCCATTTCCACCATCTCCACTGTTGTTATCATTATCATTAGGACCATCATTATCATCATCACCCCATCCTTATCCCCGTCATCATCTTTCTCCTTCTTATCAACTTCCTCCTCTTCCTCAGGGACATATGATCCCTGTGACATCTCTTTAAATCTGCTCATGAATTTGTCATTCCATTCTGAAGGAAGAGAGGAAAAGCTAAAGTCTGAGCACTTATAAGCATTTTCAGCATAAGCGATGAAGAGTGCCTTCTCATAGGATCTTTCAATGATAATGTCAAGAGACGTGCCAAGAAAATGGGACAGTTTTTTGCATCTTTAATCATCGTTGTTGATTTGTCTATAAGATCCTCCTTCCTTTTAGCTTTTTATTGAGAGATTAATGTTCACTGCCACAAGCCTAGCTTCTTTCATTTCAGCTTCCTTAAGAGCGAGTTCTAAAGTCATCACCCTATCGTTTGAAGTTTTAAGTAGGGCTTTCGTTTATTCAAGAAAGGCAGCTAACTTGCATTTCTCTTGCACAGCTTCATCTCTTTCAGTAGTCAAGTCAATAACACGATTATTAAGTGAGGATTTTTCCTCCTTTAGCTTAGAAATTTCACTTGATGACTCAGAAGCCTCATCTTGAAGTGAAAGCAGATTCTTGGAAACCTTGAATGGATAATGAAACTTGAATACATGGGATATTAAGAGTTTAAAGCAACTAGAAAAAAAGGTATGCACCAGACTTGGAGTTACGTTTTACCAGTGGGGGTTCCCCCAGGATCTTGTGTCTAGCTGAGATAATAGAGTACTAATGAAACCTAGACAGAACTAGTAGACTGAGCCTATTTCATATTATAACCGCTACATTAGTCAGCAACTGTACTAGTCCTTGATCTTCTAAGTTCAGCTTTTTGGGAACATGATCAGAAAAAGAGGTATCAATCAGCAAGGAGTGATGAACCAATGTAAATAAGTAAAGAAAAAGAGAAGCTCGCCAATAGTAGAAAGGGTTCCTTTGAGACTAGAAAAGCATTTCATGAAGAAAATTGAGTCTCCCATACTTTAGCTTTATCGAGAGTCTCAGAAATTAGGCCTTTTGGATGAGGGTGGATTCAGTATAATTGGGGGCCCGATTAATCACCAACCTTAAAAGGGTAGCAATATGGTGAAGGATGTCAAGACTAAGAAAGGGAAGACCAGCTTCCTAGCCAAGACTTCCAAACAAGTCAGGTATGTATAAGAGTTTGGCAGGATCTGGATCGATGTGATATCCAGATGCTTCAAATAATTGAGAAAAAATTCTAGAAAGGGACGATAACCCGTATGCTAGATATGGATAGTGGAGAAAACAAAATATCCTTCCTGTTATCCCGCCTTTTGGCAAGGCCGTGACACCAAGAACTTGACTAGAAACCAAGGATAGTTCATCCTGGAGATCGGTTATACGCAGGCTCACTATGGATATCGACGAATTTTGTCCGAGTTCGGATCATGCTACAGTTGATATGATGAGACAAGCAAAGCTATAAAAGCCAACGTTCCAAATTTCAAGTCGATCGGAGTTCGTATGCTCGAGATATGATCGATGCAAATCAAAAGGAATCAACCTCACTTCGTATCCATCATGTTCGTATCGATCAACGGTGGTCTTCTTTGTATCCGTCGTGGTCGTATCGGTCCGATTAACCATACTTCGTATCCATCGTCGCCAACTAGCTTGTATCCACCAAAAGTAAGGCTTTGTTCGTATCCATCCAATCCTGAGAATGTAGTTCGTATCCATTTGTCAGCCTTGTTCATATCCATGAAAAACCCTGTTGCGTATCCATCACCTTGCATCTTCTTCGTATCGATCGAGTATGCACTCCACTCCCATCATCCAAGTTTACTTCATATCGATCAACACGTATAGGATCGATACGAAGTACACCACTGGTGTCGATACGGAAATGGACACGAATGAAGTCACTTCGATGGATACGAACCAACGATGCGAACAAAGGTTGAAGTGGATGGATGCGAATGAAGGGATATGAATGGACGCGAATGGAGTTCAAAAAGGATGAAGGCTCGATCAACATGAAAAAAAATGTGGATCCACCCCATTTTATCGCTCCACGTCAACAAGCAAGCACGTGTCTTTGATCGACACGAAGGAGATGGAGGCGCAGGTATCGATACGAACTTGTATCCATATTGGAGAGCCCAATTCGTATCGATCATAACTCACAATCTACATGTCCAAATGCTACGAAATTTTCACAGGAGCTTACGTACAACTAAAAGAACGTCCATGCCAAATTTCGACTCGATTGGACCAAATCTTGATCGATATGGAATTTGTTCGTATCGATCACGAACCGAGTGCAAATCACGTGAGTTTGATTGTGTGGGCCCACCCACGTGCCAGAAGAGGTCTCCCGAGATCTGAGCAAGATATTTGCAGCCTACACCTATAAATAGCACCCCAGAGCCTACAGAAAAAGGGACTTTTGGCCTCTCTACGTTGATATTTTGCCGAAATGATTGTCAAACTTCAGTCATACTGTTGTAATCTTTTGTAAACAATGAGTGAAATTCAGTAAACATCAATCATTTCATAGTGGACGTAGGCAATTCGCCGAACCACTCTAAATCCGCGTGTTTATGTGCATTTTCTTATCTGTTTATTGATGTGTTTGTTAGATCTGCTTCATTTTAGATTTACTTTCTTCATTTTATCTCTTTAAACACATCCGAAGAGTGTTGTGCCCAATTTTGGTACAAACACTTTGGTGCTTTTACTGAGAGAACCTTGCTTTTCTCATGCTCTGTGGATCTACTACCGTAGTTGGATTGCAAAAATCTAAGGAGGAGATCCAGATCTGTCGTCAAGTGGTTCCTTCTATTCTATTCAGATTGCTCCAGATCTAAGAGGAACTTCATTCATCAAGATTTTCATATCCTTATTTTCGTATCAATGAAAATATGGTGATTTTCGTATCCATATTTTCGTATCCATGAAAATATGGTGATTTTCGTATCCATATTTTCGTATCCAGAATATATGGTGTTTTTCGTATCCATGTTTTCGTATCCAGAAAATATGGTGATTTTCGTATCCATGTTTTCGTATCCAGAAAATATGGTGATTTTCGCATCCATGTTTTCGCACCTAGAAAATATGTCAACATTCGTATCGATCGACTTTCGTATCGATCGATTTCGATCGAACTTTGTATCGATCACTATTCGTATCGATCGACTTTCGTATCGATTGAACTTCTTATCGATCACTATTCGTATCAATCAACATTCGTATCGATTGACTTTTCATATCGATCACTATTCGTATCGATCGACTTTCGTATCGATCACTTTTCATATCGATCGACTTTCGTATAGATCGACATTCGTATCGATCGACTTTCGTATCGATCGACATTCGTATCGATCACTATTCGTATTGATCACTTTTCGTATCGATCCACATTCGTATCGATCGACTTTCGTATCGATCGACTTTCGTATCGATCGACTTTCGTATCGATCGACTTTCGTATCGATCGCTATTCATATCGATCGCTATTCGTATCGATCGGTTTTCGTATCGATCGGTTTTCGTATCGATCGGTTTTCGTATCGATCGGTTTTCGTATCGATCGGTTTTTGTATCGATCACTATTCGTATCGATCACTTTTTGTATCGATCGGTTTTCGTATCGATCAACTTCGTATCGATCCAGCCACGTGCATTTCGTATCGATCCTTAGGTACCACTTCGTATCGATCCAACCGCATCCAATTCATATCGATCATCAGATACAACTTCGTATCGATCCAAGTGTCCACTTTTCAGATCGTTCAGTTTCACCTATATTTGTGTCGTTCAAACGTTGCTGAGAACGATACGAAATTTCAAAAAAAAAATTCGAGTACGACCCAAAATGAAGGAATATTCCATCCGTGCTTCTGGATTTTCCATGACTAAACAAGACATAGGGGGTCACAGCAACAAATGCTGAATTGCAACCAAGGAATGGGTAAAATAATACTACTCAACCGGTGCCCCCAGAGGCTGGAGAACCTGGCTAATATGCCAAGAACTAGAGTTGGTTAATATATCATGCTTCTAAGGTGGACTGTAACTTCCTCCAATTGACCAGCTTTTAAACTCCTGAATTGACAATTATCGTACGATGTCTAATATGACGACTGCCCTACACTGTCTACTCTACCAACTCAAAACATAGCTGGTCGCTGCTGAACCATCTTCAAATACCCGCATCTTAATCATATCGTGTCCATATGACTAGAAGCATGACATACAATCTTAAGAGGACTTCCTTACTACCTTATATGGGCCTCCTACCTGGGTGAAAATTAGAAATGATCACCAATTTATGACCCCATCTTAACCAACTCACCATCCAATCGGCATCACCAAACCACTCGAACGTTGGGCAATCGTGCATACATCATTCACCAGTGTTACAAGACCCCGTAGCCATAAAATGGACCTGATCATAATGTCGATCGGAGAATCTTTCCCAGTAGAGACCTATTCATTGAAACCATCCTACATGCAGAATTTCCAGTGAAAATTCAACATGTTGACTATGTCAGTGTACTATGGAAATGCAACCCCCGACACTATCTTGTGAAGTGGGAATGGCGCGTGGATTTCGCCAAGAGTGATGGATGCCATCAAATGCAGATGTCTTCCCGCATTCCTCAAAGAAGACTGTCAATCGTGGTTAGACGTACCAGTTCTACTTCTCATATTGATGAAGGGAATAAAGAAGCTGGCAGCCGATGAATTGATCAATCCACAGACCATTGCTGCCAACACTCATAAAAGAAATCATCACAAGAGCTTATTCCCAGATTTTGACAAGAGAACTAGTGGATAGCCGCCAACAACTACACCAGCATATCCAGGCCATTATTGAGTTGATGAACTAGATGAAGAATCAATGTGGAAAGATAAAGAGGAAACTTACTCCGTACTCTAGATTGGTAAACTCCTCTTCTTTAGATGGTTACCGTGGACGCCAACGCCATAAGGATGCTCCAGAAAGGATAGCTCCGACAATATGTGCAAGCCCCATAAAACGAAGGACTGGGAACACCTGACCCATATCGATCAAGAACTTTGATCAAACTGAACCATTTACGTTAGACTTCCAACTGAGAAGGGCTGGACCGAAGTGCAATAGCGAGCATACGACACCGCTTCACTTATCAATGAGATTTAATCCGATCTCTTTTGAATTATTTCTATTTCAATTTCGTTTATGTTGCGAGATATGACCGACTTGAATTAAACTACTTGCAAATGATGCAGGTGACCGAGTACTTAAGGTTGGGTGCAAAACAACCTCCGCGGACTATGATCAAATCATTGAGGTATCATCATGACGAGCATGATTCAACCACTCATCGACTACTATATGCCCCTGACTGGGGGAAAGGCATCAAAGCAGAAGAGACCGTCAAGGTCAGGACTCTAGTACAAAGTGGATGCAACCGACCATCCACTCATCCGCCTATGCAATTTAATTAGAGATCTGGGAAAGACTTGGAGTGATATGTCCCAACAATGTACTCTCCATCTTGTACTTGAAGTTCGCCAAAATACTTATGCTTCTTCTGATGCCCCATAAAATTGGAATCGCACCAAGGGTGGATGTGACATGACCGTCTATGCATCTAATCCTACATTAGAACTTGGGATAATTTGAGAACATATGTTTAAAGTGGATATGATTTGACCATTCACTCTCCATCTTGCGTCTGTGATTCGACAAAAACAATCATACCTTAATCCAACTTCGTCAGGGCCCAAGCTTCAACTTAAAGTCATCAACGACTAACTGCCTACTCGCTAACCATCATGAGTCATCATTTCGACTCTCTTCCTCAACTCGGCCAGAAGAGTGCAAAGCCTAAAGTGGATGTGACTTGACCGTCTGCTCTCCAACTCTTGCCCCTGACTTAAGGAAAAATACATAGCTCAAAGTGGATGTAGTTCGACCATCCATCAACTAAATATTATCCTTCGTTGAGGGTGGATAAGTGGAAATGGATTGAGAATCTGAACAATCACTTATTAAGTGAAACTCGAGCTCGGGGGCCGACACACTTAAATCAAAAGGGATTGAAACACAATAATCCTCGAGCAAACTCCAGTTCCCAGAGTGTGAGATAGAGTACAAAATTCCAAATCCAAACTTGAAGGGGATGGATCCGTCTATCTAGGACTTCGCTTGCCAAATCAAGGTGGATGTGATCCGACCATCCACAACCTTAATCGACATCCTGTTCTTAGAGTGCGAATGGGATCCAAATGCCTAAACAGATGTGACTGACCATCTATCGACCAACTCTAGATTCCCAGAGTGCGAACTGGAGTATAAACATCAACTAACTCTAAGTCCCCAGAGTGCGGACTGGAGTATAAACACTAAAATGGGTGTGACTGATCACCCATCAACTAACTCCGGATTCCTAGAGTGCGAATTGGAGTCTAAACATTAAATAACTTCGGATTCCCAGAGTGCGAATTGGAGTATAAACATTAAATAACTCTAAGTCCCCAGAGGGAAAACTGGAGTATAAACATAAATGGGTGTGACCGATCGCCCATCAACTAACTCTGGTCCCGAGAGTGCGGGCCGGAGTGTAAATGCCAAATGGATGTGACTGACCACCCATCAACTAACTCCAGATTCCCAGAGCAAACTGGAGTATAAAACACCGACTCACTCTAGTCTCGAGAGCGCAGACCGAAGCACAAATGCCAAATGGATGTGACTGACCATCCATTAACTAACTCCAGATTCCCAGAATGTGAACTGGAGTATAAACATCAACTAACTCCAGATTCATAGAGTGCGAACTGGAGTATACACATCAACCAACTCCAGTCCTCAAAGCTAGAATTGGAATATAAATACTAGGAGGATGCGTTTCGACTATCCATCTATCGGCTCTGGTTCCTCAGCAAGTTCTATAGTACAAAAAGCAGATGTGGTTTGACCGTCTGCTTTCCAATCTTCCCCTGACATGGGGGCACACTTAACACACAAAATTGGATGCGATCCGACCATCCAGCACTAAGCGGGCGTGACACAACCGTCCATGCATCAACTCTTATCCCCGGCACGGGACCCATAACATAATTTTATAGGGATGCACTCCAACCCTAAAAGACAAAATTTCTTCGTTGATTCGACAGGGAGATGCAGATTCGCAAAATGGACCTAGTTGAACGTCCTATTCTAAATAGATGTTACTACCATCCAACCGCAAATGAACGTGGCATGACCGTTCAACTGCTAGCTCTCGCCTATGATCCGACGGGTTGTGCGTGCAACATGGACGGATGTGACCTAACCATACGCCAATCAATTCCTTCCTACAGTTCAATGGGAGAAGCATCAAACTAAAGTTGTTGTAATTTGACCGACCACACTTCGACTTTTGCCCTTGACTGGGGGCACAGGAATTGACCGAGTAAAATGCGGTCCGACCATTTTCTACAAAAAAATCTTTGTCCCCAGAGTGTGGACAGGGGTGTAAACATCAAATTGGAAAATGAACTACCCTTCAACTAACTCTGATCTCCAAAGTGTGGCTACAAGAATAGACAAACAAATGAATGTGATTCGATCATTCATTCACCAACTCTGACCTAAACTCGACATGAGGAGTATAAACTCACTACAGGTGCAATTAGACCATCCACGAACTAACTCTGCTAACCCAAGACTGGGGGCAGAAGTACAAATCACCGAAAGAAAAGAAAGGTGACTCGCTACATCTCCAGCTTAGCGTCCTTTACAACTTAAGGCAACGACTACAAGGAGGCCCTAATGCTAACCAATCAGAATGATGCCCGAAGTTCTGGGCAACCAATTATATCGCACCGCCGGATCGACAGGCAATATCGATCTGCAACTTTCATGTCATACCATTGGATCAATAGGAAATGAGGTCCGAGCATTCTACATTGTGCCATTGAACCGACGGTCAATATCAATCCTCTTCGACTACAAATCGTTGTGACCCAAACATCCATCGAATACCTTTGACCAATGGAGCATGGTTAGAAGAATAAACCACAACTGAGTGTGACTTGAGCACTCGTCCTCCGTCACCTTCCTTCGATCTGTCAGGAAGAGCATGAGACCAGATGAGCATAACATGACTACATTTGAGCTGACTTTATCCCTAGATCTGACGGGAGAACGTAAATCGAAATGGACATGGTTGATCACCCAACTCCAAATGAATGCAACGCGACCATTCATTCATTGACTCTTACCGTGATCCGACTAAAAGAGAAATTCACAATAAGTGCAACCTAAATGTCCACGCACCAATTCTTACCCTAGATTCGACAAGGGAAGCATCAATCCTGCATTGGATCTGACTGGACGATTCACTCTTCGGTTTTTGCCCAGAGTATGGCGACATAAACAGCGAAGTGAATGTCATTGATCGTCCAGAACCTAGCTCATGTCCGAATGTCGGCAAAGCAACAATGTATTCTGCATAGAGGAAGGAATTAGAACATAATGCAGGATAAGCACGACTCAGCCTTCCATCGGTTAACTCGATCCCATGGTTCAACAGGATAGAATACAAAATTGAAGCGGACATTATCTACCCTACCACTTATCGAGATATTCCCCAGACTTGGGGGCACAAGCAAGAAGATAAGATTAATGTGATTCAACCATTCATCAATCAACTCTGGTTCTTAAAGGTTGGACTACAATATAAACATAGCAGGGGCTAGGCTCGACCATTCGCACAATACGTCCATCAATCCAAGACTGGGGGCAAAAGAGTGATTATCCGAGAGTTGACTAAGACAACTTGAACCTACGACCCATGCCTGATATTCATAACAACTCTGGGTTGCGACCGAAAGGATGCCTAGAGATAGAATCATCGGATCAATACCTGAACTTATGGGCAACTGATCATCATTCTGACCCTTCCGATGAGTAGTGGATCGTGGGTACATTGAATGGAAAGCGCATTGCTCGGAAACACAAGTAGATCCAAACTCATGGCTGGAGCCAACTATACTGCAGCACGCGATACAAGGCTAAACTATACTAAGCCTTTGATTCAACATCCCTACAAACCTGATCATTTACCATTGCAAATAAGCACATAAAGCGTCTACAACCCATCACGAGTAATAAAGATTGGATCACAACTCAGCACAATGATGACAAAAGTGTAAACTGCGTTGCTCTGGCTGAATCTTGATGTGTTCGCTTGGACTCAACCTCATATACACATATGGACACTCACCAGCTATTGAGAACCCTGCGTTAAATGTTGACCCGAGGCATGTCTCGGTGAACGAAAACGATACGACGTGGATCCAGAGAGATCTGCTGCACTTAAAGAGGAGGTGAATTTACTCAAAACCAATGGGTTCCTCTACCCAAAATGAGTATCCAATCCTCTACTTATAAGAAAAACGAACGGAGAGTGGCGGACGTACGCCGACTACTCAGATTTGCACAAGGCATGACAAAGCGCAACCTTCCACTTCCAAGGATCAACCAACTGGTGGACTCAACCATCAGACATGAATTGCTCACTTCCATAGACACAAAACTCCAGATATAATCAGATACTGAAGCATATCCCAGACCAGGAATACAATGGTTTCGTTACTGAACTGGGCCTATAGTGCTATGTTGCAACCCCTGGATTCAAACTTGAGAATGCTTATGCTACTTACCAAAGGACGATTAACTGATCATTCAAAAATCAGATCGACCGATCGATGAAAGTAGATGTGGTTAATATGCTCGTAAGATCACGACTATCAAACGACCACATCGATGACTTGGCAGAGATATTCAGTGCCCTCCAAAAAAATGCAGGATGAAACTCGATCCTTTGAAATGCTCTTTCACCATTACATCGGAAAGATTCTTTGTTTTCATCATCAATTCTCGTGAAATCAAGGCTAATTTCTAGAAAATTCCGACAATTAGAGACACCCATGTACCGAGGACAACCAAGCAGGTACAAAGCCCAAGTCGAAAGGTTACCGTCCTAAGTTGATTCAACTCTAGGATCATCTACAAGTGAATTCTCTTCTTCAACCTGACCAAGAGAGGGAAGAGAACTTTTGAATGAACTAACAACCGCGTTGATGCAATTCCAGCTCTAATAGATCGCTTAAAGAGACCTTCCATTTTACCCAAAACTTTGGATCGCAAAGATTTATACATCAATTGGGCCGTGTCAACACACGCCGTAAACATCGCAATGCTATGTGAAGAGAAACGAATCCAAAGACCGGTATATGATGAAGGCTGGCTATTGACAAGCTCACCCCGTTAATGTCTATATCGGCCAGCCGTTATGATAGGTCCTATAGAAACCTTAAATGTTTAGAAGGTTACTCAATTAGAATATTAAGCTAAGCCAATTTGATATCACTTATCTCCCTCGGAGAGCTCTCCATGGTCAAACATTAGCATACTTCATATCTGAATCCACTACATCAGACGATTATCCGAAGAATAGTGGAGAACCGTCCAACCGATAGAGAACGTTCATAGATGGAATTTTCGATAATCGGCTTTTTAACGTCGAAGTTGCGTTAATGACTACTGAGGAACGATCGATCTCCTACGCCCTCAAACTCAACTTCCCTACAACAAATAATGAAGCTAAGTATGAAGCCTTGGCGCTCAAACTTGCAAGAAAACTAGGAGTGGAAACTTTATATGTCTTATGTGATTACTAATTAGTAGTATGCCAAGTCAGGAAAGATTATCTGACTAGGGGGTAACGTCATGCTCCTTATCTCAGCTGGGTCCAAGAGCTACTAGCCGACTTCGAGTATTACACCATTACACACATCCTCGGAGAACAAAATGAAAAAGCTAAGTCACTGGCCAATCTAGCCAGTTTCGGGGATACACGACATGTAGACTTTGTCCCAGTTGAAATACTTATTATTCCAAGCATTGACAGATGAAGATCGACTAGATCCTAGAGACGGAGCCAAAAAGGGAGTCACGGGTGACTCCTATCACAGATTATCTATAACAAGGCATCCCTCTTGAATAGAGGAATGAGAAATGGCATATCCTTCGCGAAGCTGTCCCATGAGTTAACGCTTATACATTTTGTGTCCATCAGTGACCAGCCATCAACTTCGTATCCATCAATGTGAAGCCTATAGATACGAAAGTCACTACATGATCAAATTCAAGCCACTCAACTCCATCGATACGAAGCATTCCTAGGGACTATCCATTTCGTGGTCAATAGCCATCGATACGAAGCATACATTCCAATATCTCAGATCGATCTAGGAGAGGATCAATACGAAGGAAGGAATTAAAACAACCATCGAACGTTGTTACAACTCGGATTTCACATTGATCTAGGAGAGGATCGATACGAAACTCGATACAAAAAAAAACTTGACAACGAGCTGTGAACGTCCAAACATTGACGGGAGTCAGGCTAACATACATGCAACAACGATGGACTAACATTCAATTTTTAAAATTCATAGGAGTTAGATGCTCACCTGATGAAAATTACAACAGTGAATAACAAATCACTAGCACTCGACACTCAATTACAACAATGCACTACATAATCATTGGCAGTCAACAAATCAACATTTATATTACTGGAAAACAATCGAAGGTTACATATTTTGACGAAAAAATAGCAACTACTCAGCGAATCGGATAGAGCTTCTTCAGAATGAAGGATGCAGCTTTTCAAAGCACGTCCTGTTCACACAAGACGTACTTTGGGGGGCAAATGTTATCCCGCCTTTTGACAAGGCTGTGACACCAAGAACTTGACTAGAAACCAAGGACAGTTCATCCTGGAGATCGGTTATACGCAGGCTCACTATGGATATCGACGAATTTTGTCCGAGTCCGGATCAGGCTACAGTTGATATGACGAGACAAGCAAAGCTATAAAAGTCAACATTCCAAATTTCAAGTCGATCGGAGTTTCTATGCTCGAGATATGATCGATGCAAATCAAAAGGAATCAACCTCACTTCGTATCCATCATGTTCGTATTGATCAACGGTGGTCTTCTTCGTATCCATCGTGGTCGTATCGGCCCGAGTAACCATACTTCGTATCCATCGTCGTCAACTAGCTCGTATCCACCAAAAGTAAGGCTTTGTTCGTATCCATCCAATCCTGAGAATGTAGCTCGTATCCATCTGTCAGCCTTGTTCATATCCATGAAAAACCCTGTTTCATATCCATCACCTTGCATCTTCTTCATATCGATCGAGTATGCACTCCACTCCCATCATCTAAGGTTACTTCGTATCGATCAACACGTATAGGATCGATACGAAGTACACCACTGGTGTCGATACAGAAATGGACACGAATAAAGTCACTTCGATGGATACGAACCAACGATGCGAACAAAGGTTGAAGTGGATGGATGCGAATGAAGGGATATGAATGGACACGAATGGAGTTCAAAAAGGATGAAGGCTCGGTCAACACGGCAAGAAATGTGGATCCACCCCAGTTTATCGCTCCACGTTAACAAGCAAGCACGTGTCTTTGATTGACACGAAGGAGATGGAGGCGCAGGTATCGATACAAACTCGTATCTATGTTGGAGAGCCCAATTCGTATCGATAATAACTCACAATCTACAAGTCCAAATACTACGAAATTTTCACAGGAGCTTACGTACAACTCAAAGAACGTCCATGCCAAATTTCAACTCGATTGGACCAAATCTTGATCGATACGAAATTCGTTCGCATCGATCACGGACCGAGTGCAAATCACGTGGGTTCGATCGCATGGGCCCACCCACGTGCCAGAAGAGGTCTCCCGAGATCTGAGCGAGATATTTGCAGCCTACGCCTATAAATAGCACCCCAGAGCCTATAGAAAAAGGGACTTTTGGCCTCTCTACACCGATATTCTGCCGAAATGATTGTCAAACTTCAGTCATATTGTTGTAATCTTTTGTAAACAACGAGTGAAATTAAATAAACATCAATCATTTCATAGTGGACGTAGGCAATTCATCGAACCACTCTAAATCCGCGTGTTTCTGTGCATTTCTTATTTGTTTATTGATGTGTTTATTAGATCTGCTTCATTTTACATTTACTTTCTTCATTTTATCTCTTCAAACACATCCGAAGAGTGTTGTGCCCAATTTTGGTACAAACACTTCCGGAGGGTTGTAGATGCTGTTTGAAGATCCTGTTGGAATAGCCTCTACCCCAATTATTCCAAATTGACTAAGAATGGAATCTACTTCGGCCTAAGAAGTGATATATGATGGCTTGAAAACAATGTCTTCTTTCTTATCGGCTAAGGGTGAAGGTTTGGACTCTTTGGCCATTCTCTTCGAAGATATCTTTTTGGACTGTTTACCTTCCATTTTTCTGCCAGGTGATATTATTCTAAACTTGAAATTACCATAATTTATTAAGTTTTTGCTTAAATGGTCTACAATGGCCAAAGTAACAAAGTAATTACTAATCTCAAAGCAGTAACTATTCGATAATGCACGGTAAGTATGTTTGAGGAACAAAACTATGATCTCAATAAGGGACTTTATGAAAAGAGCAATAGGACATGGGTTGGCATGTGACATTCATAAATGTGTAAGTTAAAAGTTTACAATCTATCAGGATGGTAACGCCTTGAGTAGGGATGTAAAATAGAACCCTGTTGATATTGTAACTTATAACAAATGATCCTTACGATATTTAATTCCAAAATGATAAGGATGCCAACACTAATGAGTAGTGGCAGTGCGGATCAAAAATATAATAAGTGGTTAAATGATTCATAACACTCAAAAAGTAATAGTGACAATAAAGTTAAAGTCATATAGAACCCTATTTACACATTTAGAATAATTGTGAAAAAGCAATGGAAAATGATAAGGTCATTTGCTATCAGGTTATATTAGTAACCAAACATCGAAGACATATGGCTTCGCACTTGATTGACATCAAAGTCATTTACATCATGCCTAATCGAACCAAACACCGTCGACAACCCCTATGTTCTCAGGTAAAAGGTATTGCACTACGACTTAGTCGACAAGGTGTGAGAGGGTTTCGGCTCTGTTAGCCTTGATCGACTAGTATAAAAAACTACCAAAAACCGACGATGTGCATGACTTTGAATGGGTTATTTTACCCACTAAAATCATTAATGAATGAACCAACAAGGTAATAAGGAATATTGACTTTGACTGCCATGATAATACTATAACTATCGTCGAGGCTGTTTGATAATGGGTTGTAGGTCAAATGAATTGTCTCTCTCGTTACCTAGCCTAAAACGTGTTTGGTGAAATGCCAACTCCAATTAATGGTGAAAAGGCTGCTAATAATCCAACTTAGGTTCAACGTCGTTAACACTGGTGAACATTAAAACTTTAAAGATTTAATCCAACCATAATATGGGATCGATAAGGTTCAAATCAAACCGATACAAAGAGCGAAATCCCCCCAATTTCGAAATCCCCTAATACGATATGTTAATAAACAAAATTTAGCAATGAAATCTGAAGATTAAAACTAAATGATTAGGCATGATTCACAAGTCTTGGTCAAAACCCAATTTTAATTTCAAATGCGAAAGCTAGACAAGCCAAATTGTGATTTAAAGAAATCGTACCTTAATTATGAGTCGCGATTGGAAAATTCAAATCAGCTGATAATTTTCGAAAGTTTGATTCTTGCTTGAGTATCTGAATTGCAGGTAAAAAGGGAAGAAGAGGAATCTCATGTATTTATATATGGAGATGAGCTTATAGAATCGTCTTGGTCAAAACCCAATTTTAATTTCAAATGCGAAAGCTAGACAAGCCAAATTGTGATTTAAAGAAATCGTACCTTAATTATGAGTCGCGATTGGAAAATTCAAATCTGCTGATAATTTTCGAAAGTTTGATTCTTGCTTGAGTATCTGAATTGCAGGTAAAAAGGGAAGGAAGAGGAATCTCATGTATTTATATATGGAGATGAGCTTATAGAATCGTTGGATCGATTTTAAATGATGGTTAAGATCAACGTAAGAAGACCAAAAGGCGGGAAAGGGTGTCGTCGATGTTGTTGGCTTAAAAAGCCAAGGACTCCTCTACACTAAATCTCATCGAAGGAATTCGAGGTGCCACTAATAAACATTATTAAGGGAAATAGTCAATGTTAGTAATTGCTCCTTGATCACTTCACATGCTACGGCCATTGTTGAAGATATAGAGCCGTCAGTGTACTTGTGGGATAGTTTCGAAGAGATAGATAGTCACACCTCAACTACAATATAGTGAACATGATGTCGCATATGATGAAACAAGCGAAGAGTTCAAATGTAGCTCACCTTGGATATTAGAAGGTGCCGAAGTGATCACATCATGTTCCATTGAAGTGAAGCCATGCCCATCTTGCACCTCATAAGTACTTCGAAGCCATTGCACAAGTCTACACCAGCGGTGTCGATGATGAACGTCATCAATATCCATAAAGGACATCGAAGTCGTTGTTGCCGAAACCAATTTTGAAGTGTGACGAAGACCCCAAAGCACTGCATGAGCCCATCACCAGCCATCTCGAAGACCTTAAGGTAGTTTCGCATATCACAGCAGTTCGGGGATACCACCTTATATCGGCACCAATTGACGACAACATCGAAGACATCAAGTATGAGACAATGCCGCCACTTACATATGAAATCCAGATGCGAAGATCAAGCCAACCAAACATAGTCAAAGACAAGTCCTGCCGAGATTAACCTCGCCGAGAGCATACTAGCGAAGAGGTCAGTATTAAGCATTGCCGAAATCAGTCCTAGTCAAAGGCATGGAGGTGGAGTGGTGGCCGCCCACCTCTATAAAAATGACCCTAGGGTTGCCATTTGGGGGGCCCGAATTTTTCTCTTCTCTCATTTCTTACATTGTAAACCCTAAATCAATTTGAGGATTTAAGAGCATATTGTGATTCAAGAACACTGTACACATATGATCTTGAATATTACACAAGGACATATCATTGCATATGTGTAATTGGTTCGAACTTGTGAATTGAACATACTTGTGACTTTGCATATTGCCCATTTAAATTGTTGCGACTTCGTAATTGGCATAGCATAATTGACTTCACCTAGTGACTTCAAACATAATCAAATCTTGCATATACTACTACGAACTGCCCATATGACTTAAACTATGACCATAATATCAAGAGATATTATGAAGGTTCTTATTGACTCTATGACTTCACCAAGCCTCGATAAGGCTTCTTTTTGAGCAAACCTAATTTCCAAGTACTTTCGGGGTTAGCAAATTTATTTGCTAACAATGGTCATTTGTTCCTGAACCTAAAATGTCTTGGACTGATCCTAGTATTATATAACTAACACATGGATCGGACTATATCTAGAATGTAGATGTTAAAATAAAATAACATCCGGCATGGTATAAACAAGTGCAACTCAAGTGACACATGCATATCTCAAATTTCAACATATCTCAAAACCATGCACCCCAAAAGATAACTCAATCCAAGAAAAGTCCAACACACCAAATGAATGTATAATCAATTGGGTGGTACAAATATAATCTAACTAATGTATAAAACTCATCAACAATACGAAAGGACATGCTCTTAGCGGTGCCCTTGATTATTTCTCAGATAATCGTAATGTAGTATTACACGGGGTTCGTCTTCCTTAATATGCATACATACATACATACATACATATGTACATATATGTGTGTTTGTGTGTATTTAACACTGTAATAACCCAAATCAAATAAACACAAAATATAAACATGGCATACCCTTGGTAGTCAGGTTATCTCTTAGATAACCATACGAAAATAGGTATAGGGTCCAACTCCATGCTCTCAGCATCTCTAGCTATCCTCGATAGCTATATAATCGGTATGTATGGGGTTACACAACTGCATAGACTCTCAGTCTTATAAATAATCCAAGAGATCGATAATCACCCAACTATCATCTAGACTTTCAACCTTCTAGTAATCGACTTAGGCTCTCAGCTAATGAAATAATCATACAGTCTCTCAGACCTATACTAATCCACGCAACTCTCAGTATCATGGATAATCATTGGGACTTCCAGTCCTATGTGCTCTCAGCATCATAAATATCTATTTCGGTATTGGTCTCGACAATTATCGAATCGGCTCTCAGTCGAAATCGCAACGATCTCATACAAGAGAATAAGTAGGTGTCTATAGCATTTCATGTTATCTCATTAATAATAATAAATAAATGAAAGACTGATAGCTCTCAGCCTGCTTCAAGAGCCTTCCTCACACGTTCTTAGCGCTACCTCAACGGCCATCGTGACCCAGTATCCATCTACTATGCTATGACATGGACACGACCTTACAAGTGCCCCTAATGGTAATAGACCGCTGGCCTAAGTGAAACATGGACAGTGGCTTTCGACCATGGCTCTCGGATATATACATTAATAGGTGTCTTAGGAATTCGGGGAGCGACCCCATAATCATGCCACTAGGATGGATACTAGCCAAGCTGGTTTACTCCCAGACGTATAATAGGATTTCACACAATTAATTAGAAACGCTTATGGCTCTCATCCTGCACACTCTCAGCATGCATCACCGAAAATATAATACCCCATATACTTGACCCTGTTAGAGTGGCATCTACTTACAGAAACTAATCGAATAAATATCAGCTCATGTGTCCCATACCACCTGGTGGTAGTCGCTCGTTTACTCAATGCTCGTAAATTACACTCATCGTTGCACAATAATTCTATATAAGTCTAAAGAATAACCAAAGAAATATTACCGAATGCCTTATCCCAAAAGGTGGCATAACTTCGTTTATTCTATTTCCTCCATACATAGAATTATAAAACAATTGAAACACATAATTCTATTATTTATTAATTCAGAAGGGGTATAAAAATACGTTTTCCCACAAAATCTTCAAAATAATTTCAAATATTAATTTCCATTCGAGAAGAAATCAATTTATAAAATTCGCATACTTTCCTCAAATTTCATTTTTCTATCTCAAAATAAATAGTTGCAAGTCTATTATTTAAATTCAAGGAAATCTATATAATTTAATTCCAAATCATTTAAATCCACTTCTAAAAATAATTCATACATTTTTAGATTTCATCTCGAATAACTGAAAACAATAATAATATTAACCCGTTTTATAATTCAAGATTCCTTTCAAGCAACAAATTTATTTAATTCTACTTTCCCAATAAGGATTTCCAATTAAAAATAATCTCCCCTTACTATAACCTCAACATTATTATTTTTATAAACTTCTAATATATTAAATCCAAAATAAAAGTTAACTTATCACTTTTAAAAAATATCAATTTCAACTTTAAATATTTTTATAATCAACAATAAGTGAACAAAATATAGAAATTCTAAAATTTAACTTATTTAATCAAATTCCAAAATTTCATCATTTTCCAAACAATTTCTATTTGTAAGATACCCAAAACAGTTTACTTAAATAATTTTCTATAACAAATAATTTTTCCAAGTACAAATAAAAAATCATTTCAAAATCCACTATTTATTTCCACAAATATTTCATTTCTTCCAAAATCTTTTACTGCCATCTGTTCATTCCCTTCCAACCAATTACTAATGTGATCCCATCATAATAATAGTCGATTAAAAATATGTGATCTCATCACAACAACAATCGATCTAAGTTATACAATTCAATTTCATGCAACGAATTTATATCAACCAAAAATCCATCATTCAACAATCAATGAATTCTAAGAAAATAGAAATAAATCATAGTGGTGAGTTATACAAAATAACTCACACAAACAAAGCCAACAAACCAGTCAAACATTCAATGTCAATTCACACTTCAATAATATTAATCAACAACTATTTGCACAAACTAAGCGATACTTGTGAGTTAAAAAAGTTTACTCACATTATCGATGCTTTCTCCTCCTTAATTTGCTAGGCTCAGCCTTGTTTCTTCATCACAACTCCTGCTCCGACCAAGCTCAACCTAAAAATCAACATCAGTTGAGATCAATCCCTAATCCAAGCTTCGTCAAGCTCTATGTTATCATCTAGGTTTCAACCAACTGCCAACCATAAACGTCAGCCGCCTCCAAAACCAGTTCGATCAAGATGATGCGTGACTCCCTCATCAACACCTCCTCCAATTGAAGTCACGCCTCCCTTGACATTGTAGCTCGCGTGCGGCCTCCTGATGTCGCTCGTCAACATCATTATCCGACACAATGGCCAAGCTCTAATCGCCTTCCCATACGTCGACCACCTCAACCAGGCCACGTGCCTTTGTGCACGTATTTTTTATTTTATGAAGTCGAGATTACTGTAAGTGGGAATTAGGGCAAATAGAGTTTGGGTATGGGCTAGGGTGAAGTGGGTTAGGGAAGTTTCTAGAGAAGAGGAGAAAATAATGGATTAAATAGGCCTGTGTTTGATTTAGTTTGGGTCGTGATTTGATTCAATTCAATCTAGTTTAATTTTTCATTCCCCTTCATTTATTTTCCCAACTCTTTTAACTTATTTGTAAATAAATTTCAATTCAATTTAAATAAATTTACACTTACAAAAGTATTTTGTATCCAATTAAACAATTTATTCAATTTCAGTATATTATTTGAAAAGAATTTATTAAATTCATTCAGTTTATGAAAACATAATCTTTTATTAAATAGAATTTAGTTAACTAAAAATTTATTTTCAAAAGATTAATTATAAAAAATTAAATTCAAACATTTTCATTTAATTAAATTTACCTATTTATACGGCGAAGAATTGTTACATACTTCCCCTAATAAAATTGCATTCTCGCAATTTCCTATAGGGACTCGTCATACACAACTCATATCCAGACTTTCTTCGTACTCTACAACTTCTATCAAACCAAACTTACTCAATCCTCTGTAAGGCACTTCCTCAAATTCTCTTATCGTATGCTATGATTAAATAGATTCATTCATGGCTTTCTATTTTTCACATATGATAAAATTTTGCAAAATTTTTCTAAGTGTCGAATTTTTCAGAAAATTTCGGCAGAGTTTCCTTTGTATGGAAAGCATTCCAAAAATTCCTAACACAATATAATTACATGATATACATCTCCAAAAAGGCATCCCGAAACATGAGGAAATAAAATAACATCGCAATATATTTCGATATACCCTAAAAACGTACCTTTTAATTAGCATTTAGGCAAGTTATTTCGTATTTACGCAAGCAAAAGCGAACTAACATCGCCAAAAATATCCAAAGAAGCATCTTCTCAACTCAAATTTAAATATTAGATTCATATAGGGAAGTATAGTAAGTATGTGCTCGCATAATGGAAAAAAAATGCAAAGTTCATGTTTAACCGCTTTCCGACAAGCTTTCAAGAGTTAAAAACACAAAACCAAGTTATGGTTTCTAAAAGTAAATTGTTATATAGTGTGTTAGCTTTTCAAAATAAAAATCGAATTGTAAAAATGTAGATTATAACTCAAGTTATGAGAGATTTCCCATCGATATGTAGTTCGGATTTTACGAAAATTACACAGGCCCACTTTAATAAATCCACTTCAGTAAATCACATTTTTAGGATATAAAACGATGAAATTTTGCGAAACACTTCAAACGAAAGTGTAGCTAATACTCTTAGCTTTCTGGAATAGGCAAAATCATCGAATTTGGGTAAACCGTTTGAAAGATATGCCCAAACGAACACACCACTAAGCTAAGGCCAGAAATTAGTTTAGGTCTAATTTAAATTTGCAAAATACGCCAAACAATGCACTATCTTTAAGCTACCATGAATTATTGGGTAGTTTAATTCTATGTTGTACACGAACACTAATGTAAGAATTAATGATTAGAAGATCAAGTGCTGATCCTAATTTATGGAGCGTGTGCAATTATGAACCATAGTTCACTGGGAACTTTAACACAGGGAAAGAGAGTCAAGACTTCTTAATTTTCATTAAAATTTATATATTATTTCTCAATAGCCTTAGGATATATTATTTCTCAACAGTCTTAGGATGCATGCCTTACCATCAATTCAAATTCATTTTGATAGCTATACATTTAGTGATCACTCTTCTATTAAACTCAGGCTTATAACTGAGAATAATATTATTACTCAAAAGCCTTTGAGTTTTAATAATGCATGGGTGTATATAAATGATTATAATGAAATTGCGGAACAAAACTGGTTTTCTTAAAAAAAATCTTTTGACACTAGTAATAGTTTCCAAAGCATCGCATTTAACACAATATAACTGAATATCGATTGATTGAACTGAACAAATACATACATGCATGTCTATACATTAGTACTTTGAAAATAAAATGAACTTAGAATAACAAGGCATGAATTTGAAACAAGTGAAAAATGTTCCAAAAACAAAAAACAAAAAACACGCATTATGAAAAATAAACAAAAGGCTTAATATTTTAAATCCTACATAAATCGGATGCTGAATATATATTTATTTGATATTATATATGATGGAAAATAATCTAAATGAATCAATAACACTTTACTAATGTTATATAAAAAAACATGTGATATACAATTTTAAACCACTCATTACTGCAATTATAATTTGTAAAATAACTAGCATTTTTACACTTATAATTAGTAGTATTCATAAATGATGCGGAGAAACACCCTTGAGTCTAATTGAATAGGATGTGCAAGATTTGGCAACATACCATTAAATTTTCTCACCAAACACTTGTGCATATAGGAATAAACATATACTATCAACCCTGACCATTACTAAAGCATCCAACTAATAAACATCTATACAATATTATTATTAGTGAGTTAAATTTCAAACTCACAGAGGCCCCCTTGAAATTTGGCAACTGAACAGTCTCCGAGTAAACCTTAAATCATTCTTTCTTTTTTATCTATACTATATTATTATTAGTGAGTTAAATTTCAAGCTCACAGAGGCCCCCTTGAAATTTGGCAACTGAACAGTCTCCGAGTAAACCTTAAATCATTCTTTCTTTTTTATCTATACTATATTATTATTAGTGAGTTAAATTTCAAGCTCACAGAGGCCCCCTTGAAATTTGGCAACTGAACAGTCTCCGAGTAAACCCTAAATCATTCTTTCTTTTTTATGAAATGCCTAATCTTATTAATTACCCGATGAATTCAAGCCCCTCGCTCTATCAATCGTTCTCCCAAAATTGCAGCAAGTAGGTTTTTTTTGCCCTCTCCTTTTACATATTTTCTTCTCTTTGATTCAACTTTCATTTCAACCTGCAGTTTATAATCCAAGTATGTTCTATTCAAATTTAATTATTTTGATTGTATCGCTCCTCTCGCTTTTGCGTTTTCCTTCATTTATACATTTTACCGATAGAAGTATGATACTGCTGTTACGTTATTTCTAATTTACAGTTTATGAATTTTGTTCCTCTAATCGAATTTCTAAGTTCGTGTTTCATTTCATCCTCCCCTTCTATTTTACTTATTGTCAATAAAGTCCTTGCTGTAATGAATTTGATGCCGAGTTAGGGTTTGGTAAAATGATATTTCAAAAATCATATTTATAAATTCATTACACACTGTTGTTTTTAGGTAGTTCTTGTGAAAAAATCTGTTTAGATAATTATGCCATTCCAGTTCCTATTTTACCAAAAAAACCTAAAATATAAATTGATCAACTTCAACCGGTTACTGCCGTTATTTAAATCCAATATGTATAGGAAAAAGTTATTTGTTTTACCCTTATTTATTTTACATTTCCCATTAAACTTCTTGAATTTTAGCATATCTTTGTTTGTTTTGAAGAAGTATCAGCACAATTTAGTTTTTTTAATAAAATAGTAGATGTGGATGTATCAGGTTGTGGTGAAAATATTCACTAAATAGTAGACTCAAAATTAGTTAGATTTACACCATACAAATTAGATGGGTAACAAAATAGTTTATCTGCTTTGAGGTGAATTATTCGAGAAACACTACAGCTTTATAATTGTTATATTTCCTTGACTAACTTATCATTTTATTTTGATAAGTGGCATGATGAAAGCAAATATATAAATGAAGAGCTACACTCAATGTTGAACCTTCTAGGTTTGCTTCTTCTGTTAAAAATAAAGCTTTGCATACCATTTAATGCTTTATAGGTTTAACTGGTTTTTATTTTATTTTTACATTCCTTCATATAGTCAACAATATAAATAGGCAATATTACTAAAAACATTATTTGAAACTATGGTTTTGCACACTATATAAGTAGGCAATATAAGTTGGAAGTGTTATTTGAAACTAAAGTTTTCTTAAATCAATACACTAACATGTAAACTAATTTTTTTTTCCCTTAACATGCATTTAAAAAACTTGCTTTCTTTTAGTGCATGTGTGTGTCGAGGACTATATTTTCCTTTAATTATTTTTTGGCAAAGCTGGTACTGGTCGATTAGGTGTTAATTGTCATGGTTTGTCACAACAGTTTTGGCCAGATGAGTAATGAATATTCACCAACTTATTACGCTTCATAATGTAATAGTTATGTATATCTCAGTATAAAATAATCCATTTGACTTATATATCTAATAAGGCAACTAACCATGATATACATGTATTTTAAGTAATTGGTACTATGTTGAATGATATTGTCTCCCTACTTTTTTTTGCTCTACATCATTATGTATAGATGAAAGAACATATTTCATTTGTCATTTTCAAAGTAGGCCGTAACATTATGTTGGTGACATAACAGTTGGGATTTTATTAACATTTTAGAAAACAATGAAAAAAGTGGTGACATGATATGCTGTGCAACTTTTATTTATCACGATTGAAGTTCAAATGACTGTCTTCATGTTCAGATTATTTCTCCTCTATGAATTACTTATCTTTTATGGGGTTCCAATGAAAGAAGAAAGATATAGTATTATTTCTGAAAAATTGCATGAATCTTTAGGAAGTCAAGATATGTTGCACTTGCATGAGTTTTTATTATTGGTTCTTTTTTTTCTACATCTAACTCATATCTCTTCTTTAGAGTTACTACATGCCAATTCATTCAAATAATGAATCATATCGTGCGTTATTTCCATCGTGTAGTATGTAAAGTGCTTTATCATATCTGGGTACTAACACACATGCCTGCATGATTTTAAATTGTTGGGTAGGCAAAACAAATTCTTACTTACCCATATATTTTATTTTTTATAGTACTTACAAATGATTCTCTAAGTTGCTTTTGTATTGGTTGAATCATTTATAGAAAAAGGGGTTGCTGTAAATTGTGCAAAAGTGATCCTTTCCATAGATTTCTAAATAAAACTTATCTTAATTATTACCAATATAAAAAACATAATGTATTTATAAGTTATATTTAGTGCGACAAATTTTCTTCAAAGGTAGGTCTCAAGAATACGAACAGAATTAAGAATTATGTGTTTTATGCCAACTTTTTAGCTATTTATGAAACCATATAGGGTTTTTGGTAAATCTGATTTTAATTTCATCCATTTGCTTTAGTTTAGTTGGAATTAGATGTGTTTTCCTATATATTTAGTTCCAACAAGGCAATCTTGCAATTATTTCTTATTTTTCATAGGTAATTAAAAGCTGTATCGAAATAAATCTGAATGAAAAATTCGGGGATATAATTGCCATGTGTTTATTCCATTTATTCAGTAAGCAAGCAAAACTTCTACCACCAAGCATCAATTATTCGATATCCTGAAGCACTTGCGGAGATGTTAAAGCTAGCTGCATCTTGGATTTGAAAGTTGGCTGCATCTTGGATTTCAATTTGTTACCACAGGCATCTTTCTAATGAGTAAAATCTCCAACACTTTGAAGACGACGCCAAGCTCCTGGTTTTCTTCTTCTTTCCTTAAGTTACAATTGGTATACGTAGATGTGTTCCTTTGTGACCTGTAGCATAATATTATTATTATATTTTTGCATTTTTTTGCATTTCGAAGTTACTTAAGTTATTGCTGATTATTATTCTTTTGGAGATCACGTTCTATGCATTGATTGCTGCAATAACATTGTTTCTTAGCACAACTGAAATAGTATATGACTTTGAAATATTATTTTTTTACCTAGAGAAAATGAAAATATAAGCAACATAGATATTGAGAATATCTTTCCAGCAAGCTGAATTACTATATGATGCCATAATTCTTTTTTTCCCTTTTCCAATTTTTCTTTATGCATTTTGGTAAATTATTAGTCACAGTTTACTTATATTGAAGTGACTTTCTACCTCGATGCGTTTTCATATTTTTTCTAGATGTTGCTGCAGAATTATTTAGATTTTTAAATTTTCTTTGCATGGTATGTTTTTGAAAAAAAAACCAAAAAGCAATTTTCTATGGGTATATGTTATAAATGTGGAATGAGTCATATGATTAGGAGGAAAATTTGTTGTAGTAGAAATCTATACTTTGATATTTTAAGAACTACTAAAATATTTTACAATTTACTCTAGGTTTTTCCAGAAAATATCATCGCTCATTTTTCCCATGGTGGAAAGATAAAAAACGAGTAGATGATTGCAAAGAAATTTGTTGATTTGTGAGCGTTGTTGTGTATGCTGCTATGGTAAGTTTTTAATAAATTTATTGCAATGCAATGCAAGTGTATAAGACATATTATTAATGAAATAAAAAAAGGACAAATTGACTTTAATCTTGGGTTTTATTCAAAATATTCTCCTGTAAAGGAACAAAAAGAAATCTTACTGCATGATTGTTATCATTAGTTCTTTTTTCATGTACATTTAGTGTAGACCCTTAAAACCAGTGAATCAACTATTTATGAACTGGGTAATATATTTACTCGATTAGTTATGATGTATACTGGAGAAGGATAGATGCTTCAATAACTGTCAAGAATGTGGATGATGCACTTGCAGGTGTAGAGTGAGAACAAGAAGTAATCTGGCACTTGAATAACATATCCTTTGATAAATGACTAATGATTAAGATATTCAATTACTGGTTATTTCTCTTATACTTTTTCTCTTTTTATTGCCTGAAATCACAAGGGACCGTGAGGTCTGATTAGTTTGTCAGCTTTCTTCTATTGTAAACATGCACATATGGTTGATATCAAATTATATTGTTGGTCAAGCTATAGTTTACAGTAAAATGTGGTTCTTTGCATGTTTTGTGATGTGTTGTGAGATTCTTGTGCAACAAATTCAGTTCATTAGATGGATGGGTAATGATGATACAGTTTCATATGTTTATGCCTTTTCTTTTCTTCTCTCATGGTTATATGTTCTAGATTGCTGCGTATTGTAAATTTTAAATCTTCGCTAGACTTATGTGTGTGCACTGCCTTTTTTATTTTTCTTTTCATTGTAACATCCCTTCGAATATTTATCATTAAACCTAAAGATATTGTCAAATTCATTAAGTGGGTTTTTACTGCTGACTTTGTTATTTATAGTAATTTATTTCACTTCTAATATTTTGTCCTCCCAATAAATGATTAGTGGCATTGGAGAGAATGTTTTCACCAAAAGCACTGAAGCCCAAATTTGTTCTTCCATAAAATATAATAAAAGTAATGATGGAGGATAGGTATTGAGATGACTTACGTGTTTTCCTAAGAAATCAAAATCTTGAGTCAAATGATGACATGAGATCACGTTTCTATTTATTAATAAATATTAATAACTGTTATTTAAGTATAATTTCAGTAAATAGTTACAAATTTCGCCATTATCAAATTTTATAGAATTTTTTATTTTTTTTTTCTAAAAATTGCAGACCAACTTGCATTATCTATTAGAAAAGTGTAGGTTAGCTCACATTTCCATATTTCAAAATCAGGGATCTAATTTACATATTCATTACCAATGGACTTTTATTATAACAAGATCAAAAACACGGACCTGATGTACAATTTCTAAACAATAATTAGCTACAATTAGTTATATTTAGTTCTCCAGTTAGTGTCATCTCATATTTATAAAATAAGTATATTATTCACGATTAACCCCATTGCATATACAATTATATACATATACATACATATATATATATATGTATACGTATATATATATATATATATCTGTGTATGTATACGTATATATATATATATATATATACGTATATATATATATAAATATTCATTCTCGCACCCTGTTTTATTTTGATGAGTATTGTATTTTTTATAATATCAATAATAAGCCACAAACCGAAGTGTATTTATTGTCATATTTCACATTTTAAATTATGCTAAACAAATTCACCATTTTAAATTTTATTTAGAATTAAATGCAATTAATTCCACTTAATTAGTATTTAATATCTCTATTTCATTTTCAGATTTAAGTAACTTATGACAAACGATATTATCGTGCAATTGCCAAAAATGAATTAATTGCCAACAATTCCATTTAGGAAATTGATATTCTTTCTCTTATGCTTCCACATTAGGAACACCTTATATTTGATATTAGTTTTTGTTATATAACGCTGTTGTCTGCAAAATATTAGTTATATTTTGTGCGATTTGAAATTATTGAAGGATATTTATCATTTAAGATTCTATGGAAGAACATGTGTTATAATAGATCCAGATATCAAAATACTACTAATATACAAGTGTTACTTTAAAAGTTTTTCATGCATGTGAAATTTATTCATGTACCATCACTAGCTCAAAATTTCCCAAACACCCACAAAACTCTCGTTTAAGAGTGTTGATAGTTGGTAACAAGCAACATAAATAATTCTACGTCATCCCAAATGGTTACTAAATACTCACTAAATCTGAAACTATGCAATATAGGGGCAATATGGTAAAGGAAAAAAATATAATTAGTAGATTGAAGAAGAATGCAACTGTGCGTTTAGATGTTTATGTGCACGAGTCAGGTTCTGTTCATGGTCAAGGTAGCATGCGCGATAGTAGGTGGTGCATGGATAGTTTGGCGCACTACCAATTAAATTATGATAGTGTATTATCAATTTACTCTTGAGAAGGATAATCACGGCATTTAATGCATGATATAATAGTCTTGGATTAAATAAAGTACATTGAGGCTAAGAACTATGGAATAACTGTGTGTTCCACGCAATGCATATTGCAAATGTAGTAATTTAGACATGTGTACTACAAAAGAGTTAAAGAAATGTGTACTGTATTATCAATATTGCATAAAATTTATCACAACCTCGACATTCAAAAAAATAAATTCAACTATTTTTTAAAGTATGCTTTGAGGTTACAACAATTGTCCCACCTCCTCTTATTGAATAAGGTACAATTGAAGTTCTGTAAAGAAAAAGGCTAACTAATTTTGATGTAGTTAGAGATGAAAACGGTATACCATGGTGTTTGGAATGAATGCTCTGATATCTTTTGGAAAAGTATGAAAGTACATTCCAATTTTCTATAACATTGATGTCTTTGGCATTGTTTTCATTCTCTTTGGAAGAAAGTAATATATAATATTCTAATCTTTAATTTAATAGGGTGTACACAACAATTATATTGTATAATCATACCCTTAAGTATAACAATTTTATTGTTGCTTGAGTTAAGAATTACATGTTATAATGTTATGTATTTTCAGTTGGTGTTTCAAACATGTAAGAGTGTTTTCATCTAAGTTTTCAGATGAAAACATAAACAAAAATTGTTGGGCTTGATATCGTAGAAAATCATATTTTGACTAATTTTTTGTTGATGTATTTTCACTCTCAATACGATTGTTTTTTCCTTTTATTTTTTATTTTTCCTTTTGATTCATTACCCCATGAGTCATATTTTTTATAAATATTTATAATTGACAAAACAATAATGCAAATACAAGTCATTTGACTTTATTCTTTTTAACCAGTTGTTAGAAACAATTTTTTTTATAGTCTCTCTTATTTTCGATGGACATTTTTTCAAAATAATAGTTAATTTTGGTTGGGTATGAAAATGAGTAATATGGAAAAATACAATAAGAGTTTCATTTTTCTCATGTCCATTGTGCCTCTTATAGAAACTGATGATGTTAATAGTCATATTCATTACGTTCAACCAAATGCAGTTCAAGATGTAAATGCAGTTCAAGATGTTTTGATTTTCCTCAACGCATTTATAAAAAGTTCACTTGATAAACTAATTTCGATAGTGTTTCCTCAAGTGACAAATGACAATTTTGGACCAATTTTTTTTATGTTTAAAGAATAAATAAAAATAAAACCAAAATAGTTAATCAAATCCTCAACTTTCTATTTGCATTAGATGTTTAGTAGTTGTTCCAGTTTATGCAATAGTTACTACATTCACTAGCATATGTTGGTATAGTTACTACTATTCTCAATCTCTATAGTCATGTTTTATGTGTGTGTTCTTATTATCCTCTCAACAAGTACTCTCTAGCTTTGCTATTGTTGTTTTTTTATAAGGAGATGTAATTCATCATCATCTTTCTCTTCTGTTTAGCAGAACCAAAGATTGCACATATATTTTGACAAGCACCATTGTCCCGGTGGTTAAGTGATATTTATTGACACATGATTTGTGGTTTGTTGTCCCAGTGACATGTTGTATCCAAGTACCATTTTCAAAAAAAAAAGATTGCATATTTTAGTTAGAAAAAACAAAAAAAGCCATTACAATACATCTTATTACAATATATATATATATATATATATATATATATATATATATAAAGACGCAATAAGTGCTCATTGATCAATCAAATAACTTATAAATCCAATTTTTAATAAGTACATTTAATTTGAGCTAAGGTTCAATGATCGTACTACAATACCTGCTAGATAGTTTATTCTATATTCTTTTGAAAAGGCCATGACTGTTATTTTGTTAAACTCAACATCCATCTATTTAAAGTATGATATGACAATTGGTTGATTGAAGTGTAAATTTTGTATAAATGAGTTTTTTCCAATTTAAATGAACATCATAAAAAAATGCATTTTTCGAAATAATGATAGGTCATTAGCAAACTTAGTGAGTTTTTTCCATTATTTGTCAAATTAGAAACTCATCCTGTTAATGAAGATGTTTGGCACGACCTTGCTTTCGAGCATCTCTAACCACTTTTCTTATGTAATTACTATAAGGAGCTGAGAACTTAATTTTGGATGTATGGATACTTAAAGGGACCTTTTCTGTGGCTTGATATTATATATCTTTGGCTTTTGTGTTACCAGACTATTAATGAAGGTTGAAGATAAAGTTATTATGCTATTTCCATGTAGTTCATTGTGAATGGTTGATGTGCATTGTATAAATACAACTATATTGCTAAGCCGGAACAAGTGTTATGATTACTAACCCTGCGTAAAGACGGTTTATCATTAATATTCAATTGTTGTATATGACAGTTAATTAGGTTTGTTATACAGGAAACAAACAAAAAAATTACAAATTATGTGGAGTGATTGTTTACCAATTTGCAGTTGGGAAAATTAACATCATAATCGGGGAGCAACAAAAGTACGACACAACCAAAAGATGGTTTGTTGCTCGAAGAGGTGATAAAGCCCTAAGTACTTCGTGCTTGCCCAGCCTTTTAAAACTCCTTCCGCTCCAGGTAATTTACTAGGCCTTATAGAATGGGTTGATTGAATTCGTAATCTGGTACAATTTATTTTATTCATGTTCAATTCAGTAATGGATTGGTTATTAATTTGGGTAATGTTTGAATATTTTTGCATATAGTCTAGGCAGTTTATCATTATATAATTTTAGGAGTTATGCTTTTTTCCCCTCAAATCTGGCTCCATGATTCCTAATTGCCTTTTTTAAAAGTTTGCTCAAATGATGGTTATATACTAATTCATTTCATGAAACAGTACACCTCTGAATATGTTCCTAGCTGTTATAAATTCAAAATATGAAGTTGTTGGTGTATTTTAACTTTTTATGTAAAAATTCAAACTGAAATGGAATGTATGAAATGTTTGTGTTGACACTTGATTTATGTACGTATAGAACATTCTGAAACTAAAACTTTGCATTGGGAAATGCTCAAATTGGAATTTAGTATTATAAAGAAACACCTAATATTTATTGAATTTTAACTCAAATTTGATCATATATTAGAGCTTTTTTTCTTGCCAAACTATTTGCAAATTAAAAAGCATCAATGTTGTATAATTATGCTTATATGAGCTTTATGACATCCATGTCTACATTTTACAGTACATAATGACAGCTCAAACCATGTCCTTGGCGTTATTATTTTTTCACACACATAATACTTTTAGATTACATAGTTCTTATTAGGTTTTTGCATCTATGGTTGATATTGCGATAGCACTTTTTTACACTTAGAACTGCATATCTATGAATAAAAGGTGCATGCATCAATAATGATATGCATCAATCACTGTACTTCAAAAACTGCAACATCGAAACGTTTCTTCATGCAGGATTTCAGTACATAAATTCAAATTTACGTTAATCTAAGATGTTACATTGCTTTTTGGCTTTGTGTAAAAATTGCATATGATTATTTGGGTTATCTACTATGCATAAATGGTGTGTAATTTGGTTTATCTGGAGGGTGTGTTTTTTAGAATTTTTTTTCAATTATGTTAGAATAAATAAAAGCTTCATATCCAGATGTTAATAAATAAAATCTTCGTAATTTTGATTAGTTATTTTAATTGCTAAATGATTTTTTTACAGCGAGATCGCATGCATTTGTTGTGGTTATAAAGTATTCAATTGCTTGATGCTGAAGAGTAAACGGAGATTGCATAGGCTTACAACATAGTAGGTTCAATTGGTAGAATGTCATTTGTATTTTTTTAATTGATAAGCTATTTTCAATTAGAAAAAGAGTGCATATTTTGTGGAGTTATAAAGCAGATAGTTATGTCAACTATTTGAATAAGTTGGAAATCATTAGAATTCAGAAATTATTTTGCAATTGTAGATGCTGCATAATATGTAGGTAATTTCTGTACGTTACATAATGTTTTGAATATTTGACTTTGATTGATCTTACGCAGTTATTACATAAAAATTTGAAGTTTTATTACACAATAAACTTCCCATTATTTCACCTTCAAGTTTTCATTTTCTATTCTGAAACGAAGTATAAAAATGATGTATAGTTCAATATAGGGACAAATCCGTATGCGAAGCACGGGTTCACACTAGTCTATACTATATTATTATTAGTGAGTTGAATTTCAAGCTCACACAGCCCTCCTTGAAATTTGGCAACCGAAAGGTCACGTTTATACTTTTGTTATTTTCCTCTAAACCCTGTCCATTCACGTACTTCCTCTCTCCTTCCCCCTCCTTTTCCGTAAATCTCACGATTTCACTTTCTTACTCAAATATTTTCTCCTCCTCTTCATGAAAGCCCATTTTCTAATAGTTTTCGCCTTTCTCTCTTCCTCTTCCTAACCCTAAATATTCATTGGACCTAATTTGAGATATACTCTCCGAATCCTGTAGCTTTGATTGTCGCATAAACTGATAGCCGTCCTTAACCATTCCTCCTACCAGCGGTGCCAAGCCACTTCGAATTAGAAGCTCGAGATTCATCAACCCACGATTTCCATTAGCTCGATACCCATTGACCCACCATCGTTTGATTTGCCGGAGTTACCCGTGGTCCACCATCATCTTTAGTCTCCTTGCGTTCAAATCACCTTGGATTTCTCACCGTTCTTCATCCTCCGATCATCGACGACTATCGTCCTTTTCCGTCTGCGCCCATATGCAATCGGGTGTTGCTTCGATCTGTCCATTTCAATGTTTAGGTAATCTCCTATGCCAGTTTTCCATATTCTCTATTTTGTTTTTTTTTGGCCAAAAAATATTACCTCTTAGTTTGTATAATGTTTTTTTTATGCCGAGAAGCTCCATGGTTATGTTGCTATTTGGAATAAAAAACGTATTTGAGTCAAAGTTAGCGTACTGTGTATAATATGCATCTATAACGGTAGAAAAAGTTCTTATTGACATACTTTTAATCCTTACCAATTGAATTTGTTGTATTGTAGCAATAACTCAAGTTAAAACCCTTACCAATTGAATATGCGGTCATTGGTCAATTTGACGATGAATCGTCACTGATTAATAATTAGGTGTTTAATTTTTACTTGAATTTGTTATAGTATCCAATAAAACAACATATGATATTAAGCTGCAAGCATTCACTATATAACTATTTTGCATTTTGTATAAGCTGGTATGATTTACTTATATTTGGTTGCCCTTAGTACTCTTTTGTTTTGATGACTTCAAACTCATGTCAAGGTTGTTTCAAGCTCATGTCAAGGTAGAATTAAGTAATTGTTTGATCTAGAAAAGGGTGCTCGGTATACTGTGAACAATTGAACAATTCAATATACTGTGGACAATTGCAATTCCAAAAATTATTAAACTAAAATAGGCAAACAAGCAGATAGAAAAGGAGATTGCACAATTATGTACACAAATGTAAAAGACTGAATACGATGACATTTCTCATGTCGTTTTCGGATAATAAGCTATACCTATTTGGTAATTTGCTAATATATTTTTCATTGTTCCAGTAAATAGTCCCATCAATTTTTACATTACTTCATAAATAGTTATACCATATACTAATGGTGTTGCTATATTGCAAGCTGTTTCATCAGCTATCAATGATTTAACTCTGTTTTGTAACTATGAATCAATGGTCAATTTGTACTCCTGCTAACATCATCTTCTCCTTACAAAGAAATTCATCTTTTGGCTTGGCCTGCTGTTATTAGATATATAATTTTACAACATGTGTTTCCATACAAAGTAGCCCGTGGTTGTACTAGACTCTCTACGGTAGATACGAATTCAATATGACAAGACTTCTCCAAACCTTGGCTCATGGAAAAGTTAGATCTTAAACTACTTTATTTTTGATTTTTTGGTACATCATATTATATATTGTCTATCATTTAGGGATAAATGCATAGAACTCTAAATTATTGAATCCTAGAGTTCAAGAGTACAAAAACTAATGCACAGTGCACCGTCCAATCCATGTGTGTATTCTATTGTCGAACAATCTGCTTAGTTTATTCTATTCACAATTTCAAGCAAACAATGCTCATTTTTGTATATATACGGATTATGCAGCTGTATTGAGAAGAGATGAATAATTACTGACGTGGATGCATAAGCTCTAATATAAAATTATGGTTTGGTCCACTCAGGAAGTTATATGATTCTAATTTTAACGAGTGGGAAATTGATGATGGATTAAGGGGTAAGCAGTGTTCTCATCTATTTAGCGTGTACTTTGTTGTCCGCGGAATACTGTCTTTTGTCTAAATTTAACATTTCTTGGAACACATTTAGTATTTCTGGAGAAAAATTTAGTTATTGATACGTACTTTATTCATTATATATATACACATGATACAAATTTTATTTTTTAAGAAAACATCACTGTATTTTTTGACGAGTGCATGAACAAAAAGATAGTAATTTGTCCTAGAGCACGTTATTATTATCATTAAAGTTAGGTCAAGGTTATGTCAGTCAATAATAACTTTCTCTGCTTTTTTTAATGAAGAATGTAGCCTCTTAGAAAAAACAAGAGAACCGAAGATTAAAGATGACAAGATTGCTGTTTTAGATATGTTCCTTCGAGAGAAATCGTTAAGCATGGGTAAATTATAGAGTGAGATTAATGCACTTGAAGTGAGTTTTAATATAATGCTAGGGTTACTTCTCTGCAAACTCATCTCTATTTATTGGTTTTCTTTGACTATATATGCAGAAAAAGGCTGATGTGGTTGCTAAGTAGGAAAATCCCATGCAAGAGCTGAGAAATCGGGGAAAGAGGTTAGTTCATGATAATATCACCATGATATCATATTATTATTTTATCAATCGTAGTCTATGGTGACATGTCCTTATTATTTTTAACAGGTTGGGAAGCTCAAATGTGAAATTGACATGTCATATTTTGATGAGCCATTTGTTTTTATTGTTTGCGAATGCATAGATTATAGAAAAAAACACAAACGACACGTTATATAACGTGACACCAAAGATGGTAATGAGGTGACAGTTATAAGAATAAGGGAGAATATAGCTATGACATGAATTTGAGAATCAATTACGCCTGTTTTGTTATCAATTAGGAATATTTGTGTACCTGTTGAGTCAGTGACTCTACTTTGTAAGAAAAGTTTGCTAAAAAACAAAAAACTACTATTACATTTCTTAAGGAACATTGCTTTTATTAGGAAGAGGTAAAGAAATATGAATAGCCTTCTCCATTTGAACGTTATTTGTTTGACAGATGTTAATGTAGCCATTAATATTATAGTTTACACCCTGATATGTTTCAATAATATTCACATTCAAAACTATTAATGTCGTGCATTCATAGACTATAGCACTCTAATTTTTTTCCGCATAAACTGCTTATTTTATAGGCCGATGCATTTGATTGATGATGAGTTGTTATCGGTTGATCAGTTCTCAAAGATAAAGGTGAATCAAGGAAGCAACGGTCTTCTGTTCTCTCAGGTTAGAATCAAGGGATTTATCGATTATGTCTTCCAGAATATTTGACTTATCAACTAATCTTCTCATACAGTATGACATTTATATCAATGCGTACAATATGATGCATACGTAAATGATATCCATGTAAGCATGTACACGGTGGTACACAATGCTTATGAGTGCAAATAATAAAGTATGCAATCTTGGTTTCTTTTCCATTCTTAAATTAGAATGGTGCAAAGGTAATACTAATTTTCCAAATGCTTTTATTCTGTTATGAAAATGCAGAATAATTCATTGTGCAATATTCTTAATTATGGTACATATCCCAATACATTATCTGATACTGTTTATCATATTAACCTGGGAACCAATGGAAAAAAGTAAACTCCTTTAAGTGGGTATATAGCTGTGTTATAATTTTCTATAATTTCTGAGAATTAACTTAACTCAATTCAGTCCTTTTTTGCATTAATAAAAGCTTATATATTCATGCGTTTTTTTAACCATTTTGTTAACTGTTTATTCTATTGTTTTTTCCAAACCTTATTTCAAATTATTTAGGACGTAGGAATAAATATCGTTCCCAGGTTAGAAATTTCATGCAAGTTGTGTTCAGTTTTGATCCAAGACATATAGAACATTGGCAGAGAAGAGACATTGATAATAAGTAAAATGCATAGCGATGTGGAATGTCAAGTAATCATTTATTATTTGGGAGGCATGCAAATAAGATTTGAGAGTTGTGCTAATAGATTTACATGAAAAAAATGATTTCTATACTTTAGAAATGTAAGATTGTAAATTTTTGTTTTTATACGTGCATATTGCAATCATTTTTAGTTCTTGATAAAAATATTATTGTTTTAAATGCTAAGGTTATTTTTGTTCCATCCATTCTTATGCATTTGAATATTATGAACATTACCTTAATCCTTATTTATTTTGTTACCATGTCACATTCATTTAACTTTGATATTTTTATGGTAAGTTTTGCTGATGGCTTTTTGCTACTAAACAATCATATAATATTAGCTTTGACTTTCATATTTTACATGCTGAAGTTTTCAAATAATTAAATTTAATAGTATAGTCATAGGCTCAACTCTTTTGCTATCTGGACACAATGGGTATACATCCATAGACAGGTAACTGTTATTACAAAACCAATACAGCTTTCCCAACAACTGACATTCAACTACAAGTTAGAGCATAACACAATTACATTTTCCTTATTATCACAACTGTAGGTAGATGACAACACCAAGAAGCTGCGATCTTCTTTGGAATTTCAAGGAATTTAGGTACATATTTCACCCATATTGGTAACATCCTTACCATTGTTCAAGAACAAACATTAAACCATAACTGTATTATTTTGTATAGTTATACATACACTTTACTCACATCCACCGAGGAAGATGCATATTTTACTACAACATTCTTAGGAAGATAGACATTTACTCCAGCAGCTGAAAAAAGGGCAGATAAAAAAATGTAAGTTACTGACACCATAATCATCAACTCGCCTTTAGAATACATCTGCTCACATTACATACTAACTGCCATCAACCCCCTTCCCCCCAATTGATCCAGGAATTTTCCAGCAAACATATAAAAGTGAATCTAAAAATAAAAAAGTTGGAAAACTACATTCCATATCACAGAGAGCAATTGTTGAATCACATAAACAAGGCAACTTGCTTCGTCTAAATGGACAATTGAAGCAATGTACTTATGCTGCCACTTATTCTTGCTGATCAACAACTAACTGTCTAAATTAACTATTCAATGGGTGGTGTATGCAGTGACACCAAGAGTTTGCTTAGCGTTCTCAGCACATAAAAGTTCAATAACAGACCCTTCTTCGAAGACCCTACTCTACATCCATTATGTCACCAACTTAAGTACGTCAACATAAACTCTCTGTTACACATTACTCATTTATCAGTTGCAGATATAGATTTGGCATTATTTTTATTATTTACCACTTAAACATAATACTTTAAACTCTGCAAGATAAGTTGGTGCAGCATCTACATAACTAACACAGTTACCAAACTTTTATCCACGTCACAACTTGATACATTGTTATCTAACCACATATAATACGTAATTTATATTTAAATCATATAACTTTTAAAGGCTATTTACATCATGATTCATAATACACAAATATGGAATTCAAACTAAATTTTAAGCTGCACAATTTGAATACCTATGTTGTTTACTAATTATTTGTGTATATTGTTATCAAAATTCAACGCTTCTATGTTTATGTGCAAAGAATAATGATATTTTTGTGTATTATGAATGATATCACACAATAAATGTTTTAGTTGAAAGTTTAAAATGTTGTATACTTTTAATCATGATATAAGTAGCAGGGTTTATATCGTTTGGATTTTGATAGTTAAGAAGCTTTGATCTGCAATTATAATTACAATATAGTTATCATATAACTTTGTGATATGCAATTAAATTGAATTTTGATAGTTATGTGAGATGTAATTTGCTAACATAATTGCATATCATAAATACAAATATGTAATTTACTATAATTACAAAATAATTATAAGCTGTCCTATTTGAATAACTATGTTGTTTACTTACAATTTGTGTACATTGTAATCGAAATTCAAAGCTCTATGTTTATGTGCAAAGAATCATGATATGTTTGTGTACTAGGAATGATATCACACGGTAATTTTTTTTTTGTATGTTGAACACGCATGCAACTGCCTATGTCTATACTGAGACTGTCGCAGTCGGTACTGAGGCAATGGTCTCGGTGTAACCGAGTCACCGACACACTTGCCTCAGCCAGTGCTATAGAAACTGATTGCTGCTATTACCAATGTACTAACTGCAACAACTGTCTCGGTTTACCCACTATAAATATCTCAATCAGTACTAATACAATGCTCCATTATAACATGATGCTGCTATTATTAAACTATTTATGTTATACTATTTGCTATAAACAATATTGTACATATTTTTTCCTGCACAATCCTATACCACAAACGTCTCTTAACATGTTACAATGAACATCGTTACAGGAACAAGAAGACAATGGCTCAGTAATAAGAGCATTTGGATTTTCGCAGTTTGCGTACGTTCTCACCTATTTCCCCCTTCACATTGACTTGCTTTCTACCGTGCATATTAGTTCTTTCTACTCCAGGCATTTACTTCTTTCATCTCCAGCATTTTTTCTTCCCATTTGATGTTGTATTGCTGATCTTGAATAGTTCTTCATTTTGCATCCCTTATGTCAACCAACTATATATTTTATTTTCAACTCAATGCCAGTTAATTTCATACAGAATGTTAACCTGTTACCTATTTGTTAAAAATGAATCCTAATTTGACCTTTTTATCCTAGCTTTATGTCTTACTATTCTATCCATTTTTTCAGGCGTTGTTATTACTGTGTGATAATTTAAAACAACTACTGAATCATTTGGTTTTTGAAAGATTTTCAACTTGGTTTATGTGCTTCCTACATGTTACGCTCATTCTTAACTATTAGAACTTTTGCTGTTTTTTCGAATCTATGCTATTACATAGTTTGATTGACGTAGGGCAAACATTTATGATTTTGTAAAAGCCAAATGATACGTTGCATGAGCAACCATGGTTATATTTACCATGATATTGCCTATGATTTTGTTGTTTAAATAAAGGAATTTGACCTTTTCTCTGCACAGATTGATGATGCTCATTTTCCATTTTGCTCATGATTTGATATTTCAAAACTACTAATGTAATTGATTGTATGTTGATAGTAGTTTTATTACCATTTAACGTTCTCATTTTTTTGACACAAGTTAAAATTTTAAAATCTGTACAAGTTGGTCTCTGTGGACAAACTAAGTTGTCATGTGTAAATTAATAACGTGGAGAAAAATTCTAATTTTCTATATTATTTGTAACCATATCCACAGTTAGACTGTAACAACAAAAAAATATTTACAAGTTCGTTAGAAATTAAAAAAACATATTTAAGTTTCTTCTTTAAGTTATTTGTTGAGATATGATATGTTAACCGGGATCAAAATGATTTTTTATTAATTCAATCATATATTCACACCATCAACCTTTTATAGGCTACCTTGCTTTGAGCTAAGAAATTTTGTGGAATTTTTATTCCTATATACTTGATTCTTTCTAAAATTGGATGGTGTAACGTGCTATTGGATTATCTTGCAAAAAGCAATATTTGCAATTGAATAATGATGCAACAAAAAGTCAGGTTAAGAGGGAAAATTTATCCAATAACTTTCAATATAGCTTTCCACTGTGATTAAAATTTGTTTCAACTCAATGCAATTAGCCTTACATTATAGAAGTAAGGAACAACTTTTATTTTAAGTGTTTCACAAAATTTCATCGTTTTCTACCCTAAAATGCAAAATTTAAATGGTGGCTTGTAAATTTTTACAAAAATCTATGTTATGTAATTTGGTAATTCTCTATAATTTGAGCTATATAGTCCATATTTTTGCAATTCGAAAGATGTTTTGCAAAGCTAACATGCTATATAACAATTTACTTTTAGAAGTCATAAGTTAATTGAGTGGTTTTGTTATTTAAAAACTTATCGGATAATCATTCAAATGCAACTATGTCTACGTCAGTAGAATAATTGAAATCCATTCAATTATAATTATCGAGTAGGAAACTCGCTTTACGATTCAATTATAAAGCGGGTGTCCAGACCAATATTATACCGATTAGTGAAAAGATAGTGCTATTACAAAAAACAAAACATTAGTAATTGTAAACATAAGATAAATTGCTGAGCATTTCATTTTTGCCTTTGTGCAAATAATTGAGCATAATTGTTATGTCTAGCTTTTCCCATACATTACAAACTTATTATATACATAATAAACTTTTGGTTCAACTGAATTTTAATGGCAATCTAAAAACCCTTTTCTACCTTAAATCGCTATATATTTTCAGAAGTCTATTTTGGTTTGTATTTTGCTGATTTTTATTGGTCATGTTTTGCTTCATATCATTTCCTTTTTCTCCTTGAGCTTTCCACAAGTTCGTTTCCACTTATTTTAGCTGCTCACTGTCCATGTTGCGCTAAAAAAAACCATATTTCCATACTCCCTGTTTCAAACCTTTAACTTACTTTGGTGTTTCATTGCCTATTGTTGCTTACTAGCCTGTATCCCTGCTCTAAATTTATATATTGCTTACCGCTTCCAATTACACGCACATGCATTAAAATGTTTGACAAAGCTTTAGCTTTTGATCTGTACTAATAACATATTTATATGGAATAAAGAACAAAATTTATATGATGATAGAATAACAACCTACTGGTATTTACTCTTTGATAACCAAAAGAACAATGTTTACATGTCTACATTTCTTACTACTATTGCACACCAAACAGTCATGAAGTTCAGCACCATGGTTCTATATCAGTAGGGTTTGATGAAGGTGGAATTGCTAGCAAACAACTATAGACCATCAACTAAGCTGATGTGCTTCTTATTTTATAGTCTTTTTTTTAATTTATGTTCTTGCACGTACTAAACTACTATATTAAAGTTTGAAACTGTGAACTGGCATAACAAACAGTAGTGACTTTATGCTATTGCACTATTATGAATTTGTTCTTCATTTTTGAAAATCTGGAATTTTATATAAACTATGCGTTCAATTACAACACACAAATAACTTTGTAATGTAGAAAATGACTTCTAAAGTAGTAAATGCACATTTAACCAAACTGTGAAATTTTAGCTATTTTTGTGTTGGAAGAATTTTCTGTTCAACAAAACATTAGTCCCTTTACAAAATTTTACAAAATTTTACTGCATATAGTTTCAATGTTTTCAATGATATTTGTGTACATGTACTTCAATTCAAATATTTCATTTCATCCCTTGTTATTATTTATTTATGGAGGTAAGGAGTATGGGCTGATGTTTACACAATGCATCACAAATTTATTATTGAGTATTAAGCTACTAATATTTTATATATTTTAGGCTTGGGCGTTGACTCCAAGATGACATGAGATGAAGCACTTGAAGTTACCAGCATTTCAAGCAGGATTGCCGAACCCAATGTTAATTGAAGTGCATAATACAATTTCACTTCGGTCACTATTATGATATATTAATCTTTCTATGCTATTTTGTTTAAATGTTTAATAATCATATATTATTTTAATTGAACTGAATACTGGTGGTTTCTTTAAGCAGCTATAATGATGCAGATTTTATAATACCGGTGATTCAACAATTAACCTTTGTGTTGTAAATTTCTTGCTGTGTAACTTGGAAAATCTGCATATTGTTTGGGTCTATTTCTTGAGTGCCATTTCACAAAAGCGTATGCTTTAAACTATTTCAGTCTAAATATTAATATTATCCAAGTTACATTTTATGATCTTAACTCTATGTAACTCTGCATCTGTCATTTACATGGTATCCTGTACAAAGCATGTAACCAAATTACTGAGTGGTGAGTTTGAAAATAATGAAAAGTTCTGGTGCTATAATGAGTCCCTTTATTTAAACTCAAAGCAAACCAGCTTAATTATCAAATAATTCAAAGATAATATACATAAAGCACCATTAGTTACTGAATCCAAAAAAAAATATCATAACTACGTAACATTAGTTGACGACAACCGTGTGCGTAGCACGGGTTCACACTAGTTTCTGATAATGGGTAGAGTTGCCAGAAATCATACAAACCATTCTCAACATGCTCCTTCCCAAGCTACGTTAAACTATGAATCCAGTGCAGTGACATAATGAACAACGAGAGTTTAAAAGGAACTTTACTACATATTAGGCCTAATTTAGTTCTGGCCACGAGTTCAACTGATCCAAGTTTCGACCCCATTAATTCTGGTGCTTAACCACCATAGTTCAAGAAACAAAATTTAATCTAAAGCCGTAATCCAATGTTGTATCATCAAGTATAATATGAGACGTTAAGAAGCGAAAGAAAGTCTCAGACTTTCAAAAGACACTGTAATTCACTCTTGTAATAATGGGTTTAAAATAGTAAAAACAATTGAAAAGGGACAACTCCAACTACCTAATTTCCAGTTTTTTTGAGCAATATATTTGGAATAAATTACAAGCCATTCAGCATAACCTTGCAAAGTGAAACTAAAAAATAAAAGTTCAGTCGATGAGGGAAGCTTATGGTACACTTTTTTTTTCAAAATCAAACATAACAAAAAATAAAATTTTCAAAACATTATTTTATTTTATTTTTAAAACATAAATTACTTTCCAAAATAAAAGTTCTCCTGTTACCAAAACATCATATTAAAATGTCTCGTACCAACATCCAGGAATCCGTATCGATGACGTTGGTTAGACGCATCAATCAGTATTCTTAAATCATTCAACAGACAAACTAACTGAAATCAGCTTCAAAAATCTCTTTAAATAAGTATTTTCGTATGGAAAACAATTATTTGCAAAAACCAAAACATTTCTAGTATCTTACAAAAATATGTACCTTTAATCGAAAATGTTCCGTTCACAAAATAGACTTGCTTTAAAATATTATTCTATCTTGAAACTATGTTTTCCAAATCAACGCTAATATTTATCATCCAAAATTTCTATTTCTTCTAAATTAGTATTCAACTTATCTCAACTGTTATTCTTGTTTCAAAATCTCAAACATTGCTCGAAAATATGATTTTCAATCACTTTATAATATGATATTGCTATTTTATTAAACTATATGCTTGTTTGAATAAAACTATTTAAAGCTCGTATATGCATTTAATCCAGCAACCATTGACAATAATTCAACCAATTACACATCATTCATCTATAATATCAAACAAGCATTATATAATAATATATACATTTCAAACAAATAAACGCCTCTAGCGGAAAACTATCAATCAGTTTTCGCTGCAACTCTAATCACTATTGGATCTTCTTACTTAAGCCACAAAAAGGTTTATTATTCACCATCAATAACGACTATGTACCTCATACAGAGGCTTACACTTAGAAAACGGTAGAAGAAATATATTATATGATAAAAAGACAAATACATCCCCAGATGATTACCCCAATAATCATTGTATACTCCTACTATAACTTGAGTATAAACAATAATCTACGACACACCCACGGGGATAGGGACTCTAAGTCTCATCTAAGGTCAAGACTCGTGTCTCTTATACTCTGCATTGTTTTAAACCTGCTTTGATACCAAACTATAACACCACACCTATATATCCATATTACCAAAGAGTATTACTGAGTAATACCGTCGAGTAACACGGAGAGTGAGGCTGTATGGGGTACACATGCGAATATTCTTTTGGGAAACACCGGTACGTATCAGAAAAATCACAAACAACTCACATATACGTACACAGTATAGCCACAATGCAATAAATACGTGTGCCCCATGATAGAACAATACACAATAAAATAAATCACAGAGAACACCGAGTCATCAACGCAGCAATAACATATAACAATAAATATACAAATCTGAGTGGGATATAAAATAGGTTGATCTCCCACTATTTCAACACTATACAATGTTTATCCAATACAACACAATGTCATACAATCATGAAATGATATAATACACAGTGATATACAATAATATCATAACCTCCATCTATGCTCAACATCCATATATTGGTCATCTGTTCCTGAACCTGAAATGTCTCGGACTGACCCAAGTATTTTATAAATAACACACGGGTTAGACTATGTCTAGAATATGGGTGTTAATATAAAATAACATCCGGCATAGTATAAATAAGTGCAACACAAGTGGCACGTGCATATCTCAATTGTCAACATATCTTAAAACCATGCACACCAAAAGATAACTCAATCCAAGCAAAGTTAATCAACACACCAAACGGACATATAATCAAGTGGGTGATACAAATATAATCTAGCCATAATCATGTATAAAACACATCAATAATATGAAAGGACATGCTCTCAGCGGTGCCCTTGATTATCTCTTAGATAATCGTAATGTAGTATTACACGGGGTTCGTCTTACTTAATATATATATATATATATATATATATATATATATTAACATAGTAATCACCCAAATCAAATAAACATGAAATATAAATATGACATACCCTTGGTCTCTAGGTTATCTCTCAAATAACCATGTGAAAATATGTATAGGGTCCAACTCCATGCTCTCATCATCTCTAGGTACCCTCGATAGCTGTATAATAGGTATGTACGGGGTTACACAACTACATAGACTCTTAGTCTTATAAATAATCTAAGAGATCGATAATCACCTAATTATCATCTAGACTTTCAACTCCTAGTAATCGACTTGGCTCTCAGCAAATGAAATAATCATACGGTCTATCAGACCTCTACTAATCCATGCAACCCTCGATATCGTGGATAATCATTGAGACTCCCAGTCCTATGTGCTTTGAGCATCATGAATATCTATTTCGATATCGGTCTTGAAAATTATCAAATCGGCTCTCAGCCATAATTGCAACGATCTCATACAGGTGAATAAGTAGGTGTCTATAGCATCTCATGCTATCTCATTAATAATAATAACCAAATGGGAGACTGATAGCTCTCAGCCTACTCTAGGAGCCTTCCTCACAAGCTCTCAGCGCTACTTCTACAGTCTTAGTTACCTCAATTGCCATCATGACCCAATATCCATCTAGGGCAAGATTATGCTATGCCATGGTCATGCCCAACAAGTGCCCTTAATGGTAACTGATTGCTGGCCTAATGACATAGGGGCAGTGGCTCTCAACCATATACATCAACAGGTGTGTCATGGATTCAGGGAGCGACCCCGCAATCAAGTCGCTAGTTTGGATACTAGCCAATCCGATTTACTCTCTGACGTATAATAGGAGTTCACATAATTAATTAGACACACTTATAGCTCTCAGCTTGCACACTCTCAGCCTGCATCACCAAAAATATAATACCACATATACTTGGACCTATTAGAGTGACATCTACTTATAGAAAGTAATCGAACAAATATCAGCTAAGGCGTCCCATATCATCTGGTGTTACCCGCTTGTTTACTCAATGCTCGTAAATTACACTCATCGTCACATAACAATTCTATATAATAAGTCCAAAAAATAACCGAAGAAATATTACCGAATGCCCCATCCCAAATGGGTATAACTCCATTTATTCTAATTTCTCATTACACAGAATTATAAAATAATCAAAACACACAATTTTATTATTTATTGATTCGGAAGGGATTTAAAAATACATTTTCTCATAAAATCTTCAAAATAATTTCAAATATTAATTTTTAATCAAGAGGAAATCAATTTATAAAATCTCTTACTTTCATCAAATTCCATTTTTTGACTCAAAATAAATAGTTCCATGTCTATTATTTAAATTCAAGGAAATCTATAAATTATAATTTAATTCCAAATCATTTAAAACAACTGCAATAGTTCATATATTTTTAGAGTTCTACTCTAATAACTAAAATAATAATAATATTAATACATTTTATACTTCAAGATTTCTTTCAAGTAACAAATTTAATTAATTCTACTTTTTCAATAAGGATTTTCAATTAAAAATAACCCCCCTTACTTTAATCTCAACATTATTATTTTTATAAACTTCCAATGTATTAAATCAAAAATAAACGTTAACTTATCACTTTTAAAAATATCAATTTCAACTTTAAATATTTTTAGAATCAACAATAAGTGAATAAAAATATAGATATTTTAAAATTTAACTTATTTAATCAAATCCCAAAATTTCAACATTTTCCGAACAATTTCTTTTTGTAACATGCTCAAAACAATTTACTTAAATAATTTTCTATCACAAATAACTTTTCCAAGTACAAATTAAAAATCATTTCAAAATACACTATTTATTTCCAAAAATGTTTCATTTCTTCTAAAATCTTATATTACTATTTATTCATCCCCTTCGATCAATTACTAGTGTGATCTCATCACAACAACAATCGATTAAAAATACGCGATCTCATCATAGCAACAGTTGATATAAGCTATACAATTCAATTCCATCCAATCGAATTTATGTCAATCAAAAATCTATCATTCAATAATCAATGAATTCCAAGAAAATAGAAAATAAATCATAGTGGTGATTTATACAAAATAACTCACACAAATAAAGCAAACAAACCAATCAAGCATTCAATGTCAATGCACACTTCAACAATATTAGTCAACAACTATTTGCACAAACTAAATGATAGTTGTGAGTAAAATGAATTTACTCACCTTATCGATGCTTCCCCTCCTTAATTTGCTACGCTCGGCCTTTCTTCTTCATCGCAACTCATGCTTTGACCAAGATCAGCCCAAAAATCAACATCAATTGAGCTCAATGCCTTATCCAAACTTTGTCAACCCCTACGCTATCATTTTTGTTTCAACCAGCTGTCAACCCAAATGTCAGCGGCCTCCAAAACCAGCTCAACCAAGATGATGCGTGCCTCCCCTGCCAATGCCTCCTCCAGTTTAAGTCGCGCCTCTCTTAACGTTGTAGCTCGCGTGTGGCCTCCTGATGTCGCTCGTCAACATCGTGATCTGACATGATGTTAAAGTTCTAACTGCCTTCCCAAACGTCGACCACCTCATCCAGGCCACGCGCCTTCGTGCGTGTATCTTTTTTTATTTTTTTTATTTTATGAAGTCACAATTACTGTAAGTGGGAACTATGGCAAATAGAGTTTGGGTATGGACTTGGGTGAAGTGGGTTAAGCAAGTTTCTAGAGTAGAGAAGAAAAGAACGGATTAAATGGGCTTTTGTTTGATTTAGTTTGGGCCGTGATTTGATTCGGTTCAATCTAGTTTAATTTTTCCTTTCATTTCTTTTCCCAACTCTTTTTAACTTATTTGTAAATAAATTTCAATTCAATTTAAATAAATTTACACTTTAAAAATATTTTGTTTTCAATTAAACAATCTATTCAATTTCAATATTTTATTTGAAAAGAATTTATTAAAACAAAATCTTTTATTAAATAGAATTTAATTAATTATAAATTTATTTTCAGAAGATCAATTATCAAAAATTAAATTCAAACATTTTTATTTTGATTAAATTTATTTATTTATATGCAGAGTTGTTACTTTTCTTGGACACATCATTTCCAAGAAAGGATTGTTTGTAGACCTCATAAAGGTGGAAGCTATTGAAGATTGGAAGATTCTAAAGTACGCTTTTGAGACTAGAAGTTTTATAGGGTTGGCGGGTTACTATAGAAAATTCATCAAGGACTTTGCGAACAGTCCCACTAACTTGCTTAACCAAGAAGAATCTGGTTTTTTTCATGGGATGAGAAGAGTATGAAAGCATTTGAAAAGTTAAAGGAGCTATTGATGAGTGCACCAGTATTAACTATTCCCAATAGGACGAAGTATTTTGTTGTTTTCACTGATGCATATGATATAGGATTAGAAGCCATCTTATGCAAAAAGGAAGTGTAATAGCTTATGCCAGTAGACAATTGAAGGACCATGAGAAGAGATATCCAACTCCTGAGTTGGAGTTAATAGCCATCGTTTTTACCTTAAATATGTGGAGGCACTATCTTTTGAAGGAAAGATTTGAGTTGTATACCAACCACAAATTACTCAAATACCTATTTTTCAAAAAAGATTTGAATCTTAGATAGTAGAGGTGGAAGGAGTTTATAGCATCATATAACTTTAGGATATAGTGCACCTCCGGAAAAGGGAATGCCATCGTCGATGCCCATAGCCGGAGACATGCTACCCAAGGTTTTATGTGTGTGTGCGTGTGTCTAGGGGGGGCAGTTGGAGTTCCTTTCAAATTTCAATTTCCAATCGCCAACAGAAACTACTCTAGGCTATTTGGCAGTAATGGAGGTTAGACCAGCATTGATGAACCGTATTGGATTAGAGTAGAAGAAGGATGAGGTGATAGTGGATATTTTGGACAAGTTAGGGATATGGCGGTAGGTATGCAATTGATGAAAGAGGATGCTTAAGAAGAGATGGACGCCTTTGTGTTCTGATGGTTGATGATGTTTTTGAGGAAGTGATTACGAAGTGTCACCATTCAAGGATGATCATTCATCCCGTAGAAGATAAGATGTATAGGGATTAGAAGAGAATTTTCTATTGGCCAGAGGTGAAAAAGAAGGTACCGGAATTCATCCCTTGATATTTGACTTGCCAAAGGGTAAAGGCAGAATAAAGGAAGCCTGGAGGATTGTTATTGCCATTAGAGGTGCCGAATTTGAAATGAGAACATATACCAATAGACTTTATAGATGGGTTTCCTAGGATTCAAAGAGGCACGAAAGCTATTTGGGTTATAGCAGATGGACTCGCTAAAAGCACCCATTTTATTCCCGTTAAAAGCAATAGGGCCACAACATCTTTAGCACAAATTTATAATAAGGAAGTGGTTTGACTTCATGAAATCCTAGTTAGCATTGTTAGTGATAGGGACCCCTTATTCACTAGAAAATTTTGTAGGAGTCTACGGTTAACTTTAGGAACCTCATTGAATCATAGCATTACTTACCACCCACAAACCGACGGTCTGACTGAAAGGGTAAATAGGATTTTGGAAGGCTTGTTGAGAGCTGTATCATGGACTTTGGAGGACACTGGGAGCAACACTCACCTTTAGTAGAATTCACGTACAATTATAGTCACCAAACGATGATTAGCATAACACCATTTGATGCGTTATACGGAAGGCCATGCAGATCGCCTAATTGTTGGTGGGAAACCACCAAAAAAATTCTAATCGGACCAAATTTGATTTGTAAGACCTCGGAAAAGATAGAGTTGATTAGGAAGTGAATAAAGGCCACGCATGATCGCCAAAAGTCCTATGTAGACAAGCAAAGGAAGGAATTAGAATTTGAGGTAGGAGATATGGTGTTCGTTAAAGTTTCCTCTCTTAGGAAGGTTACGAGATTTGGTAAGTCGTGGAAGTTAGCACCAAGGTTTGTTGGGCCTCTCCTGATCTGGGAAGAATAGGGAAAGTTGCATATCGAGTAGAGCTGCCAGATAAGTTGGAAGGAATCCATGACATATTTCATGTTTCTCATTTGAGGAAATGCCTTCATAGCATTGCCACCACATTTAAGACTGATCGATTGGTAGACATCGAGACAGATGTGATAGCACCCCGTGCCACATCATGCATAGTGGAACACAGAACTAGGAAGCTCTACAACAAAGAAATCAGGATGGTTCGAGTACAATGGGGAGATAATCCAATGGAAAACACATAGAAAATTGAAGAGAAGACGAGGACTTCTCATCCTAAGCTTTTCTCTGGTAAACACTTTCTCACCAAAATTAGGTTTTTCTTGCATCACGGTTGCTAGATTGGATGGTAGGGATTGGTTGCCACGCTTTTTACTGTCATTTTTACATTAATGTAGAACATTTTGCTTGTTTAGGATGCTTGCATACATGTCTATATGTCACGACCTTGCAAACATGCTAGGATTGATCTCACCTATAGTATGTGTGCATATATAATCAAATTGCACTTTTGGTTAAGCAGATGGTTGTGTGGATAACTTAGTTATATAACATGGATGCTTAGTGCGCATCACACTATCTTTTCCTTAGGGATTTCGGGGACTAAATCCTTTTTAAGGAGAGGAGAATGTAACACCCCTTAAAATTAATAAAAAATTAATTAATAGATCGATAATAAGGCTAAAAATGGAAATTTCAAAGATATTGAATTTAGCAATGAAAGTTGTGTCGTTGCATAGGTTGAATTATCTATAAGTGGAATTCTTAGTTTTTCTCATTTTAGTAATTGTGTAGTATAGGTTAAATTTGATATGTGCCTTGTGGAATTTTGGTTCATGAAAACTTCAAATCTAAATCCTTAAAATTCCCCCAAAGCGAAATGTCAATTCTTATATTTTAGAATCTCAATTATTCTGTATTAAAATAGCAGAATTTGTGTAGTTATTGCAATTTTAACATTTCACATTCTATTCTACTACTCATTTTTCTCTCTGATATCATTGAGGGTTCTATAAGTTAGTATTATGTAAAATACGGATTCCCCTATTTGTAGTTTGCATTGCTTATTTCTTTAATTTAAATATGAAACTCTTTTCCATTTAATATGTGGAAGTTGAATAGAATGTAAAAAGATTGGATTGTAAATTCTATTGATATCGATTCTACTATTTCAATATAAAATAAGTTTGATATTGATTCTATTTTCTTATATAAATCTATTGTCGGGCTAAGGATATTGGCTAACTTGTATGTTATGATATGGAATTAGACTTGTATAAATTGGAAGTTTTGAAATTTAACGATTAGTATAGGGTGTAATCTTCACATGTCTAGGAATATTTTAGCTATGTATTTATAAATATATATATTAGCATATGAATAACATATAATTAATAACGTATCAATCGTGTAATAAATAGGTTAGTAATTAGCATTAAAACCCCGTAGGATGAAAGATACGGATGATTGTAATTAGTGGTAAAATAAAGGATCTTTCTTTATAGCCTTAGTAGAATATGGTGACATATATGGTAGTATGGTCAGGGGAGTGTAAATTATGATTAAGTTATAGGGATTCCAGGTCAGTCAAAAGCATATGAAAGTCTGCCCAGCTAATCTAGCTACCAACAGTGTGACTTTGAGGCTGATGTGAGACATTTCCTATAATAAGTACCTACTAAGGATAGGTTAGTCCCAATTCTGTAGGGTAAGTGTTGGGGTCAAAAATGGTCACCAACACCCAGTTATGTGTAAGCACAAATATCCAGTCACAGATCTCAGATAATATAATGTAGAGATTATAAATTAAAGAATAATTAAATTAAAGCGGAAAGTAATTCAAGAGAGACATGGATTTATAGTGGTTCGGCTAACTCCGGCCTACGTCCACTCCAAAGATTTTCCTTTTATTCGTTTATCCTCTATTACAGTTACAAATCTATGAGATCCCAGAATAAAAAGGCAGAGTATAGCCTAGGTAGAAGACAGAATGAAGCAAAAAGAAGATCCCTTTGTTAATGCCATGTCAGTTGTATTTATAGGATATCTCGCTTAAAACCCGGATCTGGAACCCTGAAGCCAAGACGAGCCTGCCTAGAAATTTTGGGGCCCACCGAAGCCCATAATAGGGATCGGGGCCGACACCTATTTTGGGGATTTATGGGGTGTGATCCTTATGATGGGTGCCCTATATTGTAATGTACTTGTCATCCAAATTTTATGTTGATTGCATTTGTTGATTTTGAGTTATTAACCGATCTTTATTGCAATATGTTGCAAAAGCTAATTACAGTCGATCCCTCCAACTTGCTTTATTTGATGTGCGATCTCTAGGGTAGACCACCTAGGGTCCCTTCTTCTTGTTCGAAAAGTTTCACTTCAATCCGCTTTTTGGTTTTTGAGTTATGGAGCGATCACCATTGAGTTGTGTTGGGTGCATCCTATTTAATCTGATCCTTCTACTCTGATCCCTCTATTCCGATCCCTTTTTGTAGAGGGAATATTCCGATCTGATCCCTCTCCTAGGGGGAGTGCTAGTTCCATACTTAACCATTTTTTGAGTGTTGTCCATCAGAATGCATTCAACCATAGTCCATAGTTTTAAATATAATCGATCCCCGGTCTTGGTAACCATCTCTCTGAGCTTTCTACCTTGAGGATCATGAAGTCTGTTGGGTTAAATCTGCCTGTGAACTGCCTTGCCAAAGGGTGGGTTAACAGTAAGTTTGCCCAGTTAATCTAGCTACCAGTGCCTACAAATAGTCGGACTAATGTAAGTCGTCACATCTGGGTGACGGGTCACAATACATAGGACCTACTTCGGGGATCGAGGTAGTAAGTGGCGGTTGTAGGATCCACCTCCTCCCTAATTAGAAAGTATTAAATGGTCGGGGATAACATTTAAGCATGGTAGATGGAAATCTTGGGAAGGGTCTGCTTTGGGTTTGAGGTATTAAGTGGCTATTGTAGGATCCGCCTCTTCCAAAAAGAAGTATTAACTGACCTGATGAGATTCCATGTGATGTCAACTAGATTGTACCAGAGAGAGGTCCGCCTTGGGTTAGGTATTAAATGATAGGGACCTGCCTAAGATATATGTTTTAAATGATCAGGGTATGCCTAATACACATTGAAAAGGTATTAAGTGGCTCGGTACTTTCTATCACATTGTTAGGACATGATGGATGGTAGATGTGAGGGACAGGAAATAGCCTTGGGCCTACATAGGAGGGTAAGTATATAGTTGGGTTAGAGAAGTGTAAGTTATAGGACTGGACTGGGAGAGCCTTCGAGCTTACAGTTGGAGGTATTTATAAATGTAGTTAGGATACACAAGACATATTCTTATCTGAATTATAATGTCCAAATACTGTTATGGAAATACTAGAGATTTTATTCACCAGACATTAGTGTTCCAACTCCCTCCTCATTACAAAATAGGTAGGGAAGAAGATGCAGATCTAGGAGATGAAGACAGAAACAGAGTCTTGTGGCAGTTATTTTCTACTTATGTTTTTGTTATATGTTGATGTACCCATTCAGACAAGATGTTGTATTTTGAGATATCGTACCATGGATATTGGGAAGTTATGTTTTGTTATGATATTTGAATTTTTATAAAATGGGTACTGTTATCACAAATAAAGATGTTGAACATGTAAAGAGAACATGTTGAAATTCAAGATGTCGAAGGAAAAGCAGTAGAGTATTCCGCAAAGGGTATCAAACTTCAGGCAATGGGCTAACCCAGAAGATGCCGTACATGGGCATAGCAAAGAGGTTTTCGAGATTTTACAATAGGAAGGATATCATGCCGAGGTTCCAAATCTATAGAGATGTCGAACAATGAAGGAACAACATACGCAAAGGTTATCGAACTTGAAGGGAGGTGTTGAGCCTCAATAACCATGAAGGTTGTCGAGCATGTAAAAAGGGAAAAGACATCATGTCCAATTGATGCCAAACATATAACTAGCCCGGAGAAATATCGAACATCAGTAGATGACAAGAGGCTATAATACGAGGGATACTGAACATGAAGGCAGTCAAAGGGAGGAACCGCATCACTAAGAGTTATCGAATACATAATCACAGCGAGGGTATATCGATACTCCATAGGTATCGGGCCTTTACAACTATAATTATTGTCAAGCCTCAACAAGAGGCAAGCAGTCTTGAGCCATACAAGCAGTAGAGGATGACGAACTTAAAAAGGTGTAAGAGATATCGAATGCCTACAATTATCAAAAATGTCGTAAGTCATCAGTGCTTAAAAGGATATCGTAAATCACCAATGCAGCGAAGGATGTCGTAAACCATCAATATGGCTAGGATGTCGTAAATCATCAATATGGCAAGGATGTCGTAAAGCGTCAATAAAGTAGGGTGCCACATTTCATCAATGTAAAAAGGTTGCCGCATATCAATAATTTGCTGAAGGTTGCCATATATCATCAATGCAATGAATGATGCCAAGGATCAAGGGTGCCGAAGGACACATGGCGGCCAGGCCGCCTACTTTAACCCCTATAAATATAGACCACATGACAACTTAATGGGCGAATTCTTCTTATCACTTTTCTTACATTTTAAAATTTTGTGTACCCTAAATCAAATTGGGGATTTTAGAGCCTATTGTAAATTTGTGACTAAGGACTTGTACAATTAACTTCGCATAGCATACTACAAATGAATAAAGATTCTTGACTATGATATAACCTAAGACTTGCATATGACTCTTATGCCATATTGCTTATGACATACACATGGCTTCTCTATTGAACATGCATACTTCTTACGAGTTGACATAAGGCTTGCCAAGTCAATCTCTAATCAAGCCTTATCTTTCTTACACATTTCGGGGTTAACAGGGAATTTTGTTAACACTTTGGCGCTAGAAGGAGGGCTCGATGTAACAATTTGCCTTTCTTACACCTAAAGATGACACTTAATACATCCTAGGTATTCATGTGCCGATCATTTAAGTGTCCGAAAGACAAGTCATTTGGGTGAAAGAAAGAAAAGACAGAAAAGAATATCGTAAAACATGACGAGTAGTATATAATATGAACTAGTCTTTACGGAAAGAAATCATCTTTATTATACACAACATCAGATTACATTAACCTATTATTAGCCTGGACAATTATAACAGTCTATCCTTACAATTTCTGATAAATACAAATAGAAAACAAACAACAAAACAACAAAAGAATATTAGATACGTGAATACGACTTGGAGAATCCAGCTTGTCTTCTGAAATCTCTTAAGGATCTAGCTAAATCTGGAAAAGATGCTCAGGCTAACCTGAGCATTATAGGTAAATAATGCTCGGGCCAGTCTGGTAAAACCAACGTGAGAAACTCAAATCACAAGGAATTTTATCATATCCTATAAACCTTTTAAAAATCAAAGGTATCTCATAATACCACGGCACACATAAACACAGATGAGTTTTTGTCTTACGATAACTAGAACTTTTTCTTATGAACTCTTGTGATTTTATAATAATGCCTATGGGTTTAAAAAATCAATAATCAAGTAGATGTGATGTGTGTACATGACAACAATAATAGGTATACAATCAAAAACTGAAGGCGCTTATTAGAGAATGGATTTCCAATAAATGGCAATGTAAGAGACTACCTTTCGTACATTACACTTCTAGATAAAATGTATCGTAGGCTGCAGTTATCTTTGCAACCCGCATGACAAGACTGGCCTACCCCTTGCTGGATAGTACTGAATATGATCGCCCCTAGGTTATGATAAACGACCAAAAATGGGCCCCGAAGCATACATAGATACCGACCCTAGATAAGGCGATGATCATACCCTAATGGGAGTGACCCATATAGCCTTACGACAAACTCTGTTTTAACCATTTCTGAGACGTGAGGCTTGAGCAGCTACGTTCTTACCATTTCCTCATAGCAATTCCCTCTTGGAATGCTAACGCTAACCTCCAGGCAGAAATGCAATGCCAGCATTAATCCATACAAGTTCGTTCTAGGTCTAAACGAAACCGAAGGCACTACCTCTACTACATCCATTTAATAATCACCCTCAGGATCATTAGCAAGTAGCCCTTGCACTTCAAAGAGCTCCATCTTCAATCATCATCAAGATGTCTTCCATTCGAACGTTCGCGTTGGTTCGAAGTGGTTTTTTAATTATATATCCGATCCTGGTCTCTTCGAACCAACAACTGATAATTTTCGGTTGACTCATTCCCAATTCTTTTAGAAGCATGCAACAAGTATTCAAGTCCTCATCGGGAAACTCGAATATACACAACATACTTCCTAAGTAAAATTTGGCCAAGATTTGATAGTCGGTTATTTAACTATCAAACAAACAAACAAATAACAATCCAGAGATTTAATTACCCATAGCAACCGCTAAGTCTCATCTAAATAAATCTTTAATTTAGTAAATCTCATTTCAGAATACTTATTAAAATATTTATATACTTATCTTACCAGCATAAGTATATTCACAGAACATTTGTGAAAGATTTCTTCTTTCGAAATCATATTAAAAGGATCAAAACAAATGTTATTTAAATTAGAGACAAGAATAACCTTAAACACTATTCCTTCGGTGTTAAGCATGGAACGGAAGTTTCACACCACCATAATTAAGAAGGCCAGTTAAGGGAAATGCAAATCTCAAATTCTTTTATAAATTACGTCTATAAATCTTTTTAATAAATCTCTTTCATTTATGGAATATCCTTCACTTAAATTCCAAACTCATTTATAAAACACTTTATAAATTATCAAGTTTATTTATAAAACATCTTTTATAAATATCTAAAAATCATTTATAAAACTCTTTTATAAATACCCAAATCATTTATAAAGCTCTTTTATATGTATCCAAAGTCATTTATAAAACTTCCTTTAATAAATCTCATTTAGTAAAGTTCCTTTGGTAAATAAAACAATTATTTAAAACCCCTTCAAATAAACAAGTTATTATTTAAACCATCCTTTATTTAATTATCTTTAAGCCATATTAACAAAACAATGATTTTGAATGAATACTAAATTAACTTCAAACATCTTTAATGAAATAATTGCTTAATTATCCTTTAAATATCGTATTTAAATTGATGATAAACTTTGAACCATTTCAAAAAGGATAAAATAAAATACTCGACTTCACAAAATCAGAAATAGGCTTAGTGATCACAATGGTTCATTTAATTGAGTTTAACTTATCCAAGTTATAACATGGGTATTCACATAACAAGCAGATATGTAAAGAAAATCAACCAATAACAATTAATCATATAGGTAAATGTCCAAGCTACCAAATTGGCAGAACTAAGATTTGTTCTGCTAAATTCATATTCAACTTAATATAATAGTAGAATGAGTTTTTATTCTACCTAATAGATGTCAACATAATCTACTTGGTGAATTATGATAGAACTGTGATTTGTTCTACCAAACAAATGTCAAATACAATTTAATCAGCAGGACAATGTTTTATTCTGCTAACAGATGACATTGGGTTTCATATTCAATTGGGGTTCCTTAAGAGTAATCGACGTAGAAATCCCTAGGATTTAAAAATATCCTTTAAAAGAGAGTTGCTTTAAAAACAAAACCGATCTTTAGAAGTAAAGTGGTTTAAAACTTTAAAACTTTTATTCAATAATTAAATAACATCTAAACCTTTATTTTGATAATAATTAAAAATTTAGTTAATAATTAACTATTAAATAAATAATTAAATAATAATGATCCTTTAAATAAATAATTAAGTAATAGTTAATCTTTAGATAAATAATTAAATGATAATTAATCTTTAACTAATAATTGAATAATGGTTTAAACCTCCATTAAATAATAATTTAAATCTTAATTAAGTATTTATTTAAAAATAATCAATTTTTAATTAAATTTAACTAATTAGTAATTAACTAATAATTAAACCCATTTTATAATAAATAATTAATTAATATTAATCTTTAATAACTAAATAATAATTAACCCTTGATTAATGATTAAATAATAAGTAACCTTTAATTGATTAACTAATTATAATTAACTTACTTGATTAGCACTTAAGTATTAATTACCTTTGTTAACTAATGATTAAATATTAATTATCTTAATTAACTAATCATTAAATAAATAAATAATAATCATTACTTAACCATACTTAAAATGAGTTTTGAAAACACTTTTCAAAAGATACTTAAGTGAAAACATTTTTTATTTTGCAAAAAGAGTTTGTTTTACGAACAGTATTTATAGCGACTATCTTAATATGACCCGTAATTTCAAACTCGATTTATACTCCAAATCAATTTCAAAATTCTTGCTTTATGTTTTGACTTACTTTTATAAACTTGAATATAGCCTTTTGAAAACATAATCTAAAGTTTAGAACTTTATAAACTTTTCTCGGAAAATCCATAAGTTAACAAGTCAGAAAGCTAGGGATTCCGATGTTATATTAAAGCACAAATCAAGGGCTAATTTCTCCTTAGCCTACAACGTTGTATGTATGTTTGCAAACATACACACACAAATATACATACATACATATATACATACATATATATATATACATACACCTATAAATATATATATATATATATGAACCATAACATCATGATATGAGCAAGGTCCAAACCTGCACTTTACTAACTTTTTATTTACAATTCTAAACAAACTTACATCCAAGCATACACATGTATAACCAGATCAACACCATATTCATCCAAACAAGCAATGAATTTACAATCAATTTCACATCATGAATAAAGTTAGAAACTTTAGTAAAATGGTGAGCTTTAACTCACCAAAAGCTACCAAAAGCTTACTAACTCGATTCGATCTTCCACTATGATTAGAAACAACTCTAGATCTTTGATTTTCCTTAACCAAAAATGGATTTTGTAGGGTTTGAAAGCCAAGATGGCTCAGCCTACGCATGGGGTGGCTCGACCATGACAAATTTTGAGGAGGCTTGACTTGATTTTTGGAGAAGTGGAGTTGTAGAATGAAGAAGGAGGTTTAAACAAAGTTTTAGAAGTAAAAAAGAGAACGAAGCTAAGGTTTTCAAATTTTTAAAATTTATGGAAGCCAAGGAATTGCTTAAGAGCTCAAGGAAGAAGAAACTAGCCTTTTGAAATGGGAAATAAAAATGAAAAAAATGAGAAAGATAATTTTTGGAATTGGTTTTATATAAATTAAATTTAGTAAACTAATAAATTACCCCCTAAGCACATGCCCTCCATCCATGGCATGCCACATCACACCCTTGTCTTCCTCCACCTCATTTCCCATGAAATTCTTGTCCTCCCTTCTTGTTTTTGAGCCAATATGTATTAAATCCCAAATATACTTATGTTTAGACATGTTTCTTAAGGTATCTTCCATTTAAACATTTTTCATTTTATTTTAACTTCATAAAAAGTCATATCAAATTATATTTAAGTATATATGCATATACACTCTTATAAACCTAAGTTTATTTATAAATGTATGCATATATATTTACACTAGAGTTCACAATGTGTCCGACAACTTTTAGCCGATGAAAAGTTGAAAATTCGGAAAACGAATTCCAATCACATTTTTTATTTTTCTTCGAACTAATTTTTTTTAAAACTAATTTGGAAAACTATTTCACCAAAAATAGTTATCATTGAAAAGTGATTTTATTTTAATTATAAAATCCATTATTTGAATATTTAAAATTACTTAAATATTCACAAATTAAAGCAGTGAAATTCCGGGTACTCTCCCCTCTTAAAAGAATTTCGACCCTGAAATTTTACCACAATCCTAACCTAGAAAACACTTAACACTACTCATCAGATCATATGATGTACATAGATCATTTCTATGAAAAAAATTTGATTCGATCACCTACTCGAATACATAGCTTTACTTCCGAACTAGTATCGCTCACTCGACTTCCAAGTGCGGACTCTGATTAGGATTTTTAACTAGAAACGTCTATTTTCCTTACATAGCCATATACTATGATAAAAAACTCTTGGTTCCACATTAAGAATCCTCACCAAGTGTTCTCCATCATAAATCGAATGGTAAATCCTTCTTCGAAACGGTGTGAAATACCTGAAGTCATGTACTCGAATCTTGGATCGAGAATTATGTGGGAAGGGAAAATGATATATGTACAACTTACGTACCATTTAAAGGTTCTTATTTACCCAACTATTCTTTACCCTCCCACCAATATTTATGGAAATATTTTCTAAAAATTTCAGCTTAGGTTCAAACATTTTTAAATGATACAACTAAATTTATATGAAACCCATTTCATAAAATCATTTTTATTTTATTAACTTGCATAGTGCTCTCCTACATCCTAAGAGTACATACAAAACATCTAATTTTTAATTCTATTCACTTTTAACTATTCGGATATAGGCCCAAAATAATTTGGGTCTTGAAAATGAGTCGACCAATTCAACCTCTTTACCTAATTGTCTGGTAAGTAGCTAAGAAGAGTAGGATGCTAGTATCCAAACTCCATCTTAAAGTCTTATTTTTCTTAGACACTTCTAAAGTAAAGGTGTTTATTAGCAGGCCCAATAACATCAAATAATTTTTCACTTCCTAGATGTTAAAATCAAAAGTCATGGTTTAATAAAACAAAGTTTATTAAATCTCCTTATTAAATTAAATCCAATTAAAACTTTTATTTATTAATCCACTCTTTAATCAAAAATCTTATTATTTTGAGACCTTAGGAGCCAAACACTTGGGTTTTATTTCAAAAGCTTTTTTGAAATGATACTTTTATTTCTAACCCTTAGAAAATATACATATAGCCCGAGTAACTCCAAAATGATGTCAAAGAACTGGGTACTACCAAATAGTATTATATATCCCCATTACCAAGAAAGGTAATACTCAAGAGAAGTGTTTACCATCTGAACACATCTCCTGCCCAATTTTAATCACTTTCGAGGCACTCGAACTAGCTAATTATAAAAATACTTCATATTTTCAAATCCTCATTTTGAAATAAAACTATATATATATTCAGCTAAATCGTTTTGAACAAATATTTATCATCCACTAGCTTTGGATTCTGTAACGACCCGTAAATTTCAACTTCTTTAATAACGTAATTAGTTAAAATTTTGTGAAATTTTAAACGATAAAATTTTGAAATAAAAATTTAATATTTGGAATATGTCTAGTTAAACATAGCAATTGGTAAAATTTCGTCCGAAAATATGAAAGTTTATTTCGCGCGTAAATTCACTTCAATTTAATCAGTTAAAAAGTAATGAAAATAAAATGTTTTCGGAACCTAAATATTTTTACATAGAAAAATTCTAAACCATCTTCTGAGCAAGATGTCAGTTTGTCATTTTTCCAAATTCGGACATCTTTGGCTCCGTTGATCTTATTTTTCAGTGTTTTTCTTGCATTTTCCGCCAGTAGAAAAATTCGAATTTTTATAATTAAATCGTACTGCTAATATCTGTATACCGTTTTGATCGTCTCGTCGTGCTGATCTCTACGATATATTCGATTGTCAATTTCGGAGTCCGGTGGGCGGTGCTATCTGCATAACGCATAGCGTATCGGTTCCGTAACCGAGTCTTTTGGTTTCCTAACTCTTCGTATCCCACTGTCTATTAACCATATAGCTTCCAGCCTTTTTATTTTCCCAAGAAATTTAATATTGACCGTTGCTTTTCATAAAATAGCTTTTAGCCTTCTCGTTTTTGAAATAAAAGATATTTGTACATTGCTTGAATCACCGGCTCCTCCTCCATATTTTCATTCCTTCTTTTATCTCGAACCCAACTTGCTCTGTGAAAAAAAAAATCAAACAAAGCTATGACTGCCAAGCTTCCACCACCCGCTTTCTTTCCTCACGCAAGGCAGCTCGCCCTACGCTCCACCACCGGCCTGCAACCACCACCGACTTGATCCAACGCCGAGACCCAGAGCTCGCGCCCCTCACCCGACAGCCATGAACCATCGAGCACATTCCCATCAAAGCTCCTCCCCACGCGTGGCAGCAGCAACCACCTTCTCCACCTTTTCCTCATCCGCAACTTTTTCCCTCTTCCCACTTCGACAGCCTGTCGCCGCTTCTCCCCATCCATCTTCCCACCAAACACCCGACCTGCCTTGGCCACAGCCCCTCCGCCTTCCTACCCGAAACCACCCAGTCGAGCGTGCATCCCTCCACAGCCGACCACCTACTCTTTCCCTTGAACCGGCATCAACGCCCAGACCTGGCCTTCGCCGTCGAGCACAACCCCGCCTCGGCCTCCGCCCTCGCATCGTTGACTGTCACCAGACTCCCGCGAAGCCTTTTTCCCCTTTACCGTGCTTCCTTTCTCCATTTCAAAACCCGAGCTGCTGTACCACAACTGCTTCCACGAAGCCTCCAATCGGTCTCCCTTGTTCACCCATTTTTTTCATATAAAGGTATCAGTCCATTTAGATATACGGGTAGAATTACGTCAGCTATATAGTAGTTGTATGTGAAGTATACGTGAGTCTATATATTGGTTTGTGTATAAAATATAGGCTGTGTACATGGTTCAGTAATCACCTTTGATTTGTTTTCATAAACAAAGCGCCTGCATTTATTAGCCTGTATGCATATATATTCAGTTGCATATCATATAGTGTCTATTGGCTGTCTTCACATATATTTTGTTTGCATATAGCGGTCTGCATCTAAGTGGAGTCTACACGCATATATTAAGTTATACATGTCCATAATAATATATTAAGTTATTTGGCATATATATTTTATTTTATATATATTAAAACTGGTACTACAAGGTTGAGATGTTGTTAATGTTTTGAGAAATGGGTACAGTATTATATTGTAAAGTATATTCATATTTGTTATGAAGGTGAACTTCACAAATTGTTGGGTAAGTTGCATATGTTGGTGTGCATAGTTTGTTTTGAAGCTCTGTTAGTTTATTCAGAAAATATGCATGAGTTGATTTCCAGCATATTTTTTTTTACTTAACAAAGCGTACATAATAATTTTACATATCATACATAGTAGTTGTACATCATTTCAAAGGCAGTTTTTTTTCTAATACAAATACTAGTGATAAAATAGTGCAACATACATGACGATCAAGCAGAAATTCAAACTGATTTCAAATCACTAATATGTTGTGGTGATTTCCAGCATATAGTTTATTCATAAAAGGAAGAATCTGGATATATGTGTTAGGCAAGTTTTGCATATGTATGGGCTTGTATATAGGTTAGTATATGTGTTAACTGTTATATTTAATGTTGCATATTTGTTTATACACTATTTTGGATTTAAGTGATTTTATAAATGTTAATTTTTGTAATAAATGTTGTTTTAAATTTATTATATAGTGTTGATATTTTTATCAGTTAAAACTTTTGGTGTTGGTCGAATATATGTGGCATTGAAAATAAAATATTTATTTTAATTTATATATAAAATGGATATTGACTTTTAACAAATTCGCTTATACCAATTTTATTTATCTTTCCGGTTCTAAATTTGATTGCGTCGATTTCTGTTATCAGCTTTGTCCGTCGGGCCTGTTTTCTCCATCGAATCGTAACTGTCTAGCGTTGCTTTGAAATTCATAGCTCAGTTCTTTGTCAAATCTCTCTAGCCTCGAAAGGTGAGCACTCACTCACGATTAACGTTCTTTTATTTATTAAATTTGATTTCAATTGAAATATGCTGCTGTTAGTTAATTACACTGTTATATATGATATTGCCTGTATCAGTTCACCTATGACATCTGACACCATTATCTGTAATTATTTATGCGATGATAATACAGTTTAACTGATAATTGATTGATTGTTGATGTTTATATTGGACGTTAAATTGTTAAGGTTAAAATGATAAATAGTATGCAATTGAAATTGATATAGGATAGTTAAATGTTAAATTTGATTAAATGACATTTGTATAATATGACCCCCTTTAAATGTTAAATTAATTGACACGTAGGATTTGGTAAATTACACCTTGAACCGTTGAATGCAGGTTGTTTAAATTGATGATGGATGAAATTGTAATAGATGACAAGTGAAAAACCGAAATGCAATAATCTTTAATCTACATGAAATGATAGTGTAGATTCTAGAAATAATTATATTAATTCGCACAAATAACAATGTGAATTAATACGGTTATTTCGGGATTATTTGAATTGATTATTGGATTGTTGCTATTGATTGTTGCTATTGCTTGTTTATTTACTTTGACACCATCCCAGTTATCACACTGCAAGTTCCCTTGTTATGCTTTGATTTTTGGAATTGGAATTGGAATCGGGTTGAAATGATAAATACCCAAATTTAACTTTGACCTAAGATAGAGAATTAAATAACAAACCCGATTGGTCAATAATTTAATTTAAAAATAAAATGAAGGTTTTATTTGAATAAATAATGTGGTTTTGAAATGAAGTTGGAAATTGAATTTCAATGAAATTTAAATGTGAATATTTAATAATCTGAAATAAATTATTAATAAAGAAATTGATGAAAGAATGTTGTTTAATTTGAGAAATGATTGAATTAAGTTTGAAATGATTTAATAATCAAGTTTGAAATTATAATTAAGTTGGAAATTATTAAACTTTGAAATGATTCAATAATTAAGTTTGAAATTATAATTAAGTTTGAAATTATTAAACTTTGAATGATTTAATAATTAAGTTTGAAATTATAATTAAGTTGAAATTATTAAACTTTGAAATTATTTAATAATTAAGTTTCGAATTATTTAATAATTAAATAAGATTGAATTATTTAATGATTAAATTGAATTGAACTCTTTAATAAGTAAAATTGAACTTTTGAATAAGTGAATTTAACTTCGTAAATAATTGAAATTGAGATTTCTTTATTAATTAAGTTTTGGAAAATTATTTAAGTAAGTAAATAAGTGAAATTGAATTTCTTTAACAAGAAATGAAAATGTGATATTTTTGGAATTAATGTAAGACTTGTAATTGAACGAATTGATTTGACGAATTTAATTTAATTCAAAATTGTAAGTTTTGATTTAATGAAGTTGAACTTAAGAAATTGATTTAATGATTTGGAAATTTAATAGAAATTGTTTTGAATGATAAAGTAACTTAACGAATATTGAATGAAATCGATAAATGAGTTTAAATTGATTTGAATGTTAAATAAAATTTATTTAAATGTTTTCGAAATGAAACTTATATACGAACTTGAATCAATATTTGAATGGTTTTAAATAAAGATTGAAATTGAATTATAAGGTTTTGAAATGATAATTTGGAAGTTTTGAAACGTAAATTATTGGAAATTGGTTTTGAAAGACAAATGAATGTTGATTTGCAAATTGAAATTGATTTGGTTTGAAATAAATAAACGACCAATCGGTGAAATAATTTCGAAGGTTATTAAAGAGACCGGAATCGGTTTTGGACATACTCTCTGTCTAAACCGAAACCACTTTAATAACTATACGCGGAGTGATGATCCAGAATGAAGTGGTTGGAATGATGTACATGATGATTGAAGAAAGAGAATGATGATGGATAGCCTTGACACTTGTGTCAAATTGGAAATGACTAAAACAGGAGCCGTGCCGGGCCAATGGAGGATTAGCTACCTAAAGTGAACACACTTCTTCGAACTACTCATTACTTGTTATCGATTGGTGCACCCTTGATTTTGGGAGTGTTGTTTCACGGTGTTGCGGGCGCTGCGGCGTTGCGTTCTCACCAGTCCAGATCAGGCGAACGGTAGTGTCACTACCTTGGGTATTGCCTCATGTGCCTTGTCATACTTGTATCCCTATTCGCGACCACTACGAATTTGTTTTGTACCTTTAGTATATGGATTGCTCTCTGGTGACTTCCGGTTTTGGGGAAACTACGGTCTTGTATATGCTTTTGGGAATAAAAATGTGTTAAGGGTGGAATGGGCCATGACTTAACACTATTTTGATATCTTTACATATTACTGATAGACATTATCTACTTAGCGTACATTACTACCTAGTAGATAGTTTAACGGATCCTTAAAGGATGGTTATTCCAAACATCCTTTGAGTTACTTGTGTTTCAATTGCTATTTCACTTGAGTTGGATTTATTAATATAAGAATGTTAATCCTGACTCGAGTGTCTTGTGTTTTGCTTTACGCTCGGGTCAGACTGAGTGTACCAGTATTCGATGCTCACCTTTGGAGTTGGAGCTTTGCTTGAAGATCCAGCCATCTATTCTGCTTTCAGTATTCGATGATTCCAGTGATGTATTCTGATTTGTATCTGATGTATCGTGTTACTCTTCCGTTGTATCTGGTTTAACTCTGATGTATCGTATTACTCTTCTGTTGTAAACTCTGATGTATCTTATACATTTATATATAGTAGCTTCATGAACTACTATCTCTTTTATTTCCGCTGCACTTATTACTCTGTGTCTGTGATCTATGATTATTTATTTACTGTATATGTTCAGTTTTGCCAAATTTAAATTAACAACGCGGTATTTTGAGCAATCCAAATCCGGCATGAGTGTCTACCTATACACTTATAATGGATGCGAATGGTCCAAAATATCGGGTTGTTACAGATTCATTTGGATTCGAACTCATCTCGATTGTACAAGGACAATGAAAATAATTTACTAAGTGCACTATCACATCCGCCTAAGCAAACATCCGATTGTCACTTAGAAGATTATTTTGATAATCACAAAACAGATCGGGACTCATTCCCCGAACTGTCCAAAGAAAAATTTTCTTTCCAAAATTTTTATACTTTAAAATATTTTCTAGCAATAATATTATTACCTTTTCTCTAAAATCATTTGAAATCCTTTTCAAAGACACCGAGATATTTAAATTCTCCAAAGATCTTTTCAGTTAAAACACATTTTATAACCCTGGTTGATAGAATCTTTCCTCAAATATTCATTTTAAAATATCTTTCCTTTATTTTCAATAAACGCTCTTTTATCAAAATTAAAATTTTAACCCAACATTATTCATGGATACCTTATAGTCAAACTGTGAAACATAATTCACAAAGTGTTCGTTTCAATGTTTCTACCAATTCCTATATACCCAATCTAGGTCATAAAAATGAAAACTACCTATAAATCAGCAAATAATAGTCCATGCTCAAAAAATGGACGAGCATGTCTAAACATACCCTAAACGATAATAGTTAAGTATTAACAAATCCTAACAACAATCATAGATAACTATTTATACTTTTGATAATTATTCCTTTATATATAAAACATATTCCAAGATAAAATTATTTAGTTTACCACTTTCAAAACAATGTTGTATCGGTTTAGCCTTGTTCAAGTATTTAGAGATCCCTATTAATAACATTGGCTATTCATATTGACCAGAATCCATAAACTACTCAATAGATCAATCAAAAATATAAAACATTTTTATAGTCACTAACAAATACGCGCTCATATATATAATACACTTAGACTCATTCTAGGGTCTCACTTACCCTATCCCAAATGAGTTTACCCCACCAATCCCGAGTGTTTGCTCAACCTATCTCTAATACCAAATGTAACGATATGCCTTTCTTACACCTAAAGATGACACTTAATACATCCTATTCATGTGCCAATCGTTTAAGTGTCCGAAAGATAGGTCATTTGGATGAAAAAAAGAAAACCCAGAATAGAATCTCACAAAATGGACAAGTAATATATAATATGAACAAGTCTTTACAAAAAGAAATCATATTTATTATACACAACATCAGAACATTAACTAATTAATAGCTTGGACATTTATAGCAGCCTGTCCTTACAATTTCTGATAAATACAGATAGAAAACAAACAACAAAACCACAGAAGAATATGACATACATGAATACATCTTGGAGTATCCACCTCATCTTTTGAAAGCTCCACAGGATCCAACTAAATCTGGAAAATATGCTCGGGCTGACCGAGCAATATAGGAAAACAACGCTTAGACCAGTCTGGTAAAACCAGCGTGAGAAACTCACATTACAAGGAATTTTAATATATCTTATAAACCCTTTAAAAATTAAAGGTATCTCGTAAGATCACGCTACACATAAACACAGACGAGTTTTATCTTATGATAACCAAAACATTTTCTTCTGAAATCCAGTGATATTATAATAATGTACATGGGTTTAAAATATCAATAATCAAGTAGTTGTGATGTGTGTACATGACAACAATAATAGGTATACAATCAAAAACTGAAGGCACTTATTGGAGAATGGATTTCCAACAAATGGCATGGTAAGGGACTATCTTCTGTAAAGTACATCTCTAGATAAAATGTACAGTGTGCTGTAGTTACATTTATGGCCCGCATGACAAGACCGGCCTACCCCTGACTGGATAGTACCAAATATGATCACCCCTAGGTTGTGATCAACAACCAAAAATGGGCCCCGAAGCGTATATAGCTATCGACTCTAGATAAGGCGATGATCATACTAGAATGGAAGCGACCCACATAGCCTTGCGGTAAATCCTGTTTTAACCATTTCTGAGGTGTGAGGCTTGAGAGATTACGCTATTACCATTTCCTTAAAGAAATTCCCACTTGGAATGCTAACACTACCCTCCAAGCAGAAATGCAATACCAGCATTCATCCATACAAGTTCGTTCTGGGTCTGAACGAAACCAAATGCACTACCTCTACTACATCCATACAAGTTTGATTCGAAGTGGTTTTTGAATAACATATTCGATCCCAATCTCCGCGAACCAACAACCGATAATTTGCGGTTGACTCATTCTCGGTTCTTTCAGAAGTATGCAACAAGTATTCGAGTCCTCACCATGAACTCGAATATGCACAACATATTTCCTGAGCCAAAACTGACCAAGATTTGACAGTTGGTTATTTAACTATCAAATAAACAAACAAATAATAATCCAGAGACTTAATTACCTATAGCAACCACTAAGCCACATTTAAATAAATCTTTCATTTATTAAATCTCATTTTAGAATATTTATTAAAATATTCATATACTTATCATACCGGCATAAGTATATTCACAAAACATTTATGAAAGAGTTCTTGTTTCAAAATCATACTAAAAGGATCGAAACAAATGTTATTTAAATTAGAGATAATAATTACCCCAAACACTATTCCTTCAAGGTTAAGCATGGAACGGAAATTCCGCATCATCATAATTAAGAAGGTTACTTAAGGAAAATGCAAATCTCAAATTCTTTTATACATTACTTCTACAAATCCTTTTAATAAATCTCTTTCATTTATGAAATCTCCTTCACATAAATTCCAAATCCATTTATAAAACACTTTATAAATTTCCAAGTTTATTTATAAAACATCTTTTATAAATATCTAAAAATCATTTATAAAACTCTTTTATAAATACCCAATCCATTTAAAAACTCTTTTATAAATATACAAAATCCTTTATAAAACTCCCTCTAGTAAATCTCATTTAGTAAAGTTCCTTTGATAAATAATTTTTTATTTAAAACCACTTTAAATAAATAAGTTGTTGTCCCGCCTTTTGGTAAGGCCGTGACACCAAGGACTTGACTAGAGATTGAAGACAACCTGTCCCGAAGATCGGTTATCTACAGGTCCACTATGGATACAAGAAAATTTGGTTCGAGTCCGGATCAGGCTACAATTAACATGGTATGAAAAACAAAGCTATGAGAGGCAACATTCCAAATTTCAGGTCAATTGGAATTCTTATGCTCAAGTTATGGATCGATCAATTTTCATGAGAAGCATGTTTGCTTTGTATCCATCACCTTCGTATCCGTTACCTTTGTATCCATCAACTCCACAACCCATCCCCTTCGTATCCATCAAGAAATAGCATCGATCAGAGTTTATCCGCTCAACCACTGCCTATTTCGTATCGATTCTACTAATACCCATTTCGTATCGATCAACCAAGCATCGATACGAAACCAACATCCAGGCATCGATACGAAACCTCATGCCAACATCGATACGAAGGAAGCAACCTAGGATCGATATGAAGATTAGGACCAATCATCGATACAAAGACAAGGATATAGTATCGATATGAAGAGCAGTGCACATGATCGATACGAAGGAGGTAGTCAGACCAAAGGAAACAGTCTTCAGGCATGAGATATGGATGTCCACAAAATGCTCAGTCCACGTCATCGATGAGAAAATAATCGATATGCATGGATCGATACGCAACCACCAGCCAAACTGCAAATCCAATCTTGGATCGATCATAACTCAAAAGCTACAAGTCCAAATGCCTCCAAATTTTCACATAAGCTTTCTTATCATCTGAAGGACCACCATGATCGATCGCGGCTCAAATGGAGCTAAAATTGATCGATACGAAGATGATGGGGATCGATCTCAAATGACCCCAGATCGATCTAGTGGGCCCACCCTCATGAGAGAAGAGGTATTCTGAGCTTTGAGGGAGATATTTCCAGATCTACTCCTATAAATAGCACCCCTACGCCTACAGAAAAAGGACTTTTGATGCTTCTATGCCGTTACTCTGCTGAAACTCCATTGTAACTTGAGAGCTAGCGATTTGTACTGTTGTAATCAGTTGTCAATCATCAATAAACAACAAAACTATTCAAAGTGGAGGTAGGCTACGACGCCGAACCACTATAAATTCTTGTCTCTTTCTATTTATTCTTTATTTTATTGGTGTGATTGTTAGATTAGCCTTTTTTCCATTTACTTTCTTCATTTTAATCTCTTCAATTACATCCAAAGAGTGTTGTGCCTAATTTTGGTACAAACACTTTGGTGCTTTCATTGAGAAAACTCTGCTTTTCTCTGATTCAGTGGATCCCCTACCATTGTTGGATTGCTAAAATCAAAGGAGGTTATCCAGATCTATCTTCCCGTAGTTCCTTCCATTTTATTCAGATTACTCCAGATCTAGGAAAGAGCTACATTCATCACGGTGCATACTACTAGAACTGCTTCAAATGTTGTAGATCCAGAGGGAAGGGATAGGAAAAATCCCATGCACCTGACCACAGCAGGCCAGACATCAGCTGGAGCTCCGGATCCATAAGACCCTGCGACTAGGGAGGAGTTCCAGACCCTCATGCAAGAGCTTACTCGGAGCCGTCAGGAGCTCACTCAGCAGACCTGTGCCAACACGGAGCTCACAAACCAGCCGAACAAGGAAAGGCGAAGGAGATCTAGAAGGGATCATGTCTCTTATTCCTCAACCGAAAGCTCAGCTTCATCTGACTTCAACCAAAGAACTACACGCCGTCGGCTGGATGGAAACTATGCAGAAGGCTTCGGGCATCAGCATGCCGTGAATCTCGGGCAAGCCGGGATTGGTCCTTCCATAAGGCACCAATCTGGATCCTCCTCCCGAGGAGGGGAACTTCCTAATCATACCATTCATGACCACGCAGCTGCTACCGCTATAGATCTAGAAGCCGAGATCTAGAACCAACCAGATCCATCCCTTCGTCAACACGTTCACACTCAGGATCCTCAGTTCCATGAAGATCGGGAGCTAAGGAGGCGAGGAACGGACTGTAGATAGTGACCGGACCATCCCCGCGACATGGAACTCGACCATGCCTTGGCCTCGAACATCCAAATACCTGACATTTCAACCATGATACGCCAGATGATTAGAGAGAGTCAAGGCCTTACAGACGACGATTGGGGAATCTCCGGAAGTCACACTCCATTCACCAATGACATTCTTTACGTAGAGCCACCCCGTCGATTCAGGATGCTGACTTTGCCAGTGTATGAAGGAAATTCGGATCCTAACCAACACATCTTAAAGTATGAATGGCTCATGAACGCCGCTCGAGCTGACGATGCGGTTAAGTGTAGGAGCTTCCCTATCTCCTTAAGAGGCATCGCAACTATGTGGTTCACTCGTCTACTACCCAGATCCATCTCATGCTTTAATCAATTGGCTACTAAGTTTGTTGAGTAGTTCTGTATGCATGCTACTAGACCAAAGGATGTCAACACCTTGTCCAGTGTTACTCAAGCTACAGGAGAGACTCTTAGACGTTATCTGGAAAGGTTCCATGCTGCTTGTGCAGAGGTCAGCAACCCCAATGATAATTCTATTCTGATGGCATTGACTAAAGAAATCGATCCATTCCGAGTTTGGCGATTGGTTGGCTGGGAAACCCCCGCTTCGTTGGATCTTTTTTATGCTAAGATGGCCTAGTTCTTGAGAAGATAAGATGCTAGACGATCTAGGAAGTAGGACATAGTGGGGCTCAGTGGTGAAGGCATTCAAAGTAATGTTGCTGTAAAGAAGACCGGTGAGAACTTCGGCAAAGTGCAATTGAATATTCAGAATAAGCAAGGTCAACAGAAGGGTAACGGAGGTTAGGGAAAGAAGATAGACCCAAATCGTGGACCGAGACACAGAGCTCCCATGTTCGACCGATATACTCCTCTAAACACATTGTTGGAAAATGTTTACCTTCAGACTTGTAATACCGGACAGTATAAGAAGCCAGCTCTGAAACCATCATCTAAGAAACAAATTCAAACCGGGAAATTCTATAGATTCCGCGATTATTACGACCATAATACTAATGAGTGCCATCATTTACAAGACATCATCGAGAAGTTGATTAGAGAAAGGAAGTTAGAGCAGTTTGTTCGAGCTCCACAGGATGGAGGTGCGGGCTCATCTAATCCAAATCAAGGTCAAGGCCAAGCTAGGCCTGAGGAACCCGCGAATACTGGCGGGAGATTGGTAATAAACATTGTGAGTGATGGTCCTCATCCGGCTGATCAGAGCTGGAAGGAAATGGAGTCATATGCCAGATCGATTAGGCATGTGGACTTTGAATGTTGTAGTAATGTTGATGACGGGGCCTCGGCAAATCAACAAAAGACGTTGACAGACGACATCATTTTCAGGAACCGAGATGCTGACAGATTCGAGGCCCCCACTATTGGTCCATTAGTTATTTTAGCTCAGGTAGGTCTTGCTTAGATGAAAAGGATCTTGGTCGATAGCGAAAGTTCTGCCAATATACTTTTCAAGTGCGCTTATGACCAAATGAGAATGGAGGTGAAAGATCTAAAACCATGTCAGTCACGCATACATGGTTTTAATGGAAGTGCAACCGTACCAGCCGGCATGGTAGAGTTACCCGTTGAATTGGGTATTGGAGATCGCCGGAGAGTCCGGATGTTGCAGTTTGTGGTGTTAGACATACATTCCCCCTACAATGCTTTCTTGGGCCGACCAGCCCTTGCGGAATTCAGGGCAGTGATTGCCCCATGGTGTTTAACTCTGTAGATCCCCACTGATAATGGGGTCAGAGTAGTACATGGTGATCAGGCGGCTCGGCGCGCCTGTTATGTTGTGAAGCTGCGGGATGCGCAGCGGAAGGAGAAAAGGAAGGGCGTAGAGAATCTCTCTACGTCTGTTTTTTAGAAAATTGACAACTAAGGCCTTAGCCTAGGCTCGGGTGCTACAACCAGTTCCTTAAAGACCTTGATCCCAGAGATAATAATGATGAGGATAAAGTCAAAGATAGTTAGGCTTCCCGGGCAGAGTTGACGATCGATGTTTCGATCCACGATGACGATGATTCCAGAATGGTAAATGTCGGATCTCAACTTAGCCACAAGATGATATAAGAATTGGTTGATTTTCTCCGGGCGAACCTTGATGTGTTTGCCTGGACTTATTCAGACATGTATGGGATCTCGCCGGACATCACGAGCCATGCATTAAATAATGACCCGCGGCACGTCCCGGTCAAACAAAAGAGGCGCAGTATGGATCCAGAGAGATCTAACGTCCTGAAGAAAGAAGTAAATAAACTCAAGATGAATGGGTTTATTCATGATACTTTATACCCGTAGTGGATGTCAAATCCAGTGCTTGTCAAAAAGTCAAACGGGAAACGGCGAACATGTGTGGACTACTCAGATTTGAATAAAGCCTGCCCTAAAAACAGTTTCCCTCTTTCCAAAATTGATCAACCGGTGGATTCAATAGCCAGACACGTGCTCTTATCTCTCATGGATGCATATTCCGGCTACAATCAAATACCGATGCATCTACCTGACCAGGAACATACTAGCTTCATCATTGATTTGGGACTCTATTGTTACAAGGTGATGTCGTTCGGACTCAAGAACGCTGGGGCAACTTATCAGAGGCTTGTGAACCGAATGTTCGCTAACCAGATCGGAAAGACCATGGAGGTGTACATGGATGATATGCTCGTGAAGTCGCGACTATCTATCAACCACATCAATGATTTGGAAACAATGTTTAACATACTCCGACAGAACAGAATGAAACTCAATCTGTTGAAGTGTCATTTCGGAGTTGCATCAGGAAAATTCCTTGGATTCATCGCCAATGCCAGAGGAATTGAAGCCAATCCTGAAAAAATCTAGGCGATTCGAAATCTCGAAACTCCCAGAACAATAAAGCAGGTGCAAAGCCTCAATGGGAAGGTGGCATCCTTAAGCAGATTCATTTCCAAATCTACAGACAAGTGCATTCCCTTCTTTGACCTGATCAGAAAAGGAAAACGATACTTTAAATGGATAGAGGAGTGCGAAGGCGCATTCCAAGCACCAGTTCAGCATCTAGCGACACCGCCTATTTTGTCGAAACCGGTCGATCAAGAGAGGTTATACATCTATCTGGCGGTTTCAACAAACGCAATCAGTGCTGCATTAATTCGTGAAGAGGATTGGATCCAACGACCGGTCTATTACATCAGCAAGAGATTGACAGGAGCAGAAAGAAACTACCCGAAGGTGGAAAATCCGGCTTATTCTCTCGTCATAGCCTCAAGGAAACTCCGTCCATATTTCCAGGCTCGTCTGATCATTGTCTATACTGACCAGCCGTTACGATATATTGTAACACGACCTGAGACGTCTGGTAGGTTACATAAGTGGAACATCGAGTTTAGTCAATTTGATATTTCTTATACACCGAGGTGAGCCATTCAAGGACAAGTTCTGGTGGACTTCATAGCTAAATTCACCATACCGGAGGACTTGCATAAAACCAGTGAATCTCCTAAGCATACATGGAAGCTATACACTGACGGTGCATCAAACGACCGTTGCTCAGGCGTTGGAGTGGTACTCGAGACCCCAGAAGGTCGATCCATATGTTATGCTTTAATGTTTGACTTTCGCGTAACTAACAACGAAGCCGAGTACGAAGATTTGCTTGCTGGACTAAGGCTCGCTAGAGACTTGGGAATCATTGCTGTGGAGATTTAATGTGATTCGCAACTGGTCATATGCCAGGTTCAAGGGGAGTATCAAGCCAGAGACCGGAGATTGGCCACCTACCTTGCTTGGGTTCAAGAAGTGTTGAATTAGTTAGACTATTATGCTATTCATCGTATACCCCGAGAGCATAATCAGAAAGCCAATTCTTTAGCGAAACTGGCCAGCACCGGCGAAGCACAACTGATGGGACTCGTCCCCGTCGAGACACTTACCGCTCCGAGTATTGCTCAAATAGAGATAGATTGGGTGTACAAGGCAACGCCCGAGAAGGAGTTCTGGATGACTCCGTTCAGAAACTATCTTGAGCACGGAGCTTTACCCGAGCGTAGAAATGAGAAAAGATAGGTTCTCCGGAAAGCTTCGTGATTTATTATCCAGAATGGGGTCCTGTATAGGAGGGGATATTCTATTCCTTTACTCCGGTGTATCGCCCATGACAAGATCAAATGAGTGTTGCATGATGTGCATGAGGAAGAGTGTGGTGATTACACTGGAGGGCAAGCCCTTGCTAAAAAGATACTCAGATATGGATATTACTGGTCGACAGTGAACCGAGACGCATCAGATTATGCTAAGAAATGTGATAGGTGCTAGAAACATGCCAGAATTCCAAGAGCCCCGCCTACAGAAATTACTCAGATGGTCAGTCCATGCCCGTTCGCCACATGGGGCATTGATATAATAGGGTCTCTACCCTTAGCCAAGGGTGGTGCGAAGTACGCGATCGTTGCAGTTGACTACTTTACTAAATGGGCGGAAGCTGAGCCCCTTGCCACTATCACGACGAAGAAAGCAATCAACTTTGTTGTGCGCAACATCATCTATTGCTTTGGCCTCCCATGAACCATCGTAACTGATAACGGGACCCAATTCTATAGTGTCGAGTTCAAAGATTTCTGTCAGCGCTACCGCATCCAGAAGAAGTTCTCAGCAGTAGCTCACCCTTAAGCAAATGGACAAGTCGAAGTTGTCAACAAAGTTATCAAGTCCATTCTGAAGAAATGACTGGAGAAGGCTGGAGGCAAGTGGGTCAATGAACTTCCCATGGCTCTATGGTCATATCAAACTATCCACAAGTTCGCGATCGACCATACTTTGTTTGCACTTTCCTATGGGTCGGAAGCCGTTATTCCAGTTTGAAAGTCTATAGTGTGGATCGTGTAGTGTATATGCAAGTATATGTGGCTAAATATATAATGCAACTAAACCAATACTAATCTAAGTAAATATAGAATAAGCACACCAGGATTTTATACTGGTTCAGACCTCCCGTCCTACGTCCGGTCCCGAAGCTCCCCTTCAGAATTCGACTATCAAACACCCTCGCTTCGCCCGGAGGAATAGGCTTGGTTACAATAGATTGTTCTTGTCAAATGTGTATTCTATAACACGGATATTGACTAATTAGTACAAATGCTTCCAATATATATCTAGAGAGTATTGTCTATGAAGAAATGTATATTTGGAAGAGTAGAATACAAGTATAGATTGCTAGAGATCAAGAGTATATGATAGAGTGTATAATTAGAGAGCATAAGTGAGCAAGGTAAGTGTTCCTTTGATTCTTGAAGATATATATAGTTGTTGAGAGATTCCTTGAGTAGTTGCATCCATTAACAAGCGCTCTACAGTTACTTCTGTTGATGATGAAGAGTTGCAGCGAAGAGAAGCGAAGACGTCTATTCAAATCTGGCAGTTGAAGTTTAAATTTTAATCCCGAGTTTGAATTCAGACGTCTGGATGTTTGTATCAGACGTTTGAGGCTGTATAATTTTTGTTCCGGAGTTTGAAATCAGACGTCTGGTATTTGTATCAGACATATGGTAGTATATAATTTTTGTACAGGGTAGATTTCCAGACGTCTGGGTGCATCTACCAGACGTCTGGCCTTGTCTGTTTTGTTGTTCCAGGGGATATTTTCAGACGTCTGACTTGTGCACTCAGACGTCTGAAAATTGTGCACGTCCTTTTTGTGCATGTTTCTTGTTGCTTCTTTGATCTTATCGACTTGTAGTCTCTTGTATTGTTCTTTGCCCCTTGTTCTTGTCTTTCTAGCAAGTACCTATATATAGAAATATATACATATATTCGATTTCCATTATATAGTTGTTGTCATCGAAACCGTAGATTTGATTTCCTAACAATCTCCTCCTTTTTGATGATGACAACTATACAATGTACTTATAAATAATTTTATAAATCTCCCCCTGAATATGTGCTTACCATAATTTATTGTGATCTATATTATATCTCCCCCTTTGGCATTATCAAAAAGGATAACTTTGTAAAGTTTTACCAGATATTGTAAGACAGAAATATATACAGAAATAACACACCAAAAGAGAAATTTTCATTGATAACATTCAATTGATTACATTCATATAGTTTTATAGTTTTGAATACATAAGAGAAAGTCCTAGAAATCTAAGATTCTTTTGGGGATGCTTTCTGCGGATCATCTCCTTTATCTTCAATTTTCGAAGAACTAGGTTGCATTGTAGGAGATGTCGGAGTTTGTTCTAGAGGTTTTTCTTCAACAAGTTTTGAGTGCTTTGAAGGAGGAGAAGGCACTGGGGTTGGCCAGTCTTCTGAAGGTGGTGTAGGACCACGAACCCTTTGAAGAACCTCTTTTAGAACCGATAAGACAGTTGAAAGTGATGTTTCAACTGTGGCGAGGCGTGTAGCAAAGGATGTTTCAAAACTATCAATGCGTCTAGCCAACGCTTTTTGATTTTGAGATAAAATATGTTGATTGTGAAGAGTAAGGTCTCGTATACTTTCCTTCGGATTCGCCTCTGTTCGAGTCTCCAAAATATCATCTTGAGACGTATAATCGAATGGTGCAGGAGGAGGAAGAGTAGTTTCGCGAGGTTGTTCCACCTCTTGTGATGGGTCAGGGTGTGTTTGAGGTGGAGGACCAGCTTGTCTGGCTTGACGACGTTGCATCCACTCGTCGAATGATATAAACTCTGGTGGATTTTCTGGTAGGTGAATTAGTGAGAAAAACTTTGTGGAAGCATATTTTGGAGAGATTTCTTCAAAAGTGGATAGGTAGGAGGGAATGTTGTGAGCTCGTAGTAACCTCATTATATATGTAGGATATATGATAGATGGGCGCGATCGAGTCCAAAAATGTTTGAGCTCATCAAATATAAACTTTGCCCAATTGACCCTCATTCCACTAAATATAGCATAAAGAACCTTGTGCTCTAGTTCCGTTATCTGCTCATGAATTCCGAGACGGAATGATAGTGTTGATAATCATACGAGTTAGAAGTCTCGCCTTAGGCCGTAGATATTTGGAGGCAAATTTTGGCATTTCATCTTCCCATATTTGATGTTTTACATTATTTCGTGGTTTGAAACGCATATCGGGAATACTACATAAATCCTCTCCGGAGTCGGAACATCCGAGAGTTCTGCCTATTATTCTGGGAGTGAGCCTAATTGTGTTTCCATAGATACTAGACCATAACCAATTATCCTCGTTTTCAGTGTTCCAAACTGTCGTGCTATCCAAATTAGTGTAGAAAATAAATATGGTCAATTGATCAATTTGGATATTATTGGGATTGAAGGAGATTAAGGTATCTAAACCGGCAATTTCACACATTTCTTTTAAGTCATACATTGGAAATTTGAGTAAATTGTAAAATTGACATGTATGTAGTTTCTTTTTTTGAATTTCCTCGTATCACTTGAGCGAATGAGGAATACGATTCATCCATCTTTCTATTTCATCATCCGAACACATCTGGGGGTTTGAGGAAGTTGGTTGGTCTTGTTTTCGCTTAGAGATCTTAGGATTCTTTGTTTTAGGAGCCATCGAATTGGATCGAGTGTGAAAATGAATTTGAGAAAGAAAAAATCGACTTTGTTTGTAGAACGAAAGTGAAATAGAAATGAAAAAATAAACGTTAGGAGGGTATTTTAAAGTGCCGATTGAATATTAGACGTCTGGAAGTTAAACCAGACGTCTGATTTAACCTAGTTTTAAGACAGTAAATAAAATCAGACGTCCGATTTGTTGCTGTAGACGTCTGGATTTGAGTGATTTGTAAAATTTGATAGCCAGAAAGAATTATCAGACGTCTATTGGTATGTTCAGACGTCTGGGAAAGGTCGAATTTGTATTTATGAATGGTAGATAATTTTCTCAGACGTCTGGTTAGTAATTCAGACGTCTGAAAATGTCTGAGTTCTATTTTTCATGAGGCAGAGAAGATTTTCAGACGTCTGGATGATTGTATCAAACGTCTGACATATGCACACTGGTTAAAAAACTTGTGTGATTCAAGTGTATCAGACGTCTGATTGCAAAGGTCAGACGTCTGAAATAATCAGTTTATCTTAAAATAGACTATTTTTGAAGAGTATGGTTTAGTTTTCGATTTTTTATAAAAACATCTTTTTATTTTCGAGAAACATAATTACAAATATACGTAGATACAAATACGATGATAATAATTTAATTTTATTTAGATGGCGATGGAGTCTTGCGATCTTCAGAGTTGTCATCCCTCCATGGCTTGAGTGGAGACCATATATTTCCATGCTCGTGGGTTCTCGGAGAACCAGAGGAATGCCTTGGTGAGGAATCCAATGGTGTACGATACGAGGATGAGGGATTCAAAGAACTACAAGAAATTGAATGTGGTTCGTGTACATCCTTCTTTCGCGAATTACAGAACTTCGGTGCTACTTGCTCCAAAAAACTTAGTCGTCGTGCCGTTACTTTTTGTTCAAAATATAATTCTCTTTGTAGATCTATTTGTTGCTTTTGAGAGTGATGTATCTCATCAATTTTCTCCTTGGTGTTAGGAGAAACAAATAGAGATCGCTTGGACTTCTTATTGTCGAGAGTGAATCCCGTATGATAGGAGGACCACCTATATGTTGGTTCCTGATTTGGTGTAGGGGTAGGAAGGCATTGAGGTGTATCTGCTGAGCTATCCTTTGTAGGTGTCGAGAAGGATAGATGAGAATTTTCAGAAGACATGATTATATTGTTGTAAAAATATGAAATCTATATATTCTTTACTTTTAAAGATTTATATATAATTTTGAAAAAGTTATTTATAGACAATTTCAGAAAACAACTACCTAAAAAAATTTAAGGTAAAGGAGTTGTCACTTTTAGTTTGTGGATAAAACACTTTTGGCTAAATATAAAATAAATGAGGATGTGGTGTTAAGTTAGAAGATCATTAAGGGAGCATATTCCTAAGTCGCGTCGTAGTTTAACAAATGTTTGTTCGTTTAGTGGTTTTGTGAAAATATCTGCTATTTGATTTTCGGTATTTACGTATTCTAATGTAATAATTCCTTTTTCGACATTGTCACGTAAGAAATGATGTCGTATATCTATATGTTTAGTACGCGAGTGATTTACAGGGTTTTTTGATAGATTTATTGCACTTGTATTATCACAATATATTGGTGACTTATCAATAATTTTTTCGAAATCCTTAAGCGTTTGTTTCATGTATATTACTTGTGCACATGCTAATGCCGTTGAAATATATTTGGCCTCGCATGTGGATAAGGATACACAATTTTGCTTTTTGCTAAACCATGAAACTAATGATTGTCCAATAAAGTGACATGTTCCACTAGTACTTTTACGATCTGTTTTACAACCACCGAAATCCGCATCGCTATATGAAACAAGTTCAAATGATGATCCCTTAGGATAAAACAAACCGTAATCTCTTGTACTAGATAGATATCTAAGATACGTTTAACGGCTCTTTGGTGAGATTCTTTTGGTTTTGCTGGAAATCGAGCACAAAGACACACACTCATCATAATGTCGGGTCGACTGGCTGTTAAATAAAGTAAGGAGCCAATCATACTACGATATAATTTTTCATAAAAACCTTTTCCATTATCATCTTTTTCTAAGTGAACACTAGTACTCATCGGTGTTGGTTTGCTTGAAGTTTTATCCATTTCAAAGCGACGTAATAAATCGTTACAATATTTTTCTTGATGAATAAAAATACCATTTTCAAGTTGTTTTATTTGTAAACCCAAGAAGAAATTTAATTCTCCCATGTGATACATTTCAAATTCATTTTTCATAATATTTGAAAATTGATTACAAAGATTTTCGTTAGTTGAACCAAAAATAATATCGTCTACGTAAATTTGCACAACTAAAATATCGTTATTTTCTCGTTTAATAAATAATGTTGTATCGATTTTACCTATTTGAAAACCAGATGTAATTAAGTGATTTTAAGACGTTCGTACCAAGCACGGGGGGCTTCTTTTAAACCATATAAAGCTTTTTGTAATTTAAAATCATGATTGGGATATTTTTCGTGAATAAATAATGGAGGTTGTTCAACATATATGTTTTCTTTGATGAAACCATTTAAGAAAGCACTTTTGACATTCATTTGAAACAGTTTAAAATTGTCATGATTTGCAAAAGCGAGTAATGTACGTATGGTCTCGAGTCTTGCTACTGGAGCAAAAGTTTCATCGTAATCGATACCTTCTTCTTGATTATAACCTTGAGCAACTAAGCGAGCTTTATTTCTAATTATATTTTCATTTTCACCTGCTTTATTTTTAAATACCAATTTTGTTCCTATAACCGATTGATTTTCTGGTCTTGGGACTAATTCCCAAACATTATTACGTTCAAATTGATTTAACTCTTCTTGCATAGCTATTATCCAAAAGTTATCATTTGAAGCTTCTTTATAATTTTTCAGTTCGAAAGTTGACACAAATGCTATATGGCTTATTTGGTTAAGTTGATTTCTAGTTACTCTCGAGTTAAGATCTCCAATGATATTATCTTTTGGATGACCTTTAAGAATTCTAGGAGATGACACTAAAGTATTATTTTGTGTATTTATCTCATTATTAGACGCGTTTGTTGTATTTGATATAGAAATAATTTCATCATCATCATTAGTATGATTATTAAGGAAATTTTCATCAAATGAAACATGTAAACTTTCTTTAATTGTGTTAGTACGTTTATTAAAAATTTTATATGCCTTGCTACGATCCGAATATCCAACAAAGATCCCTTCATCGGCCTTTGGATCAAATTTTCCTAAATTATCTTTTGTATTTAATATAAAACATTTTGATCCAAAAGTTTTAAAGTATGCTACTTTAGGTTTTCTTCCAAAAAAACATTTCGAAACAAGTGTATTTAGTCATTGGTCGTATGGTTACTCGGTTTAAAACATAACAAGCCGTAGCAATAGCTTCAGCCCAAAAATGTTTTGGTAAACCGCTACTATTTAATAGCGTTCGTGCACATTCTTGTAATGTTCGATTCTTTCTTTCTACTACACCATTTTGTTGTGGTGTGCGTGGAAACGAGAAGTTATGAATAATTCCCTTTTTATTACAAAAGTTAGTAAAAATATCATTTTCGAATTCTCCTCCGTGATCACTTCGAATATTTTTAATTTTTAAATCCATTTGTGTTTTTATTCTTTTAGCAAAAAATTTAAATATTCCAAAGGTGTCACTTTTATGTTTTAAAAATAAGGTCCACGTATATCTTGAAAAATCATCTACTATTACGAAAATATATTTGTTGTGATTTATAGATCGTACTTGAGTTGGACCAAATAAATCTAAATGTAATAATTCTAATGGTTGTTTTGTAGAAATATTATTTTTAGATTTAAATGAACTTTCTTTAGCTTACCAAATTGACAAGCTTCACATAGATTTTCTACTTTATAATTTATTTTTGGTAAACCTCTAACTAGCTTATATTTTGCTAATTTATTAATATTTTTAATATTAATATGACAAAAACGTTTATGCCACAACCATGGATCGTCATGTTTGGCGGTTAAACATAAGTTTGAATTTTGATTTATATTCATATTTAAGACATAAATATTTTTGTTTCTAAAACCTTCAAATATAAGTTGTTTTTTATTGAAAATATTACATTTATCCTTTTCGAAATTAATTTGAAACCCTTTATCGCATAATTGACTAATGCTAAGTAGGTTGTGTTTTAAATTTTCTACTAACAAAACATTGTAATAATGGGAGGGTTAGAAATACCAGAGTTGATGACTTCTCCGATGCCTACGACGTATCCTTTTGAGTTATCTCCAAAGGTTACCGTTCCACCATCGATATATGTTATATTTGATAACATTTTTGCATTTCTGGTTATATGTTTGGAGCATCCACTATCAAGTATCCATTTATCCTTATTTTTTATTTTGGGTACCTACAAAATAAAAAGCAATTTAATTGGTACCCATATACTTTGTTAGGGTCCTAGATGTTAGGAGGGATAGGTAGCCATACCCAAGAAGGTTTGGTACCTTTGTGAGTATAATTTTTATTATAGACTACATTTTCTAAAAAATTATCGATATGTTTTTGTCTAATCAATTTATTATTTGTCTTTGGAATCCAAATTTTTATATTTTTCGTATTCGTAATGGACTTAGGTGATCCTTTAGTCTTTTGATAAATAAAACTATATTTATTTATATTATTCCCTTTTTGTTTAGAAATATTTTTAAAACCTATTCCATTTCTATTACCTGATGGTTTTGAAGTTTTAATAAGATTTTCCAAATCTTGTTTTCCTTTATTAAATTTTGAAACATTATTTGTAAATTTTTTTTAATTTTTCTTTTAATTCTAAATTTTCAATTTTCAATGTTTCAATATTACATTTCAAGTTGATATTTTCTTTTAACAAGTCATCCTTTTCTAGTCTAGTTTCAATAACTATAGTTTCATTTTCAATTAAACTATTTTTAATTTTTTCTTGAGATAATTCTAGTTCCTCTTCTAAAATAATTTTTTCATCTTTTAACATTTCTACTTCAAGTTCTAACCTATTTATTTTGGCTATATGTTCTTTGTTTAATTTTTTAATTTGTCTAAATTTATCATCTAATTCTATGCTAAGTTCTAATAGTTCATTGTAGCTAAGTTCAGGACATACCTCATCAATGTTAGCCATAAAACATACATTAGCTTATTCTCCATCGCTATCACTATCACTATCAGAAGATGACGATGAATCAGAATCGTCCCATGTAACTTTAAAAGCTCTTTTCTTCTTAAATTTCTCAAATTTGTTCTTTTTCTCATTGTTGCGTTTAGGACAATCCTTCATCATGTGTCCGTATTGATCGCATTCATAGCACTTGATTTGAGATAGATTTGTTGTATTGGACTTCCCTTCTTTTTGGAATTTGGTCATCTTTCTAAATTTCTTGAATTTGTTGTAATTCTTAGCAATGAAAACTATCTCTTCTTCATCCAAATCCGAGTCATCATTCTTTGCTTGAAATGCTATGTTCTTCTTTTCAATATTTTGTTCTTTTCTAGCCTGTAAGTTAGCTTCATAGGACATTAAATTTCCTATCAACTCTTCAACCTTGAGAGTAGAAAGATCATTAGCTTCTTCAATAGCTAATACCTTCCTTTCCCAATCCGATGTTAAAGAGTTGAGTATTCGAGAAACTAAATCAAAATCAGTAAACTTAACTCCTAATGCCATAAGAACATGTTGAATAGTTTGAAATCTAGAATACATGTCAACAATAGTTTCATTTTGTTTCATTTTGAATGAAGAAAATTGGTTTTGCAAAATTGAAATCTTAGTTTGTTTGACCTTTGTTGTACCTTCTTGTGTGATTTGTAAGGTACGCCAAATGTCAAACGCAGTGGTACATAACATGACACGTGAAAATTCATTTTTATCTAGAGAACAAAATAAAACATTCATAGCTTTAGCATTGTTTGAGGCTAAGGTCTTTTGTGCATCAGTCCAAGTGTTCATAGCAGTGTCAGGTGCTTCATATTTATTTTGTGTGGCAGACCATATTTCTAGACCATTGGCTTCCATAAAAATACGCATATGTGTTGACCAATATGCATAGTTGGAGCCATTAAACAGTGGGGGACGTGCGGTAGATTGACCTTCTGGAAAGATACTTGCCATATTAGTGATTCAAAAACTTGTTACAGTACTTTTGATCAAACCAAGCTCTGATACCAAATGAAAGTCTATAGGGTGGATCGTGTAGTGTATATACAAGTATATGTGGCTAAATATATAATGCAACTATACCAATACTAATCTAAGTAAATATAGAATAAGCACACCAGGATTTTATACTGGTTCGGACCTCCCGTCCTACGTCCAGTCCCGAAGCTCCCCTTCAGAATTCGACTATCAAACACCCTCGCTTCGCCCGGAGGAATAGGCTTGGTTACACTAGATTGTTCTTGTCAAATGTGTGTTCTATAACACGGATATTGACTAATTAGTACAAATGCTTCCAATATATATCTAGAGAGTATTGTCTATGAAGAACTGTATATTTGGAAGAGTAGAATACAAGTATAGATTGCTAGAGATCAAGAGTATATGATAGAGTGTATAATTAGAGAGCATAAGTGAGTAAGGTAAGTGTTCTCTTGATTCTTGAAGATATATATAGTTGTAGAGAGATTCCTTGAGTAGTTGCATCCATTAGCAAGCGCTCTACAGTTGCTTATGTTGATGATGAAGAGTTGTAGCGAAGAGAAGCGAAGACGTCTATTCAAATCTGGCAGTTGAAGTTTAAATTTTAATCTCGAGTTTGAATTCAGACGTCTGGATGTTTGTATACGTCTGAGCCTGAATAATTTTTGTTCCCGAGTTTGAAATCAAACGTCTGGTATTTGTATCAGACGTTTGGTAGTATATAATTTTTGTACAGGGTAGATTTCCAGATGTCTGGGTGCATCTACCAGACGTCTGGTCTTGTCTGTTTTGTTGTTCCAGAGGATATTTTCAGACGTCTGACTTGTGCACTCAGACGTTTGAAAACTGTGCATGTCCTTTTTGTGCCTGTTTCTTGTTGCTTCTTTGATCTTATCGACTTGTAGTCTCTTGTATTGTTCTTTGCACCTTGTTCTTGTCTTTCTAGTGATATTGCTCTAGCAAGTACCTGTATATAGAAATATATACATATATTTGATTTCCATTGTATAGTTGTTGTCATCGAAACCATAGATTTGATTTCCTAACATAGTTGAATTAGAAGTACATTCTCACCGTGTGACTTACTACAATCCAAAGACAAACGCCATCCTACTTGCAGAATAACTGGATTTACTGGATGAGAAGCGTGAAGAGGCTGATTTGAGGGTAGCTGCACACCGCAATCGAGTTGCCCGATTATACAACGCTAAGGTCCGACCTAGAACCTTCGAAGTTGGCGATCTCGTACTTAAGATAATTTATTCGATCCCTTCATACATGAAACCGACATGGGAAGGACCGTATGTCATTGAACGGAGACTTGGAGACGGCACATTAAAACTATCAACTGTTAACGGTATCACCTTACCAAGAGCATGGAACAGCGAGAGTCTCCATCGCTATTACACATAACTGGCTTTTATTCATTTTTAGTTTGCTTTTCCTTTGAAGTTTGTTTGTGCATTCTTTGAATTTGAACTTGTAATAAGGCAACTGACTTTGTCGTACTTTCTTATTTCAGTAATAAAATGCAGACTCATCAAGCTAGAGTGGCAATTATTGAAATGCATCATGTGATCGTCACGATGTATGAAGAGCTAAGTCCTATCCTACGGTGGGACTCATTCAAATAGGGAGTGATCGTGATCCGACCGGTCACTCGCTAAGTGAAACCCCAAGCTTGGGGGCAAGCAACGATAAAGTCAAGAAGGATTGAAACACGACAATCCTCTAACGAACTCCAGCTCCCAAAGTGCAAGCTGAAGTACAAAACTCCAAAATCCAAACTCGAGGAGGATGGATCCGTCCATCCACGACCTCGCCTTCATTCTTCCAAGTTTGAAGAGGATGGATCCGTCCATTTACGAGTTCGCTTGCCAAATCAAGGTGGATGTGATCCGACTATCCACAACCTTGATCAACTCCTTGTCGGAGTGTGAACGAGATCCTAATACTTAAACATATGTGATTGACCGTCTGTCGACCAACTCCAGATTTTCGGAGTGCGAACTAGAGTATAAACATCAAATGGGTGTGACTGACCACCCATCGATCAACTCTGGTCCCGAGAGCACGGACTAGAGTATAAACACCAAATGGGTGTGATTGACCACCCATTAACTGACTCTGGTCCCGAGAGCGCGGGCCGGAGTATAAACACTAAACGGGTGTGACCAACCACCTATGAAACAACTTATGTCCCCGGAGTGTGGATATAATCCTAAACGTTACATGAGTGTGACTGACCAACCATCAACTGACTTTGGCCCCGAGAGCGCGGATTAGAGTATAAGCATTAACGGGTGTGACCAACCGCCCGTAAATTAACTTATGTCCCCGGAGTGTGGATATAATTCCGAATACTAAATAGGTGTGACTAACCGCCCGTAAATTAGCTCATGTCCCCGGAGCGCAGATATGATTCTAAGCGATAAGCAGGCGTGGCCGACCGTCGGCATACAAGTTCAATCCCCAGAGTGCGGATGCAAATACTAGCAAACGAGCAAGTGTGATCCGACCACTCAAACTCAGATCACTTTAACTTTGTTCCGACTTAGTTAAATTAAAATTAGCAAAGGCGGAAAACGACGACCGAATAACTACTTCAATTCTCCCCAAGACTGGGGGTGTAACTCAAGTACCAGCCGTTGACCGAGACAGCGCAACTGTAACGACCCGTAAATTTCGATAATTAAAAATAGTTAATTTAATAGTGTTTTGTGAGTTAAGGTTGGAAGAAATAAAAAAAATTGTGATTTAATAATAATAATATAACTGGAATAAAATGAAATAGTATTAATTTAAGGTAACTGATAACTGCTTTAAATGTAATTCCAATTAATTAAAAGGATTAAAGGGTTATAACTGATATAGATTGTAAATAAATTTTAGTAATGTATGTATTAATAGATAATTGGATTAAAAGAAGTAATTGATAATTTAAAATGTTGAGTTATTAATGAAATAATGTGCAATGAATTGTAATTGAATAAATTTAGTGTTGTAGTAGTAATTATAACACTTGTTGTGGATAATAACTTATAAGGTGTGATTAAAAGTTAATGGTGACAATTACTATATGTTACCTATTTATTTAGCTTGTTAAATTAAATTTGAAATCAATAGCAATTAATTCACTTAATTAGTGCAGTTAATGTAGGTTAAATTAATAATTGTAGAATTAGTATAGTGTAAGTTGTTATAACTTTTGTTGTAAATGATAAACTTACAAATGTGATTAAATATAGAAATGGTGACAATTGTTATTTGTTACCAATTCATTTAATCGATTGTAATTGAATGTCATTAAATGTTACATTAATGTGAGTTAAGACAATAACTGTAAATTGTGAATGTAATAAAAGGAATAGAAATGTTAATTATATTCATAATGTAATAGTTGATTTAATAAAAGAGTGAAATGAAGATAAATAAATTTATTGGAATTTTAAATTTAAATAATTGACAAAAATTCAATGTAATTGAAATATTGCAACTAATATGGAATAAGATGATAAAAGGAGGATATTAATGTAATAAAAGATATACAAATGTTAACTATGTTAATAAAGTAAAAATTGATTGAATAAAAAGGATTGAAATCAAATTTAATCAGTTTATTGGAATTAAATTACAATTAATTGGATTAATTGCAGTTGAAACTGAACACTGTATATAGGAACATAATTAACACTGAATTGATATGTAAATTTGCTATAAGTTATTGTAAATGTCCAAGTAATCAAAAATGATGAAAATTGTTGGTCATTAAATTCAAATTTAAAAAGTGATTTAATTGATTTAATATTTATTTATTTAATTAATGTAAAAATAGCCATTTTGGCCACTGTCTTGGATTTCGACGAAACCAGTTTCATCGGATCCGTAACAGTGAATTATTGTAGGATTTCAAGTTTCATAGCGATCGAACTTGTCGTTTGATCGTACGGACTCGAAATGCCTAGAAATCAATTCAATTGAAATCAATTTGAAATAAGTTGATTAGACTAACTTCTTCATACGATGGAATTAGGACTTTAAACCTGTTCCATTGAGTTTAAAAATATCAAAAGTATCTATTTTGATATATGGGACGACCCATTTCCGTTTAAACGGGCTTTTCGGGTCGTTTGTCGTTCAAACCCAAATCAGTCTTGTCCATTCATTTATATTTCTGATCTACCTATAAATAGCCTGTAATAAACCCTAGCTATTTCTTATCCCATTATTATGTATGTACATCTCCTGTCTATCTCCTCCTTTCCAATGGTGGAACATATCCAAAATTCCAAACCCTCAATTCAATTTCAAATTCAATTCCAAAATTTAAACTCCTCAAACTATATCGAATTATATATTTTGATTCGAAGCTCTCGACGAACGCAAGCCAAATCTGCAGTCTGTTTTTCAATTGGGATTTCTGTGTGGCCAGAATTTGACGATTTAGTTTCGGCCATTCGTTTGTGGTCGTTGGATTGTGCGGTGGATCGTCGATTATACGACGATCGGGTGGTGGCAGAGTGTAGAGGAGGGTGTAGGAAGTCGATCGATACGAGAAAATTGGTCTGGAGGTGCTCGACGTCGCTGTGTTTGGCCTGAAATGTCGATCGGCGGCGGAGAGTACAGGTGAGGTCATACGGCCGCGCTAGTGGAGCCTGGGTGCGGCCGAGCGTGGCGGAGGGTTGGGCATGGTCAGATCGAGGCGATGGCTGGTGGATGGTCGGCGATTATGGATGATATGATGGCGGCGGCTTCGGTTCCGTACACGAGCGATTTAGGGTTCGAACGAAAATCTCGAGGTAACGTGTAATTATAATTATTTTATTTTATTCGTTTTATATTATATATCGTACAACTTCTAATTAGTGTAACTCTTCCATACGAGGTCTGATTTGCACGCGGTTTGTTTTGTTGGGATCGTCTCAAAATTCTGGACATTTTGACGCTAGTTTGGACGAATTCTGAGACTGTTTGAATTTGGGCCCTAAATTGGACTTTAAATCGATTCGAAATCAAAGGTGGTTGTTTTAACCCACTCAAAATTACTAAACTATCTTATGTTAGATAAATTAAATTTATGAGGTGATTTGAAGTTAATTGATTGATGTTTGGTATGTTTAAATTTTCATTCTAGTAAATTTGACTTTTATTGCATTTGTTCATCGTTTAATTTAATATTGAATTTTAAATTGTCAAATTAAATACCTGTATTGATTTTCAGTTATCTATCGATGTTTATTGATTGATTTGGATGGTGATTGTGATGTATGTTTGATTGTTGATAGTGGATAACTGGATGTTGTAAATTATATTGTTATAATATTGCAAGTTCCCTATGGGTTGAAATGATACATACCCGAATGATCTACAGATTAGGGAAAATCGTTATGGGTTGAAATGATAGGCTCGAGCGATTTTATGGATTTTTATTTAATTCGGGATTGCGGTTTGAAATGATATATAACCGTAAAATTGTAAATTGCGGATTGAAATGATAAATATCTGTATCACTTGACCCTAGGGTAGAGAATTATATACGGACACCGGATTGGTTAAATTAAATGATTTTTGAACCTTTGAAATTTTGAATTCAGTTAACTAGCATTTTGAAATAGAAATTGATTTATATAAACTGAATTATTTTCGATAATCCAAACGTAATGCTGAAATTGGAATTAATTTAATGAGTTGTTCAAAGGATTTAAATTGGAAATTTAAAGTTGAAGTATCGAAATATAAATGAATTCATCGGAATTGAGTAATTGGAAATGTTTGGATATAACTTTGAAATCTATTTTAAATTAATTTAAACTACTTTAATCAATTTAAAACTATTTTAAGTTATTTAATCTATTTTAAACTAATTAAATTTATTTAACCTATTTTAAATCTATTTAATATAATTTAAATCTATTTAATCTATTTTAAATCTATTTGATATATTTGAAAATCTACTTAATATAATTTAAATCGATCTAATCTATAATTAATCTACCTAAACCATTCTAAACCTAATAAAATCTATTTAATCTATTTTAAATCTATTTAAATCATTTTAAATATAATTAAATCAAAAATAAATCTATTTAAACTATTTTTACTATTTAAACTATTTTTACTATTTAAACTATTTTAATCTATTTAAACTATTAAAACTATTTATGATTATCTAAACTATTTCTAAAATTTCAAACTGTGTAAAGTTGAGGTTTTTATATTTAAATCCTTGATGATGATACAACCTAAGTTGGAAATTGGGACTGATACCTTTTTGTAAAATGACATATTTGAGTGAATAAGATGATTTTGAAATGAAGAATTAATTAACATAACTTATCAATAATTTCCAAGTGAATATGATTTCAAAGGTGAATATGATTTTGAAAGTGAATATAGTTTGAAAGTGAATATGATTTCGAAAGAGATATGATTTCAAATTGAATATGATATTTTGATATAAATTGTGAATTGACTTTTTTGAAATGTAAAAGAACCATCCGGTGTGAAATAAGCGTTTGGTTGTTAAAGAGACCGGGATCGGATATTGTCATACTCTCTGCCAATACCGAAAACCACTTTAACAACTGTGTACGTGGTGGAGATTCTAGAAATGAAGTAGGATGGTTTGGTGAACGATTCTGTATGAGGTATTTACGTGACCCTGACTCCCATGAGTCAGCTTGATGTAGCTAAAATAGGAGCTGTACCGGGCCAAGTGAGGTCATTCCTCCTATCGGGCACATTTCTTTGACACTGTATTTTGACCTTGTGATTGTTTCGGTGGCCACCCCTTGATTTTGATTATGGGAGTGTGTCCGAGGTGGGCGGTAGTAGCTGCTATGCGTTACCACCAGTCCGGGAGTGCAATTAGTATATCTACCCTGGCATTGCCTCGAGTGTCGTGTTCACATGCCCTATCGCGCCTTCTACGAGTTTGTTTTGTGTCGTACCTATGGAGCGCTCCCTGATAGCCCACCTGCGGGTGGAGTTTACAGTATCTGTATAGACTACGGCATTATATAAAATGTGTTAAGGGGGATTTGGGTAACGCCTTAACGCTATTTTAATACTTTACTTTACTGTAGACATATTATAATAGCGTATTGTACTACATAGTAGATAGTTTAATGGATCCTTAGGAGATGGAAATCCTGAACATCTCTTAAGTTACTGCACCCACGCTAGACACTGGATAGGAGATGTCAAACCCCGTAAACATCCCCGACACCGCTACACTCATATTTATTTATTGTTGATTTAACTTACATAAGATCTTTTAGTTCTGAGTCGATTGTTTTGTCTTTTCAATTCGCTCGGGTCAGCATGAGCATTTCAGGGTTGAAGACCTTATTTCTGGGGGACGAAGACGAAGATTTGTACTAGTATTATTTATTATATTCCATTGCATCATGTTGTTCCGCTGCATTTATTATTTATTTATTCCTGTTTCTGTAACTCTGATTTTTGTGTTGTAAAAGAATAGTCAAATGTATTTATAAAACAGCTTCATGAACTGTTATTTGATTATTATATTTTGTCATTCCGCTGCGAGGTTCTGTATTTGTTTTATATCTTTCTCTTTTTCTTATTTACCCCATAACAATATGCCATTTTGAATGGTTTGAGTCTGGCATGTGTGTCTGCTTAAAACGTCCAAAAAGGGCAGGTCGTTACATGAACGTTGGGATTCGACTGGACGTTTGATTATGACCCGAAGCCATGACTTTAGGACTTAGCGACCGGACTCAAGTTCGACTCAGAAACTAGAGCCTCACAAGTACATTGAATGGAAACACGAGTGCTGAAATACTTAAACAAATAAACATAGAGTTATGCTGGAAAAAACAAAAAGAAGTTTTATTGTCACTATTCTTTGAAAAAGATAAGTACAAAAATATGTCTGATGAATTCCTATAAGCTGGGGGCCAAACCCACACCTATACATGGCCTACAAAAGCAAAAGGAAATCCTATTCCAAGCTATCTACAAAAAAGAAGAAGCAAAAGTGCAAGTTTATGCCTTAGATTTTTAATCTTTCTGCTTTTCTTCGATGTAGACCTGCTCGAGCTGCCGCTCAGAACCCTCTCCCTCTTTGAACCTTTACCTCCCTGGCCTGCTCCGGAGGGCTTATCTCTGGCCGGGGGTATTGAAGCAGTCTCCTCCTCGAAACTCATAGGGATCAGAATGTCCTCTGTGTGCGGAACCGGAGGGATGGTGGCACTTTCGACGTTAGAGGGAGGAGGCGCGCCGGTATTAATGATGGTGCCACCTGGAGAAACAACAAGTATCGAGACCGGACCAGGGCCTTCCATGCCACCTCCAGCTCTACAAGCCTGCTCAGCTTGCTCGATTTCGGCTTTTATTTCCTCCATTACCTGCTCTACCCGGTCCGCACGTATACCCATTGGAACGCTGCTGGTGGGGCCCAAGGAGCCTGTTATGACTACATCTTCATCAACATTGAATGAAACTTCGATACTTGGATCACTTTGATGGCTGAAGAGTGCTTCCATCAATTATTTATCAAGCAAGTAGTTACTATCGTGCATCTCTCCAACCGATGTGGTGGTCGTCATGGTTGTAGCCTCTGCCATTAGCACCTCCTGCTCGTGATGTATTCCTTGAGTTGCAGGAGGATCAGTCGGTGCAGAATCTAGAGATGAATAAAGATAGGAGAAAATATTAGTAACATCTTTTGACAGTGCTCCTACTTTTGGATGAATGGAAGAAGTGTCTAAAATACCTTCCTCGGGTTGACTCCTGTGTTGAGCTGATGTGCCTTCCAAGCCGTGTTCGTGTATCGGAGAAAGGTGCGGCTTATCAAGGTCATATCCTGGGACAACTGGAGGATCGATAGAAGAAGTAGGTTCAGATTGAGAGATTGGGAGTTCTTCGAAACCTACTTCATGATGCTCAACTCCAAGTCCTTCTCCAGCATCCGGATACTTGGCAGCCAACTTTTCTTTTTCAAGAGCGATGACTGTATCGTGGAGGACCTTTGGTTCATCTCCGACAAGTATTTGAGCTTCCAGTTCGAACTCATCGATATTCGTAGCGTCGCGGATCACCTTTTCGTTATCTACCAAGCGACTCCGGGCCATGTATAATTGGAAGGGGTAATCTTCGCTGAGCCAGTTTAAGTTGCAGTTTCTCAAGACCTTAGCATTGTACGTGACCAGGAGATCTTCAAACTCATTCTCCATCCTGGCCTCCACCGCTTTAATTTCGTTCTCAATCCTGACATCGGCTTCCTAGGACTTCAAGTTCGCTGCATCCCTCTCCTCAAGTCTCATCGCCTGTTCACATGCCTCCTGGGCGGCTTTGTTGGCCTCGTCTTTTTCCTTGACGGCCTCGGCTAGCTTCACCCTTAGCTCCTCAACCTTTTTCCGTGCAGAGTCCCTTTCTTGAGTAATGACGGTTTTATGGTGACCCATCTCCTACACCATATCCATATGAGTTTTTCGCATGTTTTCCATGGACTGACTAGCCTCATCGGCTCTCTTATCGGCCTCCATCTTCAATTTCCTTGAAGATTCAGCTTCATTATTAAGCACTTCTATTATTCCATCTTTCTGAGCAAGGACGGCCTCCAGTTTCTCAATTGTCTTAGCCCGCTCAAAAGATATCGTAGAAACTCTCTCAGCCATCTTAACCCATTCCCTGTACTGGCTGTATGCATCGTGCACGTAGTCCTGCACCAGTCTTTCTATATCGTTGGGAATTCTTTTCAAGTTTGGAGTAAAGTGGAAGCCATCAAAAAAATAGTCGAAAAATCTTTCTTTAACCTAGCAATTTGGATGGCTCCCTCCCCTATGGGCTCGATAGTGGCTTGCTCTGTAATGATAGGAGTTTCCATTTTAGTTCTATGGCGTTGATCGTCGGATTTCGAAGTATGAGGAGGCGCTACTTGGTGTGCAGTTTTAGAAGATTGCCTAACAGAGCCGGATGGTTTTGAGGAACGTTTAGGTGGTGGCGACCGCGACCGGGAGCGGTGCCTACTTTGTTGTGACCTTTCCTTCTCCCTTTCATAATACTCACGATCTTGGCTGGAGCGGTGGCCGCGATCGTAGTCTCTTTCACTTTCACGCCTATGAGATTCAAAGTAAGAGCTAGAAGAATGGCGTATGGAGCGAAGATTGTTGAGCATAGACCCTTGCCTCACCATCGTGTCTGTAAAATGAAAAGAGAAGCAGAATTAGTCATCTCCAGATATTAGAAAACATGTGATTAGAAATAGTGTGGTGCCGTGAAGTGCGTGTATGCATGTGCAAATCCCCCAACCAACCGATTTTGGTGGCCTTGCTCGTAGGAGTTGGCTCCCTTATGTCTAAAGAAGTTAAGCATGCGCCAATTTGCGGCGGGGATGGGAGTCCCTCTAATCCAAGATCTGGGAATGAAGCTATGTCATCTGGAATAGAGACATCAGATAATCCTATCAAAGAACTTTCCATTTGCGAAAAGGAAGTCTCTGGACTTATAGCAGCCGTAGCGGGCAGAGATACTATGACGGTCTTACGCCTCTTGGATTTATGGGTGAGAGTCTTTCCTTTTCTTTTTGAGTCTAATAATTGGAGACTCTGCGAAGGCGCAACTATGGGCTCATCCCCGGCTAGCATACTCTCGTCATCACCCCGTTCAGTGATTATGACTCCAGGAGCTCTTCTTCCTCCTTGCCTTACCGGAGCCACTTTGGAAACTCCTGTTAATCCAATGCTTTGACCTCTCTCTATGAGCCCCACGGCAATCAAATTATCATCGCTACGGACTTCATCGATCTCTCTAAGTTCAGCAGGCATCGATTGGAGAGTTCTCACTATCTCCTTGAATTGTGCTCCTTCGAGCCGTGGAATCGAAGCTGCAAAAGAAACGCAGTATTAGACTCAGGATTAACTTATATTACCCAGTTAATCGATGAAGAAGTTGGAACACTTACGTCTAACTAGCCACCGTCTAGCAAATCCTGGTGGACATCTAACAAAGAACCACTCGGTCTTGAAGTAGCTCAATTTACTCCAAGCACCTGCCACTACTTGGCAGTTTCTGACTGCTTCTAGGAAAGTAAATGAAGGGTTATCCCCGCGACTCTTGACGTTGAACAAGTATCTAATTTCCTCGATGGTCGAGGGTCGGAAAAGATGCTCCATAAAAATGGTATACAAACTGTTGAGTAGAGCATATCTGTTTGGATGCAATTGAGAAGGCGCAATCCTTAAAAAGAACAGCACATCCCGGATAAATTGATTGAACGGGGGCAACATTCCGGCTACGCACATAAATTTGTTGCAAGCAGTAAACCATTCCAGGGGATTGTGCGCTCTGTCTTCCGGCCCCGGTAGTAGAACATCTTCTAGAGATAATCCATGCCCGAGGCAGATTCTGCCTAGCATATCTTCGAACATTTTGGAACGAACCGAGTCCTCCGGATTCAAAACTAACACAGCACCCGGAAGTTCATCCGGAGCAGGACTTACTACATCAGCCGCGATTCCTGGTATTTCTATAATGGGAAGTGGAGAACTCTGAACTTCCTGCTGCCCTAAGCTTCCGGGATCCCTAGCTATTGAACTCAGTAAAAACCATTGTTAGATGGCAAGAAACCCGTGTACCCCCCGGTGTAAAGTGAGTGATCGTGTTATGTAGTGTAGTGCTACATAATACTTTAAATTTCTACAAGTTCGGAAGATGGTAAAACGATAAGACTTCGAGATTCCTGACCGTCCCCACCATGCTATCCTGACTTCGAATAACGATCCATGTTAAGGTTCATTATGTTTGTCAAATTATGGTTCCATCGACGAGCTTCAAAGGATAGTCAAATATGCAGTTTAATGGTCAAGTCCAGTTATGCAAGGCTAAAAGCTCGTCGGAGTCAAATGTTCGGGTATGCAAACGGAAACTAGTTCATATCCATCATGGTTTGAATTGGATCGTTCCCCTCAAGTTTGATTTCGTATCGATCAAAGGTGCTGAACGATAATTTCTTCGTATCAATATTGTTTGTATCGATCACGTACTTCGTATCGATCACCCCAGCAGCTACTTCGTATCGATCCAGAATGAGTGAGCTTCGTATCCATCTGACCACACCGATATGAAGTGTTCCAATCAATCTAAAAGCTACTTCACAAACGTTCTGATCGATCCGTGTCACGTATCGATACGAGTTCAAGAAAAAGCTTGGAGTCAGTAACTCAATCAACCGCTCTCCTTCTTCCCCAAGCTTCCAGGATGCCATTGAAGTATTTCCTTAACCTCACTCCAGCCATGCTCCGACACCAACAATGCCGGAGTTGGCCGTAGCCTTGGATGAAATGACATCGAGACCCGAATCTTGTCATTGTAAAAAGGGTTATGAGCTGATTAATTACCTAAGTTTAAGCAATTTGGTTTAAAGATTAAAAGCTAATGGGTTGGGACAAAGACTTTGCAATTTTCTCGTATATCCAATTGATACGAAGCAAGAGTGAAGATAAAGGCAGGTAGAAAATTTGTCTAAGTCCAAAATCCTTTTATATGACTTTTACCCAAGGGAAGACATTTCATATCCCAGTTTCAAAATACCCATAGAAGCGATCAAAATAGTATCGATACGAAGGGCGTTGTACAATTGTATATGGAACGTTCGTATCCATAAATGCGAAGACACAGCTTCGTATCCATCAACACAAGGCAGTCCAGGACTTACTAGTTTGTATCCATCGGCGCTTCGTATCCATCATCGCTTCGTATCCATTGATGCTAATCGATCTAAAGCCCATTGTTTCGTAACTATCGATACGAAAATGATTGCAAAATTTTGTCTGGACCATTCAACTCTATTGATATGAAATGTCAATTTCGTATCCATCCATTCGAGACTCGAAACCTCGTGTCCATCGATACGAGGCAATCCTAGAGAGTATTTATTTCGTATCGATAGCCATCGATAAGAAATCTACAATCATTCATCCCGGATCGATACAGGAGAGGATCGATACGAAGGGATGGATCAAAGCAACCATCATCGTGGTTACAACTCAAATTTCACATCGATTTAGGAGAGGACCGATACGAAACTCGATTCAAAAAAAAACCTTGACAACGACCAGTGAACTTGCAAGCGTGAATGGGAGTCAGGTTAAGATACCTGCCTGTATGCCAAACTAACATTTGATTTTCAAAGTTAACAGGAATTGGATGCTTACTTGAAAACAATCAGAACAGTGAACAACAAATTGCTAGCACTCGAATTTCATTTACAACAAAACACTGCATGATCATTGGCAGTCCACAATTCAACATTTATATTACTGGAAATCAATCGAAGGTTGTATCTCTTGGCGAAAAGACAACAACTATGCAACGAATCAGATATAACTTTTTCAGAATAAAGACTGCAGCTTTTCAAAGCACGTCATGTTCACACAGGACGTACTTTGAGGGGTAAATGTTATCTCGCCTTTTGGCAAGGCCATGACACCAAGGATTTGACTAGAGATTGAAGACAACCCGTCCCGAAGATCAGTTATCTACAGGTCCACTATGGATACATGCAAATTTGGTCCGAGTCCGGATCGGGCTACAATTAACATGGTAATACAAACAAACCTATAAGAGGCAACATTCCAAATTTTAGGTCAATCGGAGTTCGTATGCTCAAGTTATGGATCGATCAATTTTCATGAGAAGCATGTTTGCTTCGTATCCATCACCTTCATATATGTTACCTTCGTATCCATCAACTCCACAATCCATCCCCTCCATATCCATCAAGCAATAGCATCGATCAGAGTTTATCCGCTCAACCACTTCCCATTTCATATCGATTCTACAAATACCCATTTCGTATCGACACCAAGCATCGGTACGAAACCTCATGCCAACATCGATACGAAGGAAGCAACCTAGGATCGATACGAAGATTAGGGCCAATCATCGATACAAAGACAAAAATATAGTATTGATACGAAGAGCAGTGCACAGGATCGATACGAAGGGTAGTCAGACCAAAGGAAACAGTCTTCAGGCATGAGATATGGATCTCCACAAAATGCTCAGTCCATGTCATCGATGCGAAAATGATCGATACGCATGGATCGATACGCAACCACCAGCCAAACTACAAATCCAACCTTGGATCGATCATAACTCAAAAACTACAAGTCCACATGCCTCCAAATTTTCACAGAAGCTTTCTTATCATCTGAAGGACCACCATGATCGATAGCGGCTCAAATGGAGCTAAAATTGATAGATATGAAGATGATGGGGATCGATCCCAAATGACCCCAGATCGATCTGGTGGGCCCACCCACGTGAGAGAAGAGGTATTCCGAGCTTTGAGGGAGATATTTCCAGATCTACTCCTATAAATAGCACCCTTACGCCTACAGAAAAAGGACTTTTGATGCTTCTACGCCGTTACTCTGCTGAAACTCCATTGTAACTTGAGAGCTAGTGATTTGTACTATTGTAATCAGTTGTAATCATCAATAAACAGCAAAATTATTCAAACTTGAGGGCTACGACGCCGAACCACTATAAATTCTTGTCTTTTTCTATTTTCGCTTGATTTTATTGGTGTGATTGTTAGATTAGCCTCTTTTTCCATTTACTTTCTTCATTCTAATCTCTTTAATTACATCCTAAGAGTGTTGTGCCCAATTTTGGTATAAACACAAGTTATTATTTAAACCATCCTTCATTTAATTATCTTCAAACCACAGTAGCAAAATAATGATTTTCAACAAAGTATTAAATTAACTTCAAAACATCTTAAATAAAATAAATGCTTAAGTATCCTTTAAATATCATATTTGAATTGATGATAAATTTTGAACCATTTCAAAAAGGATAAAATGAAATATTTGACTTCACAAAATCAGAAAGAGTCTTAGTGTTCACAATGGTTCATTTAATTGAGTTTAACTTATCCAAGTTGTAACATGGATATTTACATAACAAGCAGATATGTAAAGGGAATCAACCAATAACAATCAATCATATAGGTAAATGTCCAAGTTACCAAAATAGCAGAATGGAGATTTGTTCTGCTAAACACATGTCCAAGTTAATATAATAGCAGAATGGGTTTTTATTATGCCTAATAGATGTCAACGTAATCTACTTGGTGAACTATGACAAAACTGTGATTTAATCTACCAAACGGATGTCAAATACAATTTAATTTGCAGGATGGTATTTTATTCTGCTAACAGATGTCTCTGGGTTTCATATTCAATTTCCCTAAGGGTAATCGACATAGAAATCCCTTGGATTAAAAAATATCTTTTAAAAGAGAGTTGCTTCGAACTTTAGAAATAAAGTGGTTTAAAACTTTAAAACTTCTATTCATAATTAAATAACATTTAAGCCTTAATTTTGATAATAATTAAACATTTAATTAATAATTAACTATTAAATAAGTAATTAAATAATAATTATACTTTAAATAAATAATTAAATAATAGTTAACCTTTAAATAAATAATTAAATCATAATTAATATTTAATTTAATAATTAAATAATAGTTTAAACCTCCATTTAATAATAATTTAAATCTTAACTAAATCTTAATTTAAAAATAATTAAATCTTAATTAAATTTATCTTAATTAGTAATCAATTAATAATTAAACCCTTTTTATAATAAATAAACAAATAATAATTAACCTTTAATAACCACAATAATAATTAGCCCTTGATTAATGATTAACTAATAATAAATCTTTGATTAATTAACTGGTTATAATTAACTTACTTGATTAACACTTAAGTACTAATTACCTTTGTAAACTAATGATTAAGTACTCATTATCTTAATTAATTAATTAATCATTAATTAAATTAATAAATAATTAAATAATAATCATTACTTATCCATGGTTAAAATAAGTTTTGAAAACACTTTTCAAAAGATACTTAAGTGAAAACATTTTTAATTTTGCAAAAAGAGTTTGCGAACTGCATTTATAGTGACTATCGCTATACGATCTGTAATTTCAAACTCGATTTATACTCCAAATAAATTTAAAAATTCTTGCTTTATGTTTTGATTTACTTTTATAAACTTAAATATAGATTTTCGAAAACATAGACTAAAGTTTAAAACTTTATAAACTTTTCTCGAAAAATCCGTAAGTAAACAAGTTAGAAAGCAAAAGATATCGATGTTGTATTAAAGCACAAATCAAGTGATAATTTCTCCTTAGCCTACACCATTGAATGTATGTTTGCATATATATATATATATATATATATATATATATTGAACCATAACATCATGATATTAGCAAGGTCCTAACTTGCACTTTACAACTCTTAACTTTTTATTTACAAGTCTAAACAAACTTACATCCAAGCATACACATGTATAACCAAATCAACACTATATTTACCCAAACAAGCAATGAATTTACAATTAATTTCACATCATGAGTAAAGTTAGAAACTTTAGTAAAGGGGTGAGCTTTAACTCACCTAAAGCTACCAAAAGCTTACAAATTCGACCCGATCTTCCACTATGATTAGAAACAACTCTAGATCTTTGATTTTCCTTAACCAAAATGGATTTTGTAGGCTTTAAAAGGCAAGATGGCTCGGCCTAGGCACAGGGTGGCTCGGCCACGACAATTTTTGAGGAGGCTTGACTTGATTTTTGGAGAAGTAGAGTTGTAAAATGAAGGAGGAGGTTTAAACAAAGTTTTAGTAGTAAAAAGAGAACGAAGCTAAGGTTTTCAAACTCTTAAATTTTTGTGGAAGCCATAGAATTTCTCAAGAGCTCAAGGAAGAAGAAACTAGCTTTTTGAAATGAAAAATAAAAATGAAAAAATGAGAACGAGAATTTTTGGAATTTGTTTTATATAAATTGAATTTAGCAAATTACTGAATTACCCCCTAAGTACATGCCCTCCATCCATGGCATGCCACATCACACCCTTATCTCCCTCCACCTCATTTCCTATGAAATTATTGTCCCCGCTTCTTGTTTTTGAGCCAACATGTATTAAACGCCAAATGTACTTACATTTAGACATGTTTCATAAGGTATCTTCCATTTAAACCATTTTCTTTTTATTTTAACTTCATAAAAAGTCATATCAACTTGTATACTTAAGTATATATGGATATACACTCGTATAAACCTAACTTTATTTATAAATGTATGTGTATATATTTACACTAGAGTTCACAACGTTTCCGACAACTTTTAGCTGACGAAAAATCAAAAATTCGGAAAATGAATTCCAGTCACATTTTCAATTTTTCTTCGAACTAATTATTTTTGCGAACTAGTTTAGAAAACTATTTCACCATCACTAGTTATCATTTTAAAGATATTTTATTTTAGTTATAAAATCCATTATTTGAATATTTAAAATTAATTAAATATTCACAAATTAAAGCGGTGAAATTCTGGGTCGTTACACTCGAACCTCCGTCTCCCTACAGACCTCATATTGGATTATCCTTGACTTTTGCATACATAGGATATAGAGGATTTACCCCAAACCTACATAATTCAATAAATGAACATTCCCAATTCTACTGAAACGTCCTTGGACAATATAATGACTATCTCATAATAAGGATCTTCTGAACCCCATGCAGTTAGGCTAATTTATCAAATCACTTCCAACCCTCGGTTTCATAATGAACAAGTTTTAAGGATGTTAGCACTACAAATCACGAAAGAAAGGAGACAACTGATTCCTTATAATTTCGATAAGTGGAGCATAAATCCACATTATATAGGCTCTATCCCTATCCATGGTTATCATCCTCTACTTAGAAAGAAAAGCACAAAAAAAGATAGTTTGTTACTAAAAAAGAGAAGGGCTATACAATTCCAATCCAAAGAAACTATTTTTGAAAAGGAAATAACAAGATACTTTGACAAATTTACCCAAAGGTGGAAAGGAATAATTGATCATCCTCCTGCACCAATGAAAGCTTGAGAATCTTTAAAGACGAAACTTATAGAAGATGTTAATGTGTCAATCCGACCCTACAAGAAAATCAAGCGGGAGAAAAGAGCACAATGCACTAGAAATTCCTGATCTTCAGGGATTCGTTCCCTTACGACTTCCCACAAGAATATCTACATTCTAACTAAAGAGAGGTTAAACCATTGGCATTTAATGAAGTAGCAACCAAGAAATGAAAGGAATCTCGAAGGTGCTTATTGTCAATATCACCAAATAAATGGATATGAAATCAATCAATGTTGATCTTAAAAGGAATTATTTAAAATTTCTTGGGAAAAGGAGAGCTTCAAGAATTTATTAGCAATATTTGAGAAAAGAACGAATGTATCTGCAAAGAACAAGTAATTAATAAAGAAGAATGCTTCATAAAGAGGATTTATAAACTAAAGGAAAAGACCTTTGATCCCGCCAAGATGGCTTGGTCAAAGCACCTCCTAGAGGGAGGTACGAGTAAGCCTCTGGTCCCCCCTATAAGGCCTGGCCAAAGCACTGCAAGCCTTCAGTCCCGCACCGCCTTCATTGCCTAGCCAAAGCACCTCCTAGAGGAAGGTCAAAGTAAGCCTTTGGTCCCACCTTTGGTGCCGCCTAAGGTGGCTTGGCCAAAGCATTGCAAGCCTTCGGTCTCGCCTACGTAATCTAACCGGAGCATCTCCTAGAGGGAGGATGGAGTAAGCCTTTGGTCCCACCTAATATGGCTTGCCCAAAGCATCGAACCTGCCTTCAGTTCCGCCTATAAGGCCTAATTGGAGTGCCTCTTAGAGGGATGACGGGTAAGACTTTGGTTCTGTTTAAGATGGCGAATCAAACACACAGACCAAAACCTAAATCATCACCTAAGATGGTGATAAGGGATTGGATCAAAGTTCAGATCATTATCTACATATGGTAATAAAGGAAATCAATCAAAGCCTAAATCACCACCAAAAGAGTAGTGAGGGGACAGAAAGAATCAATCAGACAAATCAAACTCTGTCCTAAAGAAGGATCGAAGCAATCTTCTAGAAGAAGAACAATCAAATGTGAGCTATTGTGCCCTAAAGTAAAGCAATCTTCAATTGCCAGATGGTTTTTTGGTCTTCTATTCAAATAATTGCTAGATGGTTTTCTGGTCTTCTATTCAAGTAAATGCCAAATGGTTTTTTGGTCATCTATTCAAGTAATTTCCAGATGGTTTTATGGTCTCCTATTTCAAAGTAATTGCCAGACGATTTTCTGGTCTTCTATTCAAGTAATTACCAGATGGTTTTCTAGTCTACTATTTCAAAGTAATTTCCAAATGATTTTTTGGTCTTATTCAAGTAATTGCCAGATGGTTTTCTGTTCTTCTATTCAAGTTATTGCCAGATGGTTTTACGATCTTTTATTCAAGTAATTGCTAGATGGTTTTCTAATCTTCTATTCAAGTAATTGCCAGATGGTTTTCTAGTCTTCTATTTCAAAGTTATTGCCAGACGGTTTTTTGACCTCCTATTTAAGTTGCTGCCAGATGGATTTCTGGTTTTCTACTCAAATAATATTATTGCCAGAAGATTTTTGGTCCTTGATATAGATGAAATTATAATTACCAGATGAAATTTTGATATTTAAAGCAACCATGATTACCTATAAAAGAAAGATGAAAAAGCAAATTGATTCAACTTATTTAAAGTTTCGCTTATAATCATTTTGAAAAATGAATTTCAAAACTAAACTTTTGGGATTTCAAAGATCAACAAGACAACTATTTCACAAATAATCTTTAGCATTTACAAAGCAAAATGATCGATTTGAGAAAGGAAAATTTTCTTGAAAATATGAAAATCATTATCATTACTTATTCTATGTTTTTCCAGAAAAGAGAAAATCGAAAAGTCCGGTCTAAAGCATTCTTCAAGGGAATAAGGAACAAGCAAATCTACGCTTAATCGAAAGCTATAAATCATAAGGAATCAGATTAAAGTCCTAAATTGAATTGCGAATATCAAACAATTCCCCGAGTTCAGATACAGGGAAAAAATAAGGAAAGAAAATACAAGTTCAATCTACAGTATCAATCATTCAAGTATGAATTTATTTACCATTTTATATATTTCAAGAAAGACTAATCAATAAGATAATTCCATCAAGAGTTTTTACGCAATGTTGCTTTAATTATTAGGAATCAAGGTCATGCACCATTTTCTTCAAATCTCCAACAACCGAAGAGGGTTCAATAATGTGGTGAAGTACCGCATCTAAAAATTTCTTAAGATTCTTTTCCTTCTTGTGAATAGTGTATGCGTCATCAATCGAGTAAATTCGAACCTTTAATGTGCGATCAAGCGTTTTGTTGGCTCCGTATAAGGTTTTAACTATGTCCTGTAGCTCTTTAACCTTTTGTCAAGAGCATACTTCTTACATCCCAATTCCTTAACTTGACTTTGGTAATTATTAAGATGTTCTGAAACTTTTTCGTCCCATTTCCCTTTGAGAAATTGGTTACACTCATATTTGTATGCTCAGTACCACCTAGAAATATCTCCATCGTTCACACCCGGAGGCGGGTTCTCCAAGGAAGAAAACTTCTTCTTACCAGCCAAGGGCTTAGATCTAGTTGACTTTGTAGGAGTAGGAGTAGGAAGGCCAGATTCACCTCCACTCACAATGAGCTCTAAAAATTGGCACAATACTTGGCTCTTCAATAAATCAAGTAGAAGATCTTCAATTTTCTAATGCAACCGAGCAATTTATGCATCAACCTCAATCCTATGATCTGGAAATCCAGATTGACAGATTAAAGTTATGTTCTTTTTTAGCCCTTTAATATCTTTATCCTTCTTTTTGATTTTTACCTCCAAACTCGAGGTCATTTCTTTCATACTGCTCGGTGTCAATCTAAACTGATAATATTTATCATGCCAATTGTGCACCTTCAGATTGTCGGGATATGATATGGCCAAAGCTTCTTTGGACGAGCATTTCTTAATATTTAAGTGTATCTTGGTTTTGATATTCACCAGTTGAGAAAGAAGATCCAGTTCGCTGAGTGCAAGTGTTAATTGACTCTCCTATTAAAAATGAATAATAGAAAAAATGAATTAATACACGAGAAAATGCACTTTTTGTTAGCAACAAGAAGGTTTAGAAGCATGAGTAAATTCAAATCACATTAACAACATAAGTTCTATGTATTTAACTCTCAAAGTTCAAAGATGGCAGGTTGAACCTTTTTAAGTGATACAGTGGACAAAGAGATGATAGAGTCTAAAGGAACATTAAACCCTTAAGGGGTATTAATTGGAGGGAATTAATGGTAGTCCCATTTTTTGATCGGAGGGCTAATCTCACCACATAAAAATTTAGTGTGGTTGATTCATACCTTTCTAAGCAATTTATCCTTTTCGTCACCCAAGAAATTAAAGCAAAAGTGTGGAAGTCGTGTGTAAACTTCTTGGAGATCTCTAAGGAAGTAATATTATGCTAACCGGGAATTTTTAAGAATTAATGATTTCTCTTTAAAATCCCTCTTTAATTTGATAAATTTACTTAAGAGTTCCATGGGAACATAACTACTCGATAATTCCTTAATCTGTATGATTTATGAAAAATAAGCTAAGTTGCAAAGAAATGAAAATACTGAAATTCATAAAACTGTCTGAATTACACATTAAGAACAAAATTACTTGGGTTCATACAATATTGATTCTTTGTAAAATTCAAAATTAAATCTCCCCTTGTCAAATTTAACTTTCTCAAGTGGAAGAAGTTTTGGGAAAGGGGAATATCACCACCCTAGGAAGATTCTAGCAATCCCCAGAATAGGGATCAGACCCATGTTCATCTAAGTATCTACTGTGGAGACGTCTAAGTAAACCCCCACTGTCCTTCCCTAAGAAAGAAAAATCAACGAAACTACTCCTAGAGTAAATTTTGCAAAGAAACTCTATTAAAACATCCCTATCACTAATGAGCATCCAAAAGAGAGTAGTTAGCTCTACGTTTTCTTTGAAATTTCTTAATCGTGTGGCATAAGCAAAAAGGCGCCTATACTTGTTAGATAAACTGTTGTTCTTTTCAATCAGTTTCTCCATTTCTCTATTTAGTTGTTGCACTTTCTTCTCACTCTTCTCATATAGAGTCTCATAATAATATTTGGTTCTTTTCCTTATCTAAAATAATAAATTTATTTATTAAGGGCTGGCATATAACTTTAGACATTTAAATAATGAATTCCATACTTACGAGACTTGAACCTGAGAAGCTGGGGCTTGAGCTTTTTCCTTCGAATTTTGACTGGGGGGAGCAACATCTTTTAGGGGAATATTTTCCCGCGAAGCGTCTTAAGGATCCAGTAAATCATGAAGATCTGCATCATGGGGAGACGAGTCTAATTTATGACTATCAATCCATTACTCCCATCCCTTAGTCCTTCTGGACCCTTACCACCCTCATCTCCATCTTAGTCATCATCATCATCATCGCCATTACTAACCCTTTACCAGAGTCTTCATCCCTTTCAAGCGGCGGGTCATCAAGAATAATAATTCCTTAGGATCGACAGCCTTTTCTTTAGGAAATTCATCCTGAAGCTATCCCTGAGCACTCCCCAACATAAGATCAAACTTTCTCTTAAACTTGTCATTAAGGTCTGGAAAGGAAGGAAAATCCAAATTAGGACATTTTTCAATATTGTCGTTATATGCTACAAAAAGAGCATCTTCGTAACATTTTTCGGTTATTTAGTAAAGGCCTAATCCAGGAAGAAGGAAACTTTCTTCTTAGCATCTTTGGTTTCTAGCTGGCTCTCTAGAGACTTTAACTTGGTAGCCATTTTAGCCTTCTCTTTATTGGCTTGTTCAAGCTCTGTTTTCATCCTCTCTTCAAGTAGTAGCTTGGTTTTTTTCTCTTCCTTAAGGAAAGAAGTAAGTTTTCTCTTCTCGAGAATAGCTTCATCCTTTTCCACTGCAGTATCAATCATTTGACCCTACAGGATCCCAACTTTAGCCGCTAATGAGGAAACCTGTTCCTTAAGCTTCATAACTTGACCAATAGGTTCCTTAAAGGCCTATTGAAGAAAGAACATGTGCTTGGCTGCCTAAAACATATGACACATCTAAGTTAAATAAGAATGTACAAAATCAAAGCCTAGATTAGCCAAAAACAAAAGGATACGTACGAACAGAAGCGACTGATAGAGGACATAAAGATGATATGTTGAGAAAGTTAGGGGCTGCAATGGCGTGAGAGAAGTCAAAGTTGGAGATTGTACAGATGAACGAACGAGACCATTAAAGCCCATAGTTAGAGTTTGAGCATGGGCCTCCGAAGGAAGGGATTCATTAGAAAGGGAAGTCAAACAAAGCTCCTTAAAAAAGCATTGAAAGCCAGAAGCAGAGGTGGGAAGTGAAATGTTTAGCAAAGAATCCAAGGTGTGAACGTCCTCGGTAGGTTTTTGAGCACCATGGTCTGAAGGACCTAAATCGATCATGCCAAGATCTTGGGTTGTCAATTTAGCATCAACATTTGGCTCCTCAGCAATAACGATAAAAGTCTATACCTCACCGAGCTTAGGCTTCTTACTTGGAAGAGGGATTAAAACATTAGTTGGGGTGTTGGAGCTTGCCTTCCTTTTTACAGCCTCAAACAGCTTTAGCAATGGAACCCCCAATAGGGGCGGACTTGGTTGATTTGGATAAGGTAGAAGTATGAGCTTTAGACTTCCTATACTTAGAAGTTACAACAATAGCGGACAAAAATAAATCAAAAGAGAATTTATAAGACACCGACATAAGAAACTTCTTTAATTATAACGAAAACTTACTAGAAGAATCATATTGAATAGGGGAAGAGTTAGAAAAGACATTCTGATTGCCAATCACTAGGAATTGCTTCCCATGAGCATCCTTCTTTACCATGGGAGGTTCTCCAAGCACTTTGTAGCAATCCAGAATTAGGAAATGTTTCTTGAGATTGGCTTAAGTTAGAAATTTGTGTCCGTCTCCTAAATTTTATGATGCTAAGTTCAATTCTCCAACCATTTTAACTATGGAAGAATCCGTCCCCTTGGGGACTAGTCCTAATAGAGAATAATAATTATAAGGTGACAACAGAAAGCAATATAAACGATTAAAAAAGTAAAGCTTACTAGCAGCAGAGAAAGACGCTCCAAGTTTGGGAGTGTGACTATTAACATAGAAGAACTGATTCTCCCAATCTCTATATTTATTTATCAAGTTGCTAATCAAACTTTTATGAGGGAGAAAGCAATACACGATACCCTTTGGTTGGTTTACCACTTTGATGGGAGTTACTAACGAGCGAAGAGTATTTACATCAAGAGATGGAAGGTTAGCTTCCCTGGCCAGAATCTCAAGGCTGCTAAAATAGGTATAGGAATCAGGAAACATTTGTATTGGAGCAATGCCCAAATGTTCCATGTATTAAATGAAGAAGTTGGAAAGAGGGAGACAATCGAAATTCCAAATGTGAATTGGGTTAAAGGGGAAGAAACCTTCGGGGGAATTGTCTATCCTTCCGGATGGGCCTACTACTCTAGCCTTAACATCAGTAATGCAAAATTAACGAATGATGGTGTTGACTTCCTCCTGAGAAGTAAAAAGAGATGGAATGAGTCTATTGTAACACCCACTATCCCGGGGCCCAAAACTAAGTGCTACAGATGTTGTGGTCATCCATATTATTTAACTTTCGATGACAAAACACGGTAGTGTTAATGGTATCCATAATATCAGAAGCACATGAATATGAAATAAAATCACAATTTCAAAAACAACTTTTCTGATTACATTTCAAATCAATATTTCATATTCAGTTACATAATCCTAAAACGATTTCCGGGTTTTGATCAAATATAATTATTACAAACTACGCCAAGAGCGGCATATGAAGATGCCCCTTTGGATGATCGGTGTACTAAATAGATAGACATATCAATCATAAATACATCACAGTGGAGATACCACTAAACTACTCCTACATAGCTAGCTTTGCCTCCTGCACGTCTTCGGAAGTTTATTTGTTCAACCTACTAAACCTGAAAAGACCTTAACTCTCAATCTACTCAAATTAATTTTGAGCACCCGAGAGTTTAAGGGGAAAACATAAACTTCGAGTCAAACATAAAGCTTGGTGTGAATAATACTATTACATCTCGATTTACTAAAATTAAGTGAGACCACGCCGCTTAGTGGAACGAGTTTCCCCTCACTAATATCCTTTTAAAAGCATATCTTCTACAAATCAAAATCCTACAATCAAACTGATTATAACAATAATAGCAAATACATATATGCATAATAATCAAGAAATCAATGGACTGTCTGTCCACACTTTAGTTTTATCTGGCTAACTATTAACCATTGGTTGACTCGGACCTACCAGACAAAATCAATAGTCTAACTTCTGTTAGACACAATACAGGGCTGTTTGCCCTTAACTTTCTTCTTCTAGGGTCAACTGATCCTAATTGTTTTGCGGGGTCACCAAAAACCTATCTTCACTCTATATATTCCCTTCTATGAGTAATATTATTTTAATCCCATCTGTGACAAAGCCCTACACGCTGGAATTTTAGACTTATTTTAGCTATGGGCTAATAGCTAAAGTATATGGCGCAACTCCATACCAGTCCCATCTCGTCTTCTATTTTTAAGTCATAAACTTAGGGTTAACTACCCTATTAAATTTTCATTTCCTTGTAAACAATCTTTATAAATGATTTACCCTTGAAATCATATCTTTATAAAACAAGAAAATCATACTCTTTGCTTTACTCAAAATACTTATGCCATGATATATGCTTTACACGAAACAATGTTGATGAAATCTAATCGATGGGACTATCTACACCTTCAAAATAAGTTAAAACACTTTTTAACTTAGAAAACTTTAGGCCATGAAGCCAAAGTAAAACCTTCGAAACCCTTCTTTTAAACCCTTAAACAACACCTTTCGAAATCATTGAAAACACCCTTTTGAAAACCTTACTTAAAACCTTAAACGTCCTCTTTCAAAACCATGTATACCTACCTTTCGAAAGCATTAGAACCTTCCTTTTGAAATACTTAAAACATATCTTTCGAAACATTCACAATATACCTTTCGAAAGTATTGGGCTCAAGTAAAGGATTGTGGAAACATTGCTTTGAAACCTTTTAAAATTATTCCTTTTGAAACCATTGGGTTTTACATATAATATAACCATTGGGTCAAAGAAAGCAGAAGCAAAAGTATCCTTTTCGAAAGCTTTATTCCAAATAAAAGAATTAGGGGAGAGGATAGCTTAGAAACCTACCCTTTCAAAACCATTGCCTCCGAAACCATTTAAAAGCAGCTATATGACCCTTTCGAAAGCATTAAGAAAACGGCTTCAAAGTAAAAGGGAGAAAGCACCCTTTCGAATACGTTGTTTTAATGCTATAAAGAAATGAGGCCCAACTACTTTGAAAGGTATGAATGCGGCAACCTAGGTATCAAATAGGTTCAAAAGCAGTTATCTTTTCGAAAGCTTCTTTTAAAATGAAAGCAAGCGATAACTCTTTCGAAAGATCCTTTCTAAAAGCAAAGGCAAGTGGAAACTTATTCGAAAGCTTCTTCTTTTAAACAAAGACAAGTTAAAAACAACCCCTTTGAACGCATCTTTTATAAACAGAAGTAAGTAAAGGATTCGAAAGCTTATAAGAATAAATTCTACCCCTTCAAAAGCAAGGTTTCTATACAGTCCCTTCCGCCTTTCTCCAATGCACTACGTATCAATTTCTTGATAACATGTGCTTTGGTTTTGAATAAGTTCACTAGCGAAGGTATGGTGACGAAAGCTAGCAAATGGAAGTGGCGAAGTGGTAAATATCCAAGAAAAACTGATTTTATGCCTTTTAAAGTTATTTTTCTCACCTAACTTGACTAATTTGTCAAATGTAATTGGTTGCCATTTCTTTATCAAAATACTTTTTTAAAAGGCTACCGAATTCAAGATTATCAATTAAAAACATTTTAACAAATAAGCCATTGTCCTTGATAAAACATATAAAACATTTAAGTCACTTAAGTTAAATAATTTTATAACCATACTAAAATACTTAGGAAAATTCCCCAAAAATCACCATAGCTCACTTTTAATATGTTTCCTAACATATGTAAATTACAGACCCGAAATCATTATATAATTGTCTTAAATAATTTAAACCCAATATTAACTATTTTCGTTCATAGAAAATTCATAATAAATCCACAATAACTTAGAAAATTATGAAACTTGAAACCCATTTCTAAAATAATGTTTTAGATCATATATCACAAACACAAATCATTTGGATGTCATTTAATAGGTTCTCCAATCTAAATTTATCATAAAATATATATGAAACAATATAAATCAGCAACATGCATATATATATATATATATATCCATTTAAACAAACATAACATGGCATATTATTTGCAAAATAATTCGGATCAAACCTTGAAACCGAGATCATTATCAAAAGTGAGATGTAGATCAAATTATTCACCTTAGCTTGGTGTTAAGAAAGTTGAGCTTTGCTCTTTGACTGATTTGCTTAAGCTTTCTACTTGAATCCTGGCTTTTTTTCTTCTTGAATCTTCTTAATGGTGGCCGGCCGAGCTCATTAGTGGTTTATTTTTGTTTGTGAATGTTGAAATGAATAAAAAATGAAGGATATAAAGGTTTAGGGTTTAAGAACAAAGGCTATTCCTATTTTGCCCTTACCATATTCCTCTTATTTACTTATTTTTAATTCCCTCTAGCTTATACATTCATTGAGGCACGACCCCTTATTAATTAACAAATCTCAATCCCTTAACCATATATATTATTTCATTTAATTTATCTAATTAAATGTCCTAAATAATGTTAGTTATAAATTAGGGTCATTACATCTGTAGTCTCCTTTCTCGAAAGTGGAAGAAGGTTTAGGCCCCTTACCGGATTTTTTGCCAGCCATTTATCTGTTAAAGGGTATCGCCCAAGATCAGGGAAGTATTGTATATTTTATAAAATTTTGAAATACTCCTAAGTATAGATGCAAAAATGATCAATTAAAAATATAACCAACGAATACATGATTATTTGAAAACTATTTAGTCCATAATGAAATATCAAAACCAAGACTAATTATAGAACTTGTAAAGAAGTCCGTTTTAAAAGTATCATACCAATAATAAGACACCAGTTTTATAAATATCTAAAGTATTTATAACCAATTAAAAACTCATTGATAATTGTTGGATTTATGATTGGATGTCGAATCCATAACTGGTCATTGAGATCTAATCTAGGTACCACACATATAGCACTTTATTAAGATTATACTAGAGTGTTGAACTGATAGCCCGACGTCGAATTTGTAACTAATAAAATGAATTTAGAATTATTTAAAGGTACTTCGACCAATTGTCGAATGTGAAAGGTGTCGCGTTCATAAATGGCCCATGAGTATGACTACTTTTCGAATATATAATATAGTGTCGGACGTAAAAAAGATACAGAGTTTGTAACATACATAACAATTCTCTAATTAGTTGTTGAATGTATAAAGAAGTAACGGTTTGCCGAAAAGTTATCAAGTTTGTAACTAAAGTAACAATCTTTTAAATAAGTTATCGAGCTCATAACCAATTTGTCATATTCCTAAATAGATACCGAACCCCTAACAAATTGTCGAATTTGTAGCTAGTAAGTAAAGCCTTAAAGAGACACCGAATTTCAGATTAGTTGTCGGCTTTCAAATGACAAATGAATTCGAAAACCAGGATCTAATTAGTAATGAGTAGTCAGATTTCAAAAAGAATATCGATTTTTTTAACAATTAATCAAATTCTACATTAAGTGTTGAGATCTTAAAAAGGGTATCGATCCTATCGATAGTGGAACTTCGAGAAGTTATCGAATTTTTGAAAATTTTCATACTCACATCAACGTAAATCAATCGGCAAGGAAATATTCCATAATCTACATTTGAATTCAAACATTGAACTTCACAAAATTATAATGAGTGTAATGGTTCGATTTCCACTCCAAAAAATACATAAAAACGCACAATCGATTAAAGTCGTAATTTGGAAATCAAAAACCCCTCTTTAATCTTGTATCCATATCGATTAGGAATGAAAGTCGAACCTTGATATCGAGCTTGAGTGTTGAAGAAGATTGAAATTTCTTGAGTTGAGCTAAAAATTAAAACTTTGTCTCCAGTTTAACTTGTAGGTAAAAAGGTTGAAAAGGAAGAAGATGACTATTTATAGAAGGAAAGGGGAACAATAAGAACAGTTGATCTTGGTTTAAATAAACAAGCAAGATTTAGATGGAATGCCAATATGCGGCAATGTGGTTAGCAAGATGGCAAGCGTCAATATCGAGATGTTAACTTGAAAAGTCAACATTTCTTCTACACTAGGGGTCAAATGTTACCATAAATAAAGATGTCGAACATGTAAAGAGAACATGTCTAAATTCAAGATGTCGAAGGAAAAGCGATAGAGTATTCCGCAAGGGGTATCGAACTTCAAGCAATGGGCCAACCCAGAAGATGTCGTACATGGGCATAGCAAAGAGGTTTCCGAGCTTTTACAATGGGAAGGATATCATGTCGAGGTTTCAAATCTATAAAGATGTCGAACAATGAAGGAACAACGTACGCAAATGTTATCGAACTTGAAGGGAGGTGTTGAGCCTCAACAACCATTACGGTTGTCGGGCATGTAAAAAGGAATAAAGACATCATGTCCACTTGATATCAAAGATATAACAAGCCCGGAGTAATATCAAACATCAGAAAATGCTAAGAGGCTATAATACGAAGGATACCGAACATGAAGGCAGTTAAAGGGAGATACCACATCACTAAGAGGTGTCAAATACATAATCGCAAGGAGGGTATATCGGAACTCCATAGGTATTGGGCCTTTATAACTATAACTATTGTAAAGCCTCAACAAGCGGCAAGCGGTCTTGAGCCATACAAGTGGGCCAAACTTCAATGGGTATAAGAGATATCGAATGCCTACAATTATCAAAAATGCCATAAATCATCAGTGCTTAAAAGGATATGTAAATCATCAATGCAGCGAAGGATGTCTTAAACTATCAACATGACCAAGATGCCGTAAATCATCAATATGGCAAGGATGTCATAAAGCATCAATAAAGTAGGATGCCGCATTTCATCAATGTAAAAAGGGTTGCCGCATATCAACAATATACAGAAAGTTACTGCATATTATCAACGCAATGAATGATAACAAGGATCAAGGGTGTCGAAGGACACGTGGCGGTCAGACCGCCTATGTTAACCCCAATAAATATGGACCCCATGGAAACTTAGAGGGTGGATGCTTCTTATCATTTCTCTTACATTTTCAAAATTTGTAACCCTAAATCAAATTGGAGATTTTAGAGCCTATGGTAAATTTGTGACCAAAGACTTGTACAATTAACTTCGCATAGCATACTACAAATGAATAAAGATTTTTGACTATGATATAACCTATGACTTGCATATGACTCCTATGCCTTATTGTTTATGGCATACACATGGCTTCTCTATTGAACATGCATACTTCTTGTAAGTTGACATAAGGCCATCCAAGTCTATCTCTAACCAAGCCTTATCTACGTTGCACATTTCGAGGTTGACAAAGAAATTTGTTAACAGGTACTGTTTCTGATATTATATTTCATCATTTCCGCTGTGAGATTCTGATAGTATTAGTAGATAGCTTTGTGTATTGTTTAGTTTTATCAGCCTATATCCAGCTTTGGAATGGGTCTACTATTCGATAGGCCTTTTTTGAGTCGAAAATTAGGCAACCATGATTCTACCACCACTTAGCATTTTTTAGAAGTTAAATATGTTTAACCAATGCAATTACAATGACAATTTAAGTTAGCATTTCTACTAAATGATGTATTACTAAATATAAAGCTAATATAGTCTAGCATTTCTTACAGATTAAACATGATTGTACTATACAGTAGAAATGCTAATGTCTTTAGCATTATTAAAAATGATTTTGACTAATACAATAATCGAACCATGATTCTACAATCATATAGAATTTTTAAGAAGTGAAAAATGTTTATCTAATGCAATTACAATGATAATTACAATTAGCATTTATACTAACTGTTGTATTACTAAAATCTAATGTTTATATAATCTAGCATTTCTTGCAGATTTAACGTGATTGTACTATATTGTAGAAATGCTAATGTCTTTAGCATTATTAAAAATGATTTTGACTCCTAACTATATCATGATTCCACAATCAATAGCACTTTTTAAAAGTGAAATATGTTTACCCAATTCATTTACAATGATAATTACAGTTTGCATTACTATTAAATGATGTATTGCTAAAATCTAATGTTAATATAATCTAGCATTTCATACGGATTAAATGATTGCACTATATAGTAGAAATGTTAATTTCTTTAGTATTATTACAAATGGTTTTGACTCATGCAGTGCTAAACCATGATGTCACAATCATCTAGCATTTTTAAGGAATGAAATATGTTTACCCAGTATATTTACAATGATAATTACAATTACCATTTCGGCTAAATGATGTATTACTAAAATCTAATGCTAAAATAATCTAGCATTTCTTATAAATTAAGTCTAAATCAACAGTATAAATAGAATAGTTCAGTAATCCACATGTTATCGTTTGTTTTTCTCTATATCTACTGTCTTTTTAATCCTTGCTGCTAAGAAAGACAACTTTGAAGAAACGACTTTCTTTCTGTTTATGGTGACGAGCCTGGAGATTGATTATGTGTCAATGGAGAGGATTTTGAACGAGTTTTCATAAGTGTATGATCGATTTAGACAATGAAGCAGGAGATTAACTGATTTGTTATAGAAAGTGTTGACGGAGAAACATGTTTTGTTTGGTAACGCGAGTCCTTCAGGCCAAATTGTAAAGGGTGTGGTCCATTGTCAATATTTTATTATAACTTTGTTCTTTTTGGCTAATTTTCTACATTATAAAATCGTGAAAAATTCTATGCTTCAAAGGATATTGGATTTTATTATATTGAGATGGCATGTTAATAATGTGAAGTAGATTAATTTGTTTAATTATAAGCATGTTTATATTCAACACCCAAAGTAGTTGCTTTACTTGGTTTGAAAAGTATCTAACCCAAACATTGAAGGCACATCTCCAATTATTATTCTATCTAGTCCTACGTCTCTGCAGTGTTGTTCTAAATACTTTTTATTATTGCTACCTAAAGGTATCTTCAATTGGAATTGTTGCAAAAGTAGAAGAAATCCCCATAATGTTTGGCTTCATCCCGCTCCATCATGAGTTGGAGGCGGAGCGTGGTGAGCCAAAGATCATGAAAATTGTTACTACATAGTTTATGAAACCCATTTTACACTTTTTCCTGTTTTTCACTAATAAATGAAGGGTGTTACTATCTACACACATCTAAACTATCGTTAAAGCCACTTAAATAGCTATTATAATTAATTCAGAAAACATAATGCAGAAGCCCATTTCAGTCGGTTATGCAAAACTGAGTGAAGAAATAGTCATTAGGTTTTATTAGAAATGAATGAGTTAGTGAAGAGATTTGGGAAGAAGAAAGCATTATACAAAGTCCCACATCGGGGAATATTTGTACCAATTCCTCTATATATACTACAATCCAACATAGTATATCAAACAAAAGGAGAATGAGGACAAAGTGTGGAAGGGATAAGGCAATGTGGCATGTAGACCTTCATACTAATATTAATATGTCAAAGATAGGACCTTGGGCCTTGGGGCTCTTGGGGTCTTGTGATTAAATGGGCCACCGACTGCCACGTGGGCCTGCATGCGCCAAAACGGCTATTTTTCGATCGAATGTGCCTGTTCGTTTGAACGGTAACCAGATGCGGCCATTTCCTTCCAGACGCGCACACAATGGTCACTGTTGTTGGTTTAAGGGTCACGACCGCTCCGAATAGGCACCTCCTCCAGCCTATAAATAGGCGGCCAGAATCCGAGAATTTTATTATTCAATTTTTCTTCGATTTCTGTTCCTTCTTCCTACAAGATATCTGTTCTAGTTGCTGTAATCTCTTCAGTTCGTCGGCGCTCCGTCTGCAACCACTAAGCTGCAGGGCTGGTCTGTTTCATCCTGGGGAACAAATTGCTAATACCCGTGAACTACGTACGACGGCAATATTGTTTCAAGGAAACAGTTTCTACTGGACTCGGACGCTTTAATCGGTAATACCTTTCATACAGATCTAGTCACGCATTTTGGTGTTACAATTTCTCAGAATTACTTGACAAATTAGTGATAATTTTAGCCGTTACTATTTCTGCATTGTTTTGTGACTGTTATTGAAGTTACAATTGGTTTCGTAACACTTTCCGATAGTTGCAGATAACAATCTTGAAACAATATTTGATTGTTGCAGACGACGATGTCTGAGAATAGCAACAATAACTCTGCACCAACACAAACGGTGACAAACGCTCAGCCTGCACTTGTGATTCCAAAAATGGCAATATCTCATGGAGAAAGGCCAGAGAAGTTGGCATGGATTTCAAGCGTTGGCAACAGAAAATGTTGTTCTATTTAACAACATTGGGACTCGCCAAGTTTCTGACTGAAGATGCTTCTGTGGTAGGCGAACTCGAACCCGATGCAACAAAAGTAGAGGCATTCAATGTCTGGAAAAACTCAGATTTTATGTGTAAAAACTATATAAATGGTCTAGATAATAGCCTCTACAGTGTATACTGTACTGTAGCAACATCCAAGGAACTATGGACGGCCTTGGACAGAAAGTACAAAACTGAAGATGCAGGCATGAAGAAATTCATCGATGGAAAATTTCTCGACTTCAAAATGGTAGATTAAAAGACTGTGATCAACCAAACTCAAGAACTACAACTCATCATTCGTCAACTAGAAGATGAATGGATGACTCTTAGCGAATCCTTCCAGGTTGCCGCAACCATTGAAAAACTTCCTCCATCTTGGAAGGACTTCAAGAATTACCTTAAGCACAAGCGTAAGGAAATGACAATGGAAGAACTCATAGTTCGGCTAAGAATTGAGGAAGATAACAGAAATTCTGAGAAAAAGATTTCTCAGAATATGGCGGCCAAAGCAAATGTAGTTGAGTCGGACAAACCTAATAAGAGAAAACGCGAGAATGCGCCTAAGAAGTCGAAGAAATTTCAGGGTTCTTATCATAACTGTACAAAGAAAAGACACAAAGCTGCCGAATGTCGCGCACCCAAAAAGAAGAAATCAGAAGCTAATTGGCTGAAGCGTCATATGGCGTTTCTGATATGGATTTATGTGCGGTTATATCAGAATGCAACCTTGTTGGTAATGAAAGAGTCTATGCGGTAGGATCGTATAATATGGAATAAAAAAGCTCTAGGTAGATAGTAGTAAGTAGTAAGTAAAGTAGACACCAAGACTTTATACTGGTTCGGACCTCTTGTCCTACGTCCAGTCCCTAAGCTCCTCTTAGGAATTCAACTAACCAACAACCCTCACTTAACCCGGAGGAATAGGTTTACAACTTACCCGAACAACCGAACGGGATTTCTTGCCTCAACTACCGAAGAGGACTTCAACTTGGATACAAAAAATATTTCTGACTTGTTGTGTTCTTGATAACACTAATGAGTCAATTTAGTACAACTTTCCTATAATCTTATCCTCGAGAGTATACAAAGTGTTTGTGAAGATTTAGGAAATGTGAATTGCTATGAATCAAGATATGTTATAGTCAAAACAGAGATTCAAGCAATTGGTTTGCTTTTGAAAACTTAAAAGAATCTGAAAGTATGTTCAAGTAAGTAGAGAGATTAAAGCAAGTAGAATTGGTAATTTGCAATTGTTAAAACCATGTATTTATACTTGTAGAAGAGGTGCATTTGTTTGCTAGAGGTGCATGCAAGAGATGCTTCCATTTCCATTGGAGAATGGTTGCATCTCTTGGAAGAAAGAAAGTGTCTATTCACAAAAAATTCGCAGTTATCAATTCAGTCGACTGAGCAGGAGATCCAGTCGACTGAAAATATAAAGGAAAATTTTCAGGTCTGTGTTCAGTCGACTGAAACTGTGTATGTTTTTATTTCTGTGCCAGTTTCAGTCGACTGGCCATGCCTGTTCAGTCGACTGAACTGTGAAAATTTGCACAGTAAAAGTATTTATAAAAATGAAGTTTAAAGGAAGTGTTTTAGTGTTTGTGCAAATCTCTTGAGGATAGATTTTAACAAATAATCTAGACTTGGACCCATAAAAATCATACTCATGTTTTCACTTTGGTCTTCATCGATCTTCCTCTGATTTTAAATGTATTTCTTCCTTTTTGTTGAAGCTCATTGTCATTGATCAAAATCTTCGTGTATCAACATTCTCCCCCTTTTTGATTGATGACAACATTAATGTGTTACAGAGATGTATTTGCTATTTTTCTCCCCCTGAATGAATGCACCTATCTTTCCTACAAAACAGAGTTAGCTACACAGATTTCTCCCCCTTTGTCATCGACAAAAAGGAAGTAATAAACATAGATATATAGAAAACAACCACTGAACAATAGAATTCTACGATTAGCATAGTCAAATAAAACAGAGTTTGCATAATAAATACAGAGATTTATCAAATTAAAAACACATAGAACAACAAACCATAAAAAGTTACTCGTCTTTATCCCAATCATAAGAACCTTCTCTCTCTCTAGGTTCTCGAATGACTGGTCCTCCTGTTGGTGGTCTATGAGCTCTTCCTCCTTGACTACAAATAGCTCCGCTTGCGCTGCTACTTGTATGTTCTTCGGATGTCGTCCATATAAAAGTAGGTGCCGGACGTTTTCCACGTGATGTTGAAGTGGTAGTAGTGCTTGAACACGAGATTGCATCCCATAGTTTGTTGAAGAATCCTTTAATTTTGTCAAGCTTGTGGTCTACTTTCTTGAGGCGATTATCAAGAATTTGTTGATTCCTTGATAAGATCCCCAATGATTGATTGGTGGAAGTATAACCAGGCTCAATGATACGAATTTCATCATCGTGGTCTAAATGTTCTTCTTGTTGAGGTGAAGGAGGTTGATGTTGTTCTTGATGTCTAGCTTCCCATTCGGCAAGAGATATAATGCGAGGAGGTTTTGCCGGAAGTTGCATTAAGCTTATCGTCCGATGGTTTATTTGGTGCACTATTGTATTCTCGGATTCAGGTAATGGCGTGTCAACATTAAGAAGTAATCGCATGATATACTCACCAAAATAGATTGTCCTCATTTTGCCATTATTGAAAGTAAGAAATTCGTCAAGAATCAATTGAACCCAATTAACTTGGTAATTACCCCAAATTGCATAGAGAGCGCGATAGTTGTTAGGGTATAAAAGTTCATATGAGCCCGTCCTTGGGGTGATTGTTCTCATTAGAGCTTTGTGGAGAATTCTTGCTCTAGGACGTAAGGAGGTGGACTTAAGATCCGCAATGTTGGCATTGTCATCCAAAAATTGGTGATTTATGTTGTCACGAATGTGAGGATTAAAGTCAATCTCCTCAAGTTTGCTACCAAAGTTTGGCGAGCCTAAGATGTGTGAAATGTGGTCAAGAGAGAACCAAACTTTCTTTCCACATACCATACTCCAAACACTATCATTTGGATTTCTTGGAGTTTGGTGTCCGAGATTAAGATTAGCATAAAATAATTTTACCATAATGTGATTTATGGCATGATCATTTCTTTTTAAATCTAAAAGAGATGTTAGACCTGCTCGATCCGTTAATGCTTGGATATTGTAGGACTGAAGACTCTGAAAATCAACAAAAGAATGCTCGAAAATCCGTGAATTCTTCATCTTGTTCCATCTTGTGACGGCTACTCCATCGTATAGCCATTGTGCTATTTGAGCGTCAATTGGCTCGAAGGATGAAGAAGAAGCTCTAGATCGCTTTGGAGGCATTTTGTGTCTAATTTGATTGTGGTTGGAGCAGTTTGAGAACTAGGGTTTTGAGTATATTTGGGGAAGAAGATGGAATTTGAGGTAAAAAGTGAAGGAATAGGGGTATAACTGTGGTTAAAAAGAAAAAGTTTGCTTGGAAATTCACGTTCAGTCGACTGAATAGTCTGTTCAGTCGACTGAATCAAAGGAACGAAATTTTTCTGTGTTAGATTCAGTCGACTGAACAGTACATTTAGTCGACTGAATTTTGTGCTGAAATTTTCTGTTAACTATTCAGTCGACTGTGAAGATGATTTCAGTCGACTGAGCTGTGTATATTATGTTTTCTGTTTGTAGTTCAGTCGACTAAACAGTGGTTTTTAGTCGACTGACAATTTAATTTTGTTATTTCTCCTGATATAAAAGTACAATATTTTATATATATATAAAAACAAATTACAATTATATAGATGTAACATTTAAAAAAAGTAGAATTGACTATTTCTTCGGGGATGGACTTGGAGTTTTTCCTTCGTTCTTCCCATAATTTATATCCCATGAATTTGGAGTATACTGAGGAGTTTTTGGGGAAGTCCAAGGATTCAAAGGATCAGCTGGTGTACGGTAGGATGAAGATGGATCGAACACATTACTTGGTCGAGGTAAGGGTTCGCTCACTTCATTTTTCTTTGAACTACAAAAATGTAAACCAATTTTCTCCAGAAAACTTAGCCGTCGTGCCGTTACTTTCTGTTCAAAATATAATTCTCTTTGGAGATTAATTTGTTGTTGTTGAAAATGATGAATTTCGTCAATCTTTCTCTTTGTATCAGGGGAGGTAAAAAGGCTACGTTTTGCCTTCTTTGATTTCGGTGTGTAACCGGTTCGATAGTTTTCCCATTTGTAAACTGGCTCATGTGTCGGTGTTGGTGTTGGTAATTTAGGTGATGCAGGAGTGTTTTCAACTGAGGAGATAATATTGATATGAGAGTCTGAGCTATCGTAAGACATCTTTAAACTTTTTAATTCTTTTATATGGTAAATGAATTGTTGAAAAGAATTTTGTTTAGGAGTATATTTATAGTAGGAATTTTCTAAATATATATTGGTTATAAAGTTTAAATGCTTTTCAACCACTTAATGATTTAATGGTTAATATAAGTTAGTTAAGAATGTATGGTAAATAACTTTTATATGTAAGAATAAATTGAAATTCCCATATAATGTTAGTTGAAAAAATTGTGTAGATTTTTCTTTTAATTTTCTTTATATGATATCTTTAAAAGACAATATCCCTAATTCTCGTCGTAGTTTTATAAAGGAGTTTTCTAAAAGAGGTTTAGTAAATATATCGGCAATTTGATTTTCGGTAGAAATATTTTCTAAGTTTATGATTCCTTTTTCAATATTGTCACGTAGAAAGTGGTGACGAATATCTATATGTTTTGTACGAGAGTAATTAACTGGATTTTTAGATAAATTTATTGTACTTGTATTATCACAATATATTGTAGAGTTTGTTAAATTTATATTAAAATCCTTAAGTGTTTGTTGCATGTAAATAACTTGAGTACAAGCTAAAGCAGCTGATATATACTCTGCTTCACAGGTTGATAGCGAGACACAATTTTGTTTCTTACTAAACCAAGATACAAGTGATTTTCCAATGAAATGGCACGTACCACTTGTACTTTTTCTATCTGTTCGAGATCCACCAAAATCAGCATCACTGAATGATACTAACTCAAATGGACACTCTTTTGGATAGAAAAGACCAAAATCTTTAGTATTATTAAGATATCGTATAATTCGTTTTACCGCTCTTAAATGTGATTCTTTAGGATTAGATTGAAATCGTGCATATAAACATACACTCATCATTATGTCTGGTCTACTAGCGGTTAAGTAAAGTAAGGAACCTATCATACTTCTAAACAATTTTTGATCGATACTTTTACCATTTTCATCTCGATCAAGATGAGTTGTGGTACTCATAGGAGTAGGCTTTCCAGAAGTGTTTTCTAGTCCAAAACGTTTAATCAGATTAGCACAATATTTTTCTTGATTTAAGAAAATTCCATTTGTTAATTGTTTAATTTGTAAACCGAGAAAATAAGATAATTCTCCCATGTGTGACATTTCGAATTCTTTAGTCATTATATTTGAAAATTCTTTACATAAGTTTTCATTAGTTGAACCAAATATGATGTCATCTACATATATTTGAATTATTAGAATGTCATTAGTAGTGTTTTTAATGAATAGAGTTTGATCTACTTTTCCGATTTGAAATCCCGAATCTAGTAGATAGCTTTTAAGTCTCTCATACCAAGCACGAGGTGCTTGTTTAAGACCATATAGAGCTTTCTTTAATTTATATACATGATCCGGATATTTTTCGTGTATGAATAAAGGAGGTTGTTCTACGTATACATTTTCTTTTATAAAACCATTTAGGAAAGCACTTTTAACATCCATTTGATAAAGTTTAAAATTATGAAAACACGCGAAGGCTAATAAAATACGTATTGCTTCAAGTCGTGCAACGGGTGCAAATGTTTCTTCAAAGTCAATACCTTCTTCTTGATTATATCCTTGTGCTACTAGTCTAGCTTTATTCCTAGTTATATTTCCTTGTTCGTCTACTTTATTTTTGTAAACCCATTTTGTTCCTATAACAGATTGATTATTAGGACGAGGAACTAAATCCCAAACATTGTTACGTTCGAATTGATTTAATTCTTCTTGCATAGCAACAATCCAGTAGTCATCTGTTGATGCTTCTTTAGAATTTTTAGGTTCTATTGTAGAAATAAAAGCAACATGTCCCATTTGGTTTAGTTGACTTCTAGTTTTAACTTGAGAATCTATTTCACCGATTATGTTTTGTACAGGGTGATCTCGTAAGATTTTAGGTGGAGATCTAAGTTCGGTATTATTTATATTTTCAATATTTGTATTATCTGTATTTATTATAAATTCATCATCATCTTTTGTGCTCAATTTTTTATTAAAGTTTTCATCAAAAGATACATGTAAAGTTTCTTCAATTGTATTTGTTCGTTTATTAAAAACTCGATATGCCTTACTTCGTTCTGAGTATCCTACAAAAGTTCCTTCATCAGCTTTTGGATCGAATTTTCCTAGTTGGTCTTTTGTATTTAGAATAAAACATTTTGATCCGAATATTTTAAAATATGATATATTTGGCTTTCTATTGTTAAAAAGTTCATATGAAGTATTCTTAGTTAATGGTCTAATAGAAATACGATTTAATACATAACATGCAGTAGCTACTACTTCTGCCCAAAAATGTTTTGGTAAATAACTTCCATTTAATAATGTTCTTGCACATTCTTGTAATGTTCTATTCTTTCTTTCCACTACTCCATTTTGTTGAGGAGTTATAGGAAATGAGAAGTTATGATTTATTCCTTTCTTTTTACAGAAAGATTCAAAAGCTTCATTTTCGAATTCGCCACCATGATCACTTCGAATATTCTTAATTTTTAAATTTTTAGTGTTTTGAATTCTTTTGGCAAATGTTTTAAAGTTCTCAAATGTATCACTTTTATTTTTCATAAAAATGGTCCATGTGTATCTTGAAAAATCATCAACTATTACAAATACATATCGATTATGATTAATGGATTGAACTTGTGTTGGTCCGAAAAGATCCATATGAAGTAATTCTAATGGTTGTAAAGTTGAAATATTTTTCTTAGATTTGAAAGATGATTTTGTTAATTTTCCTATTTGACAATCATCACAAAGATTTTTTATCTTAAAGTTTATCTTAGGTAATCCTCTTACTAATTCATTTTTAGAAAGTTTTCTAATAGTTTTGAAATTAATATGACAAAATCTTTTGTGCCATAACCAAGGATCATTATCTTTTGCTAGTAAACACATATTCATATTATGATTTATTTTCATATTTAAAACATAAATATTCCTATCTCTATTTCCTTCAAAAACAAGATTTTGGTTTTGATCAGAAATACTACATTTATTTTCCGAAAACGTTATTCTAAAACCTTTGTCACAAAGTTGACTTATGCTTAGTAGATTATGTTTTAGATTTTTAACTAATGAAACATTTGTAATAAAAGGTAAATTTGATGTACCGTAATTGCTCACATCTCCTTTGCCAATGATATAGCCTTTTGAGTTGTCTCCGAAGGTAACCGAGCCACCATCAAAGTATGTGATGTTTGTAAGCATATCTTTGTCACCGGTCATGTGTTTTGAGCAACCACTGTCTAATATCCATTTCTTCTTTTTGTGTGGGACCTGAAAATAAATATAAAATTATTGGTACCCACCTTTCAATAGGGTCCTAAAAAGTTAGAACTTAGGAAACCAAACCCAATTTGGTTCAGTATCCTTTTTATAAATATAGTTTTTATTATTATGAACACTATCCATAAATGTTTTAATATATTTATTTCTAATTAAAATGTTATTAGTCTTTGAAACCCAAATTTTAACAAACTTAGTTTCTTCTTTTGGTCTAATAGGTTCTCTTAATAACACTTGTTGTTTAGAGTCAATATTCCTCTTAAAATTTGTTTTTATATTTTTAAGAATTTTTGGCTCCTTTTTATATCCTAATCCATGTTTATTTGAGGAAGATTGAGAATTTTCTAAAATTTTAGATAAATTTTCTCTTCCTTTGTTAAAGTTAGAAACATTTTTAGTGATGTTATCTAATCTAACTTGAAGACTATTATTATCTAACTTAACTTGTTTAATCTGAGTTTTTAATTCATGATTTTTAGAAACAATTATATCATTTTTTGTCTTTTGAGTTTCAAATTCTTGACTTAAAAGTGATAGTTGAGTTTCCGAATTTGAATGAGACTCTTGAACTTTTTCAAGTTCTTCTTCTAAAATTTTCTTTTCATCTTTTAACATATCCCTTTCAAACTCAGCCTTGTTCTGATTTTCACGTGTCTCCTTAAGTTTCTTTTTAAGATTTTTATTGTACTCAAAAGTTCAGTGTTTACATCAATTAAATCGTCGAAAGTTAAATTACTAACCTCAGATTCCTGAGCCATAAAGCATACATTTGCTTGTTCATTGTCGCTATCATTTTCACTATCAGATGAAGATGAATCTGAATCGTCCCATGTTACAGAGAATGCCTTCTTTTTGAATTTTTCTTTCTTGTTTTTGTTCTGATTCTCCTTCTTTTGCTCTGGACAATCTTTCTGCATGTGACCTTTCTTGTGACAGTTGAAGCATTCTATATTTGAGGATGAAGGTTTGTTCAAGAAATTCTTTTTGAATTCGTTTTTATTTTCTTTTCTATATCTTAAAAATTTCTTGAAATTTTTGGCTATAAATGCTAAATCCTCATCTTCAGACTCTGATTCTTCCTTTTTCGCATGAAAAGCTACATTTTTTCTTTCTTGTGCTTGATCTTTCTTAGCTTGCATATTAACTTCATACGACATAAGATTTCCAATTAATTCTTCTGGTTTCATTATAGATAGATCATTTGCTTCTTCGATTGCTAAGACTTTTCTCTCCCATTCATCAGTGAGTGAATTTAGAACTTTAGATACAATATCAAAATCCGTGTATTTTTCTCCTAATCCTATTAAGGCATGATGAATGTCTTGAAACCTTGAGTACATGTCATTGATGGATTCATTTTGTCGCATTCTAAAGTTTTGGAACTGGTTCTTTAGCATGGAGATTTTAGTTTGCTTGACCTTGTTTGTGCCTTCATGTATGGTTTTAAGTGTACTCCATATCTGATGTGCAGTAGTACAGATGCTTACACGGTTGAACTCATTTCTGTCCAAAGCGCAAAATAGCATATTCATAGCTTTGGCATTTGCACTAACTTCATTCTTCTGAGCTTGTGTCCATGTAGAATAGTCCGTTGTAGGTACAACGAGTTCTGTTTGAGTTGCATTCAAGGCTTCAAAACTTGTTGCTTGCATATAAATCCTCATCCTTGTAGCCCAATAATTATAGTTTAGTCCATTGAATAGAGGGGGTCTTTGAGTAGATTGTCCTTCCGCAAATGTAGAGTTATAGGTAGATGTTGTGCTTGTGTTGTTTTCCATATTATCAATATGTCAAATAACGGTGTTATGGTTATAGGACGGCCTTGCTCTGATACCAATTGAAAGAGTCTATGCGGTAGGATCGTATAATATGGAATAAAAATGCTCTAGGTAGATAGTAGTAAGCAGTAAGTAAAGTAGACACCAAGACTTTATACTGGTTCGGACCTCTTGTCCTACGTCCAGTCCCTAAGCTCCTCTTAGGAATTCAACTAACCAACAACCCTCACTTAACCTGGAGGAATAGGTTTACAACTTACCCGAACAACCGAACGGGATTTCTTGCCTCAACTACCGAAGAGGACTTCAACTTGGATACAAAAAATATTTCTGACTTGTTGTGTTCTTGATAACACTAATGAGTCAATTTAGTACAACTTTCCTATAATCTTATCCTCGAGAGTATACAAAGTGTTTGTGAAGATTTAGGAAATGTGAATTGCTATGAATCAAGATATGTTATAGTCAAAACAGAGATTCAAGCAATTGGTTTTCTTTTGAAAACTTAAAAGAATCTGAAAGTATGTTCAAGTAAGTAGAGAGATTAAAGCAAGTAGAATTGGTAATTTGCAATTGTTAAAACCATGTATTTATACTTGTAGAAGAGGTGCATTTGTTTGCTAGAGGTGCATGCAAGAGATGCTTCCATTTCCATTGGAGAATGGTTGCATCTCTTGGAAGAAAGAAAGTGTCTATTCACAAAAAAATCGCAGTTATCAATTCAGTCGACTGAGCAGGAGATCCAGTCGACTGAAAATATAAAGGAAAATTTTCAGGTCTGTGTTCAGTCGACTGTTCAGGGAGTTCAGTCGACTGAAACTGTGTATGTTTTTATTTCTGTGCCAGTTTCAGTCGACTGGCCATGCCTGTTCAGTCGACTGAACTGTGAAAATTTGCACAGTAAAAGTATTTATAAAAATGAAGTTTAAAGGAAGTGTTTTAGTGTTCGTGCAAATCTCTTGAGGATAGATTTTAACAAATAATCTAGACTTGGACCCATAAAAATCATACTCATGTTTTCACTTTGGTCTTCATCGATCTTCCTCTAATTTTAAATGTATTTCTTCCTTTTTGTTGAAGCACATTGTCATTGATCAAAATCTTCGTGTATCAACAGGTAACTCAAAGGAATGGTTTGTAGACACGGGAGCCACTCGACATATATGTGCTAATAAGTGGATGTTTACAAACTATAAAACTGCAACTGATGATGAACAACTTTTCATGGGAAATTCATCTTTATCAAAGGTCGAAGGCAAGGGAAAGGTTGTGCTGAAACTAACTTCTGGAAAGGAACTTACTTTAAGTGACGTTCTTCATGTTCCAGAAATTCGCAAGAACCTGATTTCAGGGTCATTACCCAGCAAGCATGGATTCAAATTAACTTTTGTGGCTGATAAGTTTGTATTATCAAAGAATGGAGTGTATGTAGGAAGAGGATATGTGTGTGATGGTTTATTTAAAGCTAATGTAACCACTATTGTACCAAACACTGATATGAATAAAAGCGAATCTTCTGCTTATATTGTGGACTCTTCTAACATATGGCATTCTAGATTAGGGCATGTAAATTTTGATACATTGTGAAAATTAATTAATCTAGATTTTATACCAGAATGTAACATAGACTCCAACTATAAATGTAAAATTTGTGCAGAAGCAAAATTGACAAGAACCTCGTTTCATCATGTTGAACGAGAAACTGAACCTCTAGATCTAATACACACAGATGTATGTGATTTGAAAATGTGTCAAACTAGAGGCGGAAAAAGGTATTTCATTACCTTTATTAATGATTGTACTAGGCATTGTCATGTGTATCTCCTTAGAAGCAAGGATGAAGCATTCGATATGTTTAAACAGTATAAAGCAGAAGTTGAGAATCAACTCAACAAGAAAATTAAAGCTTTAAGAAGTGATAGAGGAGGAGAATATGAATTTCCTTTTGAAGAATTTTGCGATGAGCATGGCATTATACACCAAACTACAGCACCATATTCTCCTCAATCCAACTGTATAGCCGAACGAAAAAATAGAACTCTTAAAGAAATGATGAATGCTTTATTAATAAGTTCTGGACTGTCAGATAACTTTTGAGGAGAAGCTATTCTTTCGGTAAATCATATTTTAAATAAAATACCACGAAAGAAAACATCCAAGTCTCCTCATGAACTTTGGAAAAATAGACCACCGTCCTACAAATACTTAAAAGTGTGGGGGTGTCTTGCTAAAGTAGAGATACCTAAACCAAAGAAGGTCAAGATAGGACCAAAAACAATTGATTGTGTATTCATTGGATATGCACAAAACAGTGCTGCTTATCGATTTTTAGTACACAAATCTGAAATTGATGATATTCATGAAAATACCATCATTGAGTCGAGAAATGCAAGATTTTTCGAACATATATTCCCTTTAAAGCAGGGTACTGACAGTGATACTCATAAGAGACCAAGGGAAGATGAAATCTCCAATTCTCTTGAGGATACTGAAGATAACCTTCAGCAAATTAGTGATGATCAACAAGTGGAGGAACCAAGAAGAAGTAAAAGGTCTAGAACCTCAAAAACCTTTGGACCAGACTTCTATACCTTTATGTTAGAAGATGATTCATTGACATAAAAACAAGCTATGTCCTCCAGCGATGCCCCTTACTGGAAAGAGGCTACCAACAATGAGATAGAATCCATTATGGCTAATCATACCTGAGAGTTAGTTGATTTACCTCAAGGATGCAAGACCTTAGGTAATAAATGGATATTTAAAAAGAAATTGAAACCTGATGGTTCAATAGACAAGTACAAAGCTCGTCTTGTAGTCCAAGGATTCGGACAAAAGGAAGAACTAGACTATTTTGATACATATTCATCAGTGACGAGGATAACATCAATTAGGTTGCTTATTGCAATCGCATCCATACTTGATTTAGAAATACATCAAATGGATGTAAAAACTGCATTTTTGAATGGTGAACTAGAGGAAGAAATATATATGAAGCAACCTGAAGGGTTTCTGAGCCATGGAAAGGAAAATAAATATGCAAATTAGTAAAGTCGCTTTATGGCTTTAAACAAGCTCCAAAACAATGGCATGAGAAATTTGATGAAACTATGTTATCAATTGGATTCACAATAAATGAATCAGATAAATGTGTCTATATGAAACACACACATTTAGGATATGTCATTGTTTGTCTTTATGTTGATGACCTGTTGATCCTAGGAAATAACAAGGCCATAATAACATCTACAAAGGAAATGTTATCCTCTAGATTCGATATGAAAGACCTAGGACTGGCAGATGTGATATTGGGCGTCAAAATTTTGAGAACACCACAAGGATATGCATTATCCCAATCACATTACATCGCCAAGATACTTGAAAAATTCAAGCAATATAATATAACTATTGCAAAATCACCAGTAGATATGAACCAAAATTGGGTGAAGAACACTGGTGATGGCATCTACCAGCTTGAATACTCTCGTATACTAGGAAGTATCATGTATGTTATGAACTGCACTAGGCCAGACATCGCATACGTTGTAAGTAAGCTAAGTAGATTTACCAGCAATCCTGGTAAACATCATTGGAAAGCGATAATTAGAGTTCTAGGATACCTAATGTATACACAGAACTATGGTCTACACTATACAAACTATCCTTAACAGTGGAAGGATACAGTGATGCAAATTGGATAACTGGATCACATGATACAAAATCTACAAGTGGATATGTGTTCACATTAGGAAATGGAGCAATATCATAGAAATCATCCAAACAGACTTGTATAGCTAGATCTACGATGGAATCAGAGTTTATTGCACTAGATAAGACCGCAGAAGAAGCAGACTGGCTTTGAAGTTTCTTGGAAGATATTCCAAATTGGAGCAAACCCGTGCCTCCAATATGTATACATTGTGATAGTCAATCAGCAATTGGAAGAGCTAATAGTACACTATACAATGGTAAATCTAGGCATATTCGTCGTAGACATAAAACAATAAGACAACTTCTCTCTAATGGAGTTATCACTATAGACTACATAAGGTCTAAAGATAACATAGCGGGTCCACTAACAAAAGGCTTGCCAAGAGAGAAAGTTCAAACCTTATCGATGGGAATGGGGTTAAGGCCCATAAACTAAAAGTTTTTCTAAAATGGAAACCCCACCTAGTTGACTGGAGATCCCAAAATCTAGGTTCAAAGGGACAACTAAGTTTAAGAGAAACTTGATAGCACTGTTACACTCAAACCATTCCTATGATAAGTCAGTGCTTTATTTGTTGAAAAATAGGATAAGTATTGATACTTTTAATTATGACTGTACTTGAGAAATTGTGAATACCCTTTACAGAAACACCTATGTAAGTGCGAAGGCGCCGCTTCAAAGAGAATTATGAGGCCAAATTCTCTAAGCACTTATGAGACCAGGCAGGTGTTCAAGGCAAAAACGAACACATACAGAGAACGAAGGATTATAAGAAACATTTGTCGTGTGTTATCTATTGTAGAATTACACAAAAGGCTTACAGTTCAAGGACATTCTATGTCTATTGATTCGCCTGTAATTCAAATAGGTAAACTTAGGAAAGTTCAAGGCCCCTGTGCTACTTTAACCAATACGATAAATGGTTCGTGAAACTAAGAACAACTGCTCATTCATGTGGGGGATTGTTAGAAATGAATGAGTTAGTGAAGAAATTTGGGAAGAAGAAAGCATTATACAAAGTCCCACATCGGGGAATATTTGTACCAATTCCTCTATATATACTACAATCCAACATAGTATATCAAACAAAAGGAGAATGAGGACAAAGTGTGGAAGGGATAAGGCAATGTGGCATGTAGACCTTCATACTAATATTAATATGTCAAAGATAGGACCTTGGGCCTTGGGGCTCTTGGGGTCTCGTGATTAAATGGGCCACCGACTGCCGTGTGGGCCTGCATGCGCCAAAACGGCTATTTTTCGATCAAATGTGTCTGTTCGTTTGAACGGTAACCAGATGCGGCCATTTCCTTCCAGACGCGCACACAACGGTCACTGTTGTTGGTTTAAGGGTCGCAACCTTTCCAACGGCCACGACCGCTCCGAATAGGCACCTCCTCCAGCCTATAAATGGCGGCCAGAATTCGAGAATTTTATTATTCAATTTTTCTTTGATTTATGTTCCTTCTTCCTACAAGATATCTGTTCTAGTTGCTGTAATCTCTTCAGTTCGTCGGCGCTCCGTCTCTCCGTCTGCAACCACTACGCTGCGGGACTGGTCTGTTTCATCCTGGGGAACAAATTGCTAACACCCGTGAACTACGTACGGCGGCAATATTGTTTCAATGAAACAGTTTCTACTGGACTCGGACGCTTTAATCGGTAATACCTTTCATACAGATCTAGTCACGCATTTTGGTGTTACAATTTCTCAGAATTACTTGACAAATTAGTGACAATTTTTGCCGTTACTATTTCTGCATTGTTTTGTAACTGTTATTGAAGTTACAATTGGTTTCGTAACACTTTCCGGTAGTTGCGGATAACAGGTTTTGCATAACCGAGTGGTGCTTATAAAACAAACTAAACCAAAATTATTAAATTTATTGTCTATGAAATTTAGTAGTCTACTTCTTGATTCAACCTATACAACTGACATAAATATACTCGGCGGAAAAGAGTAACATGTTATTAAAACCTGCGAGTTAGAGTGGCAAGGTATGTCACTTCATATATTTCTTGAAAATACATGTGGTAGAAATAGGATGTGTTTATCCATACCAATGTATAGGCAGTATAGCCACCATGGATAATTGGTAAACACCTGCATGATTCATTCATGTTTGCAGGATACATGTTTTCCCTTTTACGAAAAATTTATTGCATTTTTTCTTCTTTCTAGGCTTAATAGCCTATATTAAAAGGGGTTGGACTAGTTGATCTTGATTTGTTTCTTTACCCACAAATTATATTTAAAGATGCTATACTTTTGCATTACAGTTTAGGAAGTGTGATTTTTCTGGGTATGTTTAGATTTAGCTTCATTATCTGGAGTTGGTAAAAAAAACAAGCAGAATTTTCTTTTAGTTTAATTACCTCTATTATGCAGCAGACAACAACTCTCAACCTAATTATGTCATAATATGGTAGTTTATGTACTAGTTGATCACTAAAGGCAACTGCATTTTAATATCATTAAAGGAATGTAGTTTGTTGTTGATTTCACTATGAAAACAAGGATCGCATCATTTGCATGGCAATTGTACTCTATAGCTTGACTTGCTTTCTCAAGTTTTCCAATTGCTGAGTAACCTACCAGCCCTACGTGGGGTACAAGACGAGACTTTTTCAAAATTTTGAGAGACACTGTAATAATGTGAACTATATATGTTTTTACAAGTTTGCTTATAGCTGTAGTATCACAATTTGATTAGAATGGGTATGTAATGAATTTTAAAGAGATGAATAAATCTTTTGGTTTATTGTTGAAGCTAAAATTGTATCATGGAAGTACTTTTTGATACTTTTCTTTAATTTCAATCACTGTTTGAACCATGTCAATATTGTTTTTGTGATTTTTATTTGACATTTTTATGCTTTTATCAATTGAATAAGTAGTGTGATTAATGTAAACACTTAATACACTCAGATGCTGAATAATTTATTTGCATGTGTCTCAGTTTTACACACACACACTAAGAATGCATGTCTAGGGCACCCCAAAAATATGGACCTGGTGTGGATATAATAATATAAATATCATATGGTTTATGAACCGTGATTTTCTATTTCTTTTTTGAGACCACTAAATAAAATACCAAAGATTGTATTAATCTTATTGAACTTGTCATTAACTATGCGGTAGATAGGGGTGTAAATCGGTCGGACCGGACCGGACGGAGGTGTGTTCAGTTTATGTTCTAAATAAAATCGGACCGAACATGGATCGGACGAGATTTATGTTCGTACAAATTTTATTGTCCTAGCTCGTGTCCTAAATGAAATCGGACGGACTCGTACATACATTTTTCGGACACGGACCCGAACGGACACGGACGAATTCGAACGAACTCGAACCGGACAATATTTTTTCTCGTACAAATTTTCTTGTCCTAGCTCGTGTCCTAAATGAAAATCGAACGGACTCGGACGGACGTATTTCGGTTACGGACACGAACGGACATGACACTCGTACAAAATTTACAGCCCTAGCGGTAGACATTTGAGATTTTGATTAATTACTCTAACCATTGTTGGATAGGGCACTAATATTCTACCCAAATCAACTCGGTATCAACATTTATAATGTTTTTTGGGAGAGGAAATGGAAGTAAGCATGTACGGAAAAGAAGAAAAAAAATTGGTGTAAGTGGCTGTGTAGAGTGTTTGGTTGGGTGGAAGGATGAATTGATGAGATGGGTTAATTGGATGCATGTGCATACAATAACACCCTAAATGAAAATGAAAACTAGAAAGAAAATACACTTTGAACTACTTGACGAGTTGGAGTTTTCCACCTTACAAAACAAAACGTTATAAAGTAGTAAACATTTTGAAATCCTTTTGAACCACGTTGCAAACCATGTTGCACCTCAATATATCCAACAATCGATTCACATGTTTTCTCACCCAATTACACCCATACAAAAACGAATTTACCCCATATTGCAGTGTGCTTTCAGAAGTAGAATATAAACTCTTCCCAGTACCATCCATGGGTATTGTAATATGATAAGTACCACTTAAAACGTGTATATTATCGTAACATGTTTCTTGAAAGCGTACATCAAACCAAAACAATGAAATACAACATGTTTAACAATGGCACCTTAATTAGTTCACAACATATTGATGACCCTTTTAAACCATCAATAAGTTAACAACATGAAAACAGATATGCAGATAGAATTAACAGTGTCAGGCATTACATATAACTTCACACATTACAGTCTAGAAAAGTTTCAGTTTTTCCTTGCGCATAGATTTTGCCTCACATAATTCCTTCTCAGAACCCGAAAACTGAGAACAGGCGTACTTCTCTCCGATGGTGATGGCAAAATACAAATAAACAATGCAGAGGAATAGCAGAAGTACAAGCATTGTCAAAAGGAAGCGATGTCGCTCAAAAAGAACAGGCCAACTAAGTAGCTCATCCCTTTGCCTTTTGAACGAAGAGGATCTTCTATGTGGAGATGATACCGAGTCGATAGGCATGTTCCTTTCACTTTGTTTTTGCCTTTGGATTTGTTGTGTTCGCCAAATCCTGCATTGAGACGAACAGTATTTCTATAACTACTTAAAAATAGTTTTGTTACTTGGTTTTTAATAGTTTTAAGTGAATAAAAGTAGAAGTGCTTCGTTTAATAATTATAAATCTTTGATAAAATTTAGTTGTAAACGATAAAATGTCATAAGCAAGTTTGAGGTTGGAAAATTAAGATGTTGCCAAACACGTTAAGTTACATCCAAGTTACATAACCAACTTAAGTTACTGTTACTACTTATAAGTTATAATCTATTGTCAGTCACCCTCGTAATAACATTCATTCCAGCACTTGCCAGACTTTAAGTTCTTTTTTTATTACTTGTCGATTAGGTTTCAATGTTAAATGATGTGGATATCAGTTTCAGTTCACAAATTATCAAGGTGGCTTGACACAATGCATCGTCCAACATTAACAATATCAAATTGTTAACTGTTATGTTCATCCTCTAAGGGTAAAAAAGTGTACATGCAAAACAGTTAATTTTGATACTCCACACTTAAAATAATTTTTTCTCTTGATATCATCAAAGAACTAACAAAAGAAAAGAGAACTTTCTAGCAACAAAGAAAAAACAGAAGGACCGTGTCATCGAACATAATGTATTACCAACTTTCTTCTATGAGAAGTATAATAAGCAATGCTTTTAGTGCCTTCACAAGTGCATACAAGGATTAAACTAGTAGGTTTGGTTAATAAAAGAGGATTCAAGTGTGACTTTGAGTTTTGTAAACTAAAATGTTCTGAACTGGTACATTGAAGGGCAAAATAAATATTGTACTACGTTATTGTAAAATGTTCGAATTGAATACCAAACAATAATCAGCCAATTTAAAATATAAATGAACAAAAGTTTCCACTAAATGTAAAATCATGTATATTACTTCATCTAAAATAAATATATTCCAAGGAAAGGTTCATATATCTATTTATTCAATTATAACAGAACAGTGTTAATACATAAGTGTTCGAATTTTATGAATGCTGCAATTTGGATTACCGGATATTACCCTATATGTTTGGTAAACTAGAACTTAGGTAATCCTTGCACTATAACTTTATAACTGTTAATTTTTGTATATTATACAGTTCACTTAAAGTAAGTTTCGTTATCAATGATCGGTCTCTAGTTGCCATAATACAATTCAATGTGCTAAATAATTTTTTTTAACCTTTTATTGAGACTAGCGCAAAAATTTATCCAGAAAACCAATGACAATTGGATACTACGTAGAAACAAATAACTTAACCAGTAAATCAATACAAAAAATCTAAACCATTTAAGCACAACGCACAAAAACCTTAAGCAGTATTAGAAGAGATAAAGTTGTACCATGAGATATTTTCTTTTTAAATTACAAAAGCTATTTCAAAAGAGTTTCTGATCAAGTTCAGTCATACTATGAGTGCACGGTAATTATGTCATTCTTAGGCATTAACAGTTTCTTGTATCATGTTAGGAAGAATTTTGTGCACATTGTTAGGAGGCAAACGGGTATAACAATAAAATTTTGCGATACAAATCGCTAGTTTACTGTATAGCACAGATCTCTATTCCTCTTATATTTTTAAATGAATCATAACTTCATTAACAAAAGTGTTGACTTTGAATTTCTGATTATCTTAGATTCATATGTCAGTATATGCTATGCTTACACATGAAGCCTAATTATATCTAGATTAATTTGTTTTTCCCACAAGCTATGGTGCATGGATACTTTGAAAAGTCAACATATGTATAAAACAATTTAATCTAGTATGTTCAATGACATATTTACCCATTTTCATTACCAAAAAAAATAAAAATACAAAATAACAATATCTCGACTCCCAACACATGACAAGCATTACAGCTGTTTGCGCCAAAAATGGTCACAAACACTCAATTGTCGTGAAAGCACCAGTATATGAACACAAATCAGCAATTTATAATCACAGATTTCAGATCCAAATATTGTAGAGGATAAAAATGAAGAATAATAAACTTAAAACAGAAAGAAGTAGACAGAGACGCAAGATTTATAGTGGTTCGGCGATCTTGCCTACGTCCACTCTGAAGTAGTTTGCTTTATTGATCTTTCTTTGATGTTTACAAGTGAATTCAATGAATTACAGCAGATAATTATGATTTGCAGCAGTGGAATTCGTTGGTAGCAGCAGCAATGGAGTTTGAATCTGGTTGATTCTGGACCTTGGAGACCTTCAAGAAGAAGAAGAACCCCTTTTTTGTTGGCTTTGGGGTCTATTTATAGGTGTAGGAGGCTGATATTTCGCCCAGATCTCGGAAGACCCTCTCTGGCACGTGACCAGACCCGCTCGCCCAATCCCGTGAAGTTTCGGTTCGATCCGTGATCGACACGAACAGATTTCGACTCGATCAAGATTTCATCTAATTGAGTCGAAATTTGGCATGGACATTCTTTAGCATACACGTAGTCTTCTGTGAAAATTTCATAGCATTTGGACTTGTAGATTGGGAGATATGATCGATACGAAATGGGGTTTTCGGTAGGCTGTTTCTTTCGACTCGCTTCCGTTTCGACTCGCTTCCTTTCGACTCGGTGGCGTGGCGCTTGGATTTCACTCTGCCCTTGATGTTGTTTCGAGCGAGTCGAAGTACGCACTGGTCGAGCGAGTCGAAGTTCGCACTGGTCGAGCGAGTTGAAATGGAGCGTGCTGAGAGGTTTGAGCAGTGGCTTCGCCAATGGAGTTGAGTTCGATGGAGTCGAATAGTTGTTTGAGCGAAGCGAGTCGATGCGTACACTTTCGATGGTTGCAAACTGGAGCGAGTCGAAGAGTGCAGTTCTGAGGGATGCGAAGCGAGTCGAAGTTGTCACTCCTAGGCGTTGCGAAGCGAGTCGAAGTTGGTTTCTGGGCGTTGCGAAGCGAGTCGAAGTTGGCTTCTGCTGGTTACTAACGGAGCGAGTCGAAGTATGCACTCCCTATGGATTCGAACCGGAGCGAGTCGAAGGAGGCTGTTCTTGACCAATTTTGTATCGTTCACAACTTGAGCATACGAACTCGGATTGACTTGAGATTTGGAATGTTGGCTCTCACGGCTTAGCTTGTCATGTCCTACCAATTTTGGCTCGATCCGGACTCGGACAAAATTCGTCGATATCCATAGTGACCTCGTGTATAGTTGATTTTCTAGACGAACTGTTTTTGGTCTCTAGTCAAGTTCTTGATGTCACGGTCTTGCCAAAAGGCGGGATAACAACAGCTATAATAAAAAAACTCACTCTAATGCTCAATTACAAAACGATGTGTCATGGTCGATGAGTTTTAGAATAAATGCAAAAGTTGACTGCCTACTATATACAAAGTTGTGATTTGATAAACTGTAGCATAGCTATAAACTGATTATTAAAGGGAATATAAAACTAGTGTTGCAAAAAAAAAAGAGTACATTCAAATCAGGAATTTAGCATTACAACGCTATAGTCTAAAGATTTTGCGATTTGAGCTGAAGATAATCATCATTAACAACTAAAAAACAACATTTCAACTTCACAAATTTTACATTGACAAATTTTGGGACACTGATTTAGTATTCAATATCATATTTAATTGAACAAAACCTGACTCCAGATCTACGAGTTTAGCTACAAGATCTAAAACCGATTTCAAAATATCAGCAACTCCACGAAAATGCCACGGAGATTCTAATTCTAGTATACAGTAATAGAGTAAAACAGCTCAAACAGTTATGCAACTAACCGCGAATAAAAGTAAAATAAAAAGTAGGGTTGAGTCGTACCTCAGGCAAAATAGCAAGGAATTGAGGAAGGAGAAAGAAGAGCACAGATCTACGATTTATATTTATTTAGAAGGGCTAAAGTGTAAAAAAATGACGCGGCGTCTAAATTGGCCCTTGGACCAGGGTAGTATCATATTTTTAACTAATTAAGTACAACTCTTTGTTACTTACTGTTTCATTCTGGCTGCCGAGTCCGCCGACCGAACGATCTATATATACGCATGCATTTTAGGCCATCTCCAACGAACCCTACTTCAGGTCCGAGTCCCACAAAATGTTAGGATGCATCTCCAGCGGTTAAATTAAGGCATATGTTGGGTTTAAAAGTACGTTTCCATAAGCTAATTTTTAATTTTACTATTACCGGTATACATGATAAAATTAGCGCAGCGATCATTTTTCACTATTTTTAATTTTCTTGAGGACCTTAACATTATAGCTTGCCACATCCACATTATTTTTATGCATAATTTAAGAGCATAATCGAACAAAACATTAAGTGAATTAAGATTATCGGTCTATATGTTTATCACATCAATTTATGAACCAATTCGTAGCATAAAATTAACAATCATCTTAGCACTATGGTAATTTTTTGAGCTTTGACAACAACTTCCATTATCATAATATAAATGATTGAGAAGACATCTCTAACTACATCTTATGTTCGTGCCAATAATCTTTTGGAATATACCATTTTTCAGGTTTACCGAGTTCACAAATCAATTGGTCTTAACTTTGAAAACATAGAAAATAATAAGCACTTACATTAAATGTAAGTGTAAGATGGCACCCAAAAGAAATCTCTCATTTCAATTCATGAAAAACTTCAAAAAACAAACTAGAAAAGATAACTCTTGCTCGCTATACATACGTATAATTTCGAATGTGAATTTCATATCTAAAATCCTTGATTAAACCATTTCACAAACTTGAGATATTAGTCGAAAGTTAATCATTGTGGCTTACATTGAATGGTAAAGTCAGATTGTTAATAATGGTCTAATATCTCAATTAAAAACCTGGCTGTCATTTTTACACATTATTAGCAACAAACGGTCATTTTAAGCTGCTTCGTTAGCAAAACACTTTCCCTTTACTTCTTTTAACAGGATTGGATTACATACTTTCTTTTCAAATCTATGATACAAAAATGACAATATGTATGTGTTAGTACATGAGCATATTGTTTACTAAGAAGTTGCGGCCAATTATGATTAGAGTTATTCCACCAGTATTAGCATCTGTCGATGCAACCTTTAAATTTAAGACTTGAGAATTTAAGCTTTAAATTAGAAAAATAGTCACTTGTGCTTGTCAATATAATTAACAAAGAAGGATAAACTAAAGTTTTGAATAATTAAATTACATTTTGGATGGTTCGACCAAATAAGGATAATAAATACTGGTTAGTTAACCTTTCAAAATTCAAAGCATAAGGTTAAAATAATAGTGTGTCACTATCAGCACCCAGCTTCTTACTACAGGCCACCATGCGCGATTTTTTTTACACTACGGTCAACAAACAGCCGCCGAAGCAAGCAGCCAACTCAGCCTCATATTATAAATAATTGATCTATACATATAGATATGTACGTACATATGTGTGTGTGTGTGTGTTTGGGGGAGAGGGGGGAGGCGCACGCGCACGTGCGTATACATATACGTATACATAAAGAACATACATTTCAATTTCCAGAAAGTAGTTATAGTGAAACCAAGAATTGAATCACTCAAGGGGAAAAATGGATGACTAAACTAAAATAGATAAGTAAAATACTTTTGGAGTATATTAGTCTAAAAAGTAATTTCGTATTCCATGGGATCAATATTCTAGCGGAACTAATAGGATTTAGCTTATCACCAAAACTCAAGGGTGAAGTTAAAAAGTAGCTTTCTTGAATTTATCCCATGCTGGTAAAAGAAGGAAAGGACAATGCATCGCCGATATCACATTTGAAAATTCCTTAGGAGCATTGTCAAGGTTTATAGCTATTTTGTCAAGGTATGAAAACATGATTCCATTTTTTCATAGTTTCGTGTTATCTGAACCATTTTCACTAATTCAATTTTGCCCTAGTTTTGTTCGTAAATATCTGTTGAATCGATTTACCTTTTTATAACAATAGACTATTTTCACGATTGTAGTAAAAATTGTGAATGTGCTTGTATTTATACGATTGAAGCTAATTTCATAAAAAGAATGACGCGGTTGATTATCTTAAACACAATATAAAGCTATTTAGGCCATGAATTTTTTTGGTAAAACATATATGAATTTATTTGATTTAATTCTTTGATAAAATCCCCTAAATAACATCAGTTCATAGGTGAAATAGAAGTATTATTGACTTTATTTTTTAAATTATCAGTAAGCAAATAAAACTTATGTATAAACTAAGCAAGCCTCGGCAGCATTAACAATTTTATTTGAATTTAGTTAAACTGAGCAAGAAATTCAAAGCAATCATGGCAGGCCATCAAACATTAAATGGGGACAACGTAATTTAGCCATCACACATCCTATGAGATAAGTAGTAAAAATCAATTCAAAAAAAATTAACAATAATAAAGCAAACATGACAGCCTTAAGCATAACAGTGTCATAATTAAACGCTTACTCAAATTTGAATGAACTCAATTCTAGTAGTTTAAACTATCAAACTCCAACGGAATATGAAATCTGGTTTAGATCACTTTGATCATATCTATAAATTTAGTTCGAGTAAATCCATACGTACGACATGAGTCTATTTGAATCATAAATTTAATTTGCATTAGTAATTGAAAATCTATTTCGATTTGGAGTTGGCAAAAGAGTAGCCCAACATGTGAAGAGGAGGATTTACTCGAAGGAGCGCGATTGAAGATGCTTGGCAGCAACGACAATGAAAAGTGGCGACAATGACGGAAGGTGACAACGGATGAAGTTAAATTTTTGAAGAATTTGGTATGTTTGCAGCGATGACGGAAGGCGACAATGGTTGTGTTGAATTTGGATGATTCAAATATCTGTTAAAGAGGAAAGAAATTGATTAATTGATTCAATCAAATCAATTAATTTAGTTGGTATATGGAAGGATATTTTGAAGGAAATCAATTAATTAGTCAATTTGTTATATGAAGAAAGAAATTGCTGATGGAGATTCAATCAAGGAAAATTATGGAAACCAATCACCATTATCCATTTACGTAGAAATTAAATCATGGATATTTGGAACATAATCTTTAAATTATTTTTCTTAATCCCTAAGTAACTCCTTCATTGAGTCTATTTAAATGAAGAAATTACATCTTCATATGACAAGCAAGTGTAGTATCCACCATAATTCTCTCCTCTCTTGTACTCTTTTCTTTAATGAAATAAAAAGTTGTTGGGTCTCCGTGGACGTAGGATATTCATATCCGAACCACGTTAAATCTTCTGTCTCTTATTTCTGTTATTTTTCTATGAGACTGCATAATTCTTTTTACTGTCATTGGTATCTAAATAGGCAATACTAGGTCTTGATTTGAAATCGCTTCTGCAGCGCACCGTGGTGTTGAATTGTTATCAATCATCAATTTTTCACTACAGTTTGGTATCAGAGCTAGTGTTATTGTTCCTGTTTGGATATTAATGGCTACTTATAGTAAGTCTATTGGTAGATCTGGTGTCAATTATGGAGTAACACGTTTTGACGGAAAAGGAGATTTTGGTACTTGGAAGATAAAGATGGAGGCTGTATTGAAGAAGGAGAAGACTTTTAAGATAATTTCTGCGCCTGAGAAGCTGAAAGAGTTAGATAGTGAAACTTTAGAAGAGATGGAAGATGAAGCCCTAACTACCATCCAGCTAAGTCTTTCAGATGAGGTTCTTAGAGAATTTTCTCAAAAGAAAACAGCAAAGGAATTATGGGATGCATTATCTGATGCATATCAGGACAAGTCTCTCACTAACAGAATAATTCTGCAACAACAACTCTATTCGTACAAAATGAAGCCTGGAGCTGATTTCATGGGGCATGTGGATGCCCTAACCACCTTAGTAATGAATTTGAAGGCAGCAGAAGTTGAAATTACAGATGAGGCTCAAGCAGTAATCCTTTTATGTTCCTTGCCTAAGGAGTACACTGCTTTCGTTAATTCTATGATTTATGGTCGTAGTAAAATTAGCCTATCTGATGTTAAAGCTGGACTTCATAATGAAGTGTTGAGGGATAGATTAGCAAGCACTAGTTTAGACAGTGATACGGAGGGCTTATCTGTTCAGAGAGAAAGAAGCCAAAGCAAGTCAAAATATGGTGGAGGTCGAAATAAATCAAGGTCTCAGTCTAGGGGGCCTAAAAAATTGACTTGCAATTATTGTAAAAGGCCAGGGCACTTTGTAGCAACTTGTCCCAAGCTTGAAGGTAGAAGAAGAGACCCAAAGCAAGCTTCAACATCTACCGCTGAGAAGTCAGATACAGAGAGTGATACCGATGTGTTTACAGCTTTTGGCTCTTCTAGGAAGAGCAACCTATGGCTAATTGATTCTGGCGCATCCTATCATATGACACCTGATAGGAATTGTTTCTCCACTTACCGTGAGATTGATGGAGGAGAAGTTCTGATGGGCAATGATGCTTATTGTCGTATGATTGGTGTTGGTAGTGTGAAGGTTAGAATGTTTGACGGTGTTATTCGTACTATTACAGATGTTAGACATGTACCTGATTTGAGAAGAAGTTTGATATCTATTGGGGCTCTGAGTAGGCTTGGTTTGAAGATTGTAGTTGAAGGAGAGAAGATGAAAATATCAAAGGGTTCTATGATAGTTATGAAAGGAGTAAGGGCAGGAAATCTTTATCTTTTGAAGGGCACTACTGTAGTTGGCGAATCAGCATCTGTTACTTCTGTTGATTCAGACTCTTCCAGATTATGGCATTTACGGATGGGTCACATTGGTGAGCGCAGCATGAATGAGTTGAGAAAGCGAGGTTTGATTGATGGTGTTCATCATTCAAAGCTTGGCTTTTGTGAAGAGTGTGTTCTTGGGAAGCAGACGAAGATTTCTTTTGGTATTGGAGAGCATAAGGCAAAGGCTGTCTTAGAGTATGTTCACACAGATGTTTGGGGACCTTCCCCTTGCCCCTCCTTAGGTGGAGCCAGGTATTTCGTTTCATTTATAGATGGTTTCTCTCGTAAAGTTTGGGTATATTTTCTACAGTCAAAGAGTGAAACTTTTGACAGGTTTCGAAAGTGGAAATCTACAGTTGAGAAGCAGTCAGGAAAGAAATTGAAAGTTCTCCGTTCAGATAACGACGGTGAATTTGTATCACAGGAATTCATCGATTATTGTGAGTCTGAAGGTATTAAGAGGCATTACACCACACCTGGCGACCCTCAGTCTAATGGAGTTGCTGAAAGAATGAATCGGACATTATTGGAGAGAACTCGTTGCCTCAGATTGACTGCAAAGTTGAAAAAGGGATTTTAGGCAGAAGCTTTATCTATGGCGGCTTTCCTCATCAACCGCACACCTTCTACTGCCATAGACATGAAGATTCCAGAAGAAGTATGGAAAGGAGAGCCTGTTAGCTATTCATTCCTCAAAGTGTTTGGTTGTCCAGCTTACGTACATGAGAGCAGAGGAAAGCTGGAACCTAGAGCTCGCAAGTGTATCTTTCTAGGTTATAGAAGAGGAGTGAAGGGATATAGATTGTGGTGTCCTATTAGCAGGAAGATTGTTACCAGCAGGCATGTGACTTTTAATGAGAAGGCTATGTTGAAGGTGGAGCCTTCCTCATCAGATGACAATGAGAGGACAAATGAAGAATACCAAACACAAAGTAAGTCATCTACTGTTCCTTTTCATAGAAATTCTGAAGGTGTTTCCGATGACACCGTGGTTGATGAGGAAAGTACAGAGATTAGTACAGAGGATCAGACTCAAGGTGGAGCTAGTTCAAAGATCAGACCTATTAGACAGAAGAAGAAGCCTAATTGGCTTAATGATTTTGTTGGATTGAGCATCGAAGACATTGACTTCGATGACATGGCAACATATGCTTTGAATGTTGTCCATGACGAACCCAGAGATTATAGAGACGCTATTTCTTCAGTTAACAGTTCCAGTTGGTTAGTTGCTATGGAAGAGGAGATTGAATCTTTGCAGAAAAATCATACTTGGGATTTGGTGCCTCTTCCCACCAACAAGAGAGCTATTGGTTGTAAGTGGATCTATAGAGTAAAAGACGGCGGCGATGGAAATTTCAGATATAAAGCAAGGTTAGTAGCAAAGGGGTATGTTCAGAAAAAGGGAGTTGAGTATCATGACATTTTTGCTCCAGTTGTTAGGCATACCTCCATTCGCATTCTATTGGCATTAGTGGCTCATTATGATATGGAGTTGGAGCAACTAGATGTCAAAACCGCATTCTTGCATGGTGATCTGGATGAAGAAATTTATTTACGGCAACCGGAGGGGTTCATTGATAGTAGCAGGCCTGACTATGTTTGTAAACTTAACAAATCTCTATATGGACTAAAACAGTCACCTAGACTATGGTATAAGAGATTTGATAAGTTTATGCTTTCACAAGGATATTCTAGAAGCTTCAAAGACCAGTGTGTTTATTTCAAGAGATGTGATAATGATTTAATATATCTGTTGTTATATGTTGATGATATGTTAATTGCATCTCGGAGTATGGTAAGAATTATGGAGTTGAAAACTGAACTTAGCAAGGAGTTTGATATGAAGGCTTTGGGAAAAGCACAAAGAATATTGGGAATGGAGATTTGTAGAGATAGAAAGCGGAGAGAGTTAAGGCTCACTCAAACGCAGTACATCGAGAAAGTCCTCGCTCGATTTGGAATGGAGAAAGCCAAACCGGTTGGCACTCCATTAGGCTCTCATTTTAAGTTGTCAAAAGACTTATCTCCCTCATCGGAAGAAGACAAGAGGTATATGGCTGATATACCTTATTCTAGTGCTGTTGGTAGTCTTATGTATGCGATGGTGTGCACAAGACCAAATTTGGCCCATGCAGTGGGTGTTGTGAGTCGATATATGTCTAACCCAGGCAAAGAGCATTGGCAAGCTGTGAAGTGGATTCTTAGATATCTTCGAGGCACTTCTTTGGTGGGCTTGTTATATGGTGGAGTGGATGGTGACATCTTTCTTAGAGGATACTGTGATTCTGATTATGTTGGGGATAGAGATGCTAGGAAGTCAGTGTCGGGCTATGTTTTTACACTTGGCATAGGCTCGATTTCATGGAGATCAAAGCTGCAGTCTATCGTAGCTTTATCGACTACCGAAGCAGAGTTGATATCGATTGTGGAAGCAACAAAAGAAGGATTATACTTACTTCAGTTGTTGGATGATCTTTCAATGGTGCAGCGGATAGTAGAGCTATTTTCAGACAGTCAGAGTGCGATTCATCTTGTAGAAAATCAAGCTTATAGTTCACGGACAAAGCACATTGATGTTAGAGGTTTCTTTCTTATGCTTGAGGAAGAACGAAGCAAGATCAAATTGTTGAAAGTGAGTACTTTGGATAATCCTTCAGATATGATGACAAAGTCACTTCCTAAGGACAAGTTTGAGCATTGCTCAAACTTGATCAGTTTGATACCTGTTACTTGAGCGCCATGGGGCGCTAGACCCAACAACTTATATGTCGATTGCTTGATGATAAGATGATGAAGAGAGATTGTTATATTTGAATCAAGGTGGAGTGTTGAATTTGGATGATTCAAATATCTGTTAAAGAGGAAAGAAATTGATTAATTGATTCAATCAAATCAATTAATTTAGTTGGTATATGGAAGGATATTTTGAAGGAAATCAATTAATTAGTCAATTTGTTATATGAAGAAAGAAATTGCTGATGGAGATTCAATCAAGGAAAATTATGGAAACCAATCACCATTATCCATTTACGTAGAAATTAAATCATGGATATTTGGAACATAATCTGTAAATTATTTTTCTTAATCCCTAAGTAACTCCTTCATTGAGTCTATTTAAATGAAGGAATTACATCTTCATATGACAAGCAAGTGTAGTATCCACCATAATTCTCTCCTCTCTTGTACTCTTTTCTTTAATGAAATAAAAAGTTGTTGGGTCTCCGTGGACGTAGGATATTCATATCCGAACCACGTTAAATCTTCTATCTCTTATTTCTGTTATTTTTCTGTGAGACTGCATAATTCTTTTTACTGTCATTGGTATCTAAATAGGCAATACTAGGTCTTGATTTGAAATCGCTTCCGCAGCGCACCGTGGTGTTGAATTGTTATCAATCATCAATTTTTCACTACAGGTTGAAGTTAAATTTTTGAAGAATTTGGAATGTTTGCAGCGATGAATTAGAATCCGAGGTTCGAGGAACCGAGTTTGGGAAAGTAAGCTAATTAAGGGAGAAGCAGCAGTTTAAGGTTTTATGGAGCGAGAGGATAAATGGAATTGTGAAGGGCATTTTAGGAATTGTGAAAAGACACGGTTGAAATCAATGGATTGAATTTACCTTATTAGTAATAGAGAAGAGATAGAGATATCATGCTCATCAACTCATAATTTGATCATATTTGACTTATTTTACTTTTTTATATATAATAAAAGTGATACTCAATTTAAGTTGAACACTTATTTCGATCTGTTGAAAGATCAAACCCAATATTTTTCAGAAACAAAATCTAAAAAATTTACCATGTGAAATAGTGGTTCTTCACCTTAATTCTATCGTTTTCAATTAGTAAAACACAATACACTATTTAACTCTTGAATAAGTTTTCATCAAACAAGCCTCAATCTCAATCATCAAATTTAAAAGGTTTCAATTTTGATTATGACGGATACAAAGGAGAGTTCAACTATGGTAAGGCTTCACTGGATGGCAATATGACAAAGCTCTAAAGACTTTGACTTAGCGTAATGTTGAGCTCGCTATTTGAAAGACTCGGTTCGCGGAAAAATGTTCAATATAGCTACAACAAGAGGTATCCAAATTTAGCTTTGGGTTCATGCGGATCGACTTTCGTTATCTCTGGACCTTGAACTACATACATCTGTATGTATCAATCCTAAAAATTCGATAACTCTTTTGTCACTTCCACTAGATTGGTGGTTTTTTCATTAATCCTTTGTAATGCAATTCACAAGTATCATCTGTGTGACAATATGTAGTTATAACGCTTAGTGATTAAGATAATAAATCATTTTAATTGAAAGAAATGACTTGATCGAACGATTGACTTAGAAATTGAATTTTTAAAGATGAATGAAATGTTAGTTTTATTTATTATATGGCCTATGTTGTTATTGTGCACCAATTTCATTTGAATAATTAATAAAAAAACATTTGAATTTTCGATGGAAAAATTCAGATTGCTATTAATAATTATGCTGGTCCCAAAGGTTGCCTCATAAGATATATATAGACCTCTTCTCTATTTGGACTAATGATATTTCAAAATTAAAATATTCTTCTGTCCATTTTGTAATTAAGGGATCAATTCTGAAATGGTTTTTTTAGTCCAATAAGTTTACAAAAGCAAAGAAGAAAAAGAATACACAAAAGGGTGTCCATCGTCCTATCTGAGGAAAACCATTGAAGATTAGTATTTAACACTTCCACCTGAAGATGTCTTCACTTCAGAACTGTAAGATTTAAATTCCTTTGCTATTTTATTTTGGATTTACGAATTCTAGATTGATTGTGTTCTAACTACAAAACATGTTACGATCTTGTTAAATCTCTTTCATTTGGTATTAAAGCGTTCAAAAATTCATACAAGATGCATTTTTTTACGAAATTGATTTTTAGTGGTTCGTATAAAAGCTACAGATTCAACTAATTTATGTATAAGTATTTTCTTATAATTTTGGATGAAAGATTTAAAAGGAGAATTTTTTTTTCTGTTATGTATGCGCATAGATGTTAATCAATGTATTTTCCATAGAGATGTAATGTTGAAGACTTTTAACCAAGAAGCATCATGCCATGCATCACATAGGCACTCTCCATTTGATATGTTGAATCTAATACAACTAAATTTGTATGAAATTTTAGTCGAAACTAGATCACGACCAAGAGTTTTGATATGTCTATATATATTACGTTTTGAATCTATTATTATTCTCTATGGTTTGTTGTATATATTTTTTATAAATAATTTAGACCATATAACATTATTTTTCATATTTGGTTGTTGTTAATTTCTATCGACTTTGAATTGTAACTGCCACTTTATTAAAACGAATTTTGTGATTTAAATTCACAATTATGTTTTACATTTAATACACTGTGAACGGTAATTTTACCAACTTTAATTGTCATCGATTTATTAAGTAAATTTATTTGTTTTTCTTGTTCGGTTTGTTTATGTCCAACGGTGATACAAATTGATTTTCATGACATTACGTTTTTACATCTGATAAATTATGAACGGTAATTTTACTAATTTTAATTGCCATTATGATTTATTAAGTGAATTTATTTGTTTTAATGGTTTAGTTAGTTTCTACCTTGATACAAATTGATTTTCATGAAATTACGTTTTTACATTTAATAAATTATAAACGGTAATTTTACCAACTTTAGTTGCCATTATGATTTATTAAGTGAATTTATTTATTTTAATGATACGGTGATACAAACTAATTTTTATGAAATTATGTTTTTACATTTAATAGATTATAAATGGTAATTTTACCAACTTTAATTGCGATTATGGTTTATTAAGTGAATTTATTTATTTTAACAATTCAATTTGTTTCTGGCCAACGGTAATATGAATTGAATTTCAGGCAGACAACTGTTATGATATGGCTGGAATATAATTTGGCATTTTATTATTTATTTCAGTATAATTACTGTTAATCCTTCTATATACAGTTGATTTAATGTTGTTATGCTATTTGTTGATTTATAGTTGATAATATAAGCATTTCATTTTTTCTGAATCCAATGCAGCATTGAATAACATTCATGCTCAAATCTTTGAAATAGTACCATTGAATGGAACTAATTTTTCCACTTGGAAAGAGCAAATTGAGGTTTGTTTTGGTATTTTGGATATTGACCAGGCATTACGAATGGACAAATCTATTATTATAGCGACTAGTACTGATGATGAAAAGAGTAATTTTGCAAAATGAAAGCGATCAAATAGCCTTGTCTCTCATGATTATAAAAGTACTATTACAACTGCTATATGAGGAGATATTCCTGAAAAGAATGATGCAAATAATATTTTCACTACAAAAAAGTATTTGACTTCTTTTGAAGAGCATTTTAAAAATATTTCTAAGGCTAATGCAAGTACTCTCACTGTGAAAATGCTCGCTATCAAGTATAACGGGACGAGCGGTGTACGTGAACATATCATGATGATGAATGATATGACCGCAAAATTAAACGGCATGGATATGACAATTTCTGAAAGTTTTTTAGTTCATTTCATTATGACTTCTTTTCCTACACAATTTGATCTTTTCAAGATCAATTATAGTATGCATAAATAAAAGTGAAAAGTGAGCAAATTAATTGTTATGTGTGTTGAAGAACAAGAAAAGATTAAGGCTGAGAAATCTGACTATTCACACATTGTTGTTCAAAGTCCAAAACCGAAAAATAGGGACAATGCTAAAGGTAAAAGTAAAGTGAATATGACTACTGGTATTAACAAGACTAGTATATCTGGCACAAAACCCATGCATCCTCCTAAGTGTCACCAATGTAAGAAATGTGGACACATAAGGAAGCACCGTGTGACGTTTAAAGATTGGCTCGCTAAAAGGGTAATGATTTAAATTTCATGATTTATGAAACCTTTTTAGTTTACATGGTGGGTTAACACTAGTGCCTCCATGTAAATTACAAAATCAATGTAGGGATTTTATTCCATGAGGATGCTTCAAATGAGAGAAAAGAAACTTAACGTTGTTAATGGATTAGAGGCTGAAGTCGAGGCTATTGGAACTCTTCGTTTGGTTTTGAAGAGTGGCTTTATTCTTGATTTACATGACGTAGTTTATATTCCTAGTGTGATTAGGAATTTAATTTCTGTTTCTAGACTTGATGCATGTGGTTTTAAATTTCAATTTGGAAATAATGAGCTGAAACTATATCAAAACTCTAAGTTGGTTCTAGATTATTATGTGATGATCTATATAAATTATGTTTGAATTCTTCCTTTTGTAAATTTCTGTTATCTATGAATATTGCTAGTGTTAATCATAAACATGAAGTCAAGGGAAATCATGATGTTGCGAATTCTTTCCAATTATAGCATCGCGGGTTGGGTCATATTACAAGAGATAGAATACAACATCTCATAGAAATAAAATTCTCCTAGCATTAGATTTTTCTTATTTCGACAACTGTGTAGAACGTGTTAAAGGAAAATTTGTAAAGGAAAATAAGAAAGGAGCCACTCGAAGTAGGGGACTATTAGAAATTATTCATACCGATATATGTGGCCTTTTTCCTACTTCGAGTATTAACGGACATAAATCATTTGTTACTTTCATTGATGATTATTCTTTCTATGGTTACATGTGTTTGATTAATGAAAATTTTGAAGCACTAGATAAATTCAAAAAATTTAAGGCTAAAGTTGAGAATCAATATAATCTTAAAATTAAAATTGTGCGATCGGATAGAGACTGTGAATATTATTGTAGACACACCAACCTTGATCAAAGTCTAAGTCTGTTCGCTTTATTTCTTCAAGAAAATGGTATTGTTCATTAGCACTCTATGCCGGAAGATCCTCGATAGAATGGAGCTACCAAAAGACGTAATCGTACACTAATGGATATGGTACAAAGTATGATATGCAATACCACATTGCCGGATTTTTTATGGATATAAGCTTTAAAAATAGTCGCACATATTCTAAACCAGGTTCTCGGTAAATCTTTTCAAAAAACACCTTATGAACTGTGGACTGGTAGAAAATCGCAATTAGGGTACTTGCGTGTGTATGGCTAACTTGCTAAAAAAAGTCTATAATTTACAACTAAAGATGCTTGATTCTATAACTATTAGTTGTTATTTTAGTGGTTATCCAGAGAGATCTAAAGGTTTTAAATTTTATTGTTCATCATATACCACTAGAATAGTAGAGAGTAGACATGCAGTATTTTTTGGAGATGACAACATAAGTGGGAGTAATGTAAATAAAACAGTGAACCTCGAAGAAAACCAGACTTATGTTCCAATTTTGATAATTTGAGAGGTTACATATTCTACACCTCCTATTCAAGAGGCTAATGAATAAACTTATGTTCATGATATTCCTAATGTTGATGAAGCTCCCATGCTGCCACAAGAACCCTTACGAAGATAAAAAAAGAGAGAGAAGATTTGGCATGCCTGATGATTATATCATGCACCTTACTGAGGAAGGATGTGACATAGGCAAATAAGATGATCATATCTCATTTAAGCAAGCTATTATGAGTGATAAATCATCTAAATGGTTAGAAACCATGAATGACGAGATGAAATCTATAGAAATTAATGAAATTTAGGATCTTGTTGAGTTACATATTGAGGTTAAACATATAGGCTGTAAATGAATCTACAAAACTAAAACTGACTTCAAAGGTAACATTGAAAGATATAAGGCCAGACTAGTCGTTAAAGGGTGTACACAACAAGAAAGTGTACTTTTTGATAATACATTTTTGATTATCTCAAAAAAAGGTCCATTAAGAATTGTTTCAGCCCTCGTAGCTCATTATAATTTAGAACCACATCAAATAAATGTGAAAACTGCATTTCTAAATGGTAACTTACACGAAGAAGTTTTTATGAAACAACCCGAAGGGTTTGTTTTAAAAGGCAAGGAGCCTATGGCATATAGGTTAAATTGTCCCATATATGGTTTAAAACAAGCTTCATGATAGTGGTACCTCAAGTTTGATGAGGTTATAACCGAATTTGGATTTAAAGAAATTACAGTAGATCAATGCATATACCATAAGATTATTGAGAGTAAATTTATCTTTCTCATTTTTTACGTGGATGATATTTTATTAGCAAGTAGTGATTTAGACATGTTATATGAGACAAAATGTTTTCTATCAACTAAGTTTGAAATAAAGGATCTTGGTGAAACCTTTTATATTATAGGAATTGAAATTTACCGAGATCGGTCTCGTGAGATCATAGGCTTATCTCAAAAAGCATATATTGAGAAAATGCTTAAAAGATACAACATGCACAATTGCTCTTCTAGTGTTGCTTCTATTGTCAAGGGTGAAAAATTCAGCAAGTTTCAATGTTCTAAAAATAAAATAGAACCGTGCACAAATGATCAAATTTCTTATGCTTCGGTAGTAGGGAGTCTTATGTGTGCTCAAGTTTGTACACATACTGGTATCGTATTTGCAGTTAGTATGCTTGACGATATCAAATTAATCCAGGAATGGAACGTTGGAAAGTTGCCAAGAAAGTTTTACGCTATTTGCAAGGGACAAAAGATTATATGCTTACTTACAAGAGGTCAAATAAGCTTGAAGTTATTGTTTATTATGATTCAGATTTTTCTACATGTATCGATAGTAAGTAATTCACATCAGGTTACATATTTATGCTTGCAGGAGGGCCAATTTCATGAAAGACTGCTCAGCAGTTTATAAGGACATCCTCCACTATGCAAGCGGAATTTGTGGCATGTTATCATGCTACTGGTCAAGCGGCTTGGTTAAAGAATTTTATACTAGGACTTCAAGTAATTGAAAGTATTGCGAGGCCACTCATCTTATTTTGTGATAATGAAGCTGTTGTTTTCTTCTCTAAGAATAACATATCAAGTGGTGCATCTAAGTGGATGCACATTAAATATATTATTGTAAGAGATAGAGTCAAAGATGGTTAATGTATTATTATGATACAACATATGAATACAAGAGTAATGTTAGCTGATTTTCTAACAAATACCACCCACTATTTACAAAGAGGGTTTTCCAGCATGGGTTTAGTTAATGTAATAATATTTGGTCTTGCAAACTATATATGTATATATAATGTTATGTACTAAGTCTTTAATTATGTATTGACTTTGAATTTATAAATTTGCTTAATATGTGTGCATAATTTATTTAATCTCAACAAATTGCTTATGAGGACCGAATGAAGATTATTAACCATTGTTAGAAAGATTACCAATATTATAATTTATATGGATCAAATACAACATTTTTTATTATGATAACATTAGTTATGTTTGATATTTCTAACCGAATAGGTTTAGGATTAATGAAAACTATATTGGTCAATTTTGAGTGTGTGCTTTATTATGTTATAACATCACGACCAAGTGGAAGAATGTTAGTTTTATTTATTATATGACCTATGCTATTATTGTGCACCAATTTCATTTAAAGAATTACTGAAAAAACACCTGAATGTTTAATGGAAAAAATCAGATTGCTATTAATAATTATACTGGTTCCAAAGATTGCATCAGAATATATATAGACCCCTTCTCTATTTGGACTGATGATATTCCAAAATTAAAACGTTCTTCTGTCCATTTTGTATTTAAGGGATCATTTTTGAAACATTTTTTAGGTCCAATAAGTTTTCAAAACGAAAGTAGAAAAAGAAACACACAAAAGGGTCTTCATCATCAGATTTGTGGAAAATCATCGAAGATTAGTATTAACGCTTCCGCCTAAAGTTGTCTTCCTTCAGAACTGTAAGGTTTAATTCCTTTGCTATTTTATTTTGGATTTTTGGATTTTGGATTGATTGTTTTCTAACTGCAAAGCATATTAAGATCTTGTTAAATCTCTTTCATGAAATAGAAGTCAAGACCTATTCCATTGCGTTTGTAATATCATTTTCATATGAAAAACTTATAAAGTTTGTCAAAATCGGATAATATGATAAAAAAGGACAAAAGTGACGATGAGGGCAAATGGTAATTAAATTCAATCTTAGCCTTTTAACTTTGGAGATGTAGATTTATCTTTTTCATTTTTCATTTTACTCTTCTCCTTCTTCAAAGAGTAATTATATTTCTAAATATTAAAACATTCATAACTTCTTAATTTCTAAGCGAAAAGTTACAAATAAATACTCTAAATTCAAGTTAGAAACCCTCTAAAAATCAGTTATTCATGCTGAAATTTTGGTAGGTATTGAAGCAAGATTTCCAAGGTTAAGAGAGCTTCAAGATGAGGTTAGTTTGAAGCTTGGATTTCTTTGGACTTTTTGCGTGGGGTTTATTCTCCATATTTTATGATTAACAAATATGCTATTTATGCTTGTTAAATATCAAATATTGAGTTAGGTCTTCATGAATGAACTTGAATAGGCATTTTAGAGATGAGAATCATAATAAATGAGTATTTATTTATGTTTAATCATAAAATGAATGTATTAAAGAACTTAAGAAATGACATTGTTGAATATAGTATATTAGTTTGTTAGTTGTTGATCACATTGATGATTGTTGGGTTTAGAAATAATTATAAGAATAGAGAAGGGGTTAGGACATTTGAGAATGATATGGTTGGATGAATGCAAAAGTTGGAATGAAAGACAAGTAGCTAAACTCGAACGATTGTTGAAATGGTATTCACTGCCTCAAAGTTGTTCGTCGAGTATGAAGCAATACTCATTCGAAGGGCAGATGACTTATAACTAGGATGGTAATAGGGTTGGAGAGATGTTAGTGCAAATTGTCCTAGTGACATTGAGAAAAAAGTCGAAGAGATGAGAAGAAAGATGACAAGAGAAGACAAGAAGGTGGGGAGAATTTCCACCAAAGGATATTCTACCATCAAGGAAAACTCTCGGCCGAAACAGGCATTCATATGGCCGAATTCCAAATTCAAACGTTTAAATTTGAAGAAATAATTTCCTATAATACTTTAATGTAAAAGGGGGGAAATTCAAATATCCAAACTTTTAAGTCAGATCTCTGAAGTTAAGGTCATACATTTGAATCCCTTATTCAAATGTATGAAAAACCGATGATTTAAACAATTAGGATTGGATTTATTGGTGGATCGGGTCCATTTTGTGGACCTACGAGACACTCAAAAGTTCTGCATTGACTAAAGAGCAATATGCTGAGTTTATAAATGGTACGCCAAATCTTAGAAAGTGTACGATGGATTCTAAGTGATAGGGAGACTCCAACGATGGTTAGAGATTCGATTGGAATGGTTCATCCAATGGCTTCAAGACGAAATGAATAAAGTATCATGATATACAATTCCATATGATGTTGCGTAAATAGAGTAAGTCTGTATCCTTCGTTACAGCCTTGAGATTTGATATTTATAGACCATTTGTAAAATGAGACATGGTTGTCTCGATCGCTCGTGTTAGACGGCAACGATTCGGAGATAGAAGAAGTCCTATCTTGGTAGAAAGGGCGATAGACCCTAAGCTACTTCATAGCAAGGATTATTAGTCTCGAGTTACTTGTCCTAAGTCCTTTCGATAACGGTGAAGAATGTGTATGTCGATTTGTGCTTGATACAATTGTAGGTGGTGGAGAATGTGGTAAAGTGTTGTGGTATTGGTGTTAAATTGATAATCGTACTTAGCGGGTCTTGGCCTTGTGGGGAGACCTAAGGCCCATAGCCTAGTGTATGGCGGTTAATTAAGTCGCATTACGTTGCATGACGATCAATGGATGATAGACCTATCACGTATTACATAACACTATAGTATAAATGTGATAACTTGTTAGATGCAGGTTAAGGTATGGTTTTATAACCTCGTATCAAACCATTTGGTATCTTACATGATATATTAGTGTAATGGTAAGCATGTAAATGAGTGATATTTAGTTTTCACTGAACTTTATGTTTAACCCTCTCCACGTTATCTCTTTTTGCTATCCATTCCATGAATAGGTTGACTTAGATGAGTGATTCTACTAGCTGGAGGACATTTTAGAGCTATATCCATTATTGCTACTATCATATTTATCCACTATTTTGGATTATTAACATGTTAGACTATTAATTATTATGAGACATGTTGTAAATGGGTTTGGTGTACTATTTAGACTCCTTTTGATATCAGGAGTATGATGTACTATGATGTTGAACCTTATGTCTCATTTATATGATATACACTTAGTCTATTACATGTTTATGTTGATATTATATTTATTCCATCAGCTGTGAGATAGTTAATGTAGGTATTATGATGGATATGCTCTATTTGTGTTAAATACTACCTTACAAACCATCATTTGTGATAATTATGGAATCTGAGTGCTTTTGTGCATGGATTATGGGTGTTATGAATGGTGGATCCTTACATTTTGTATCAGAGCTTAGGTTACCCATTCACCTTAAATTAGAGTATAGTTGAGAGGGCATAGTTGTATTTTAAGATATTCGAGCATACAATATTTAAGCATCCATGCTCTTTTCTAGTACCATATATTATCTTTTGAAAAGTTTCTAATAATTCACATCTACAAATAGCTACTATAAGTCGGGTCACTCGAGGAGCAACCGCTAGAAATGCTGATGAGGTTTCGGATCTTCAGACACCATCATGGTTTGAGAGATATTTACAGGGTACAACGCAGGGCATTTCACCTCTAGCAGAGGTCTCTCCTGACCCTATTACGGTAGTAGAAGTGCCAATGCCTCCACCACCTGCTACCCGCTCTTAACTTCCTGAGATTTATATGGACTACCTCCATATGGAAGTAAGCCATATATGGAGACAAAATCATTAATAGAGAGTCAAGCACGACTCCCACTAGAAAGCAAATATTTGAAAATATGGTGCTTGAGAGTTTGGTGAAGAGGCGACTAGCCACTTGGCAACTACATGAGGAAGCTTTGTGTTGGTGAGATGTAGAGATTGGGAGATGGATGAGCATGCTATGACTTGGGAAGAATTTCAAAGAAGGTTTATGGCTAAGTCTATTTCCAAGGCATGAAAGAGCTAGCAAACAGAGAAGTTTATATATCTCTAACAAGGTGATAAGATTGTGTAGAAGTATGTTAATGGTTCACATTTTTATCTAGGCTCAAGTTGGTTATTATTAATACTCCCTCTAAGAAGGAAAGAAGTTCACAATGGGACTTAACCGAGTCAACCCACCTCTTAGGGATATTTCTCTTTGTCATGTTCCTAAGGGCGCTACTTTGAAAGTCTTATCGAAATAGCATTATTAAATGCTATCTCTAGAGAGACCCCGATGAAGGAAGAAACCAACTTTGAACCAAAGCCCAAATTTTAAGGTGAAAAATGCATATGTTATAATATTTCTCCCCCTTTGTCATCGCAAAAAGGAGAAAAAATATTCTATAATACTCTAGAATACATATACATAATGGACAATATAACATCACACAATGAACATCACACAATGAACTACAAAATGTCACAACAAAACATAAAATCACAATGTCATCACACAACACAAGTGCTAAATCAAATGACAGACAAAACAACACAAATGCTCTACCAAATGTCAGACAAAACAAAAGATGCAAAAACAAAATAGAAAGTAAACTAGACGTCCAAAAGATACCAAATAAGGAGGATCTATAGTCTATGGCCCATTATAATATCCCTCGGGAGTAATCGGATCAGACTCCGTGAAGGTGGTATGCTGCCCAAGGGGATGCTAGAGGATGAATTAGAGAACTTGATGCATGAGTGATTATCGCATGTTGTTTGGGTCCTCTGATTGTGGCGTCCATCTTGGTAGGTCCAGTAGGCTGCTGATATGATGGATCTGTTGCACAGTGCCATATGTCACTGTATGAAAGTCATAAACCAATGCCTAAGATACAAAGAAGGCTGAAGAGCACTGCCCTCATTGCCAGTCCCTACTCATCTCTCTCTGGTATGAATAGAGCCACACATACGTGGAAGAAGAGAATAAACAAGGCCTAACTCCTTCTTTTTCTCCTTCTGCTCTTCCCTAATCGACTGTATCAATTGCTTCTATCTACCAAGCATCAAGATGATCCAGTCCTCTTTTGATGGAGAGGGAGGTTGTGGAGAAGCATGATGCTAAGAAGAGGAGAGTAAATCTTGCTCTACTGGTTAGTATACGGGAGTCTCAATACGAATCTCATCGAAAACTGTAGGAATCTTAATTGCTTTTAACACTTTAGCATTAAATACAGATGAATACTGATGTCAAACAGGAGTCATATCATCCAAAGGCACACCACGGTGGTGAAGCATAATAGAAATCAAGTTGCTATATAGGTTATATCGACGCCTTTCACCCGATCGGTTTTCGCTCATATTATTCATGATCGTTGTGCCCAATTTACTCTAATATTTCCAGTGATTGCATAAGTAGCTTTTCTAACCAGTGGATATGTCTCATTAAAGCTGCTTGTTTTTGGGATTAAGTTATATTTGAGAATTCTAATGACAACACGAGCTAAATGTGTTAAATTCGAAGACATCCAATTCATATTTTGTCTTTCAATGAATTGTCGCATAATATATTTATCGTCCACCGCCAATTCATCTAAAGTGACCGCTTTGGAAGAAATTCTTAAAATTGTTCCTAACACCCCTTCGCTAAATTCAACGTCAATCCTTTAACACTTGTATATAGAACTAGTCCATTATCATCTTGACCAACTTCTAAATTTACATAATAAAGTGTAATACATCATGGATAGATGTCTATCTCATAATCGTAGTACATCATGGATAGACGTCTATCTCATAATCGCTTATGTCAATAATGTTTACTAGTTCTGGGGTAGTAAAGATATTGAAAATATCATATAAGGAAAGTGAATTTAGATCTATCACCCGGCCTCCTAGCATCATTAATCATAACTACCTTAAATCTATTAATTTTCTCTTTTTTATTCTTGAGCCATCACTTCACCTCTTCCTTGATAATTTCATCGATAGATCCAAAAAATGTAGAGGAGATCGGTCTCTTGCCTCTTCCCATGATTAAAAGTAGTGTTTCTGGATAATTTTTTATGATATTTGGCTATTTTTGAAGCTAGGGTTAATGGGGTAAGAGGTAAAAATTGGGTAGAGGAAGTAAAATGAGGAGATGAGTGAAAATGCTAGGTTAAAAAACTCTCTCGGATCTGCAGAAAATAACACCGTCGGTGGACCGATCTACTATGCATCGGTGTTTGTCTTTTTGCAGATTTTGGCTTATTATTATTAGGCTGGGAATATTACTTAGGTTATTATATTTATAATTTTATTTTATGCTAGAAATGTTAATTTTTAAAGTTTAATATTAATGATGTTATATGTATGTATGTATGTATGAATTGTTTTTATAAAATATTCTTCCTAAAAAATTATATGTGATTTATACAAATTTAATTATAAAGTTTATATAAATTTCAAAAAAATTATATATAAAGTTTAAATATATGCTTTGTTTTTATTGTTAAAGAGAAATTATATAATAGCTTTATTATTTTAGTTATTAAGTTCTTAAAGAGAGTCTTGCAATGTATATAAAAATTCTAATTAAGGTTATAAAATATACAAAAGGTTAAAAAGATTTTGAATGTAAATATTATTATACTCATAAAAACATATTATTAAATTAAATCTGTTAAAAAGCAAATACCTAGTTCTCAACGTAATTTAATATAAGTATTTTTATTTAATGGTTTAGTAATATATCGACAATATGATTTTTCGTATTTACAAATTCTAAAGAAATACTTTCTTGTTCAAAATGGTCTCGTTGAAAATGGTGTCTTATATCAATGTGTTTAGTTCTTGAGTGATTAATTGGATTCTTAGCTAAATTAATTGCACTTGTGTTATCATAGTATATAGCTGATTTTCCTTGATCAACTCCAAAATCCTGAAGTGTTTATTGTATATAAATTATTTGAGCGTAAGCTAAAGCGCCTAAAATAAACTCTGCATCATAGGTGGATAAAAATACACCGTTTTGTTTTTTCTAAACAAAGAAAATAAGGATTGACCTATAAAGTGATATATGCCACTAATACTTTTTATATCTATAGAATGTCCACCGAAATCAACATCACTATATGATATTAATTTGAATAGACGTACTTTTGGATAGAAAAGTCTGTAATCTTTAGTTCTAACTAAATAATCTTGAATTCTTTTAATAACTCATAGGTGTGACTCCTTTGGATTAGCTTGAAATCTAGATCATAAACACACACTCATCATTATATCGGGACGACTGGATATTAAATATGGCAAAGATCCAATCATACTTCTAAATAGTCTCTGATCGACATCCTTACCATTTTCTTCTTTGTATAAGTGAACAATTGTTCTTATCGGTATTGGCTTACTACTCATGTTTTCGACTCTGAATCTTTTAATCAAGTCTTTACAATATTTTTCTTATGAAATAAAAATACCATTTTTTAATTATTTAATTTGTAAGTCTAGGAATAATATAACTCTTCCACATGAGACATTTCAAATTATTTTCTCATTATTTCCAAAAAATCCGTATAAAGTTTTTCATCAGTTGATCCAAAAATAATGCCATCGACATATATTTGGGCAACTAATAAATCATTATTTGTATGTTTTATAAAAAGAGTTGAGTCTACTTTGCCAATTTCAAAACCAAAGTTAAGTAAACAGTTTTCAAGTCTTTCATACGAAACATGTGGTGCTTGTTTTAGACCATAAAGTACATTTTTAAATTTAAAAACATAATCAGGATATCTGTCATGTTTAAATAATGGTAGTTATTCTACATATACATTTTCCTTTATAAAACCATTTAAGAAAGTACCTTTTGCATCCATTTGATATAATTTGATATTATGATGACAATCAAAAACTATTGTATTCTAATTGCTTTAAGACGTACAATAGGAGCAAAAGTTTCGTCAAAGTCAATCCCTTTCTCCTGATTATATTGAGCAACCGACCTAGCTTTATTTCTAATAATTTCTCCATTTTTATCACTTTTATTTTTATAACCCATTTTGTTCGTATTGTAGATTGATCATTAGGCCTAGAAACTAATTTTCATACTTTATTTCTTTTAAATTGATTTAATTCCTCCCACATTACTATAATCCAGTATTCATCTTTACCGGCTTCTTTATAGTTCTTTAGTTCAAGTGTTGAAATAGATGTCATGTGACTCGTCTCATTTAATTGTCTTCTAGTTAAAACTTTAGTACTGGCATCTTCTAAAATATTTTTGATAGAATAATCTTTTAAAATTCAAGGGGGTCTTTGAACTGGTTTATTTCTTGAGAACTTTCATTCAGTTTATCTTATTCTGTATTTTGAGTGGTATTTGTAATTTGATTTATACTAGTTGTTTCGGTAGCATCATTAGAGTTGTTAAAATTTTCAACAAAGGAAACGTGTAAAGTTTCTTCAATGGTATTTGTTCTTTTATTAAAAATTCTGTAAGCCTTACTCCTTTCTGAATAACCGACAAAAATTCCTCCATCTGCTTTAGAATCAAATTTACCTAGATTGTCTTTAGTATTTAAAATGAAATATTTTTCTCCAAAAATTCTAAAGTAAGTATTTAGTTTTTCTTTGATAAAAAAGCTCATATGGAGCACATTTAGTTTTTGGTCTTATTAATATGCGATTTAGAACATAATAGGCAGTAGCGACCGCTTCAGCCTAGAAATTCTGAGGTGAAGTAGTGTTATTTAGTAATGTTCTAACACATTTTTGTAAATTTCTATTTTTTCTTTCCACAACACTATTTTGCCGCGGCGTTGCGAAAAAAGAAAAATTATGATTAATTCTCTTTTTATTACATAAATTTGTAAAATCATCGTTTTCAAATTCTTCTCCGTGATCGTTTTTGATATTTTTAACTTTTAAATCTTTTAAGTTTTGTGCTTTTTTCTACAAAGATTTTAAACAATTCAAAAGTATCACTTTTATATTTTAAAACAAGGTCCACGTATATCATGATAAATCATCAACTAATATAACATTGTATTTATTATGATTTATTGAGCTGACTTGAGTTGGACAAAATAAATCTAAGTGAAGTAATTGTAAAGGTTGATTAGTTGATTTTTCATTTAAGGATTTAAATGGTGATTTTCTTTAATTTTCCTTTTAACAGGCGTCACATAAATTTCTTACTTTAAAATTCATTGTAGGAAGACTTCGTACAATTTCATGTTTTGCTAGTTTTTTTTATAGAAAGGATGTGCGATCCAAAGATCATATAGTTGCATTATATATACATATATGGAAACAAACAAAAGGTACAAGGGTCTTGGACACCAGGCCCACATCACATAGTAATACTGCCAACATGCTTGGCTAGTAGCAAAATAATGAAAAATAGGCACAGAAATAACCAGCGAGGCCCAACAACACTAATAAAGTAGCCAGTACAAATAAATCAGCAATATGTATCATAACATGGGAAATAACTAGGAATAAATCCAACTTAATTGCAGCACATCAAGGCGGTATCTAGGAGTAGGTAGAGAGAAAATATATTTAATAATTTAAAGTTAATATGACAAAAACATTTGTGCCAAAGAAATGAGTCACTAGAGTTTACTATAAGGCATATGTTAATTTCATTGTTAACTTTCATATTTAATATGTAAATATTACATTTTTTATACCTTCAAAAAGCAGTTTTTCGTTTTGTTCGAAAATATTACAATTATCTTTTTCAAAATTAATTTTAAAACATTTATCGCATAACTGACTAATACTTAAGGTTATGTTTTAAGCTTTTAACTAAATAAACATTAGTAATTAAAGGTGAATTTGGATTACCACCATTGTTGACATCCCATATTCCAAGGATATATCCTTTGAAATTATCACCAAAAGAAACAATACCTCCATATATCGATTTGATATTTGTTAGCATATTAGAGTTTCCAGTCATATAGTTGGAGCATCCGCTATCAAAATCCATCTTCTCTTTTTGCTAATTTGAGGGGATACCTTATTTTCGGTAGCCATGAAGCAGACGTTTGCTTGCTCATTATCATTGTCTCTTTCCGAAGAAGATGAGGAATCAGAGTCGTCCTAAGTGGCTCAAACGTTGGCTTCTTCTTTTTGTTGTATTTTTCAAATTTGTTTTCACTCTTGAATTCCTTCTAACCATTATTTGTAGTGGACATTCCTTTATTATGTGACTGAATTTATTGCATCCAAAGCATCGTAGTCTAGAATTATTTTTTCCATTATTGTTGCATCTTGCATCTCTTCACTTGCTTTTTAATTTTCTATAGTTCTTTGCAATGAAAGCTATTTCGTCTTCGTCTAGTTCAGAATCCTCTTTAACTTGAAATGCAAGTCCTTTTCTCTTGGTTATGCATTTTTCTTGCCTGCAAGTTTACTTCATAAGCCATTAGATTACCAATTAACTCCTCAACCTTGAGTTGTGAAAGATTGTTAGCTTCTTCGACGGCTGACATGTTTCTTCTCCAATCATTGATCAAAGAGCTAGTTTAATTTTTTTGCGATCGTGTTCAATGGTGCAGTCGGAGCTACACATTGAGTTTGCGTAGCACCCCAAATTTCAGGACCGTTTATTTTCATATAAATTTTCATCATACTTGACCAAAAATTATTCTCCCTTCCAGTAAATAGCGGGGATTGCACAGTAAACCGACCTTTAACAAAAGTGCTTATGTGTTCCATATTAAAAATATATTCAATAAACCATGTTATGGTTTATGAATGATCCTACTCTAATATCAACTAAAAGTTTAGTGGATCGTGTATATATGGGTAAGCTATTAATGTACGTGTATAAGTATATTGAAGAGCTAACTGGAAATAAAGTTAAAGTAAGATAAAAAGAACTAGCACATCAGGATTATTATATCAGTTCGAACAACCGTCCTACATCTAATCTGTAACATCCCCCATTTGGAGGTCCAAAACTAACGACTACGGATGCTGCAGTCATCCATACATATTAATTCTCAGTAACCAAATACGGTAATGTTAGATACATTGATATAACAGAAACACATGGATATGAAAATAATTTAAAGCCATTAAACAAATTTCTCATTCCGTTTCAATCATATTTCAAATTCATTACATAATCCCAAATTCGAGAACCACCTTAAAAGAAAATATAATTATTTCAAATTACGCTAAGAGTGACATATGAAGATGCCCCCTTGGATGATTCGAGTCTAAACATAGGCAATTAAACAACTTTGCCTTCACATCAAAACACAGTGGAATCAAATAGAAAAGAACTCCTATTAGCTAACTTGCCTCCTGCACGTCTCTAGAAGCTTATTCGTCTAAAGGAGAATCTGAAAACCTCAACTCTTAAACTACTCAAAATCAATTGAGCACCCAAGAGTTTAAGGAGAAAATATAAACTTCAAGTCAGACATAAAGCCTGGTATGAATAATAACCTACCATCTCGAACCATTTAAATATCTAGTGAGACCACGCCGCTTAGAGGAACGGGTTTTCCCATCACAGCATCTTACCCAAAAATTTATAATAACCGTATACTGTGCTCCTGCATCCACGATGGTTAAAAACATAGCAATTTAAAATATCATGGTGATATGCAAAAAAGCAAAATATCCTGAATTTCTCATCCCCATTCATTTGACTATCTGTCTCGGCTATAGTTTATAGGGTCACTTTTATACTATTAGTTTTCACGGGCTAACTAATAACATGTTTAAAGCCTATGGACAATCTGTATGGTTTCATAGTTTTTATGGGATCACTAAGAACCTACTGGCCCCTGCCAATAACTTCATTCAATTATTTCATGGGTTCTCCCTGAAGCTATTGGTATCTCCAATTACTTCTCTTATATCTTAGTTTCATGGGTTGACTATGAACCTATTGACTTCTGTCAATAACTTCATCCGGATATAGTTTTCATAGGATCGTTACAAACCTATTGGCCCCTGCCAATAACTCTCTTCAAGCATAGTTTTCATGGGTTTACCATGAACTTGTCTAAACTGAAAACTTCTAGATCGGTCTTTGGGCATCCTATCTTCTGGTCTACCTGACCTCCTGGATGCAACTCTACTCATTCAGAAGTTAACTCAATTTATATTCATTACTGGGTTAACCTAGTTGGTTATTCTGCCCTTACTTCCTAAAATACAGTTATAGGTCTATTGTATAGTGAATATATTTATAAAAGAAGCATATATAATAACATAACAATACCAACATTTATGGTTTAATATCCTTGAAATCATTTCCACATGAAATTTGGTTAATGCCTTTAACCCATTATTCTTACCAAGGAAAGCTTCTTCAAAAACTCCAAATTTAAAAGTCACTTCAAAGCTCTTTTCTATTGCCATGGATTTTTCCTTTAAAAATGAGATTGAGTTCTTTGTTTTGAAAATTAAAGCTATGGAACCTTAGACCTTTACTTTTGATATCATTAGAACATCTCTTTCGAAAACATTCAAATCTTCTTTTTAAAACACTAAACATATGCCTTTCGAAACGCTTTAAAACATTTTCAAAACCACCAAAACCTTCCTTTCAAAACCATCAAACCATTCCTTTCGAACGTATTAAAGCATATCATTCCAACTTGTAGAAGCATAGCTTCGAAAACATTTTGAAAGCACCTCTTTCAAAACCATTGGGTTTATCCCTAAAATAACTTTTGGGTCAAAGTGAATATAAACGAAAGTAACCCTTTCGAAACCATTAGCCTTCAAGTAAAAGATTTTGGGAAAACATATGGTTTCAGAACTATCCTTTCGAAAGCTTTAATCTTTTAATCAAAACAATTGGAAGGATAACTTCGAAACACCTTTCGAAGCCATTGCCTTCAAAACCTTTAGTCTAAATGGCTACTAGAGTCCTTTTGAAAGCATTGGAAAGCGGCTTGCTATATTTATAAAACGAAAGCTTGCCTTTCGAACTCATTGAAAACTTCAACCTATTTGAAAGGTATGAAGACGGCAGCAAGATTTCTACTAGGTTCAAACTACCCTTTCGAAAGCTCCATTTTTAAAACATAAAACATGGAAACTCATTCGAAAGCTATCCTTTCATAACAAGAAGGCGACAACCTCTTCAAAAGTTATATTTAACCCCTTTAGAAAACATCTCATTGAAATCAAGGCAAGCGGCATCTCTTTTAAAAGCAAACAAAGTCCTTCGAAAGCTATTTAAAATGGCCTCAACCCTTTCGAAAGCATGCTTTCGACTCTATACCTTCCGCCTTTCTCCAATCCACTACGTACCAAAGCATTGATACCATGTGTATTGGTTTCGACTTGGTTGGGGGCAGAGGTAGGGGGTCGAAAGGTTGCTACTGGAAGTGGCGAAACAATAAATCTTTATAAAACTATTTTGTTGCCTTTTTAAGTAAATGCTTTTCAACTAACTTACCTATTTGTAAAAATATAATTGGTTGCCATAAATTTACAAAAATATTTTCTAAAAGACTGTCGAATTCATCTATATTTAATTAAAAATAATTTACAAAGAAGCCCTTCCCTTTAACACAACAATTAAGACATTTAAGTCCTCCAACTTAAATAATTTAATTTACATCGTAAATTACTTAGAAAAAAATCACCAAAAATCATCATAATTCACTTTTAATATGTTATCTAACTTATATAAATTTCAGACCCAAAATCCTTTATATAATAGTGGAAATAAATTTTTAAACCCAGTTAATTATTTCTTCTTTCAAAAATTCATAATAAATTTATCCATAGCTTGGATAATTACGAAAATTTAAACCCATCTTCAAAACAGTTTTACATAACATATTAAATCCTCATGGCATTCGAAATCCAATATGTACAATTTTAACCTTAAAATCGAATCAAACATTTATCAAACAATCTTATTTAAAACAAACATGGCTTATAACCCAAGCATATCATTATTAAAATCTTCAAAACAGATTTAAATATAAAACTCGAAATCAAATGTTCATGAAAACAAAAATGTAATGGTTTCGATTATTATTCACCTTGTTTTAGATAAGGAACTTGAGATTTGATCTTGCTTAATTCTCCTTGCTTGATTCCTTAGCTTTTAATTGATTTTTCTCTCCTCTTTTCCCCCTAGGTTATGGCCGGCTTGAGCTCTTTGGTTTATATTTTAGAATAATGAACTTGTGAAATGAAAATGGGAATAAGGGTTTAGGGATTTAGGGTTATGGTGGATGACTATTCCCTATAATACCCTTGCCTTATTCTCTTATTAGTTAACTTATAAAACCATTTCCATAAACTCATTCTTTTAAATTTTTATTTATTTAAACACGTCCCCAAATAAATTTTCAAATCTCAATCCCCTTATCACTCTAATCTTTACAGTATTCTATTTAATTTATCTAATTAATCCTCCTGAATAACGTTATTTAAAATTAGGGGTGTCGCAAGCTCCCCTCCTTAAAGAATTTCATCCTCAAAATTCAGTAAGGACTATATACTAAGCATATAAATCATCTGTAACATCTCATAACTACCATACTAGCCTACCTGACTAGCAACGGTCTATATAAAGAAAATATAGAACATACCCTCACAGCAGATCAGGATAAGTATCTCTAATCCTGTCTTCTGTCTCTCAAGTATAGTCCTTCTTATTGTCACTCCATTGAATTTTCACCAACTTGACTGTCTTGTTCCTTAACCTCTTCTCATCTGTCGCCACAACCCGAACTAGTTGTCTAACAAAAGTCAAATTCGGTTCCACTATCAAATCTTCCAACTTTGTTGGAGGAACGGTAGTCTCTGGATCATGCACATACTTACAAAGATGAGACACATGAAACACATTATGGACACTTGCCATACTGCTCAGCAACTCTACTCTGTACGTGAGCTTTCCGATCTATAATTAGGAATGGACCAACATATCTCGGTGCCAGTTTCCTTGACTTTCTGAATCGTACCACACCCTTCATTGGTGATACCTTAATGAAAACTCTATCTCCAACTGAGAATTCTAGATCTTTATGCCTTTTATCTGTATAACTCTTCTGCCTAGACTGAGCTTCCTTTGTCTTTTCTCGGATCAACTCAATCTTTTATGTCGCCTCTCTAACCAGATCTGGACCCAAGACTAATCTCTCTCTAGTCCAACCAACATGCTGGTGATTTGCATGGCCTTCCATACAAAGCTTCAAAATGTGTCATTCCTATACTAGTCTGATAACTGTTATTATAGGAAAACTCAACCAAGTGTACGTGATCTTCCCAGGATCCACCAAAGTTCAATACACAAGCTCTTAACAAATCCTCGAGTACCTTATTGACTCTCTCTGTCTAGCCATCCGTCTAAGGGTGATACATAGTAGTCATCTTGAGCTTGGTACCTAACACATCATGTAGACTCTTCCAAAATTCAGTAGTAAATAAAGCATCTCTGTCACTGACTATACTAGTGGGAATTTCATGCAATCTAACTATGTTCCTCATGAACAACTTAGCTAAAACAGGTGCCGTCCTGGTTGACTTACTAGAATGAAATGGGCACTCTTAGTCAACCTGTCCACTATGACCCATATACTTTCGTTTCCTCCATTTGACCTTGGCAACCCGTCTATAAAATCCATGGATATTGAATCCCATTTCGAAATTGGTATTTCCAAAGGTTGAAGCAATCCACTCGGCCTTTTGACGTTCGGCCTTCACTTGTTAACAGTTCGCACACTGCCTTACCTGCAAGCCAACATCTTTCTTCATACCTTCCCAGTAGAAGCTCCTCTTCATATACTAATATGTCTTGGTTCCTTCGGGATGAATCGTAAATTTGGATTGATGACATTCCCTAAGAACTTCTTTCCTTAAGTCCTAAACATTCAGAACACACAATTGTCCCTTCTTTCTCAATCATCCCCTTTGGTCAAGATTAAAATCCTTTAGATCATCGATCTCCAACTCAACTTCATGTCTTTTAATGTTCTCGGCTAATAATGGATGATCTTTCTTCTTAGAAGCAATCCTTTCGATCAACACTGGTCGAACTTCCAAACGGGACAACATGGCGGTGCTCCGACTAGAACTAGCAGTCGATCTTAACTGCACACTTCAAGTAGTCAAAGCTTCTAAATCTTTCCATTCTACCAACATAGCTAACACCACATTCTGATGTTTTCTGTTAAGAGCATCCGCTACTTTATTTCCTTTCCCAGGGGTATTCTCTATACCAAAATCACGAGCTGCTAAAAACTCCAGCCACCGTTATTGTCTCATATTCAACTCCTTTTGGGAGAATAAATATCTTAAGGACTTATGATCTATATATAGCTTAAATCTCTCCCCTAAGAGATAATGTCTCCATATCTTCAATGCGAAGATCACCGCAGCCAGCTCCAAATCATGAGTAGGATATCTTACTTCATGCGGTCTAAGCTATCGTGAAGCGTAGGCAATGACTTTACCTTTCTGCATCAACACAGCTCCTAATCCGGTTCCGCATGCATCGGTATACACCACCAACCCTTGGTTTCCGTCTGGAACCACTAACACGGGTGCGTTAGTCAACAAATGCTTTAACTTAAGGAATGCTTCCTCACATTTGTCAGACCAAATAAACTTCACATCCTTCCTCGTTAACTTAGTCAAAGGCGCTGATATCCTTGAGAAATCCTTAATGAATCTCCTAAAATAACCAGCAAGTCTAAGAAAGCTTCTAATCTTAGTCACCATCTTTGGTCTCTTCTAGTTATTTACAGATTCGATCTTATCTAGCTCGACTGACAAACCCTTCTCTGAAACCAAGTGACCAAGAAACTTAACCTCTTTCTTCCAGAAATGACATTTGGAAAACTTCGCTTTCAGCTAATGCTGCCTTAGCGTCTCAATCACTACTCTAAGATGATACTCATACTCTCTTTCATCCTTAGAGTACACTAAAATGTCATCTATAAATACCAAGACGAATCTATCCAAGTACTCTTGGAAAACTCAGTTCATCAAATCCACGAAGAAAGCTGGTGCATTCGTTAACCCGAATGGCATTACTAACCACTCGTACGAACCATACCTAGTCTGAAATGCTGTCAACGGAATACTATCCTCTAGCACTCTTAACTAATGGAAACTTGTCGCCAAATCCAATTAGGAAAATACTCTGACTCCACACAACGGATCAAATAAATCGTCGATTCTCGGCAAAGGATACTTATTCTATGATAGTCGATGCACAACCTCGATGACCCATCCGGTTTCTTCACGAACACCACGGCCGCATCCCAAGGAGAACTGCTTGGTCTAATAAAATTTATCCATTCTAGATCCACTAGCTGTACCTTCAATTTCTTCGTCTCGGTCGGTGCCATCCTGCTAGGGATCTACTTACACGTTCTGTTCATGGCACAAGATCTATCCGAAACTCAATGGCTCGTTTCGGTGGTAATCCTATATCCGGTTTAAAAACATCTGCAAATTCTCTTGCTACTCGAACCTGACTTAACTCTTCTTCTACTTCCATAGCACTCAATAGAACATAAGCACTCCGGTCAGAATCCTCCACTAAGAATATAATTTGGTTATGACTATCAGGGTGTCTCAGCGATATTTCCCTATCTTGGCAAAATACCCTAGTGTCATATTTACCCAACCAATCCATACCCAAAATGATTCTGAAGTACGAAATTGAAAACATACAAACAACATGCAAACTTATGACCTAACAAATCAAGTTCTAACTGATCACATCTCATTCCCGGAGTTGCATACCCTCCTATCAGATTCGCAACCCTTAAGGAAGTAACAAGGTATATGGGTTCCAAACATAACCTATCAACCAAACACTGAGATATAAATGAATACGATGCACTGGTATCAAATAGTACCCTAACCGGTATACTTTGAATCAAGAGCGTACCTTCCATCCCATTCTTTCCCTTCTCAACAGTAGTTGGCCTAGCAGACGATGGTCCAACAGAAAAGACCTTTCCCTTTTCGCCCTGACTGGTTCTGGACACTGATTCTTATAATACCCAACCTGATCGTAGTTAAAGCATTTCACTCCTTTTTTATCTACAGCCTTCTTCCCCTTGCCAGTCTGGCATTCAAGAGCATAATGACCTATCTTATCGCACTTAAAGCAAACTAGATTAGCCCTTGCCTTCTTGGCAGCTTCTCCCTTCTGGGTTCCCTTCTTCTTAAAGAATTTCCTCTTCTTACCAAGAGAACTCTAGGTTTCAACCTGCCTCTCCTTCCCAGAAGTAGCAAGCATCTCCTCGTGTCGGATTGCCATTTCCACAATAACATTACAAGGATCACGAAGATGTAGGAAAGTCGCATTAGCAATCTCGGGTCTCAATCCCCGAATAAACTTATCACTCCTCTTGATGATGGTATCAATGGTAGCATGTCCATATCTGGATAACTCATCACACTTCGTGACATACTCAATCACCAACATCTCGCTTTGCACCAAGTCCATGAACTTCCTCAACAATGCTGACTTGGCAATTTCTGACAAAAACCTCCCTTTAAATCTCCTTCGAAATTCTGCTAAAGTCAACTCTTACTCGGGAACTCCGGTAGTGACACTATTCCACTAATGAAGCGCTACTCCCTGCAACTGCCTAAAGGCTAGTATCCTCTTCTGCTCATCATTTAATCTCAAGTCAACGAAGATTCTTTCACAATGAAAAAGTCAATTCTCAACTTCTATAGCATCCTCCGTTCCCAAAAACGGCTTCCCACCAAGACTGATATAATCCCTGCTCAGCTTGGCATAGTTGTTGCCAACTGGGGCCAAAGGATTAGCTCTCCCAACATTCCCAGCATTACCCCCAGCTACTTCTGTGGCAGCTCTTGCTTGCACCAGATTGATGAAGAACTGATACATCATCCCCATATCTACTGGCGGGTTTCCAGCACCTACGTTGGCATTTGCATTTTGATTAGCATTTGCCTGTCGACCCTCGTTTGTCCTGTTGGGTCGAGCATTTCCATTTGTTGTGGTGCTTCCTCCACCGAGATTTCCTCTTCCATTTCCTGCCTCCATATTTCCCTTTCTCGTAAATCTGCATACGAGCCTTGGTAAGATATAGAAGAACGGTCTAAAAGAGATGGGAATACATACTTATACATATATATCAAATACAAGTGCACTACTATAGCGTTAATCCAAACCCCGATCTTATTTTCCGATTCATTGGATTATGTTTCAAAAAATCATTTTAATTTTGAAATTTCTTTTAAGTTTTCATAAACTAATGCTCCGATACCAATTTGTAACATCCCCCACTTGGAGGTCCAAAACTAACTGCTACGGATGCTGCAATCATCCATAGATATTAATTCTCGGTGACCAAATGTGGTAATGTTAGATACATTGATATAACAGAAACACATGGATATGAATTTTTTTAAAACCATTAAACAAATTTATCATTTTGTTTCAATCATATTTCAAATTCATTACATATCCCAAATTCGAGAATCACGTTCAGAGAAAATATAATTATTACAAATTACGCCAAGAGTGACATATGAAGATGCCCCCTTGGATGATCAAAGTCTAAACATAGGCAATTAAACAACTTTTCCTTTACATCAAAACACTGCGGAATCAAATAGAAAAGAACTCCTATTAGCTAGCTTGCCTCTTGCACGTCTTTAGAAGCTTATTCGTCTAAAGGAGAACCCGAAAACCTCAACTCTCAAACTACTCAAAATCAATTTAGCACCCGAGAGTTTAAGGGGAAAACATAAACTTTGAGTCAGACATAAAGCCTGGTATGAATAATAATCCACCATCTCGAACCATTTAGATATCTATTGAGACCAAGCCGCTTAGCGGAACGGGTTTTCCCCTCACTAGCATCATACCTAAAAATTTATGATAACCATATACCGTGCTCCTGCATCCACAATGGTTAAAAACATAGCGATTTAAAATACCATGATGATATGCAAACAAGCAAGATATCCTAGATTTCTCATCCTCATTCATTTGACTATCTGTCTCAGTTATAGTTTCTAGGGTCACTTTTAACCTATTAGTTCTCATGGACTGACTAATAACCTGTTCAAAGCCTATGGACTATCTATATGATTACATAGTTTTCATGGGATCACTAAGAACCTATTGGCCCTTGCCAATAACTTCATTCAATTATTTCATGGGTTCTCTCTGAACCTATTGATATCTCCATAACTTCTCCTATATCATAGTTTTCATGTGTTGACTATAAACCTATTGACTTCAGTCGATAACTTCATCCGAATATAGTTTTTATGGGATCACTATGAACATTGGCCTCTGCCAACAACTCTCTCCAAACATAGTTTTCATAGGTTTACTATGAACCTGTCTAAACTGACAACTTCTTGATCAGTCTTTGAACATCCTATGTTCTGGTCTACCTGACCTCATGGATGCAACTCTACTCATTCAAGAGTTAACTCAATTTATATTCATTACTGGGTTAACCTAGCTGGTTATTCTGGCCTTACTTCCCAAAATACAGTTATGGGTCCATTGTACAGTGTATATATTTATAGAAGAAGCATATACAATAGCATAACAATACCAACATTTATGGTTTAATATCCCTGAAATCATTTCCACATGAAATTTGGTTAACGCCTTTAACCCATTATTCTTACCAAGGCAAGATTCTTCAAAAACTCCAAATTTAGAAGCCACTTCAAAAATTCTTTTCTATTGCCATGGGTTTTTCCTTTAAAAATGAGATTGAGTTCTTTGTTTGGTGTTTGGTTTAAAAATAAATTTTGTATTTTCGATTTTCAATATGTATATCAAATATGAGAAGAATGGAGGGTAGGCAGAGGGGATGAAAGAAAGACGGAGGAAGGATGAAGAGGATAGAGGGACGATGGAAGAATGAATTGTTTCACGTTCTTGTGTTATTATCCAAAACGCGAAAAATAAAAAATAAAGTTGTTTTCTATTTTGTATGTTAACTTCGTTTTCTAAATTGATCATTTTCGGCAATATAAATGTGTCTTGTGCATTTTTGTATGGACGAAAACCCAAAACTAAAAATAACAAACCAAACACTACCTAAGGATTTCGAAACCTTAGACCTTTACTTTTGAAACCATTAGAACATCTCTTTCGAAAGCATTCAAATCTTCTTTTTAAAACACTAAACATATGTCTTTCGAAATGCTTTAAAACATCTCTTTCGAAAGCATCAGAACCTTCCTTTCAAAACCATCAAAACATTCCTTTCGAATGTATTAAAGCATATCTTTCAAACTTGTAGAAGCATAGCTTCGAAACCATTTGACAGTACCTCTTTCAAAACTATTGGGTTTATCCCTAAAACAACTTTTGGGTCAAAGTGAATATAAATGAAAGTAACCCTTTCAAAACCATTAACCTTCAAGTAAAAGAGTTTGGGGAAAACATATGGTTTCAGAGTCATCCTTCTAAAATCTTTAATCTTTTAAGTAAAACAATTGGAAGGATAGCTTCGAAACACCTTTCGAAGCCATTACCTTCAAAACCTTTAGTTTAAATAGCTATTGGAGCCCTTTCGAAAGCATTGTGAAGCGGAACGTTATATTTATAAAACGAAAGCTTGCCTTTCGAACTCATTGAAAACTTCAACCTATTCGAAAGGTTTGAAAACGGCAGCCAGGTTTCAACTAGGTTCAAACTACCCTTTCGAAAGCTCTATTTTTAAAACATAAAACACGACAACTCATTCGAAAGCTATCCTTTCAAAACAAGAAGGCGACGACCTCTTCGAAAGCTATACTTAAGCCCTTTCGAAAGCATCTCTTTGAAATCAAGGCAAGCGCGTCTCTTTTGAAAGAAAACAAAGTCCTTCGAAAGCTATTTAAAATGGCCTCGACCTCATCAAAAGCATGCTTTCGACTTTGTACCTTTCACCTTTCTCTAATCCACTACATACCAAAGCATTGATACCATGTGTATTGGTTTCGACTTGGTTGGGGGCAGAGGTATGGGGTCGAAAGGTTGTTACTGGAAGTGGCGAAATAATAAATCTTTATAAAACTATTTTGTTGCCTTTTTATGTAAATGCTTTTCAATTAACTTGCCTATTTGTAAAAATATAATTGGTTGCCATAACCTTTACAAAAATCTTTTCTAAAAACTGCCAAATTCATCCAGAATTAATTAAAAATAATTTACAAATAAGCCCCTCCCTTTAACAAAACAATTAAGACATTTAAGTCATCCAACTTAAATAATTTGATTTACATAGTAAATTACTTAGGAAAAATCCCCAAAATTCATCATAATTCCCTTTTAATATGTTATCTTAGATATATAAATTTCAGATCCAAAATCCTTTATATAATAGTTGAAATAAATTTTTAAACCCCGTTTATTATTTCTTCTTTCAAAAATTCATAATAAATTATCCATATCTTAGATAATTACAAAAATTTAAACCCATCTCCAAAATAATGTTTTACATAACATATTAAATTCTCATGGCGTTCGAAATCTAATATATACGATCTTAACCTTAAAATCGAATCAAGCATTTATCAAACATTCTTGTTTAAAACAAGCATGGCTTATAACCCAAGCATATCATCCTTAAAATCATCAAAACGGATTTAAATATAAAACCCGAAATCAAATGTTCATGAAAACAAAAATGTGATGGTTTCGATTATTATTCACTTTGCTTTAGATAAGAAACTTGAGATTTGATCTTGCTTAATTCTCCTTGCTTGATTCCTTAGCTTTTAATTGATTTTTCTTTCCTCTTTTCCCCCTTGGTTATGGCCGGCTTGAGCTCTTTGGTTTATATTTTAGAATAATGAACTTGTGAAATGAAAATGGGAATAAAGGTTTAGGGATTTAGGGTTATGGTGGATGACTATTCCCTATAATACCCTTGCCTTATTCTCTTATTAGTTAACTTATAAAACTATTTCCATAAACTCATTCTTTTAAATTTTTATTTAGTTAAACACGTCCCCAAATAAATTTTCAAATCTCAATCCCCTTATCACTCTAATCTTTACATTATTCTATTTAATTTATCTAATTAATCCTCCAGAATAATGTTATTTAAAATTAGGAGTGTTACACTATCTCAAATCTCTATTATGACTTTTTACTCGTTAAAACCCTCACTTCATCCGGAGTAATCAGTCTATACAATTTTCGAGCCACTGAATATGTCTTTCTACAAACTTAATTTCTAGCAATAGTCGCCTCTGAATACAATGAGTTGCCGAATGTAGTACAATATCCTAAAACTCACAGTAATCGTTTTATAGTTGAATGTGTAGAAGTTTTAGGATGTAGAAATCAGAAAACCGATAGTGTATTTGAATGTTCATTGATTTGAAAGCTTTTGGTAAACTACGGTTTAGAAAGCAGAATTGAGAATCAAAAAGCAAAATTATGTATTCCTCTTTGAAATCATAGTCTTTTTATAGAAATCAAAAGGTACGAAGAGGAGTTGCAACGTTTATCATTGAAGCCTAAAAGGAGCTTCGCGACTGAAAAAAGGAACACGACCTTTGAAAAAGAAAAACTTTTACGGCTTCAGAATTATGAATAAAACGCGTGCATCAGTACACCGGTAGGGTCACATCGGTCCACCTGGTATGTGAGTTTTTCAAACTTTGAAGCTTAAAAAATAGCCTTTTAAAATATAAAATAAATCTCAAATAATTATTAAAAATTATTTTAAAGAACTTTAAGGCTTTGAAATATTAATATGTGATTCATGTGAGTTTTGATAATATATTTCAAAGAAAAACGGACTAACATAGTTACAGTCTTCAAGTGTTTTTCCTTTAACGATATCTAGAAATGTAGCACTTAATCTTTCATTCATTCCGAGCTCTGTGATACCATATCTCTTGTTTTCCTGCTGAGACTAGTGTACGAAGTTATCATCATCAAAATCCGGGAAATCTTGCTCCAACATAAATGTCTCCTAGAAACCGATTGCTTTGCTTGCCCCTTCTCTCCATTTCAATGTGTATTATTAGTTGAGGACCATATGCTTATTTTGGTATGCTAGTTTAAATATACCTTAACGGCATCAATTTAACCTTCCGGTAATGGGAAGTAATTCAGGTTGGATTTAAGTATGGCTGTTACGGTTGAACATCAACCACTCGACCATACTCAACTAACGATTCTAGATTTTGACAAGCACGGTAAAATGTACCAACCATACATGATTTTTTATATTCTATTTTACAATAAAGATTAATTTAGATATATAAGTTAGAGAAATAATTTTTACATTAATAGTATGTGATTTTCAAGCACTAGTAATGTGTCATTCTTTATTCTATAAACAAGAAAATTAGTTTGTGAGTAAAGGTTGAACCATAAATATTCATCAACAATGTTATACATAATCGATAACATGCGTAGAAAAAGTTTTAAATTAAAAATGTGATGGTTAACCATCATAAAAAGTGATGATAACATCTAAATTTCTTTTACTCCGTTAACAATAGTCGTGATTATGCTTGAAGGTAATAATGACGGTTACCGCAATCATAACACCCCCAGATATAGGTTCATGAGATGGACATCGTTATTGCTTTTCTAAAAAGTAGAAATAGTTTCCTAAACTTAAAATTTAAGTTCAATTTCAACGCCAGAGAATTTGAGTCTTGTACCATTTTTGTACTAATGATACTTTTGAAGACTTTTTTTCTCAAATTTTAATGTTGGGACATTTCTCTTTCAAACTTCTCCCACGTAAGAAATGCCTATGGTTCATAATAAGGAATTTGCAACTAAATGGTATTGAGTAAAAAAGCTTTAGATGTACTCATATAATTAAAAAAATCATTCCCACCCACCATAATGTTACCATTAAATTCATTATTGTTTTGCACTTCTTTTTGGTGAAGTTTAAATAATTTCATAAAAGTAATCTAAAATGATAGTTTTCATTAAAGGAATATGATGTTTGAATGCTTGCTAGCTCTAAGCTGAGCAGATATTATGTTTATGTAATATCATTGATATTATGATGTTACTTATAACTTTAATGTTGAACACTTAAATTGATGTTTGGTATACAATTTTGATCTTTTTAAGTTTACATCTATTCGGGTATGGTTTTAATTTTGTTGCCGATATATTGTTGAACAGTGAGTTTACAACCTACAACCAATCAAAGTTGATTCTCATAATAATAGAAGAAGCTTATTGGCATGATATTGTTTCAATTTCATAACAAAGCGTATTAGTCTTATGATAGAGGGGTTGTAAGAGCGACATGCATAGATTGTAGGCTGGCTTTTGTTCAAAGGGAAATCACCAAGCCCGTGGGCTGGGGAGCAGCCCAAACCAAGGGCAACATGGAAAATGATAAATTAAACATACAGGTTTCACAAAATGAATTGAATTGCAGTATAGCTAAGTGCAATTAGTTAAAATTCGAAGTTCAAAGTTCAATTCAGCTAGTTTGTCGTGCAATTTTTTGCAACTCGGATAGGGATACATATTAAATAAGAATGGGCCGTGATAGTCAATTACGAGTGCATCTACAAGAGTAATTATTTGTAATCAACAAAAATATTACGGTTAATTTTGTATTTTTCGTTTCCAACATTCATAATAAAATATGAAAATGACGAAAAAGAAATTCAAAATTTTAAAGCATCGTGACGATGGTGAAGAGACGACGGAGGGATGATTTATTTTCCCTTCTTTCGTTTTTTTTTTCAAACACGAAAAAAAAAATTTGTTTTCTATTTTATATGTTAGGTTCATTTTTCAAATTGGTTGTTTTTTAAAAATTAATACGCCGTGTGCACGTTTTTTGAACGAAAACGCAAAACTAAAAATAATAAACTAAACAGAGCCTACGTTTCTTGTTTTCAGAATAACGGATAATCTTCACATTTTCCGACGGTTGTAGCAGTTTCAAGTCCAATGGCATATGGTTGATAGTAAAGAAAAAACTAAAAGTTAGGTGCTTTTATTCGCGCACAAAATGAGCATTTTAAAAGGTAATGGTTGGCAAAAGACGATCTTTTCTAGTGTTAAGAAGGAGACATTTTAAAAGAGAGTGAAGAAGAAGAAGGATGATAGTTTATAGAATGCAAATTGACCGTTGCGTCAACTGTTAATCCGTTCATTCTTATCGGACCAACAAATGTGTGTACTTCCATCATATTTCGTTTTTGTTTGATTTTTGATTGTACACGGTTTAAAGAAGAACAGTCCATAAACAAAATAGATTTCACTTATGGTGCTGCCTTCTTTTATCCATACATCAACAGTATTGTTATACAATGAATACTATTCCCATTCAAAAAAGATAAGCTACACGAGTAGTAGTAGAGTACTATAGCGGTTCAAAACTGTCGTATGCAAATATAATTTCAAATCAATGAAGTGGCCCGGTCAAACTGTCATTTTCCCTTCTCTCTTCTACCTACAAAACCCACACTTCGAGTTTCACAACCTTTTCTATTCCATTGCTACCCCTACATATATCTTCGTAAAGATGTTAATTTAATCAATAAATCTTAGGCCGGTTTCGTCATTTCAGCCCTGACAAATGGGCCTGCTAGCAATGCGTGTAGCTTTTCAAAACTGGGAACCAAGCCAAGCTGTCAGCTTTAAAGAAAAATATTATTATTACTCCCTTTTCTTTCAATTATTTTACCATAACATCAAATTCTTCCTTTATTTTACCTTTCCCTTGAAAAGAATGGAGTTCAAGTGAAGGAGAAGAAACATTCATTCGTAGTATGATGTGAGTTGTGGGTCATTTTTGCTTTTGATAATGTGATATTGGCATCATAAGCTCAATCTTTTGCTGGTTTTATTTGTTTCTTTTTTTACTGCATTTATATGATGTATAATTGTTTTTAGTTTATTGTACTTTTACCAAATGCAAGATCAAAATTATTGATTTATATCATTATTATCTGGCAGTTTCTTCTTACTTGATGTTAATTACAGAGTTATATCTCGATGGTTTTTAAAATTAGAATGTGACTATATGCAATTGTGATTGCAACTGCAATATGAAAGTATTTATTCGAGTACTGTTCTAATTTCAGTAAGTGCAATTATGATATGCTTAAAAGTTAGAACTGGTTTAAAGTAAACAATTTCATTGTTTATCTGTTACAACAGAATGTTATTGTGATATAGGACTACATTTGAAGAGGCATTGCATTTCTGATTTTGAGATATAAATCTAGACAGAAACAAACTTAAGATCTGGATTTGAGCTGAGAAACCATCATACATGCTTTACAAAAAATTGTACTGTTAGTTGCCCAACTTAGAATTGAAGCTGAAAAGAAGTAGAAAAAAATATACTAATTTTTTTTTTCACCACTGATTTATATTTTCTGTGTTGGAGTTATATAAAATTTTGGTAAATATGTAAAATGAAAAGAGTTACCACTGCAAGTGTTCAAGCTTACTCAACAGTTTATGCATTTACTACCTTCAAGAAGACAACATTGAAGATTTTGATAAATGGATTAAATAATGCAAACCACACATGAATTTTTCAGTGTTTCACATTAAAAAAGAATGCATTTTAGTAATTTTGGCTAAATAAATAATATGTGCACCAATAGCATTAGCAGGTGCGTTTGTTTTATGAATAGACAAACTAATCGGTCAAATAGAGTATAGCATAATTATTGGCATTCATAAATCAATAATAATAATATACATATGACATGGATAAAAAGCAAACATAAATTATGACGATTAAATATCATAGGTGATTGCATTTGCAGTCATAATTTGTATTAACTACCAACCACGGTTGCAATTAATGGCAATGGGCGGGTTGTAGCACATTTTTCATGTGTCAGACCCATCTCGAGTTTTTCAAATCCTAACCCAGACCTACTCTGTATATCCGGTACGGGTTTGGATTTTTGCCCCGAACTCAAAACCTGTTCGGGTTAGGGTAGACCGACCTGTTCTAAGATCCAGTAAGATTTTACATATTCATTCAAAATTATGTATTAATGTACTTATATTTATTTTATTTGTAAGAGATATTATCAATAAATGACATTGAATATAAGTCCCAATTTGCTTACACAAACAATGAAAAATAATAAAAATGAGATGTAGAATGACATTATAATATGTGAAAGGACTAACAAATCATCATTATAATATCCATGATATAACTAGTTATGTGTGAAAGGACTAACAAATCATTATTATAGTAGTAAAATGGTTTTATGATATATTAGTAGTGCATTTTGGGTTGGAACGGGTCGGTCAAGCCCGAAACAACCTCTAGATCCGGAGCTTTCAAGAGTGGACCATGGATCTATCCGTTCCGACGATCCGATATGACGGGTCTTAACAGGTCAAACTAGAAGCGGATTTATCGAATTTAGACCCTAGATCAGTCTCATTGCCATTCCTATAATCCACAACCACAACTGACTATTCGCTCGCGGTGAAGTGGTTAACTGCGATATAATCGAAGATTTATTTGTGAAATGGGTATGTCACCAAAGTGAATAAAGAATTGTATAGTTACAAGGACCATTGCTTACTGTTGCGACAAATTATTGCATTATCGAGCTTCTATGCCTTCACCCATAACATCAAAACACTTTTGTGTATAACAAAAGAACACTTTTATCAAGATGTGTTGGCCCAAATTGGGAAGCATTGGACCAATTGTATCAACCTGTTTGCAACAATTGTCAACTTATCGACCAAACTAGCAATTGCTAAGTCATATCAAATAGTACACATACTGGAACGAATGTTGCATTACAAAAATTCATACACGAGTCCACCCCTATTACAGCACTTTTTCAAATAAACAACTCACTGGTGAAATGACACCACATTACAGTAGTTATCAGCTTTATCACTTTAACTTTAAAGAAACTCCCATATCTTCCTTACAAAAAGAAAAATATATCGCTTTAAGGTAACATATCATTATCATTATTCATTGTACATAGATTATCATGCTACACAACAAATCCCACGTCAGTAATAAATTAAGTATTGGCCACTCGGCATCCACGTTGTTCAGAAAAAAACAACTTGCAAATTTCAAAAGAAATCATAAACCTGACGTGTAAGCAACATATACCATTTCAAAGACTATACTAATAAAGCCAACAAAATTTGACCAAAACGAAATAACACTGCAATCATCAAAGGTTTAACAGCAATAACGATAGACAATAAATCCCACAATAAAAAACAAAGTCTCGGCTTCCACACTAAAAGCCATTTATTTTTAAAAACAACGATAATAAAAGTAGCATAGATAGGTTTTTCTGGCTTTGCTGCTTCCCAATGAACCTAAAGAACAGCAACAAACAAAGACCTTCCCAATGAACCTAAAGAACAGCAACAAACAAAGACCGATACACCTCAAACCACTTCACCTCCCTTCACGTTCTTCTCGTCAACTTCATACTCATCGAAGCTATGGAGAATAGACCTTGGGGAATGACCACTCCCTTCATCAACAACAGTAAAACTCTGATAGACCAAGATAGCATCACCTGGCAAAACCTGCTCCACATTCTCCACACATTTGTACCCATCGACTCCAAGATTATCATTCCATAACCCAGCTTTTCCACGGCCTCGAAATATAGTAACAGCAACAGAGAAATCTTTAGGCCCAAAGCATTTCAGAACCCTACCCACCAAGCTTGCAAAGTCCACTTTCTCTGGGTCGAACCCCATTGTTTCATAGCTAGCATAGCTGAAGCCGTCTTCAGGAGTCACATGAATTGTAGATAGTGCAGTGTCTACAATTCCATTCATTGAATACCCACATGGTTCAAACTCAAAGTCGCATATCTCCATCTCAGGAATTATGTTTGAGATTCCAGACATTTTAGTCATCTTCTTAGTTTGAGTACCATCGTTGAAAAACACAGACGCTTTCTCTTTGTTAAGCCCGGTCATGCACATTTCTAGGGTTACCATTGGAAGCTCAGGCTTGTTAGTAGCATAATATATGTGCCAGTTTCGGTTAGGGGAAGCTGGGTCACCTATGACATAAGCGTTTCCACCTGATTCAAGATTCCCAAAGTATTTGTTCAGTAAAGAGACCTCATCTGCAAAGTTCTGGTAAGGAGCGGGCTGCGCTTCTGGAAAGATGAAAGCACCACGTGAGTACTTTGCAGACAGTACTGGAAGAGAGAGGTCAGAAGCAAGCTCAAGAATCTTGGGAATTGATGTTAGGAGCTGAGTAGTGCCACATGTTTTAAGGATCATCTTGTATGGATAGATGAAGAGGCTTGATTCGGAGAGGACATAAGAATCAAAGTCTTTGTTTGAGAGATTTGAGACAATTGTGCATCGAGCAAGGTCTAGGATAGAATCAATTTGGGAGCGGGAGAGAGAACGAAGCCCTAGACCATTGGGGTCTGTTAAGAGAGGGGCCGAGGAGAATGTGATTTCAAGACGCTTCTCAAAACCTTCGAAACCAATTGGAGAAGTGTTGATTGCCATTGGGAGAGTTTGGAGTTAGGAGAAAGGAATTTGAAGTTGATTTGGTTGGTTGCTAGAGAGCAGCTAGCCGAAAAATAAAGTAAATGCAGAATCGAAAAAAAGCAAGTAAAGAAACTAAGGGAGCTACTGAACTACTGGATTCTGGAGAAGGAATATCAGGATGGTTTCCTCACGCAGTTGGAGTATGCAGCAGATCTGAATTTCTTGATTCCTCCGTTTGGTCGAACGTCTTCAATGCAGTAACCTAAGGGAGCTTCGTAATGCATACTATTACTACTACTAGAATCAGTTTCACCACCTTTTGACTCCATCAAAACATTCACGATTCCTGAATAAGTTGAAAAACAAATGATAAGGATAAGTTCATTGAATATATAGTGATCACCAAAGTCATGAAAGTTGAAAAACTTATTTCTTTTATGTCCTTCCCTTAAACTATTTTCTACCTTCTCTTTTTTGAATTTTTCTCTATTTTACTTCTCTCGATTCCAATTTAAAAACCGTCCACTACGACGTGTGTTACGGCGGTTATGAGTTATGAACGTATACCCTAAGAACGCATGGTAAGGTTGATAAAATTACCCAAATACTCCATGAGTTTCTCCTTTTTTTTTGAATAGGGATGTAATTACATAAGAAATTGGAAGAGACATAAGGCTAATTTTTTATAATCATAAGGATATATGTCAAAATTTCTTGGAAAATTAATAAAAGATGCATATACTGTTGATAACGGATGGTATCATTTTACTGACCAACTATAAAAGTTATAGTTCTAACTAAGGCACACATGTTGCTATTAAGTGTGGCCATTTTGACCATACAGAACCATTATGTGATCAAATAGATAGTAACAAGGTGTTTGTACTAAAAACACCTAAAGCTGAATGCAAAACTTGTAACCCAATTCCAAAAAAATGAAAGAGTTAATCAATATTAAAAACTAAAAAAATATTGCCAATTATTTTGTGCTGTAAAGCAACAACTATATTGCTGTCAAGAAGAGACAAATTTGCGCAATTATAATGAATTAGCAAAACTAATTATCCACGCAACTTCTTCAGTTGATCTTCTGTAATTTTTATACCAACAAAAAAATTTGAAGCTAGGATATAATTACAAAAGGAAAACAAAAGGAATTATGTCGAATGGCAAACACATACAAAATATACACAACCAAATTCTTATGAAACTAAGAACCAACTACCGACAATACGTATAACTCTTCTTACAAGTATTTATAATATTTAAACATCAAACAAACAAATATGTGGAGAATCAAACTCCTCTAGTAATCTAATCATATTAATAATTATAACAAACCAAGAATTATACTTGTAGAAAATCCACCACATCTAGAATTTATCGTTAACAAAAACTGCAAAGTGAAGTTAGAAACAATATATAAAAACATATAAGCTATTTTTCAGTATCTAATTTACCATTAACATAAAATACAGAAATTAACCTATAATCTAAGCAAGCTAAGCAAACACCCACCAAAATTATCATTATTAAGCGGATGTATACTTGTACTTATGAAGATGAATGTTGTTCTAAAATATTTTCAATAGGTCCACGACTTAAAAGTTAATCCGTGTTTATTTGTTGTTTACTTGTTGAAAACAAGAAGACATACCTAAAACTGAACTACAAAGTTCCCCAGTTTTCCATCATACTATGACACCATCATTAACTCGAAAAGAAAAATCAAAACCTAATATATATAATAGATTAAAATCTTCGATCCAGAAGTAATATAATTCCATATACTACACTAATTGTAGAAAGTTGTCTAACAGGAATTTTTTAGCTCTTCCAATCCAAACAATCTTCTGTAGAAAATAACAGTTCTCAAGAAACATAAACATATACATAACAGATCTAATTAGCGAAACATCTACGTATGAATCCTAAAATATTAATAGCATGAAACCCTAATCGATCAGATCCAAAGGAAAATAAAACTTGTAACAAAATTAGGAGAAAGGATACTTACAATTCAATAAAAAGAAAAGGCTGCAAATTCGCGATTCCTTGTCACAGTATTTACGATCCAGTCGATTCGATTATCTGTATATATTTTGTTTTTATGCTCAATCTCGATTCTATTTGATGAAAGAACAATAAAAGAGAGGCGGCTCAATTTATAGAGGAGCCAGGAAAGAATCGAGAAAGTGCGCAAATATTGGTAAAAAGAAAAATTGCTTATGCGTGCCAGGGAAAAGGGTAATAGTGATCAATTTTTTTACAAATTCAACGTTTTGATTCGGCCTAAGCAGGTCACTTATTCTCAGGTGCCGTTTACTAGTTTACTACGATATTATGATAAATAATAACGACATACCTTTAATTTTCAACGTTAACTCACTGTCGTACGATGATAAACAATCATACACTATTTAAATGCGTATTTGATAAATCAAAATAATGTATGATACCAGTAAACTTACAAACATAATTTGTATAATGATCATTAATTATGAGTGGTAAAAGAGAAGTGCCTGTAGTAATATACATGGAGAAAAGGCCCGGGGATGAACGATATTTGGGTTGCATCGGATTAATTGTCCAAACCTATAGCTTGGTTGCTCCAATTCATTTTTCTTAGTTAATTTTTCTTCATTAATCTATCTAATTTGGTCTCTATCTGGGTTTGTTGTTTAATTTTCATTAAATTTGGTTCATCTTTCTATCTTGATTTCAAGCAAACAAGGATTACAACAATACAATCAAACATTTTTGTGCTAATTTTTAGGACAATCAGTGAGTATATGAAAATTTTGAAACGGATACGGATATGATAGTATCTGCATACGAAAAATGGATGATTATATCCGCATCCTAAATTTACTTCTCTGACTTTTATCGGAAACGTAGTTGAGATTATATATATTTTACTACAAAATGATAGATATTTACTACTTTGTCATGATAACAAATTCATATTATGCATGTATAAATGAATATTTGTTATACAAAAGTAATTATTATCATTGTATTTTTAATTTTTTGTATTTACGTTGCAATTATTCATAAAACTATTGGACCAAAAAATTTCATTTACTTCTTTTGAATTTATTAATTATGAGTGAAGCGGATAAATATCTGGTATTCGTCCGTATCCGCAGATATGAATATCTGATATCCAAAAATAATTTCGGACGTGGACAACGCATTATCCGAATCTGAATGTATCCGTTGACATATTTACTACTTTCACTTACAATATCGTAGGAAAGATTTACTTACAACGGATAAATGGATTATGTCCACTATCTCATAAGTAAAATTCACTTACAATAAGTAAGACCAGAACTTTTAAATAATATTTAGTTTTGGTTTTTCATTAGTGAAAATTAGGCCCACGTTACTAAAATCAAATTTAGTAGCCCAAAACTCTTTCCGTTTTAAACTTATAAATATGGTTTCTATTTTTTTTTTACAATATTTTGTTTCCCTAATTACCCTCGTTTATTTCATGTCGACTATTCTCGCGTGATTGTATTGACGATCAAGATTTGAAATCTTCATAGGGAAACCAGATTTAATTCGATCCACTGTTCGATTTTTTTTGCGATTCATTATGGCTTCATCATCTTGCAGGTAAACGCTTGATTTAATTTTCAATCGACTTTGTATTAATGTTTTTAAATAATTGCATACAAAGCTGAAAAAACTTAAGTATGTGCATACAAATATGCAATTATTTGAAACTAATTAAAAAATGTATTTTAGTATAGATTTTAACTACATTTTTCATTAATTTTTAACTATGTAATACATATGTAGTCTTAAAATGCAGCAGTTCAGTACCAAGATTTTTTAAGGATCTTTTTAATTTTTAACTGCATATGTAAAATGCAGTTAAAATTTGCATTTAACAGTTGTATTTATTAACTGCATATCAAGTATGCAGTTAAAAAACACATTTAACTGCTGTAATTTTTAACTGCATACGATATATGTAGTTAAAAATAACACAATTCATAACTTTATATTAGATATGTATGCAAGTATAATAAGAATCTTATGAATTTTTAACTGCATAAGTGAAATGCACTTCAAAATTTACATGATTCAAATATATGCTTTAACTGCATATGCTATATGCAGTTAAAAATTACATTTAACATGTGCTATTTTTTACTGCATAACAGATATGCAGTTAAAAATGGTGGAATTTATAACTGTATAAGTGAAATGCAGTTAAAAATGCAGCTGTTCATAAATAATTGCAAACATGTATGCAATTATTCATAATAATTACATATATGTCTGCAAGGATAATAAAAATCTTATGACTTTTTAACTGCGTAAGTGAAATGCACTTAAAATTTGCATCATTTAATTGTATGTTTTAACTGCATATTTCATATGCAGTTAAAATTTGCATATAACATCTGTAATTTTAAGATGCCTATCAGACATGCATTTAAAAATGATGCAGTTCATAACTTCATAAGTGAAATGCATTTAAAAATGCAATTGTTAATAGTAATTGCAAAGATGTATGCAACTATTCATAATAATTGCACATATGTCTGCAACTTTTCAATAAAATTGCATATAGAAATTTTTTAATAAATAACCTTCGATTTTCTGATTTGTATTGTTTTCATCTTCTGAATCTCAACTTTCTTCAGTTCTGGACTCAATTTGGACATCGATTTTTGAAGTTACAACTAATTCTGATTTATAATTCAAGCGATTAGGGTTTTCGTTTTTTAAGATTTTAATCGATGAAAAGAATTTGAAGGGTTCTGAGTTTTGTTCGGAGAAGACGTAAGGGCATTTAGGGAAATCTTTTTGTTGCGTTTAAAAATAAGGATGAGAAATTTATAATTAAAACGGAGGGATGTTTTGTGTATTTTTAAACCGATTAAGGATGTATGCCAAATGTTCCCTTTCATTATTCTTTACAACGTTTTTCTCGTTTTTCCATCATGTTGTTTGAAAAAAATATGAGGCGTCCTCTTCACAAATTAAAGCATATTTTATTTGAATCTCCTCAACAAACTTATATTATTTTTTTCCATTTTTACCAAAATATTAAAAACACTCATTGGAATAAAATTTTCTCGTTCAAATCTCAGCTAGCTATGCCATCACCAGGCCCGACCCTTCCCCAAAGCGGGGGAAGCAACCGCTTAGGGCACCATTTCACCTAGGGCCCAAAAAATTTCCCGATTAGCATACAGACGTAAAATAAAAATTAGAAATCGCGGATGTCAATCGCGATTCGTGACCCAACTCCAAGCGTTCCCGTTCATCTCGTCGTCTAGGCGCAGCAGTCTCCGCTCCATCCTCCAGGCTCCGGCGGGCAGTAGATCGGCTCCTCCAGGCTCCAGCAGCCGGCGGTTCAAAGTCAAAGAATTAGGGTTTCTCGATTTGACATCTCGTCGTCGTCGATCTCGGATTCTCGAGTTGGGGAAGGGCCGGCTCCAGCCTCCAGTGGCATGGCAGCAGACCAGTCTGGAGTTGCTCCTTCATCCAACATCTGAGTCTCTCTGTCTCTGACATCTCGATTTGATTTTGAAGCTTGAATTGAAGCCTTCTCTGTTACTCTGTGTGGATTTACAATTTTGGAAGCTTGAATTGAAGGTTAGAAAGCATTACAATTTTGAAATTCACAGTATTACAGTATACAAATTCAATTTACTAATGTTAATTTAATATTTGTTTTAGTTTGTCATGCAGTATAATCAGTATGATAGTATCAAGTAGGTTCCGATAGTTTGATAATTATTTGATAATTTGATAATTCAATTTAATATTTTGCAGTACAAATTCAATTCAATTTACAGTACCATAATTCAATTTGATAATTCAGTTCAATTTGATAATTGTTTGATAATTTGATAATTCAATTTAATAATTTACCATACAAATTCAATTTAATTTACAGTACCATAATTCAATTTGATAATTCAATTTAATTTGATAATTGTTTGATAATTCGATAATTCAATTTAACAATTTACAGTACAAATTCAATTCAATTTAATTTATTAATTGAATTTACAGTATGGTGTTGAAGGCTGAAATGATGAGAAATAAAATAGGTGTTGGATATCATAATATTTACATGATTCTAAGGCTTATTGTATTGTCATATTCAATTGAATTGTATTGTCGTGTTCAATTACAATGAAATGTAAAATCAAAATTCAATTACTGAAATCAATTGTATAACAACTATTTATTTGGACTTTTATAGTGTTTAGAAATGCGTAAACAAGAATCTGGACACGCTAAAAGGGTTAGAAAAAGAAGACTAGAGGAACTCACTAATTCGTAGAAAGACGCTCTTAATAAATTTTTCATCAAAAGTAGTCCGGTAGAAAGTTCGAGTTTGAATGTGGATAATGCTCCTCTTATTGATGAGAATGATGATGATAATATTGATGATGATATTCTAATGAACGAACATGACAATGAAAATATTAGAAAAGAGGGAGCAAATATCGATTCATCATCACATGTGGAGAATGTTAGTTTAGTATCAAATGATCCCGGTACATGGAAAAAAATTGATCAAAAATTGAGAGACTTGCTAGTTGAAAGAGGTCCTTTTAGAGTATTAAAAGATAATGACTCTGATTTTCCAAAAGATGCTATTAATAGACATTTTTCTTCCACATTATATGTCATACATTTGCCTAACGAAGATAAACAAGATAGAAAATGGTTGGTATATTCAAATTCACTTGATAAAGTATTTTGTTTCTGTTGCAAATTATTCACAAATCAAACAACAGCTAGTCATCTTGCTAATGAAGGAATTAACGATTGGCGCAACCTTAGTACTAAGCTGAAACAACATGAAAGTACTAAAGATCATCTTCTGAATATGAGCAGTTGGATTGAGTTGGAAACAAGATTGAAAGTCAAAGCAACTATAGATCAAAGTGTAATAGATCAAATACAGAAGGAAAAAGAACGTTGGAAGAAAGTGTTGACAAGAATAATTGTTGTTGTGAAAACACTTGCTTCCAATAATTTAGCATTTCGTGGAACGAACGAAAGGCTTTATGAACAAAATAATGGTCTTTTTTGTAAATTAATTGAAATGATAGCAGAATTTGATCCAGTAATGCAGGAACATGTTCTACGGGTTGAACAAAAAGAAATTCATATACATTACCTTGGACACAAAATTCAAAATGAGTTAATACTCACATTGGCGAATGAAATTAAAAATAAAATTCTTATGAAAATAAAAAAGGCCAAGTATTTTTCAGTTATATTAGACTGCACTCCAGATATTAGTCGTGTTGAACAGATGTCTCTTGTAATAAGATGTGTTAATGTTTCAACTAATCCCGTAAAGGTGGAAGAGTTTTTTATTGAATTTCTAAAGGTGGATGATACTACTGGACTTGGAATTTTTAACAAGCTTAAAGAAGTATTAAAGGATATTAAGCTTGATATTTATGATATTAGAGGACAATGTTACGATAATGGATCAAATATGAAAGGAAAATACCAAGGGGTGCAACAAAGACTATTAGAAATTAATCCAAAAGCTTTCTACACACCTTGTGGTTGTCATAGTCTTAATCTTGTGCTGTGTGATATAGCTAAATCGTGTCCTAAAGCATCAAACTTTTTGGGGTGATCCAACGGATATTTAATGTATTTTCTTCATCCACACAAAGATGTCAAATTTTTAAAAATCATGTATCAGATTGTACTGTTAAACCATTATCAGATACACATTGGGAAAGTCACATTGAAGCAGTAAAATCTATAAGATTTCAAAGCGTGGAGATAAGAGATGCTCTAATTTCCTTGTCAAATAGCACCAAGGATTCTATGGCGAAGAGTGGAGCTAGAAGTCTTGTAACAAATGAGATTGAAAATTTTGAATTCTTATTCGGATTGTGCATTTGGTATGAAATGTTGAAAAATGTAAACACTGTTAGCAAGATTCTTCAAACTGAAGAAATGCAAATTGATGTTGCTATCGCTAGATTGCAAGAGCTTATTGATTTTTTTGAAGATTTCAGAAACACGGGATTTAGTTCTACGATGGCTGATGCTAAAGAGATAGCCCATATGTTGGATATTGAACCAATTTTTCCTCAAAAAAGAATTATTCATAGAAAGAAACAATTTGATGAAGATGCGAATGTTGAAGAACCGATGCAAACATCAGAAGAATCATTTCGAATCAATTACTTTATGCAAATTGTGGATAAAGCACGTGTTTCGTTACTGACTCGATTTGATCAATTCAAAGAATATGATGATAAGTTTGGCTTCTTATTTGATTTAAAAAAATTCACTTCTATAGATGATGAGAAACTGAAAAGTCATTATTTAAAACTTGAGGAATATTTGACACATGATTTGCACTCTGATATTGATGGAAGAGAGTTAATTTCAGAGTTAAAAGTATTGAAAGTTATCTTGCCAAAGGAAAAAACAAAAGCAATTGAGTTGCCGAATTTCATAAATTCTTGTTCGAGAAAGTTAAATTTTCCTAATGCTTGGATTGCATATAGAATAATTTTGACTATACCAGTTACAATTGCCTCAGCCGAAAGAAGTTTTTCAAAGCTAAAGTTGATAAAGTCTTATCTTCGCTCCACTATGTCACAAGAAAGATTAAACGGTTTGGCACTTTTGTCGATTGAACAAGATATGATCAATGAACTTGAATATGATAATATTATAAGTAAGTTTGCAAGTCAGAAGGCTAGAAAAATGTTCATCGGTAGTTAATATTAATTTTGTTGTATAACTTGAATTATTATCATAGATAAAGTTATTTTCTTTTTTTCTCTACTCATTATTTATGAACAATATATATTTTTAATGATTTAATTAATGGTCATAACATCAGTTTCTGTATAGGGGCATTGTTTTCACTTTTGGCTTTAGGTACCATAACTCATAGGACCGGCCCTGGCCATCACCCTCATAATGGGTTGGAAACTATTTTCTTCTTCATTTGTATGTTTGAATCTTATTGAGTATTCATGTGTTTTTGATTGCTATTTATCTGAATCCATAAATTAAAGTTTGTGATCATTAATTTCTGTCATTTTCATTGATACAGAGTTAGTAATATGACATCAACAAAAACATGGAGACAACATGTTTGTGTTGTGTGCGCATGTAGTTGTTATGCCTTTTGTTTGGCCTTACAGGATTCTTAAATGCGGTAACAACCTACCGCCTAACCTTTATACAATTTGAGGAGGTTCCCTTTTTCTTCTCTTTTTTAAGTTTTTACACCATTCACATTAATTTTTAACTCCAAACTTATTACTAAATTAATTACTTGCCTATTTAATTATACTTATTGCCTAATTTGGATCTTAAATTTGGCAAATGATTCATTCTTTAGTAAGAATCAGATGGCTTTCTTCTTCTAATGCAATATCTCTCCATCAATCACTCTTTCGTTTCATGCCTATAATTACTTTCTTCTCCTTCGAGTTCACTATGGATAAATTAATTAGTAAAAGACTTATTTTTATGACATCGAACAATTCTTGCTCGAGTAGATCTCTTTTAATCACTTAGAAACTTGAATTCTCATTTCTAAATTTCATCATTATTATTTTGTGATGTTGCAATGCAAACTAATTTCGGCTAAATATCAGACAATTTGGAGACAAAATACTTGACTAAATGCAATCAAAGACTCAAGAAAACAATTGAATTACGGATGAATGACCAAATAAAGTCAAGGTGAAAAGAAACAATCTAGAAGAATGAAAAAATTACCGTAAGAAAGGTACCTATTGAAATTTTCATGAAATTTTTGATTGATGATGTGAATAAATTTCGATCGAAAATTATTATGAAAACATTTTTAATAGTTGATTTTAAATGTTGACCGAGTCAGTATCGTTTTGACCACATCCCCACTTTCGAGGAACATTATCTCTATGAAGTCAAGCATGCAGGACGAGAAGTTGACACTGTCTTCGCCTTTTTCGGAGTCTACAATTGCTTCAGAGTATACAAATACAAGACCAAGTGAAAGAGTTGGGATCCTTTTTGCCATCAAAAAATGATCATACGCTTTTAATCGCATACGGTTTTGAATACCAACTTTCGATCATCGTTTACAAACTATTATCTTACTTGTATAGGTGACATTAAATGAAGTACATCTCATTGCACTCGTCAAACTACCATAAAACAACTATGTTCTTAAAAATTTGTACATTATTTCTATATTTATTCAACTATAATGATGTCATATAATTTTTCTTAATCAAAAGGGTTTCCTCAACTAAAACATAATTTTAGACCACGTTCATAAGTCAATGTTCTTTAAAATATAATTCATGTGAAACTTTATTATAAAACATTACAAAAAAAGATGAAAGAGAAGTACAAAAGTATTGGGGTAACTGGGATGAAATGGGTATGTTAACTAGTTTTGTCGTTGTGGCTGATTATCTCTGGAAGATCATTTTTATGATGTTTTGTTTAGAAATATTTTATCCTTCGACCTGTCATAGAAAATAGAAGTTGTAAAAGATGATACTTTTAACTATTTAATGAGTATAAATTGAAATATTGAAGCCCTAACAGAACCAGTGAGGTGGGAAATATAATTGAGAACGAGGATGATGTGTTACATTAGATAACATGTTTTGAAATGCTAAATGCATTAAACAACTTTAGAGTAAGTTAAGTCAAATTAAGTAAATTTCTCAATGAAGATAATGAAAGTTAAGTAAACAACTTTGGAAGGTTAATAGTTCAAGAACCCTATGGTTTGAATAATGAATTATGATCTATTAGCAATTCCTATATATCTATACAATTTCACAGTTTGCATTTAATGCTAGTGGACATGTTATTTATCCATTTAGAAGTTCACTTACACCTAAAATAATTCAACTTCTTATTTGTATTGAAGACTAGTTACGTGATTATTCTCCAACGAGTGAAATTAACTTAAAGATTTAAGTAATATGTAGCAGGTTGTTAGAACAATGATAATATATTTTATAACTATATTTACTATTTTATGTCTATTATTTTTAAATTTCATGTTTTTGTTGATGCATATGTATACAGACCATCTTTGGATCCTATTAATGATATATGAGGGTTCAGCTAGCGCGCACTAGTTTTTTGGAAAAAAAAAATCGTGCGCACGTTGTATTTTTCCATTAGTGTAATTGAAGTTTGATTTCATGTTATTAAGTCTAATAATGTTATTTTTAATGCATGGGAAAGGTAAATAAATGAATGAAAGTATTTGAATTTAATAAACTTTAGATTTAATAATTAGTGAAATTCTAGATCAGTTAATGTAATCCATATTGGTTTCATGAGAAGAATAAATTGAAATAATCAAACCGAAACTAAAAAAGATATACCTAAATGCATTGACGACTAAGATAAAGTATATGATTCACATTCGAAATTGATACAAATTCCGGCTTTATGAATTGGTTGGGAAGAAAAGATGGATTTGGTCTTCTAAATCAGCACAAACCCTATATTTGTATTTTTATATGGTAGTGGTCTAGAGAAAATAAAACTTGTGTAATTTTGTGATCAAGAACATACCTCATTATATATATAATATATGTATGTATGTATGTATGTTTGTATGTATATGTGTGTGTATGTGTGTGCGCATACATACACATACACACACATATACACACACAAATATATATATATATATATATATATATATAATGACATTTTCAGTTTTGTCCTTTAGTAAAATATAATGTTGTCATAGCCTCTACACATTCCTTTCATGAAAGCCATATCTTAAAGCTTTAGATACTTATTTATGTATTTGTTCATGTTTATTGCACTTATTTATAGAAGTATCAAGAAACACCTCCACATGCATGGCTCCGCAAGTTAAATTTATTTAACAACCTTAGTTTGGGTTACATATGTAACAAGCTTAAATATGTTTACTTCATAAACTCCATATTTTTTACTATTCATACATATAGTAAATATGAAAAAAATCTCTTTTATTAACTGTGATTATGAAGAAAAAGCACTCTTTATAGTACTATCAAACAACATAGATCAATCGTGGATGTATATCATGGGCACTACATGAAATGGTTCCATACATATCAATTTCCACTGGTGAGAATTTTCATTCTCACAACACCAACAAGAAATAATTGTGTCGATGTATGCTTAAACAACTATGAATTAGCAAGTTAATTTATTGTTAAAATGTTGTTTAAGTTAATAATCGTACTGCAGAATGATTACACAATTATAAGGTTGCAGATTAACTGTTTGTTAAAATGCCCAAGAGAATTGTACATAAACTTAACAAAGTAAAACACAGATGAATTAAATCAGCAAAAAAGTAAATAACACAAGAGATTTATGTGGTTCGAACGTCAAGGAATCATACATCCATGGTACAAATCTACCACTCTTTTTATATTCCTTTTAGTGTAAGCACAAAAATCAATAAAGATACTATTTGCAGCTTTTACAATGATAATTCTCTATGTACAAAAAGTTCCCTCCTCCTATTCTGCTGTAGTCCTTACCTTTTATAGATGAAATGATATAGCATTGTTTGATGATTTCTTACACTCGATTATTGCCATTGGATTCTGTTACGTGTCCTTATCTGCGCGACTATATTTGTATGCAATGAACCGACCTAAATTTATGCGGAATAACTTGATTTTGGTGAGAAAACTTTGGTTTTGGTGAGATAAATTAGTTTAGATGGAATAATTTGATTTTGAAATGTTGAAATTGGTGCGATGTTGTTGGATGCTTGCCATCTATCTAATGTTTATGTTGTTCGTTGATGCACTCTGACTGCCCTGGTGGATGGTGACAATGCACTACACTTCACTGTATTGATAAAGTAATTTTTTTTAAAGGTAAGCCGATTTTAGAGTAGCCCGTTCACTTTTTATTATTACCATTAAAACAGCTGCTTGGTTGAAATACCAGAGCAGCTACAACTCACATAAACAAAATATGACCTTAACACAAAATGCCCTACAAGACATCCTAATTTGATAGCTTTACAGATACACAATATTACAGAAAAATCTCTGTGACAATAAAGGGACCATGAGAGCATCTCCAACAGTTCGGAGTGCGGAAATTGGATTTTCCGCACTCCGAAATGTTGGAGGCCACATTTCTGCAACAGAAATGAGGCCAGGCGCCTGTTGAACAGGCGCCTGGGCATCAGGCGCTTTCCCCCCACTCCCCCTCATTTCTACCTCTTCTATCCTCTTTTCAGTTAATTTTTTTTATTTTACTTTGCGTCCAAATGCCGCCCCGTCCGATCAAAACTGGTAGACGCACCGTTCGATATGCGACCGATGCCAATATCGGACATGCTCATGTCCCTCCTGATGCTACCGTGACTCCAAACGATCTCCGATCCTGACACAACTTGCCCCATACCGTTTCGCATCGACTTACTGCAGCTATAGCGACGCCATAGATATACGTTTATTTCTTTATTGCTTGATGAACAATCATGTAACTGTATATGTATGATAATTGTTTGTTTATTTTAACATTAAATAATCATATATTTAGGTTCGTCACGTAGCGATGCGAGGTAGTTGGTATAGGTGTATGTCTGAGTATTTTGATCAGTTACCGTAGTCGATTTTGGATAGGCTGCATGCGTCACCTTTTGGTGAATTTCTAGATTTACCTAGATTTGCACATGTAGATCGTTGCCTGGTATAGGCCCTCACCGAGAGATGGTGGCCTACCACTCACACATTTCATTTCCCCGATTTTGAGCTAGGACTGACTCCTCTAGACTTTTATATGCTCACTGACATAGAGGTTGGTCGACCGGACCGTCTCCCTGTTCCATTTGATAGTTCCTTTGAGGAGTTCGAGTCATATTCAGCTTATTTACCGACTTTGGCCGATGAGGAGGTTAGAGGAGGAGCTGTTACTCTCCCTTGTTTGCAGCGTTATATAGTAGAGTACATGGCCGTTGAGGATATGCACACTCCGGTTATCCGTGCCTTCATATTATACCTTTTTGGGTCTATATTTTTTAGTAACAATAAGGGTACTATTAGGCTTGGTTTTTTGGCTGGATTAGTAGATGTGGATGGACTACATATATATGATTACGGTACTGCTATTATTGGTTATTTGTACGTAGCATTAGATACTTATGTGCTTCAGAAGTCTAGACAGATGTATGGATTTTGGTACATTCTTCCATTTTGGTACTACGAGTATACTGCCAATATGCACCCCCGACTTATTGTAGAGGCGAATGCCACACCTTATATTTACTTTCCTAGATTGCGTCGTTGGGGTCCTCCTATGCATTTGTCCCGTGTTGCACAAGGGGTGCACAATGAGCTGATGGAGGCTAGACAGCAGATGGATATGAGGCGGCGTGGTAACATTATCGTTCGTCCATGGGATCAGTACTTACAGTTCCTAGAGCCCGGTCCTGATCATCAACTCACTTTTCAGTTTTCCATGTCGCGACGTAGGATTTGCTTTCAGGTTCCTACATGTCCATTCATATGGTATTTAGGGGAGCGGTGTTGGCTATAGTTGTATGGTATAGTTCGCATTCCATCAGATCCGCTACCATGGGATGATATGTATGGTGATATTAGGGTTGGACCAGCTTATATTCTTGCGATGAGGGGTGCAGGATGGGTGGATGGTGAGCCTTTTACAGTTTTGGGAGACTTTGATTCATATTGGGCTCGAGTAGCCCCACGTGCTTACGCGTTGCCTGATTATATTCGGGGTTTGAACTCCGATCATATTGGTCCGCGTACCTCTTTTGGTAGAGTTCCACTACCGCCTGCCACCTTTGAGCCTACATCATCTCAGTACACGCAGCCTCCTACTTTCAACCCCCCTCCTCATTCGTTTAGAGCGTATGATGTACATGGTCAGGTGATGGAGTATCCCTTGTAGTATCCTACATATGTTGCTATTACGGGTGTACCATCCACCGGATTGTATCAGCCTCATCAGGTTTGTACAAGTTTTAAATTTTCTTTAAATTACTTGTCATTATATTCTCCATCTATGTATAATTTTTGTTGTGCGCATATCAGTATTCTCAGTACATGGATTATGATAGACGGATGATTGCTGCATTTGAGCGTATGACGCTCGATTATACACAGATGATGTATCAGAGTTACCAGACTACGGTCCAGCAGCAACAGACTTAGTATGATGCGCAGATACAGGGATTACAGACCCAAATTCAGCAGCTTCAGGAGCAGTTCCATGCCGGACCTGAGCCTTACGACTTTGATGACATCAACGATGACAGTGACGACGATAGTGGAGACGATGAGGAGATTGATAGCGGTTCCGATCACATAGACTGATGTGCTGCATTTAGATGTTTTAGACTGTGTTATTATTTTTCACACCTTACATTAGTTGGTTGCATATTATGTTGGTGATGATGCTACTGTTATATGTGATTGTCTATATGTTATGGCATTGTGTCGATTATATTTTATGTTGAGTATTGCATTGTGTTGATTATAATTTACGCTTGTTTATTATTGAGCGTATATGAAGTCAAAATGTTGAAGTAACAAACACAGTTGTGTTTGTTTGTCAAAATTTTTATGGATGTTTGACACGTGGACGTTAATCTCATGCTTCATTTTTTTGTTGCGGATCACGACCTCTTTATTTAAGATAAAGTGTTATATTCTAATGTCACAACATTTAAAAGTTTGGTAAATTCAATCAATGTGTAACATAATATTTTCCGCTAGAGAATTGAAACTGTTAGTAAACTTTTTTATACAAACTGATCAGATGTGCGACGATGAAGAGATAATGGCAACTCAGTTTTGGGACACTATTGCTGAACTTTACAATAGCAATGTTGAGTGTAGAAGTAGACGTACGAAGGTAGAGTTGAGGACTGCTTATGGGAACTTCTGCAACACCTGTACGCGGTACAGTACGGTTATCAATGAGGTTATATTTGAAAATTTGTTCGAACCAACCCGTTCCACATTTGAAGGTCGTTACTTTCTCAAATATCACAGCACATTCACTGGACATGAGGCTTATATCATACGTCAAAATTGGCTAGAACGATTTGGATATCCATAACTTGAGTGTATTATTGTTGAGTGTATTATTGTTTCTGTGTATGCATATTTATTATTGTCTTGTTTATGAGTAATTTAACTTTCTACTGTATTGTCAAATCAAAATACAGTGCTCATATTTAAACATAAATAATTTTTAGTTGTTGACTGTATTAATGTTTGGCTGTTGCAATAACATTGTCTTGTTTCTTTCTGTATTATTGCCTTAAGAACATGGCTACAGTTGTATGATGGGACGAGACACTACATCAATAGTCAATAGTGTTTAGATGGGACGAGACACCACAGACGTGACATAAATGGAATCTACTTTATAGATGGTGGTTGAATTGAATTAATGCTACCCGCATGTGATTGTTTGTTTTGTTATGAAAGCCATCATGTGATTTAAGCTATAAAAAGCTTGTTAGATGCTGAGAAGTATTATTGCTCATTCTTATTTCATACAATTTCAAATATAACAAATGGCGGCCGGAGATTATATATTTTTTGATGATAGCGATGACGAATTTGATGAAATGATGGAAGATCATTTTCGTCGCGAAAAGGAACTAATAAGTATGGCTGCACTACAGGTTGGTCAATCGAGCAGGCAACATGGTGGATCAGTTGTTGGTCGTCGGTATAAAAATCGTAGACATTCATGGCACAATGACAGACTGATGGAAGACTACTTTGTTCCAAATCCTACTTACACAGATGCTGATTTTAGAAGAAGATTCTGCATGCGGTGTCCTCTATTTCTTAGAAACCTACAATGTATCAAGCAGCATGACAAATATTTTATCTTCAAACCCAATGCATCTCGTACAATGGGATTGACTGGAATTCAAAAAATGACAGCTGCACTAAGAATGCTTGCATATGCAGGACCGGCGGACGCGCTTGATGAAAATTTGAAAGTGGCGGAAAGCACGGTATTAGAGTGTTTGGAGCATTTCTGTCAAGCTATCGTGGACATTTACGGTGATCAATACTTACGCAGACCGAACGAGGCGGATATAGTAATGTTATTAAATATGTATGGTAGTTGAGGTTGGTCTGGAATGTTAGGCAGTATAGACTGCATGCATTGAGAGTGGAAGAATTTTCCAAATGCGTATGCTGGAGCTTATCAGGGTAAGTCTCGTAGGTCCTCTATTATTCTTGAAGCCGTAGCGTCGTATGACTTATGGATATGGCATGCATTTTGTGGAATGCCGGGTTCGAACAATGATCTTAAAGTAGTCGAACGATCTACTTTGTTCAATGATTTAGCAAACGGTAGATCAACTCCTTGTACCTTTACTTTAGGAGGTAACATGTACAATCATGGATATTATCTTGGCGATGGTATATATCCTAAATGGAGTACCATTGTCAAGACAATTCCTAACCCACAAAACAATAAACAATCAAAGTTTGCAGCGATGCAAGAAGGCCAGAGGAAGGACGTTGAAAGAGAATTTGGGGTTCTTCAATCAAGATTTGCCATAGTCAGTAATCCATGCAGGCTTTGGTCACCAGTTAAAATGACCAAAATAATATACACATGTATTATTTTACATAATATGATTATAGAGGATGAAAGAGACATGGAAGAAGATTACTTTTACGAGGGTGCTCCAACACCACCGCCTGTTTGGCGCAACGATATGATTGGAAGCGCACTAGAACTAGAGTTTCATGTAGAAAGCCAAATGTCCTACCGTAGTGTTCAACTGCATCGAAGACTGCAAAATGATCTCATAGATCATCTTTGGAGCTTTTCTGGAAATCAGTGAAACTATATTTCTGTTGTTACTTTTCCTACTGTTGTTTATGTTGTTGTTACTTATTATTGTTATTGTAATTTGTTTATGTTTAATTAATGTAATGTTGTTATAATCTTTTTTTTCAATGTAATGCAATTTCAATAAAAATACTTATATTAATAATTGCTTGCATTCAGAACACAATACAACTAACGGTAATTAAAAGATACAAAGGTTGTAGAAACGGTAATTCATTTAATGACCCTCTTCAAGTCTACGCCTCATAATTTCTCTCCTTCTTTGCTCTGTATACTCCAGTAGTTCTGCAGACATGTGTGAGGTATCCATGAACATTATTGCATCTTCATCTCTTTGCTGGTTTCCATCAAGAAGTTGATCCATTTTTGACAACTTTTCTTGGTGTTGAATCGCTCGAGTTTCCATTGCCCGGTTAAATCTATCTTCAGATTCAAGTAGGAATTTTTTAATTTCTACTTGATAACTCTAGGCGTTTTACCCCGACCACTGTTTGATTGAACTTGTTGAACGGTTTTCTGAAGCGATGATTTCCATTTAACATGCTCGACCAACATGTCATAAACATGCATGAACTGATAAAAATGTGGTGCTTGTTTACTATCAGGTTTATAGATTTGTTTGAACAACTTGTTTGCGGCCATTCTTTGTTAAAAAAAACACTAGTATAATTAGAGAACTATGATAAAAAGTAGAACAATGAAATTATATTAACGCTTATTGTTATCCCATCTTTTGGTCAAGGCTGGGATATCAACAAATTGGCTGGAAAAGACGGATATCAGGGTTGGAGGTCGATTGGGAACAAGGCCGTGATCGATGTCGTCAAAATTTGACCGAGCTCCAATCAAGGCGGGATCGATTGGGAATGATGATCAAGGCTAGGAGAGGCTACGTTTCAAATTTCAGGTCAATCGGAGTTCGTATGCTCGAGATATGGATGGATCAATGATTAAAGGAGGCTGGTTTGGTATCGATACTGTTCGAATCCATACGTTTCGTATCGATGCCCGTGGTTGCGAACGAGTTGTTCGTATCGATCAGGGCGGAGCATAGCAGTATATTTCGAATCGATACTGTTCGTATCGATCAACATGGACTCGAGTCAGTAGTGTTCGTATCGATCGGGAGGGAGATAGGCGACATACTTCGAATCGATACTTTCATATCAGTCATGAAGAAATTGATACTTTCGTATCCATCAGGAGCTATTCTGGTTCGTATCCACCAGGTAAGGCCTCATTCGTATCCATCCATAGATTGAGTTTCGTATCCATCTATTGGCCCTTCCAATCCCTGTTTCGTACCCATCACCTTGCGACCTTTTCGTGTCGATCAAGAACGCATTTCCTATGGTTGTTTCGTATCGATCGACATGTACAGGATCGATACGAACTGTACTCCTGGAATCGATACGAAAAAGGGGCATGGGTCGATGGATGCGAATGTAACGATGCAAGCAGTTGGATACGAACGCACCATTGTGGAACTATGGATACGAATGAGCACGAAACATGGATGCGGACGAAGAATGTCCATGATTCGAGGGGAGAAACGTTCAACATGACATGGAAAGTGGATCGAGCCTTGAAGATAGAGCCACGTCAACAACGCGCACGTGCATGGTGTCGATACGGACAACTATTGATACGAAACGATCGTTGCGAACCAAGAACACTACATTTCGTATCGATCATATCTCGAGATCCACAAAACCAAATGCCATGAAATTTTCACAGGAGCTTACGTACGACCTAAGGAATGTTCACGCCAAGTTTCGACTCCATTGGACAAGATATTGATCGATACGAATTACGTTCGTATCAATCACGAATCGAGCCGAAACTTCATGGGATCGATCGCGTGGGCCCACTCACGTGCCAGAAGAAGTCTCCCGAAGTTTGAGCGAGATATTTGCATGGAACACCTATAAATAGCACCCTAGGGCCTACAGAAAGGGGACTTTTGGATCCTGCAACGTCCAGACTCTGCCAAAATCACGATTGCACTCAAACTCCATTGTTGTATTCAAATACTACTATTGTAGTTCATTGTAATCAGCAAGCACATCAATAAAAGATTATCCTTCGAAGTGGACGTAGGCCGGAGATAGCCGCTATAAATCTTGTGTTTTCTATTTGTTACTTTTCAATTGTTATTCTCTACTTTGTCTGGATCTGAGATTTGTGTTACAATATTGCTGATCTGTGTTCATACACTGGTGCTTTCACAACATTCGGGGTTTGTGACCAATTTTGGCGCAAACACTTACCAAATGCGTTTCATTTCCAAATCCACTAGGATTCGTTTGCTTTAGCTTGAAAATTTGAGAATCGAACGTTTGTGTTTGACGATTTATTTTTCCATAATGACCTTTGACTGAAGATAGCATTCTTTTTCGATAGATGTTTTTTCGATTGTAGCAATTAGTAATTTTGCCCTAAAAAGTCTCGCCACTTTGATCGGCACCTCGAATAGGATCGACCGAGAGTGCACAGTAAATGTAGCAAAGATCGTAGTCTTCGGCAACGCTCCAACTTGCATTAGTTACTTCTCCCCCAATCGGAACCGTAACGTCTTGTAAGTCGTAGTCTTCAAAGTTGGACCTTGCAGCATCGACGTCGAAATCGGAGTACATTTTCGGTTGAGATTAGTGGTAGTAAAAAATTGTGATGGAGGAAGAAAATTGGTTGTGAAGGGAAGAAGATGAGGGGAGTTGTATTTGAAGGGAAAATATGGCCGTTGGGGTGGAAATTAAAGGCACGTGTTAAACAGACGCCTGGATACCAGGCGCCTGTTCAACCGGCGCCTCGTTGTTAGGCGCCTGTTCAACATGCGTCTGGTATCCAAGCGCCTGTTCAACAGGCGCCTCGTCTAATACGAATTCCCCATCCTTCGCCCCCCCCCCCCTCCACACTATGCGATATTCTCAACCCCTGTTGGAGCTTGTCTTCGGTGCAGATTTGAGAATTCTCCAACAGTTGGAGATGCTCTGACCATGAAGCACCAAAGAAGATTCTTGAATTCCAAAGCACTAACATTACACAAGCATTCGAAAATGAATCAAGAGAACTCATTTCACAACATTGAAAACTAAAACTTCCATCTTGCAGAATATAACATCCAACTGTAACAACAAATAGGACTCAGTCACACAATATATCATCCGCATAAAGAATAATCCATTGCATATTCAAAATCATAAAGCAAAGACTGGGATTCTAAAATCTTGGGCACCAATATCAATATGAAGACCATAGCAAACTAATAAAGATTTCAGCACCGATACCATATTAAACTAATACATCCAAGCAATGAATAAAGCATAGGCAAGGAGATAGATAACCAAGAACTAAAAGAAACTACCTAATAACCCACTGACACCCTACAAGCCACTAAAGGAACCACCATTGCAGTTGCAATCACCCTAGAAGCTACGATATAACGACAAGGTAGTGGCATAGAACAACATCTACACTCCGTAGGACTAAATCCAAAAATCACTGAGATAAAAGAATAATATAGCAGCAAGAGAAAAAATCACAGAAACCAAAGCCAACCCACCCACAAATTCAAAATATGCCAAAGGACAGTACAGTGATGGATCCCAGTGACAAGCTTAAAGAAACAATCATCGTAGAAAGAATAACTCCAGAATATAGCCACAACCCAACTGCTTTCACAACCTAAACAACGCATCCACAAACGCGACAAAAGTCATCCAAAGTGGGTGGCATCAAACCACTAGAAGGGGTCGCAGCACTAGCTACGTATCTAACATGATGAAGGTTGACAGTAGCCTTGGGTTGAAAGGAAAAACATAGTGGGGTGTGCGGCCAAACTAAAGCAAATAAAAACCAAAGAACAGTGATTGAAGATGAGACATGAGCTAAAGAGCAAAATCAAGATGGGAATTAGAAAAAAAACTAACAAGGGATGAGAGAGTAAAGAAGGTAACATACAATGTAGGAGTGAGGAAGAAAGGGGCAATTGTGGACGAAGTGCTAGTGGGAAGAAGAGAGAAAGTGGCGGCGACTAACTCTAGTCCATATTAAAGTTTACATTTTTCTTTTTGTTGGTGCTTCAGATGTGCAGTGTTCCTTGAGACTACTTTTATGGCTTTCTTATACCGGACTTTGGCTATGTAGCCTGGATAGATACTGCACTGGTTGATAGCTTGTAATCTTCAGACATAGGATAACACAATACCGAGTTCATGGTGTCCTGGATGTTGTATTAAGAACATGTGCGGTTCTAGTGCTGTAGCTTCAGTCTTGGTTCATTCCATACCACGTTGATCCCCATGTTGGAGACTTCATATACCCATAACCTGCACTACCCACGTGGTATAGCCGTGATTCCCCTTCCTTTTGCTTTATTGACACCAATTATTTTTTAGTAAAAAAAAAAAAGGTGTAACACCTGCCTCCAAGTCTACACTAATGCATATTGGGGGTAAACTTGTAATTCCGCACCCATCTATTCAGTGGCCCACTCAGTAGCTTTCGCATTAAGTGCTCTTTTCACATGTCATGCGTTGATTGGTATTCAAATCTTTTCAATGTCAGTTTACACCTTTCCACACTCGTGAAAATCCGCTTCATACTCAAAAAAAATTCTTTTTTCCATATTAATTTTCAGCGCTTTAGATGTTAGTATTATTTTGACTTTGATGGTTGGAATCTCTTCCCTTTTTCTATAAATATTTATCTTCTTCCTCCACTTTCTTTTTCACACTTTCACTATTTACGAAGATAATTTCCTCTTAGTTTCCTACTATTGCTCTTTATTTCTTCAGTTTCCAACAAAGAATGTTTTAAGTAATTTTCTCTTCTTTTCCTACATATACGTGTATTAGTTAAATTCTTCACGTTCTTCCTTTTTTTAGCTGTTGAGGATTCTTGTGTGGTTTCTCTAAATTACCAATTTCGCCAACTAAGCGTTTTATCAAATGCATAGTGTGACATGATCAATTATGCATTTGATATACTTTTAATAATTCCCTATAAATTCAAATTATTTTCATAGAGTAGCTTTGGTGTGTTTGTGTGTGTGTATATTTAAATTAAATTACTATGATAGTAAATAAAACTAATTTTTATCAGTAACTCGTGCATTTAATTGAGTTTCGTTATATCTCCTTTTATTCTAATTGATCACGTCTTTCAATGATGCACCTAGAGCATTGCTTCTTATAAGAACACTACTTCTATACTATGCTCCCATAACCAAATTGCCTAGATTCTCGACAATTGCAACATAAAAACTATTCTTTCAAGGTTCTCTCTTTGTTTAGATGCATCCTTCTTCCGTCGGAGGCCTACATTTCCTTACATCAAAGCACTTGCGTCGGGGCTTATACGTGCTCCCAAGTTCCATGATTAAAGAATGGTTGGATAGCTTGGAAATCTTCCCCATCCAACTAGTTCTCATTTCTTACTACTTGCTAATATGTACCTACATTCTTTATGATGCGAACCAGGCTTCTCCTTCTTCATGCATAAACTTTGGTTCTTGTATTCTTTGCGAAAGAACCCAACATCTAAGTCATCTAAGTGTGAACATATCTATTACATCCAAACCTGAAAGATTGTCCCTAAAACCCTACCTCACAAGAATTATCCATGTTCAAATCAATACTTCTTCATATCGAACTACGACGAGTTTTGTGCTATCCTTCCAAAACACGGGTACAACTTCCATTACTCCTTTTTGTTATCTTTCCTTTCTTTAGCCTAACCGCTCCATACAAATCTTACTTTATTTTCTCCTCTTCGGCTTCTCGTCCTATTTTTACTTTGGAAGAAAATAAATTATTTGAGGAACATAAGAATTTGATTAGTGCTTTAGATGATAACACTGGTGAATGCTCGATCTTGTTTACAGAAATGCTTCTATGCAAACACCCTCTCTACAAGATTCCCATAAATTTTCGAGATCCATTATCTCTTTTGAAATTGTTCCTACAGCACAAGAGAAGGCATTCAGTTCCTCCTCTACCATTGAGTAGAAAATTGACTTGTTTTGATTTTAACTAGTTTCTTACTTCTTAATGTTAAATTTTTTTAGTCATGCTTACAAAGAAATGTTTACATGTATATATTACCGAGGTTTATTTGTTTTCCTCTTTAAACTTTGCAAATAGTATGTCTTCACAACCTAGGTTTAGCTGGGTCCCTTTGCAATGTCTCCTTTTGGCTCTCAAAAACCTGCTCGTGACAATAAAAAGCGATCAATGGAGGAAACCACTAAGCCAAGCAAGAGGCACAAGCCCGTAAATAATGCTTCTCTTCCTAAGTGTCCTTAACTTGTAGCATCCATCTCTTCATTCCCCGCCCCCTTCATGCGTTGTGTCTTTGGCTGAAGAGATGGTTGAGGGTGGACTGTAACGACCTGTGTTTTTTTAGCATCTGTTATTAAAATAATTAACAAAATTTAAATATTGAAATATTAATTTTTATAAGTCGAATAATATGATTTTCCTGATATTGTAGATATCCGAATATATAAATTAGATTATATAAATTTTTAAACGTTAATTTTTGAATATGATAAAATATATATATATATATATATATATATATATATTTCACCACTTCAAATTTATGATAAAATACCTATATGTATATATACAAAGCTTCTTGATGCAAATTTCAAATTTATGATGACAAAAATATATATAAGTATATATATATGTATATGTATATGTTATAAAAATAGTGTATACGCAAATATGCAAATAGGTATATGGTAAAAATATGTATTTGTAAATGTATATATCTATGTATATATACATAGACAAGCTTCATGATGGCAAGCATATAGTCAAGAACACAAAACATTCAATCAAGCCCACACATAAATCAAAATCAAATCATGCACATAATAAATCAAATCAGTCTATAAATCAATTCAGCCAAGGAAATCAAATGAGCCACCAAAAGAAAAAAAAGAAAAAAAATGAAGCCTGTACAATCTCAACCACCCTACAGTGTGTACACATCCACCATCTTATGTACTCTAGCCTCTTTCTTGTTGTACTACCCTTCCATTCTCTATATATATAGTCGGGCTTGTTCATATATATATATAAAAAGATTCTGCCATTAAAACAAAAGAAGATCAAGTTGTTCAAAAGCTTGGAGAAGATTTGCAGCAGTGTGTTCATCTGTTTGTAGACAGTGAGTAAAACACCTTACTTTTGTTTAACTGGTTATTATATATATATACACACACAACTATTGATTATGGATGGGTCATTGTTCTATGTCATATATATATATATATATATATATATATATATATGTATCTGTTGTGTGTATACGGGTATGTATGCTTGTCTCGACATGGTCAGTCCATCAAAGATACTGTGCTTCTTCCTTAGAAACCCTGCTCTGTTCATTTTTTTGGATAAAATAGTTAATCCTTTAACTTTGAAAATCAATAACTCAACATCTATTAAGTATTAAACTTTGATTCCAAAACCAAAGTTGTTTATTTTTGAGTATATAATATTTTACAATTAATTTCATTAAATTTCATCAAGCAGGGAAAGAGAAAATTACATATAACCGTGAGTAGGTCATTAATGGTTGAGAATAAACTTTCATAATTTAAGAAATGGATCATATGATTGTGATCGTTGTTGAAAAACAAAATTTTTAAGAGTGGTTTCATGATTTTTAGTGCTGTGTAGAGGAAGAAAAGTGGAGATGAACGGATTTGGGTGTTTTGTAAATTCCGACAACGTGGTCAATGGCAGGGCTTGGCGTTGGTCGTAGAGGAGGCTTGGGTGATGGGGAATCCACGAAAAACGGTGTGGTAAATTTTAGAGGTGCATGTAGGCTAGTCGAGATGAACTTAGGGTTTAATGAGTGTTTGGGTTGGCCTTGGGTTTCGTGGCAGTGGAGAAGAGAAGAGAGAAGGAGGAGCGTGCGCATAGGGGGGGAGGTAGAGTAGATGATGGCGATGTAATGGGTGCATTCTGGTGATGGTCGATGGACTATGGTGGCGAGGCAATTTGGTGGACTTGGCTTCGTTCTAGGTTGTGGGTGAGGCATTCCATTTTCAATCGAATCCAAGCTTTTGATCGTGGTTCCAGACGGTAGTCGAGATGAGGGTGTCGTGGGTGATCGGCGATGATGTTTGGCGGCAGGTTATATTGACCAGAGGCATTGTGTACGTGCACGCTTACGTGCAAAGTTTCATGCACCTTTTTGTGTACTCAAATGAAAGAAGAGAGGGACTGGGAAGGAGGAGAAGGGGATGGGTTGTGTCTGGTTGATAGGGCCGGGTCTTGGTGATTGAGTTGGCTTATGTTCAAAAAGAAAATTAAATTTATTTATTTATTTAATAGTTTATAAATTTTAAAACTATTTCTCCTTCGATTTGAATCCAATCAACGCGCAAATTTTTGCATCGAGATCCTATCGCCATGTATTTTTTATCTGATCTAATATTGTCTAGTTTTCTGCAATGTAAAATTTAATGGTTTATAACAATTGAAATAAACAAATAAGCAATTTCTTATTAATTAACTATATGGTAATTGTAACGACCCGCAAATTTCAGTTGTTTTATTTATTTAATTAATTGAATTTTGTGAAATTTGAAACAGTAAAATTTTGAAATATATATTTGATATTTGGAATGCGTCTAATTAAACATAGCAACTGGTAAATTTTCGTCCGAAAATATGAAAATTTATTTCACGCGTAAATTTACTTCGATTTAATCAGTTAAAATTGGTGATAATAAAATGTTTTCCAAACCTGAATATTTTTACATAGAAAATTTGTAAATCATCTTCTAAGTGAGACGTCATCTTTCGTTTCGTCAAATTTGGATGTCTATTACTCCGTTTACCTTAATTCTGGCTGAATAGCAGCAGTTTCGGTACCGATTATCGACTTTTGATCGAATGATCGTACCACCAATATTTGTATACCGTTTTGATTGTCTCGTCATGCTGATCTCAGCGGTAAATTTATTTCTTTATTTTGAGGTCTGGTACGCGACGGAAATAATAAAACGGTTCGTTGTAACGGTACCAAAAATTCCTGACTTTACTCCTTCCTTCAGTTCAAAATTTCTAGCGTGCTCCTACATTAAAGCCTCTGAACAATTCAACCTATTTTTATTCCTACCCTACCGTTTCTCCTCAAATAAATTAAATATATTACGTTGATTTGGTCTTTCCACGTTCCTTTTTTTCTTTCTGTCCTTTTGTTTCCTTTTGAACTGTTCAATATTTAATTTATAATAAGTGGCTTCAGTACCTTACTTTCTTTTGCAACAATTTGTTCTCTTTCGTTTGTTGCCTGTACCTTTTCCATTTGAGTCTTCAATTGTTCTTTTGAGAAGATATAAATTATTATATCTAAGTTTATATATATTATGATTGAAGCCCCTGATGTAACAGTCACCATCTCCATTTTCCACACCTACACTTGAGAACCGCAAGCCTTCAACCGGCCTCACCACCTACACTTCAACCGAGACCAGCCTCGAAACCCACATCTCCAGACATCTTCCCCATCACGTCGATTAGCGTGCAACCATACCTCCCTCCACCCACCACGTGTACAACAGCCTACCCAAGATCATCCTCCCCAAGCTTCCACGGAACCCCTCTCGACCCATTCGCTTCAACCCTACCACGGCCTACGGCCACCAAACCCGCCCCATCTCCCTGACCTCGGCAACCCGTAGCCTCCCACGCTACAGCCCAGGCCTTATCTCCATAGCTGTTCTAGCTTCGGCCTCAACAAGACAGCCAAGTCAAGCAACCCACTTCGGCCTTCCCTTCTTTCCCCACGCTAACAAGATCGACCAGCCTAGCTTCCCTCTTCCACTAGCTCGGTTTTCCCTGATTCATCCTGTGCCGAGTTATTGTATAGGTATGTTTATATTATATATATAGAGATATACGTGAGTGTATATAAATGTTTACAGTTGTTTATTTGTATATAGGTGTATTTATGTAAGATAATACGCTGTTCTATATATATATCTAGATTTTTGTACAAGAGTTTGATATTGTCTACATATATAATGATATTCATATATATATTGTGTACCTAAGTTTTAGATGATCTACTGTCCAAAGTATTTTCAAATTCCATTTCACTGTTTCTCTCTTATTGATATGTATATTCAAAAGCTTTAATATATAAGTATACATAGATATAGTGATCCAGTAAGATATACTTGGTTATCTAAAGCCAAGCTGTTAAATTTCAAAGTATACTTATATGCTATATATATATGCTAAGAGTATTATGAGTCTAAATTTTATTCTCAGTTGGTGTATATATATAGGTAAGTTTAAAATTTGCAAATGCTGTTTGTTTATATGTGTAAAAATATAGATTGTACGTATAAGTTTTATACATAAGTTATATAAGTTATAAGTTTTATACACAGAGTAATATATAGTGTAGTGCTGTTGTTTCCATATTCTATTTATCAGATTTTTATGTGATATTTATTGTATATAAAAGTTTATACAGAAATCTTTATGACCTGTTTTGCACTGTATAGAAGCCTATATAAGCAATCTGTTGGTATTTAAAAACTGTATACTATAATATATTGTTATGTAGGAACCTATATATATAAATATATTGCTGTATATACGTATGTATATATGTTTTGAAAGGTTGTTTTCGAGCTATTTTGTTTTTTTTGTGTTCTAAAGCTTTTGACCAATCTATATATATATCAGGTAGTAGTATATATGTTTACTGTATATATATTATTTTATTTCTACAATATAAAGGTTATATTTATAAGGTGTTTTAATATAAATTTATATGGTCGGTTTGAGTTAGTAGATGTATTACATTTGGTTATGGTTAGTTGCTCTGTTAGTAAGTTATATATTTTGTCAGTTTATATATGTATTTTATAGATTATTTTATATGACTAACTCATGTGTTTATATCCAAATATGTTTCTTTTCAGTTTATAAAGTGGAGAAAATAAGTTGAAATCTGTTAGTTATATATGTAAGTATATGTTAGTTATATATATATGAGTTGGTTTTGAATACGTATACTGTTTGGAAAAAAAAATGTATAAGGGGTTTCATATAAAAACTTTATATAGTATGATTGTTTGAATATGAATATAAAACATTTATGTACATATTTATATTAAGTATATGTATATAAATTCTTTGAAATATTTACTTGAATTATGTGTATTGATTATTATTTTAAGTATATATATTTGTAAACAAATGATTTTTGAAATATATAAATAATGTATATATTTTCAGTTATAGCAAAAATAATTCTGATCGGTTCTCATCGATTTCCATTTTATCAGCTTTTGGGTCTGTCATGCCTGTTCCTTCATCAAATTCGTACCCATCTCACTTTGCTCTGGATTCGTAGTTCATTTCTGTGTCAATTTTCTCTAGCCTCGAAAGGTGAGCAATCACTCACGATTAATGTTCTTATATTTATTAAATTTGATTTCGATTGAAACGTTAATTGCAATATGCTGCTGTTAGTTATTCACATTGTTATATATATGTCATTATCTGTATTTGTTCACCTATGACATCTGACACCATTATCTGTTATTCATATTGTTGATATATGCCTATTGCTGTTGTTATTTTATTATCATATCTGTTATCACTCTGCAAGTTCCCTGTTAGTATAGAATCACTATGGGTTGAAATGATACATACCCGAACGATCTTGTAGAATAGGAGAAAATCGTTATGGGTTGAAATGATAAACCCAAGCGATTTTCATTGAATTGAATTTGGGATTGCGGGTTGAAAAGATATATACCCGTATATATATTTTAAAATTGCGGATTGAAATGATAAATATCTGTATCACTTGACCATAGGATAGAAAATTATATACAGGCACCGTTGGTCTATATATATAAGTGTTTTGGAAATGATTTCTTTGGTTTTGAAAAGATATATATGGTTTTGATAAATATTGATTTTTTTTAAAGATTCAATAAAGTTGATTTAATAAAGTTGATAAAAATATGTTTAAGTATTTATTTAATATCTATATTTTTGAAATATAGAATTTATAATGATTTGAAATTGATTGAAATTATATTTTATTTAAGAATTATACTTAAATAAGTTTGATTTAAAATGTATTGAATTTGAAATTTAAAGAAGTGATTTACAACTTGAAATTTGAAAAGGTGACTTAAATGGATATTTCAAACGTATAAATATTTATAAAGGATATTTTGTTTATTTAAATTGTAAATTGAAATTGTATTCAAATGTTATGGAAATGTTAAGTTATTATTTCAAAACTAAATAATTGTAAAGTGAATTTGATATGTATATAAATTTGTCGAATTTAGTTTTGAAATGTTGAATAATAAAAGCTTTGAAATATATTAAAATTGAAATGGCTTATTTTATGGTTCAGATATGTATTTGAAATATATTAAAATTGAAATGGCTTATTTTATGGTTCAGATATGTATTTGAAATCGATAATTTGAAACGGTTTATTTAGAAGCTGAATCGAGTTGAAACTGATAATTTGAGATTTGATTAAATTAATTTTTTTGGAATTCGAGTTATTTGAATCGATTTGTGAAATTTGAGGAAACTAATTTATTTTATAACGAAATTTTAATATCTAACTGTTTAAAAGGAAAGTGTTATGATTTCCAAAATACTATGATTTCCAGACTATGATTTTGAAAACATTATAACTTTGGGAAGTAATATGATTTTGAAAATGGATATATATGAAGTGAAATGATATCGTATTAAATTGGGTTTTGAAATGATAATGATATTTTGGTTTTGAAGTATAAACTATTTTGAAATGACCACGGTGTTATAATAACGATTGGTTGGCAAAGAGACCGGGATCGGATATGGACATACTCTCTGTCGATACCGAAAACCACTTTGACAACCGTGTACGCGGTGGAGATTCCAGAATGAAGTAGGATGGTGGCGGCGTTCTTAAGGTATGTTACATGGACCCAACTCCCGTGAGTTGGCATAAGGTGGCTAAAACAGGAGCGATCTCGGACCAGTGAGGTAGCACCTCTTCTCGGACGCATTTCTTCGATATTATACTCTTACTTGTGATTTGACTAGATGGCCATCCTCCGATTTGGGAGTGTTGTTCGAGGTGGAACGGTAGTGGCTGCTATGCATATCCATCAGTCCGTGTGCGTAATTGGTATATCTACCCTGGCATTGCCTAGTTGTGCCGTGTCACCTACCATATCGAGCTTTACTACGATTAGGATTTTAAGATCCGACCGCGTTAAGGTTCTCCATCCCCTTAACGCTATTTTCCGATTTGATTATACTTTACTTATTTAGACACTATTATAATAGCGAATATTACTACATAGTAAATAGTTTAACGGACCCTTAGAGGATGGTTATCCCAAACATCCTTTAAGTAACTTGTATTTTAGTTGATATTTCACTTGAGTTGGATTTATTAATATGAAAATGTTAATCCTGACTCGAGTGTTTTGTGTTTTGCTTTACGCTCGGGTCAGACCGAGTGATACAGCATTTGAGACTCACCTTTGGAGTTGGAGCTTCGCTTGGAGATCCAGGTATCTATCGATCCTGCTTTCAGTTATTCCGTCGATCCAGTGATGTATTCAGATCTGGTATTTGATTATTGTATTGAGACATCTATTGTATTCGAGACCTCTATTGTATCTTGTTTAACTCTGTTATATATATATATAGTAGCTTCATGAACTACTATCCTTTTGTTTCCGCTGCATTATCATTATTTTACTCTGTGTCTGTGATCTGTGATTATATTTATTTACTGTATATTCTGAGTTTTGCCAAATTTTATTTACAACGCGGTATTTTGAGCAATTCAACTCCGGCATGAGTGTCTATCTATACACTTATAATGGATGCGAATGGTTGAAAATATCTGGTCGTTACATGTGGTATCAGAGCTCTGGTTTTAGGCAAAACTCAGCATATGTAGTAAATTCGATTACAGAATCACGTTCGTTCGAGCTTGAATTCCTTCTTCTTTGACTCGGTTTCTTTGAATTTTGGAACGTTCCCTTCGGTTCCAAAGTCCATACGTGTCTCCCCTATTCGTGTCTTTTTAATTCTGGAGTATCCCATAACTCCACTTCGAATGATCTCTATAATAAATCGGCGGTCTCGCCAATATCTGAATAATTGATAAAAGAGTAAAACTCCTTTACAACAACATTGATTCACCAGAGATTTCTGTATCCTCTGTTTACGATGCTGCTATCTTATGCTATACCCGAATTCTACCTTTAGTAATCGAATGTCGATTTGCTTCAGAATTCTACATCGATCTTATCTATAAAGTCACGGTTGACCCGGTTAAGGTTGCCCGTGATTTATACAATTTTATCCATCTTCCTGTTTGAAATGCAATCATCTAACCTTCGTTTCGAGCCTATCTATTTTAAATTAGAATTCTCTTTGATTAGAGTCCCTCTATATTTGGATATCTATCCTTATGTTGGAATCCAATTTTGGAATCATCGTGTGAGGGAGTGTATTTGTAATTAATATGAAATAGTTTATGTTTATAGTGTGTTGTTTGAGTTGTTGATGTTGGTTTGGATTTTCGATCGATTCGTCTGATCAACGCTATCGATAGGATTTCCAAAACACTTGAACAGAGCAAACTGACACAATATAATTTTTTAATTTGATAAATGAAATAAATATATAAGAAAAATTTTCTGGAATTAAAAGTTTAATAATTTGGTTGTTGAAATGATAATATTTGATTATCATTTTATTTTTTTTAAGTCATTGACTATTGCAAAATGATAACTGTTTTGAATTTATTTGAAATTGAAATGAATTTAAATTGAGAATTTAAGAATTAAATTTCTGGTGATTTTAAACTTTGTTTTAAAGTCTTAAAATGTGTATTATTTAAAGTATTTTAGAATAAAATGATTTTTAAAGAAATGTTTAAATCAGTGCTCTTCTCTTTGTCGCTGGAAAATAATTTCGGTGATGACGGCCGCATCATCGACATTCATTTTCGAGTTTCGAAGAGGAGAAACCATTCTGTAGCTTTGCTATGGTTTTGTTTTGAAAAAAAAATATATTTCGATTTGAATTTCTTCAGTATAATTTGATTTATATATATATATAGGTATCTCATTTTAAAATTTAATTTAATTTGATATAAATATATTATATATATCTCTAAATTGTTGAAGTAAATCAGAGATTTAAATCCTTAAATTTTAGGTTTAAAGATGATTTCAATTATAAACTGAAGCCAAAATTCTCGGATAAATATTTAATTGAGAATAACTGAATTGTAAAATATTATTTGTATAATGCCCGATTTCATCTCAACATAACTTACCTAAAATTTTCAGAAGTTAAAAATGTAATTGGATAATATACATTATAAAATGACTTTATAAGGAAAGATTTGAGTGTTATAATAAATGTTATACACTTAAATTTTATTATAAAGATGTTAATAGAGATAAGCAGAATAATAAGTTAATTAATAATAGATGAGACAAATAAATTGTTTTGAAGGAACTAATAAATTGAAATTTGTTTAAAGTATGGAAATACCTTGAATTTAAAAATCAATTATTGAATATAAATTGATTTAAACTGAAATATATGGTTTAAATTAATTTATATGGTTTAAATATATGTGATAGGACATATTAAGTGGAATAAACTTAATAATGATTTGGAATAAAGGAATAAAATTTGTTGAATAAAATATGAGTATAATAAATGATTATACAAATTGATGGTTTAGAAATTGTTAATTGAGAATGACTAGATAATAAGATAATGAATTTAGAATAGATAGATTGATTTAACTTAAGTGAACTCAAATGAATTAAACCAAATAGTTGAATATTAATTAGTTTAATTTGGAATTCATACGGTTAATTTAATTGTTTTATTTGTATTTCAATCTAATTTCTTTCTGGTTGTTTCTATTCTCCTACCTTCTTCCTTTTCGGGGACGAAAAGTTTTGAGTGGGGGAGAGTGTAACGACCCGCAAATTTCAGTTGTTTTATTTATTTAATTAATTGAATTTTGTGAAATTTGAAACAGTAAAATTTTGAAATATATATTTGATATTTGGAATGCGTCTAATTAAACATAGCAACTGGTAAATTTTCATCCGAAAATATGAAAATTTATTTCACGCGTAAATTTACTTCGATTTAATCAGTTAAAATTGGTGACAATAAAATGTTTTCCAAACCTGAATATTTTTACATAGAAAATTTGTAAATCATCTTCTAAGTGAGACGTCATCTTTCGTTTCGTCAAATTTGGATGTCTATTACTCCGTTTACCTTAATTCTGGCTGAATAGCAGCAGTTTCGGTACCGATTATCGACTTTTGATCGAATGATCGTACCACCAATATTTGTATACCGTTTTGATCGTCTCGTCGTGCTGATCTCAGCGGTATATTTATTTCTTTATTTTGAGGTCCGGTACGCGACGGAAATAATAAAACGGTTCGTTGTAACGGTACCAAAAATTCCTGACTTTACTCCTTCCTTCAGTTCAAAATTTCTAGCGTGCTCCTACATTAAAGCCTCTGAACAATTCAACCTATTTTTATTCCTACCCTACCGTTTCTCCTCAAATAAATTAAATATATTATGTTGATTTGGTCTTTCCACGTTCCTTTTTTTCTTTCTGTCCTTTTGTTTCCTTTTGAACTGTTCAATATTTAATTTATAATAAGTGGCTTCGGTACCTTACTTTCTTTTGCAACAATTTGTTCTCTTTCGTTTGTTGCCTGTACCTTTTCCATTTGAGTCTTCAATTGTTCTTTTGATAAGATATAAATTATTATATCTAAGTTTATATATATTATGATTGAAGCCCCTGATGTAACAGTCACCATCTCCATTTTCCACACCTACACTTGAGAACCGCAAGCCTTCAACCGGCCTCACCACCTACACTTCAACCGAGACCAGCCTCGAAACCCACATCTCCAGACATCTTCCCCATCACGTCGATTAGCGTGCAACCATACCTCCCTCCACCCACCACGTGTACAACAGCCTACCCAAGATCATCCTCCCCAAGCTTCCACAGAACCCCTCTCGACCCATTCGCTTCATCCCTACCACGGCCTACGGCCACCAAACCCGCCCCATCTCCCTGACCTCGGCAACCCGTAGCCTCCCACGCTACAGCCCAGGCCTTATCTCCATAGCTGTTCTAGCTTCGGCCTCAACAAGACAGCCAAGTCGAGCAACCCACTTCGGCCTTCCCTTCTTTCCCCACGCTAACAAGATCGACCAGCCTAGCTTCCCTCTTCCACTAGCTCGGTTTTCCCTGATTCATCCTGTGCCGAGTTATTGTATATGTATGTTTATATTATATATATAGAGATATACGTGAGTGTATATAAATGTTTACAGTTGTTTATTTGTATATAGGTGTATTTATGTAAGATAATACGCTGTTCTATATATATATATCTAGATTTTTGTACAAGAGTTTGATATTGTCTACATATATAATGATATTCATATATATATTGTGTACCCAAGTTTTAGATGATCTGCTGTCCAAAGTATTTTCAAATTCCATTTCACTGTTTCTCTGTTATTGATATGTATATTCAAAAGCTTTAATATATAAGTATACTTAGATATAGTGATCCAGTAAGATATACTTGGTTATCTAAAGCCAAGCTGTTAAATTTCAAAGTATACTTATATGCTATATATATATGCTAAGAGTATTATGAGTCTAAATTTTATTCTCAGTTGGTGTATATATATAGGTAAGTTTAAAATTTGCAAATGCTGTTTGTTTATATGTGTAAAAATATAGATTGTACGTATAAGTTGTATACATAAGTTATATAAGTTATAATTTTTATACACAGAGTAATATATAGTGTAGTGCTGTTGTTTCCATATTCTATTTATCAGATTTTTATGTGATATTTATTGTATATAAAAGTTTATACAGAAATCTTTATGACCTGTTTTGCACTGTATAGAAGCCTATATAAGCAATCTGTTGGTATTTAAAAACTGTATACTATAATATATTGTTACGTAGGAACCTATATATATAAATATATTGCTGTATATACGTATGTATATATGTTTTGAAAGGTTGTTTTCGAGCTATTTTGTTTTTTTTGTGTTCTAAAGCTTTTGACCAATCTATATATATATATATATATCAGGTAGTAGTATATATGTTTACTGTATATATATTATTTTATTTCTACAATATAAAGGTTATATTTATAAGGTATTTTAATATAAATTTATATGGTCGGTTTGAGTTAGTAGATGTATTACATTTGGTTATGGTTAGTTGCTCTGTTAGTAAGTTATATATTTTTTCAGTTTATATATGTATTTTATAGATTATTTTATATGACTAACTCATGTGTTTATATCCAAATATGTTTCTTTTCAGTTTATAAAGTGGAGAAAATAAGTTGAAATCTGTTAGTTATATATGTAAGTATATGTTAGTTATATATATATGAGTTGGTTTTGAATACGTATACTGTTTGGAAAAAAAAATGTATAAGGGGTTTCATATAAAAACTTTATATAGTATGATTGTTTGAATATGAATATAAAACATTTATGTACATATTTATATTAAGTATATGTATATAAATTCTTTGAAATATTTACTTGAATTATGTGTATTGATTATTATTTTAAGTATATATATTTGTAAACAAATGATTTTTGAAATATATAAATAATGTATATATTTTCAGTTATAGCAAAAATAATTCTGATCGGTTCTCATCGATTCCCATTTTATCAGCTTTTGGGTCTGTCATGCCTGTTCCTTCATCAAATTCGTACCCATCTCACTTTGCTCTGGATTCGTAGTTCATTTCTGTGTCAATTTTCTCTAGCCTCGAAAGGTGAGCAATCACTCACGATTAATGTTCTTATATTTATTAAATTTGATTTCGATTGAAACGTTAATTGCAATATGCTGCTGTTAGTTATTCACATTGTTATATATATGTCATTATCTGTATTTGTTCACCTATGACATCTGACACCATTATCTGTTATTCATATTGTTGATATATGCCTGTTGCTGTTGTTATTTTATTATCATATCTGTTATCACTCTGCAAGTTCCCTGTTAGTATAGAATCACTATGGGTTGAAATGATACATACCCGAACGATCTTGTAGAATAGGAGAAAATCGTTATGGGTTGAAATGATAAACCCAAGCGATTTTCATTGAATTGAATTTGGGATTGCAGGTTGAAAAGATATATACCCGTATATATATTTTAAAATTGCGGATTGAAATGATAAATATCTGTATCACTTGACCATAGGATAGAAAATTATATACAGGCACCGTTGGTCTATATATAAAAATGTTTTGGAAATGATTTCTTTGGTTTTGAAAAGATATATATGGTTTTGATAAATATTGATTTTTTTTAAAGATTCAATAAAGTTGATTTAATAAAGTTGATAAAAATATGTTTAAGTATTTATTTAATATCTATATTTTTGAAATATAGAATTTATAATGATTTGAAATTGATTGAAATTATATTTTATTTAAGAATTATACTTAAATAAGTTTGATTTAAAATGTATTGAATTTGAAATTTAAAGAAGTGATTTACAACTTGAAATTTGAAAAGGTGACTTAAATGGATATTTCAAACGTATAAATATTTAAAAAGGATATTTTGTTTATTTAAATTGTAAATTGAAATTGTATTCAAATGTTATGGAAATGTTAAGTTATTATTTCAAAACTAAATAATTGTAAAGTGAATTTGATATGTATATAAATTTGTCGAATTTAGTTTTGAAATGTTGAATAATAAAAGCTTTGAAATATATTAAAATTGAATTGGCTTATTTTATGGTTCAGATATGTATTTGAAATATATTAAAATTGAAATGGCTTATTTTATGGTTCAGATATGTATTTGAAATTGATAATTTGAAACGGTTTATTTAGAAGCTGAATTGAGTTGAAACTGATAATTTGAGATTTGATTAAATTAAATTTTTTTGGAATTCGAGTTATTTGAATCGATTTGTGAAATTTGAGGAAACTAATTTATTTTATAAAGAAATTTTAATATCTAACTGTTTAAAAGGAAAGTGTTATGATTTCCAAAATACTATGATTTCCAGACTATGATTTTGAAAACATTATAACTTTGGGAAGTAATATGATTTTGAAAATGGATATATATGAAGTGAAATGATATCGTATTAAATTGGGTTTTGAAATGATAATGATATTTTGGTTTTGAAGTATAAACTATTTTGAAATGACCACGGTGTTATAATAACGATTGGTTGGCAAAGAGACCGGGATCGGATATGGACATACTCTCTATCGATACCGAAAACCACTTTGACAACCGTGTACGCAGTGGAGATTCCAAAATGAAGTAGGATGGTGGCGGCGTTCTTAAGGTATGTTACGTGGACCCAACTCCCGTGAGTTGGAATAAGGTGGCTAAAACAGGAGCGATCTCGGACCAGTGAGGTAGCACCTCTTCTCGGACGCATTTCTTCGATATTATACTCTTACTTGTGATTTGACTAGATGGCCATCCTCCGATTTGGGAGTGTTGTTCGAGGTGGAACGGTAGTGGCTGCTATGCGTATCCATCAGTTCGTGTGCGTAATTGGTATATCTACCCTGGCATTGCCTAGTTGTGCCGTGTCACCTACCATATCGAGCTTTACTACGATTAGGATTTTAAGATCCGACCGCGTTAAGGTTCTCCATCCCCTTAACACTATTTTCCGATATGATTATACTTTACTTATTTAGACACTATTATAATAGCGAATATTACTACATAGTAAATAGTTTAACGGACCCTTAGAGGATGGTTATCCCAAACATCCTTTAAGTTACTTGTATTTCAGTTGATATTTCACTTGAGTTGGATTTATTAATATGAGAATGTTAATCCTGACTCGAGTGTTTTGTGTTTTGCTTTACGCTCGGGTCAGACTGAGTGATACAGCATTTGAGCCTCACCTTTGGAGTTGGAGCTTCGCTTGGAGATCCAGCTATCTATCGATCCTGCTTTCAGTTATTCCGTCGATCCAGTGATGTATTCAGATCTGGTATTTGATTATTGTATTGAGACATCTATTGTATTCGAGACCTCTATTGTATCTTGTTTAACTCTGTTATATATATATATTGTAGCTTCATGAACTACTATCCTTTTGTTTCCGCTGCATTATCATTATTTTACTCTGTGTCTGTGACCTGTGATTATATTTATTTACTGTATATTCTGAGTTTTGCCAAATTTTATTTACAACGCGGTATTTTGAGCAATTCAACTCCGGCATGAGTGTCTACCTATACACTTATAATGGATGCGAATGGTTGAAAAAATCTGGTCGTTACAGTAATTAATCAATTAAATTTTTAATGGACTGTTTAATTTTAATTGATTAAGAATAAATCAATTATTAAATTTATTCGATTGATAAGTAATCTGGATCAAAAATATAACTTGACTCAGTTAATTGAAACCATTCCAGTTCTGGTTTGTAAATTGATTTAATATAATTATAAATCGTTGATTGTAGTTAATGATCTATGCTTTGACTTTTATTTAGATATTGATTTCAGTTATCTTTTGTTTGTGCCAAATAATACTGTTAAGTTAAATTAAATTAAATGTGGTTAATTGGACATTTGTTAGCGGAAATAAATCACTGCTCCACTAATTAAATAAATTGGACCCTGTTTAGCAGAATAAATCATCGTTCTGCTATTATTAATTGGATAAGTTAAATTGGACATTTATTTAGCAGAAATAAATCACGTTCTGTTATTACATTAGTGTGGACACGTAATTACATTCCAGTTGATTATATTGGGTAAATGTTGTATTAACAATTGTTTGTTAATTATGGAATTAATTTACATATATGATGTTATGTGAATAACTGGATTATAACTTGGATAGTTAATGGAATTAATGATGACTCGATTAAGTTCCATTGAAGTTGCTAATCCTCTTTCCAAAGTTGATCTTTGAATCAAAGTTATTTTAAGAATAATTATTATTTATTAACAAGGTTGTTAAGATAATTATTATTTGTTTTTAAAAGATAATTAATAATTGTTTAACAATGATTTTAAGCTAATTATTTTATTAATATGATTCTTAAAAGTTATTTAAGAATATTTAATTATTGTTCAAAGTTATTATTATTTTTAAGAGTTAGTTAGCATTAAAATATTACTATTTCAAAGATAATTTGTTAAAGTATTAATATTGTTTAAAAAAATTATATATATTATATTAATATTGTTTGAAGTTAATTAATTATTATATGATTTAAAAATATTTAAAGTTATATTTTTATAAAGGGTTACTCACTATAATTAAGTGATGTCTGTTCTAAAAAAATTGGTTTTAAGTAAAAAGGATATTTGGAAAGAAGTGGTTGATTTTCATAGCGTAATTCGAGGGGAATAGACTGTTTACAGTTTGTTATGTTTTCGCTGGGATAGCGACGTAACCATTGTGTAAACTACGATCTATGATTGATTGCATGGCAGAAATCGGGAGGTAGAGATTGCCTAAGTTAAGTTTGATTTCTCTGGGATAGAGACGTAACCATTGAGCTGCGATCCATGGTCGATACCGAATGGTGCTTTCCATATTTATTTTAAAAGGGTTTCAAGTATTTTTGGAAGATATGATTTGTTAATATACTTATTTCGGTGAGATAAGTATATATCAGTTTTGATAAGAGATTTAATTTATTGAAATTAAATTAAACGAGGATTAGTGATTTCAATGGGAAATGAAATCTTTGGTTGAATGTTTGTATATTTGATAGTTAAATAACCGACTATCAAATCTTAGCCTACATATGTAATCCTTCTTAATTTTGGTGCTATAGAAATATTCCCTACTTAACACCGAAGGATTTTAACTCTGGAAATATCTAGGAGAAATGCGAGAATTATATGGTACGGTTACCATCGGGTTGCTATACTGTACGTATAAACTTGTAGATCTTCTAGGACAAATGATAAGGAGATCTGTCTACTTAAACGGTTAGGGGGTGGTCCTCGATCTTATGTATTGTATGATTATTTCCTAAAGAACTGGTCTTGAGCATTCCGAAAAGACGACGAATGGTTTTTGGAGCACCAAGGAAATGGAGAGTGTACTCGTAAGAGATGACTCAGAACCCATGACCTACTCCGAAACCATATATGGTTAAATGGAGGAGATGCGTTATATTTTGGGGATGTTGTAATCCATATGTGGTTCCGTGACTCGTTGGAGTGTGGGAATCTTTGTGAGATTCCAAGATCTATTGAAATGTGGAATTCAGGTGTAATTTTGTGACCTGTTAAGGTGTGGGAGTCCATGTGGGATTCCATAATTTATTTTAGAGGCGATGCATGAGCTGGAACGCCGGGCGTGGCCTCATTAGCGGAAATGACTAAAACCAGAGATAGGATGCATAGTCCAGGGGCCTAACTAACCCATGAGGGTGTAGTCGTCTCTCTTTCTAGCAAGTCCCTATCGATTATTTTATGCATGCTGCGAGCGATTCACTCGGCCTAGGTGGTCAGTTATGTATTTCCTATGTACCTCGGCTAGACAGGTACTGACCCTTGGAAGGATAACTCTGATCCTTGTGCAAGACCGTTCTCGAAGTACTGAGAGCACCTCCGTGGAAATCCTACATAATTAGCGAACGAGCTTTATCAGATTTTGATTTTTTGACTAGTATCGTTGTGATGTACACAACACATGCATCGCAACTGCTTATTATTACTACTTTGGTGATTAGACGCTATTATAATATCAGATGATTTTCTATAAAAGTGTTTTGGTTATCGTAAGGTAAAAACTCGTCCGTTTTTATTTGCAATAAGGTCTTACAAGATACCTTTGTTTTGAAAAGGTTATTAAACTTTAAGAATCAAGTTGATTGTGTTTTCTCACGCTGGTTTAACCAGACTGACCCGGGCGTGGTTTTTTCTAAATGCTAGGGTCAGACAAGCTTATTTTCTAGGTATATGTGGACATTTTGGAGCTTCAGAAGAGAAGCTGGAGGCCTAGAGACATATTCACGTAGATGATTATATTTCCGTTGCATACATTGTTGTATATTATTCAGTAATTATGAGGGCAGATTGTTATAACTGTCCATGCTGAGATAGGTTAGTGTACTCTGATTGATGTCTGTATATATATAAATTACATTTTTGTTTGTGTAAAGATTTGTTATATAATATAGATTATTCATTCCGCTGTGAGATTCTGTGTTGTTTAGTTTCTACTTGTCTTCTTTCTTCTTTCTTTCCCTAATTATCCATCTTTCTGTTCAATTTGGGCTGGACATGTGTGTTTTATTATCAGTTTAAATTATACGAAAAAGTGGGTCGTTACAAGGACCTTGCTTAAAGAATGGGCAGTTTGATGATGTATGATTTGCCTAAGCATTCACCTGCTCCTATGCTATCTTTCCCTTCCTTCTTGCTATGGTGTTGCCTTGCTTGAAAGCTTTCACAAGGGCTATTTGAGAGAGTTAGCGGTATGAACTAGTGGTAATTATATACTTTGTTACATATATTTATCTCTACAATCAATCTTATTCGTAATAAAGGTGTTTGTTTTCTTATATATATTTCGTTATATTATGATGTAATTAATTAAATAATTAACTTAAAGTATATAATTAGGAAATCCTTAAATAAAATTTTATGTGATTATACTTGCAAATAGTTACAATTGTGAGTAATCAATCACAATATTAAATAACATTTTATTTTAAATATTCCTAATCATGTTTTGAGAAAGAATATCGATATATCATTTAAGACCATAGTACATAATGCTCTTCAAATGTTAGACAGTGTATTATTCGTGGCTACTGGGGCACCAAGGGGTTGCGTACCCATAGTTATTGGATAACTATGGAATAACTCATCTAAAAGTTTCTTGTTGGTTGCTAACAACAAGATTAAATAAGAAATTCTTGCATGATGGTGTAAAAATTGCCTCAACTTGAGAATACCGTGAAACTTCAACGTGGATACTCCACTTTGATTATCATTAAGCCATGGCATGGCGATCTATCGAGCGACTATTATTGGGTCTGAGTTGAAGCATTAGAGTTGAAACACTATTCAATAGAGAATTGTCTCCTTGGTTGTATGAAGTTAGTATCATGGTTATCGCAGTCAATTCAAAGTTAAAATCCCTTGTTATAGTAGAATGGTTAATAACAAATGTTACTATTAGATGAAGAACTTTGTTTACGGACTGATCGATTGTGGATAATATTGGAGTTTTGACCCCATACATCCTAAAGTGATAAAGAGTTGGTGAAAAGAACACATGTAAATTATTATCACTATTGGTACAACTTAATGTAATAGAAAATATGATTTTATTGAAAAAAATATGAAAGTGATGAATTCGACCAAATTGTCACACCACTAACTAAGGTGACATATGAACATTTATATTTGAATTCTTCAATATTAATCACTAATTGAATTCACACCTTCGAGTATCATAACGATATTTGTAAATTCTTCAGAAAACCATATGATTTAATTAGTTATAAAGCGTTATAAATGAATTAAATTAACTAATATTTGAGAAATATTAATTATTATTTTATTTGATGTTTGATGTGTTATTGGTAAATGAGAATGTTCCTAGAAATGTTCTTGGTACCACTAGTAATTATTTGGGTGTGTATATAAAAGCCATATATGCACATATCAATATACGAGTATATTTATGTAACGACCCGAAATTTAATCACTTTAAATAATGGTATCTAATATATTATCAAATAATTAATATATGAATTTTATAACTCAAAAATACCCTTTTTAATAATAACTAGTAATGGTGGAATGGTTTTCAAATTTTGTTTAGAAAAATAAATAGTTCAAAGAAAATTAGAAAATGTGACCGAAAAGCTTTTTCAAAATTTTCAATTTTTACCATTAAAAAGTTGCTTAAAATATTGTGGACGCCTTAGTTAACACATTCACATATTTATAAATAATATATGCATGGATTAGTGATAAATAAAAGTTAATAATATATGGTTACTTAAGTGAAAAGAGAGATGTGACCATTCTTAAGTTTTAAATTTAAATAAAAAAGAGAAATCATGAAACATCATTTCATTTCAAATTTTAAGTACATATTTGGGTATTGCATGTTGGTTAAAAGGGGGGATCCTTATTTAGGCTCGTGGAACAAGGTGGCATGGATTAGGTTGATGAGGTGACATAAAACTAGTGGAGGGCAAGGGTACTTGGGGATAGAAAGGTAATTCTAATTCATTCATTCTATAAAAACACATCTCATTTTTCTCTCTCCTTCCATTCTCATTTCTCAAAAAAATTCAAAATTTTTCCTTCTTCTTTAACCTTATAAAATCACTGTAATGGTTTCCTACAATTTTTCTAAGTTCAAAACTATCTTCCTTTTCCTTTTAAACTCTTAAAATAACTTAAAAATACTTTCTTTCTTCTTCTCTTACCTCCTCTTAGCCAAACAAGTCCATATCCACCTCCCACCACCCTTGGCCGTGCTCAACATTCCATAGGCCGAGCCCAACTTCTTACCTAGGTCCAAAAATCATTTTTTATAAAGGATTTATAAAGTTCTAGGCCTATTTCAAAGTCAGAAAGGATTTTGGTTGATTTGGTGAGTAAACACTTTATTTTTTTAGGAAAGATTATATCTTTATGCATTGTAATGTTTATTTTGTATTATATTGGTGGTTTGGTTGTAGATCCATTTTGTTTTGGATGTATATGTGTGGTATTAGTTTTTGGATGTATATGTGTGGTATTAGTTGTGGTCTGAAGACTTGTGGATCGAAGTCTAAAATGGATGTGTTTTAGTGTAAAAATGTGATCTTTGGCTATGTTGTTATGAAATATGTTAGTGTGGTTTAAAATCATGGATGTGTAGAATGTATACCTTATATATATTAGCAAGTTATTCATGTTTAAGAGATTTGAGATCCCGTCGAAATAAAAATCATGTTTACTAGTTTTATATTACAAAAATATTTTCAAAGTTCTAACTTTATTTTAAATTTCAAAGTTTTTTACTTATGTTTTAAAATGAGTCCAAGTTTGTAGTTAAGTTTTGGAAAAGTTTAACTTAGAAGCTAAATCTAAGTTCTGCATCCACAGCGATAGTCGCTATGGATGCAATTCGAGAAAAGTTATTATTCGAAACTAAAAGACGTTTCCCTTTTAAAATGCTTGAAAACTTTGAAAAAACACTAATTAAATACCAAAGTTAATCATTTTGTAAATAAGCATGAGTTTAATAATTAATTAGTAATTAAGTGGTTAGTATTTAATTAATTAATTAAGTAGTGAATTATAATTAATTAATTAAAATAGTTTAATTAATGATTAATTAATTAAAAGAGTTTTAATTAATGATTAATTAAGTTAAGGTTAATTAAGAACTAAATTTTATTTAATTAAATTTAATTCATTATTATTTAATTGGGTTAATTAATAAACTAATTAGGCAGAGTTTAATTAATTAATCTAATAAGATTTAATCAAGATGTTAATTAGGGATTAATTAAGATTAATTAAGTTTTAAATTAGAGTTAATTAAGACTTAATTAGAAATTAAATAATGACTTAATAGTTAATTAAATTAAGATTTAAATATTATTTAGTAAAGATTTAATTTTAAACTCAGCCAATTATTTTCAACCGGCTCTTTTTTATAGTTAAACTGATTTTGAACCAATGATCCTCTTGTCTATGCCATTAAGTAGCCAAACAAATAAGAGTAGTTATAATAAAACATTGACACATTTTATTAAAAGTAAGTCGTCTTGTGTTTACCACAAATGCCAAATTTCTAAACGCGATGAATGCAAGAGAGTTAATTTCGATAAGCGGATCATGATAACTTAAGTATATGAGAGATATTTCCATGTGCATATCTTCACACCTAGATAGTGAGGCTGTCCACAATCGATCACTTGACCTTTTAAAAATTTATCGAATGTTGGTTCAGAGAGATCGGGATCGGATAGCAGTTGTTATCTAAAAACCACTTTGAACCAACTTAAGTGTTCGATTTGGTAACAACTAAAATGGAAAAATCCAAAGATGAAAACTATTAGAGTGCAAGGGCTACCTGCTACTAACCTTGAGGGTGATTCCAAAATGGGTGTAGTAGAAGTGGTGCTTTTGGTTAATTCATCTTCTGAATGACTAGTATGGATGAATGCTAACATTTGCATCGCCTGGACGGCAGTGTTAGCATTCCAAGTAAGGATACTAATTTTTAGAATATAAACCGTAGCCTCAAGCCTCACAACCTGGTAATGACTAAAACAGGGGAGATGCAATATGGCTACGTGGGTCGCACCCATTAGGGTATAGTCATCTCTAATCTAGAGCAACTTCTAAGTGAATATAGTCTCAGTTGCACAAGAGTGAGTAGCCAGCCAATCGTCATCTTTGAAGCATCGTATCTACTTCAATAGCATATGTTCATTATTTCAAATAGTTGGCATGCCATTCTTTTTCTATGGTAGAGTTGGAGTTCTTAACCTTTTGGAAGTTATGTCGTGTCCCGATCAGGTAAGCCCCTTTCATTTTCTTCTTCTCTCTTCTTTTTATTTTATGAAGAACAAAACATGTCGGTACCGACCAAATCTCAGTTTCAAGGTGTTATATACATATCAACACTTAGAATATATTTTTTCCACTTGAATCATTTGCCCGGCGTATCTATTTCCCTTGCAAATCCAACTCCAACCATCGCTACTTTTTGACCTCCTTTACTTGTGCTACCGCAGCCTTTAATTTTCATCAATGTTATCCACAACTTTGTTGCAGCCAACTCGACTGTCACCAATCATCAATTCAATGTTGAATTGTTCAAGTACTCCCTACTTCTTTTAGATCTTGATTTCACTCATAGGCGGGTCTCCAATTTCGATCTTGACATCGTAGGTGTCATCGTCACAACTGTCGCCGTTACAGGTGCCAAATTGCCATTGTCAATCCCAAGTTGACCTTGCATCGGTGCTTCACTTCATATGGCCGACTTGATGCTTAAGCTTGGGAAGAACTTGATTTGCACGGGGTTAATTCCAAGCAATCTTGGATTCGCCACTAAGTTTTCCTAGCTTTCCAACTTGGTGTCAGCTTCATGTTCCGGTGTTTTTCAATGTCAGCGTTGAATTAACATAATTGATAAGTTTTTTCCACACAAAAGTGTTGTGATCGATTTCATCGAATGGGAATCGACAGTTTGATTTCAGTGAGATAGTTTGGAGGAACAGTCGCACCGATTACACTACGTCATCCAAATAAAACATAGGTGCCAACACTTCAAGTTGAACTTTGTTATCCTATGTTCCTGCAAAGAAAACTCTGTGTCGCTCTAGGCAATGGTTTGTTACGCTCTACGTAACGGGTAAGATCCGACGCACAATTCCATCATGCGATGGGGCTCGTTTGCTAGCACGAGCAGGCCATCGACATAGAGTGCTTGCGTACATCATGCTTTAAACATAGGACATACACTGCATAGACTAACGCTTCAAAATGCCCGGATCAATGTGCAGAATCTGAGTGGTCAACACATGTTGACATCCGTTGGATTCTGTACATCGGCTTCACGGGATTCGATTAAAATGTTTCATTAAAGTAAAACATACCTGACTGCGTTCGCCATCTAGCTTTTCAGTCCAAAGTGGCGAGACGATCTCCTCGTTTCAAGGTCGACACCAGCCCTTCTATCCATTCAAAGGCGGGCTCTTTTATAGCTCAAGTTTCTACGTCGACTTCATCCGGAGCAAGGCATTCTATAATCCGAGTCTTCAACTTCAGGTTAATCTAACCGCGCAGCCTTATGGTCAAGCTCCTCCACTGGATGAATGAAAAATTCTAATAGTCTTGGATAATCCTTGAGACTAAATGCCATTTAAGTGTTGGAACCAAGTCGGTTAGAAGCTAGCGAAATAGATATATTTCAATTTTTATTTATTTTGTATCTATTGGGCCTATGAAGTCTAAAGAGATTTTTGATCCAATCTAAAATGCGTTTTAAATAAAACCTTATTTGATTTATTTAGTTTAAAAGAGTTTGAATTTAATATAAATTTAAATGTATAAGTGTATCAAATACACCTATGTGTATAACTGTTACTCATTACAGTTAATTTGAGAAGGAAACCTTTCATTTCTTCTCTAAAACCTATGCAATCAATTAAGGGAAGAAATAGCTTTAATTGTAGAGAGAAACCTTTCATTTCTCTCTCTAATTAGATTAGTGATTCATTAAATGTCACTAATAATCAATTTAACATGGCATGAAAAGTGAGTAAATTCAAATATACTAACAGTATATATTATGTAAGTGCAACATATAAGAAGTGTGCATAGTTAATGTTTTCTCTATATGTGTTTTTGTTGTCTATAGTTTTATTTAAAATACACACACATACACATATATATAACAGAACTTATATACATATACATACATATGAATAGGCTTGTCAAATTTCAGATTGACCCTTAAACCCAACCCGTATAACCTGTTTAAATAAGGCTGGGTCGAACCTATTTCCTCTTGTTTCTTAATTGGGTGAAGACCCATTAAGTCTGACATTAAACGCATACTGACCCATATTACCCGCTAAACCTTCAAAACCCTAATTGTTTCATCTTCTCATAATTTCATGGTGATTTTTCCAGCCAATTTTTTCAAAACATATACCAGCTCTATATCTATTTTCTCGACCGCTTCTCTGAAATTCGTTCGATCTTAAAGTAGCTCCAACCCTAAAACGAATATCTATTTGTTAGGAAATTCAATCTACGGTTTCGATGATAACAATTATACAATGGAAATCGAATATACATATATATTTATATATACAGGTACTTGCTAGAACAACATCACTAGAAAGACAAAAACGAGGCTCAAAGGACACTACAAGAGACTACAAGTCGATAGGTACAAAGAAGCAAATGATAAGATGCACAAAAACTGATATGCACCATATTAGACGTCTGGGTGCACAAGCCAGACGTTCGAAACTGTTCTCTGGAACTACAAACAGACTACACCAGACGTCTGGTAATAGCACTCAAACGTCTGATCTTCTACTATATTAAAAAAAATATAGTATCAGACGTCTGATACAAATACCAGACTTCTGAATTCAAACTCGAACTTCAGAAACGAACTTCAACTGCCACATACGAATGGACATCTCCGCTTCTCTTCGCCGCAACTCTTCATCATCAACAGAAGCAACTATAGAGCATTCATTAATGGATGTAACTACTCAAGATACCTATCTACAACTATATATAGCATCAAGAATCAAGAGAAACTTACTTCACTTACTTATGCTTTCTAACTCTATATTCCTATATTCTTGATCTCTGCACTCTAGCAATCCTTACTTGTATTCACTCTTCCATATACTCAGTTCTTCATAGACAATATTCCTTAAGAAATATATTGGAAGCAATTGTACTAATTAGTCAACATCCGTGTTATATTAGAACACATATTTGACAAGAACAACTCATTGTAACCAAGCCTATTCCTCCGGGCGAAGCGAGGGTTTTTGATAGTCGAATTCCGAAGGGGAGCTTCAGGACTGGACGTAGGACGGGAGGTCCGAACTAGTATAAAATCCTGGTGTGCTTATTCTATATTTACTTAGATTAATATTATTTTAGTTGCATTATATATTTTGTCACATATACTTGCATATACTTGCATATACACTACACGATCCACCCCGTAGACTTTCACTATTGACAATCAAAATGGTATGAATTTTTATTTGTAAATTTCTGAATTTAAAAGATGGTTTTTTTATTTGAGTTGGGTTTGTTTCATTTCTCAGGATCTGGTTAAGTTCGTCGATTGATGGATTGTTGGACATTTTGAGTGCACTATTGTTTGTTTCATCAAATTAACTTATTTCAGGTATTTGGATTCTTCATTTTGATACTTTTTCTTTCTTATCTCCCGAATTGGTCGTTATTTTGTTAGATATTTCATCTTGAACTGCACCTATGTCATAAATTATAGTAAATAAGAACACCGTTTGAGTTTCTTATAGTTTATTCATTCTATTTGTTTATATTAATTATTTATCTACCTTCAAATCAAGTCTATTGGTTGTTTTATATTTTTAGTTTAGACTGAGATAAAGTAGTGGTACGAGTGAACATTGTACTACTATTAGTATTTTATACAGGTTAATCAAGGTTTATGTTGCAATCTAGCATGATATTTTCAATTTGTTTGTTGATATTTTAGCTTCTAAAAGATGGAACACGATATTTTATCACCTAGGACTAGCATTTAGAGTTTTTTAGGGTGATTTAAATGAATAAAAAATATAAAGAAACATAGGTAGATTTGTTGATGGTGACTGTCTTCTTTTGATCAACCTGTTTTACAACCCAGTTGGCATTGGCATCCTAGCATTATACTTGTATTTACAATTTTTTGCTAGCAGTTTGTTATATAATATATTACATTATGCTTATAGTATGGAGTGTGTTAACTTGAAGAGAAAAAACAAATACTTGTTACCCTCTATTCTTCGTGTTGACACGACTGATGAAAAGAGGACTAGATTTTAAAATAATATCTGTGTGGAGTAAACGTTGTAAACTTAGAGGGACTTACATGTATGTTGTTCAGCCATGATTCATAAACTTTGTAAAAATATAAATTCATCATTTAGAATACAGTATAAAACTCTTCAAGCATGAGTTATGCACTATTAGATTAATGACATATACTTGATAAAATCATTTTACTTTTGTGAAAAATTACCATTGATGAACCTTCGTACTATGATGTTATGATTTTGCTAATTGTTTGGTGCAATTATAGGTCATTAAAGGCTAAAGATATCATTAAAAGGAGGTGGTATGATGTACTGTTCCTGTCCTTGATGGTGAATCATTTGCAGCAAGAATATTGGTAAGATTTTTTACTCTACTTTTTAATATGCAAGAATAAAGAAGGTGATATAAAATAGATTTTTTAATCTTAATCCTTAAGATTTTCCTTATAGTTTGTTACAGTAGAACAGTGCGAACACTTGAGATGATTTATTATAGGATTTTTTTTCGATTTGGCCTCGTTTTTAAACTTATTATCGCAAATAGCATCGCTTTAAAACTAATATCAAATATAGTCCTGTTTTGGCCAGCTCAGCGCTGAATTGGCCAAAATGCGCTGACGACTTTTCAAAAGTTTTTGAATCATTTTGTGTTCCTAATTTTTTGAGATATTTCAAAATATTGTATATGTATCTTTATATGAAGTATCTACAAACCATTTTGAAATTTTTTGAATCTCATTTTCTTTTACAGTTTTTTATATGCATTTTTAGCCCTTCATGTAATTTTGCTTACTCATTGAAATACTTCCACCCCTTTCAGTATGTTGTTGGGATCATTCAACTAGAGCACTTAAGATCTGTAAGTGTTTTTTTTATCACAATTGCTTCATTATGTTTTCACATTTTATTTATCCATTTCCCATCTGTTATTCTCTGGTAAAATTTTTATATCTTGATATTGAGACAAATGAATTTGATTTCACAGGTTGAATGTTTCAGTCTATATGTTTTAGTCTATATGCATACGAAAAGATCTGTCCCATGTAGACAATTAACTATGGTCTTTAACTCTTGTATAATATATTTCCACTCCTATTTTATGTCTGCGTACGAAAAAATTTCCTCTCCTATTTTATTGCAGTTTGTGCTATACTTTATGAAATTTTAACCAAATTTTATAACAGTCTTTAGCTCTTGTATAATATTATGCTATTTGAATGTTTCACCGTTTATTCTGAGCATCTTCCTAATGTTTCTTTATGTGTTAAATTTTAGACAGGTGCCGAAAATTTGAGTTGCAAGGGACTGAAAATTTGATCTACAACTGATAATTTGATTCTATGATGTATGATTTGTTGAAATTCTATCCCACTTGTATTGTACAACTGTACATGTTTCCTACTTGCACTTTTAGATGTTATTTGATGATTTTATTAAGTACTCTGGCAGTTTAAATAGTCTCAATGTTATAGTTTTGCACTGTCAGCTCCATCTATGGTATTTCATGATATATTTATGCAATATCAATGAATGAAACTATTTGCGTTATGTATTGTTGTATGTGAAACTATATTTTTCTCTTTTATTTGATATAATATTGGATGTTTTCTTAAGTGGGTTAAACAGGTCGACCCTGATAAGAAACGGGTTGGGTCATATTTCTCTTTTGACAAATATATTAAATGGGTTGGGTCATAAAATGGTTCGGGTCAATTTTGACCCAACCCATTATGACCTAACCCGACCCATTTGACGGGTCTACATATGAATATGTTAAAATTAAGTTTCACTATTTTATAAGTTTAAAATTAAAAACAATAATTTTGAATACAGTTTCAAAGTTAGGAAGGATTTAACTAATGTTATGATTTTACACAAAAGTCCATTTTATAAATCTTAAGTTAAATTGATACACATATACCAAACATTATAAATTATGTTTCAAACCTAAAACAATATGTGTGTGTGTATATATATATATGTATATAATTTATAAAATCTAATACATGCTTTGGAAATTAAAATGAAAAAATAAATTCTGACTTTAGTTTAAAAGAAAATCAAAAGATTGGTGATATTTTACACAAAAGTCTAGTTATGGTTATATAATAATTTCTTTTAACAACTTTCAATAGAGGTAATTAGTTTAAAGTAAAAACTTTAAAATAATTTTTAAACCAAGGACGTAATTTTTAGAATTTAGGCAAAAGGACAATAGCGCGTTTTTTCAATTTCCCGACTTTGACAGTTTCCTCCGCCTTCGTCCAAGCTTGCCATAGCGGCCTTCTACCTTCAGCTATCGCTTGCCCTAGCCGTCGTCATTCAGGCAATCATCGTTTGAAGTCGTCGTCGTCCAAACCGCCGCCTACCAAGCCTCTCTCTTGTTGATGTTCGAATCAAATTGAATCTTCCATTGTCGACGTCGAGTTCCAAAATCTAGAAAGCTTAACTTGACGCCTCAATCCAAACCTACGTCAGAAATTACTCGACCTTTGAATTCAAGAGCTGCAAATACAAGATCTAAGAAACGAATCGAAGAGCAGAATCTAGAAGAAGAAGAGAAAAGTCCAAAAAGTACCATGAATTATAAGTCGAATGATATTTAGATATAGCATTTCTATATTTGACATACAGCAGATTGCGTTTAATATGCTAAATAATAGACTAATATAGCATTTGTATTTTTAAATATGGTAACATTATTTGACTATGCAAAATGATATTTGGATATAACATAAGAATGTTTCAATTCCGCAAGGATGAAAAAATATGCAAAATGATACTTGAATTTAGCATAAGTATATTTAAAGTGAACTAGCATGAATAGAATATACAAAATGAAATAAGTATTCCTAAAGAGAACTATCATGAATAAAATATGCAAAATGATAACTACATATAGCATTTGTATTTTTTAATGTAACATTTTAATCACAAAGATCACTACCATGTTTATGATATGCAAAATGATAGTTTAATGTAGCGTTTGAGTTATGTAGTCCACTATCATATTTGAATAGGAAAAATGATAGTTTAAGCTAGCATTTTAATTATGAAGTCCAATATTATGATTACAATATGTAAAATGGGATTTAATGTAACATTTTAATCACAAAGTCCACTACCATATTTATGATATGCAAAATGATAGTTTAATGTAGCATTTGAGTTATGAAGTCCACTATCATGTTTAAAATATACAAAATGATAGTTTGATATAGCATTTTAGTTATGAAGTCAATATCAAAGTTAAAATATGCAAAATGAGATTTAAGGTAGCATTTTTAATCACAATGTCCACTAGCATATTTAAGGTATACAAAATGATAGTCTAACATATCATTTGAGTTATGAAGTCCAATATCATATTTAAAATGCAAAATGATAGTTTAATGTAGCATTAAAGTTATGAAGTCCAATATCATGATTACAATATGCAAAATGAGATTTAATGTATCATTTTAATTACAAAGTCCACTAGCATATTTAAGGTATGTAAAATGATAGTTTAACATAGCATTTGAGTTATGAAGTCCACTATCATGTTTACAATATGCAAAATGATATTTTAATGTAGCATTTCAATTACAAAGTCCACAAACATGTTTAGAATATGCAAAATGATAGTTTAATGTTGCATTATAGTTATGAAGTTCACTATCATGTGTAAAATATTCAAAATGATATTTTAATGTAGCATTTTAAGTACAAAGTCCACTATCATGTCACGGGCATGGTCAAAGGCTCGATCATGGGATAGGTAATGGGACCGGTCACGGGTTCAGTCATGAGCTCGGTCATAAATTCGACCACCGAGATATATTGTTTAACCGAGCATACCATCGAATGAAAAAGCTAACTAGATGCCAAGCCTAACCGACTACATATGAAACCAATCTATACCCGAGATATATTGTTTAACCAAACGTACCATCAAATGTAAAAGCTAACCAGATGGCAAGCCTAACCAGGTACATATGAAACCAATCTATACCTGAGATATATTGTTTAATTGAGCGTACCATCAAATGTAAAAGCTAACCGGATGCCAAGCCTAATCGGGTATGTATGGATGCAAAAGCTAACCGGATGCCAAGCCTAATCCAGTACGTACGAATGCAAAAGCTAACCGAATTCCAAGCCTAATCGAGTACATTTGAATGCAAAAGCTAACTGGATGCTAAGCCTAATTGGGTACGTATGGATGCAAAAGCTAACCGGATGCCAAGCCTAATCGAGTATATATGGAAACAATCTATACCTACGATATATTGTTTAACTGAGCGTACCATTGAATGCAAAAGCAAACCAGATGCCAAGCCTAATCAGGTACGTACAGATGCAAGAGCTAATCGGCTGCCAAGCCTAATCGGTACGTATTGATGCAAAAGCTAACCGGATGCCAAGCCTAATCGGGTACATACGAAACCAATCTATACCCGAGATATATTCTTTAACTGAGCATACGTATGGATGCAAAAGCTAATCGGATGCCAATCCTAATCGGGTACATATGGAACCAACCTATCATTTGTATTTTTAAACTAATGCATTACAATGTATCAAATTGAATGGAATATGCCGAATGATAGTTAAAAATATCATTTGTATTTTTAAAGTGCATTAGAATGTATCGAATGTGCTAAATGATAAGTAAAAATATCATTTTTATTTTTAAAGTGCATTAGAACGTATTGTATGCGGAAAATTATAGTTAAAATAGTTTAATGTAGCATTTTAGTTATGAAGTTCACTATCATGTTTAAAATATTCAAAATGATATTTTAATATAGCATTTTAATTACCAAGTCCATTAGCATGTTTATAACATGCAAAACTATAGTTTAATATAACATTTTAATTATGAAGTCCACTATCATGTTTATGATATGAAAAATAGTCTAAAGTAGCATTTTAATTACAAAGTCCACTGGCATGTTTAGAATATTCAAAACGATAGATTAATATAGCATTTTATTTATGAAGTACACTAGCATTTTATTTATGATATCTATAATATTCAAAATAAAGAAACTCAATAAATTAGTAAACAAGCAACTGATGCATTATGTTTTATGCATATTTTATCATCTTGTGAAACATATGAGTAATTTTATCTAAACAAAATTACATCTTGTGCAGATTATTAAAAAAAACTTACTCCAGCTCCTTGAAATTTAGGAAAATTTAATCATGCTATTACAAATGCATAAACTATAACAACAACAATACAGAATATAATGTTCAATTATGCATTACACATATAGAATTATAATGATAAATTCATATAGCATTTTTTTCTTAGTTCATTTCAACGCACTTAATTGTCATCATTACCTTCGGCACCACCGACAACCTTAACCTCCACTCCACCGCTGCTCATCTGAACTCCGCCATCGAAGTCATTGCCCAAGTCATCGCAGACCTTCAAAGTAGTCGCCACCATCTACAGTCCATCGCCTTCGCCTGAACGAGCTCCACCTTTGCTTGAATAAGCTCCACCTTCACCTCTTCTTGCGCTGCCACCGCTTGTTCTTATGATGCCACGCCGCTTGTTCTTGTGATGCCACCGCCTGTACTAGTGATTTGAGAATGAGATTGGAGAACAATCTAACTTTTCGTAAAGAATTTCCTTCAGGCGAAAGAATAAAACCCGCATCCTCAAAATGTAAAAATAATTACCGCGTCCTTCATTCCAAAAACAATGCTATATTTTTCCTTCAGCCGATTTTCCTGCTTTCAATATATCTAATAAGCAAAAGTTTGTATTCAAAACATTAAAAACAAATCATATGTATAAATTTTCAAAATGATTTCCAATAGAAAACATATGCAGTTTATTCATATGTGTATATGTAATCATTAAAAGAATTATGCCATTAATTAAAACTTAGGTTTCAATCAACATATTTTTTTGGACAACATATTTAAAAACAATAACAAAAAAGAAAAGACAAATCAAGCTCATATATATCTATTGCAAAGGTTTCAGATCTAAACTATATAAATAATGTGAACAATTAATTAAATGTGAAATCATATAGAATAGATCTAAAGACGACAAGATTAATAGGTAATCAATCAAAGTATATCTTAAAATGAATTCAAATTAAAATAACACAGTGAATATATGTCATTAATTAAGATGCAGCAAAAGGGGAATATAATCTATGTAACTAAATAAACAAATAAACATATGGGATGAGATATGCGATTGATCCAATTCATAAGGTAAATGATGAATATATAAAATTAGAACCATTATCTTGAGATGTAGCCTAGAGAATGCACTTTGAATGATGAGATTGCTTGTAGATCGAGAAATTAACCTCCAGATGTTGTAGATGTCAAGAGGTATGAACCACTATTTGTTTTAATTTTATTTTGATTTTCGAAATTTTTTCTTAAGCTTTGGAGACCATTATTTTGGCTGGAATAGAAGAGGGAGAGAGATGAAAATTTGAAATGAAATGAAAGAGATTTTGTTTGTTATGGAAAACACTGAAACCTTTCCAATTCCTTCCCTAAAACTTCCTACATTTATTGCTCACTAAATCTCAATGAAATCAAATCAAATCCCCTTTTTATACATGTATGGCTAGCCAAAGAAAAAGCTTAGCTACACCTTTAAAATTTCCAAATCCACTTAGTAGTTAACTGATTTAATTCAAATTTAAATATTTATCGATATCATATATCGATATGTACATATATAACTTTTATAAACGCACTTTATTAAACAGTAGTGACACTCAAACAAATCAAATAAAACTAATATTTCATAAATATTAATTAACTTAATTAATTTACAATGATTATAAATTAATTAAATCATGTGGTTTTTCAGAGCATTCATCATTACGGTTGTGCGACCCAAAGGTGTAAATTCAGTCGGCGATGAATATCGATCAATTCGAACATTAACCTTCACATATTACCTTAGCTAGTGGTGTAACATTTTGGCTGAATTTACCGCTTACAATTTTTTTTGGTAAAACCCAATCTTACTTATTATAAACGGTACTCGGTAGTGATGATTATTTACACCAATTCTCTTCATCAAAACTATATCATATTAGGACTTATGGAATTTGGTTTTGGTTCAAATTCCAATATTGTCCACATTCAATTTTATAAGTGTAAATACAAAATTCTTTGTTTAGTAATAACAATTATTATTAACCATACTGCTTAGACCAATGATTTTGACTTTGAGTTGACCCATGATACTAACCCCATATGGCTAAGAAGACGAATTCTCTCTTGAATAGTATTTCACTTTCTATGCTTCTACTCAACCCAACTATAGTCGTTCAATAGCTGTTGTTCCATGATTTCACTATAATCAAAGTGTAGCATCCATATTGAAGCTCCATAGTATTCTCAAGTGGAGTGAATTGTGTAAAATTATCGTATTGATATTTTCCATTTGTCCTTAGTTATATTAACCAACAACAAATTATCAAGTAAGTCATTCCATGGTTATCCAATAACTACTAATATGCAACCCCTTGTGTCCCCCACAACCATGAGTAATACACTGTCCAACATTTGGAGAGTGTTATGTACTCTAGTCTCAACAGATTATCGATATCCAATCTTGATACATCTTAGTTAGGAATATTTAAAATGGCATGTTTATTTTATTATAATAAAGCTCATGATTACACCACATTGTACCTTCTATCACAAAACATACCATTTGTGGTTACTTTCTATATTAAATATACTTTTAATTAAATAAATAGTTAATATAACACATAATATCAAGTACATAATAGAAAGAAAACACATTTTATTATGAACATGATTGGTTATCGAGTTAGATATATGTAACAAATTAAATAATTGCCCCTAGGGCATACTCCTTATTCTATCAATCTCGAAGTTGCACTTGGAGTCAATTATGGAATCTTATTCCAACTTTATCGATCGATTTTCTAAAAAATAATCAACTCTGTTTGATGCTAATAAATTTCTCTTATCATGTGGAACTATTCGGAGTATGTCGCTTGACTTCTAGTGAGCTTTAGGTTCCTTTACGAACTGTATCATGACATAATTATCATATAACAATGTCATGAGATTCTCAACATTTGGAATCACCCTTAGCTCGGTTATAAATTTGTGCATTTATTATACTTCTTATATTGTAGTAGTCTTTGGTTGAATTACATTAAAAGACACACATTAAATAGCAATGGGGAGGGTCGATGGCTTCGTCGACAAGTGCGATGGCTAGCAACGGCTGGTTATTATTTTAATTAACCAATTAAATAGTTAATTCTTTAAATTTTTATTAGGTTTTAAAAAATGTTAAAAAACACTAATTTAATTCCTAAAAAATAAAAATGACATTTTAGCTTAGCCTTTCAACCTAGTGACGACTTATGATCGACTAAATTAGTATTTTCGATAATCTATCTTCATGTAATTTGAATATTTATTATTACTAAAAATATAACACGCACGACCAATATATGCAGCTTTTAGTCAGTCCGTTATGCAACTTCGATAAAGTTGATTATGTATAACATTTCTACGAATTAATTTTTTATTAAACCGTTGGTTAATTAATTATGAACTTTTAAATGTATTTGGTATAATAAAATTATATAAAATGAAATATTAGGTAGAAAAATAAATTTATTTGATCTTATGTCCATCTAAATTATTTTGGACATATTTCTAAAAGATGATTAAAAAATAAACAGCTATAGGGTGTCGATCTTGAATTTTGAAATTTATAGTTGTTCGTCGATATTCGGACTAAAAACCCTTCGTTAGAAGGCTAGACGACCTTTAAACGAGATCAAATTCGAACCACTTATATTTTGTAATCTGTTAATCCAATCCGTATGATTGGATTCGTAAAAAAAATGGCTGGAAAAAATTAAGCTCGAAATAGGTCATTTTGCTGTAATTTTTGTAACACTTATATTCAGGTCATTTTAAAACTGGTCATTTTGCCGGAAATAAAATATTCGAGAGTTGTGTAGCACTTATATTAAGCCCAATGATACTAAAAAGCTAAAGCATGTTATGAGCTATACAACAAGCAAGTAAAACTTGTGTTAAAGTGGGTGGAAGGATTAAGATGTCCTGATGAGACATCTTCTAATCTCCGTAGATGTGTTGACTTTAAAAACAATAAATTGAGTGGGATGGAAAGTCACGATTACCATGTCATGATGGAAAATTTATTACACGTGGTTTTCAAAGAACTATTGCCCGTAAAAGTATGGAGTGTTATAATAGAATTAAGTTTGTTTTAAAAAGAGCTTTGTTCGACTACGTTAAAAGTTGAGCGTATTCATAAACTTAAAGAGGATATCCCTACCGCTCTTCAAACTTAAGAAAATATTTCCTCTAGGATTCTTTAATGTAATGAAGCATTTACCTATTCATCTTCCATCTGAAGTACTTTTTCGAGGTCCTGTGCAATATGGATGGATGTATCCATTTGAGAGGTACTATTGAATATCTAAGATAATAAATCAATTTCAAATTAAAATTTACATAAGGAAATTTTGATTGAATCATTTTGTAATATGTACTTAATCATTTTAAGAACAAAGTTAGACAAAATGCATGAGTTGAAGGTTCGATTTGCAAATCAGAATTAAAGAAGAAGCTTCATTCTTTTTCTCTCATTATTTTAGTAACACATGTGAACTTATCATTTATAAGTGTTCCTCGTATTGATAAGCCGTTGAACAAGATTCTTCTCAATCAATATTACCTATTTTTAGACAACATGGCTGACCTGTTGGAAAATCTAAGGAACTATGGTTAGACGATAGAGATTGCCATGTAGCACACACATATGTTCTTCTTAATTGTACTGAAGTTGCACCATTTGTTAGGTAATATTAAATAATAATTCTCGATATACGAATTTCCAACTTTATATTTATTTCAATTATACTTATAGACTATAATGCAATATATTATATATATTTGCTGTATTTACAAATCACAACATTCACTTGGCGATCTCGGCAAAGAGTTTATTAACTAGTTTTTGAACTATGTTTATGATCCAAGAAACCGCGTCAGTGACAAAGGATTGAAACATCTTGCGATAGGACCAAAAAGAAATGTCAAGATATCATCCAAGGAATATGGTATTGAAAAATTAACTTATAATAGTGATGTATTTATCAAAGGTGGTGATGCTCCAGATGAACAAATAAAAGATTTCTACGGCGTCATAACATAATTTTTAGAATTGACATATTTTATACGATCTGTGGAATTTTTTTATTCAGATGCAATTGGTTCAGCAATGTTCCAGGTTTTGGAATCAACGTGCACAAAAATTATAAACTTATTGAAATTAACCATAACTCGCATTACTATAAGTATGATCCTTTCTTATTAGCCAAACAAGCATTGCAAGTTTATTTTGCTCATATCCATCCCTAAAAAGAGATAAAACAAACTGGTCGGCTGCTTTTAAAACGAAGGCAATATTTACGTTTAATGGAAATAATATTCCAGACGAAGCAGCTTACAAAGCAGATCTTAGGCCAAATAATGAAATAATAATAACTTATGATCATATCTATTTAGGGCCTTTGCATGATGAATCAAATATTTTAATAGAAGCATTTGAGACTACAGAGGGAAACATTATAGAGTACGAGACCGAGTCTGAACCAGAAAACAATGAAGACTGGTTATTAATTATTGACGATGTAATGTATATGTGGTGGATATTTGTGTCGCTTATTATATAATTTATATTTGAGTTTTTGCTATTATTAATGATGATGACTATGTTGTGAGCTATGTATTATTCTGTTTTATTAATTCTGTGTATTTAGGGGATCTTGTTCCTTTTTTGTAGTTTTAGTGGAAATTTTATGTGATTATTAATTAGACATGTTTTCTAATAATAAAATGATATGTAATTTCATTATATGAAATGATATATTTATGGCAGATATTTTGTCTCATAGGAGACCTTTTAGATCTTAATTTTCGGGTTCTCATTCTACTGGCGAGGGATCCAGTAGCTCATCTGATTTACACCCAAGGGTGAGTATGACTCCCAAAATTAGAGAGTAAGTATCAAATTCATTGCAACATCATTAATACTAAGTGCATGTATATTATTTATGATTTATTAAATGTCTACATCAAAATTAATACCAGGGTTTTGAGCTGGAGCCTTCTGATTACATTCTGACTATCTACAGGAAGGCACATATGAGTCGATGTCGGGTTGTTGGCTGAAATAGGATGATATCCCATTTTATATTAAAGATGATATATGAGCCGACTTGTTGGTAAGTATAAATTTATAATCCTTTTGAAAATGACATATTTGATCTTTGAAAATTAATATACTATGTATAATTCATTTTAATTTCAATGTATAGGCTACGGTTGTTGTAGAGAAGGAAGATCGAGAGCTGTTTAGGAACCACTGGAATTGTGATGACCCACATTTCAAAAGGTTTAAATCGACAATAATCCACACATGTCCGACTTAAACAATACGAAACATAGATAATCAATGGGGTTAATTAAGAAAAATAAGAAAAGAAGAAGAAAACAAACACAGAATCTCGCAGCGGAACGATAAAATATAATAATCAAATAAGCAGTTCATGACGCTGTTTATACTATACATTTGATTATAATTTATACAACATTTATCAGAGTTATATATATGCATCAGGGATAGATAAAGTAATGCAGCAGACAACATGATACAGGAATAATAATAGTAATAATATACCAAATCTTCATCTTCGTCCTCAAGAAAATGATCTTCGATGCGCTTAAATACTCAGGGCTGACCCGAGCGTAATGAAAAGACAAAACACCCGAGTCAGGACTAAAATATTCTTATGTGAGTCAAATCGATATCGCATATAACATGAGTTTCGTGGCGTCAGAGATGTTTACGGGGTTTCACCTCTCCTATCCAGTGTATAATGTGCGTACAATAAATCAAGAGATGTTACGGGATTTTTCCATCTCTTAAGGATCCATCAAAATATTTATATGTAGTAGAATACGCTACATATATAATGTCTAATCAATAAAATAAATTTCAAAATAGTGTTAAGGCTTTACATTGATCCCCTTTAACATGTTTTTAAGCATTGTTGTACAATTTGCATATAAAACACCAGTAAATCGTCGGTGGATAGGGATGCGCCATGATATGACAACACTAAATCAAAATCGTAGTGGTCTCGTATAGGGATAAATGTATGACAAAGCACGTGAGGCAATGCCCAAGGTAGGATACTACTAGTTCGGGTCGTAGGGCTGGTGGTAACGCATCATAGCATGACCACCCACCGCGTCCATCCATCCCATATCGAGTCAAAAGGAGTCTATCCCAAATCAAGGTGCACCAATCGCAACCAACAACAAGAGTAATAATATGGACCGAGTCCAAGAAAATCGAAGAACGGATGTCTACTAGGGGTAATTAGCCCACTTGGCCCTGTCAAGCCATCCTATTTTAATTATTTCAAATTGGCACAAGTGCCGGGGTCTATCCATCATTGTTCTCTTTCTTCAAATCTAGTAAACGATGCCAAATTCAACCACTTCATTCTGGAGTCTCCTCCGCATACGCAGTTGTTAAAGTGGTTCCAATATTGACAGAGAGTATGCCAATAAGAGGCCCCAGTTTCTTCAACTACCAAATGTCGTTTTACACACCGGTGGTACTTTTACTTTTCGAAAACAATTTGTACTTGATATCAAAATATCATATTCGCTTAAAAATCAAATTCATTTCGAAATCACCATATTTACTCCAAAATATACAAATTTAGTTCGATGTGTCGATTTCGCTTCAAAATTCAATTCGAATTACCATTTAGGTTATAACTTCGTTTAACCCAATTCGTATTTAAATCCACGATTTAAATATAAACGATTCCCACTCTGACCAGTTTGAATTTTAGAAAATAGTTTGAATTTTTTTAAATAGTTTAAAAGTTAAAGTAGTTTAATATAAAATAATTTGAGTATTGAAAATGGTTTATAAAGGAAGATAGTTTGAAAGATCAAAATAATTTGTATATTTTAAAAAAATAGATTTTAAAAAGTTTATAATAAAATAATTTATTTAAAACAAGTTTCAAAGTCAAACTGGTTCAATTCCAAATCTCCCAATTCAAATTATTTTTAATCCCGATCCAATTCAATTTAAATCGATTCAATTCCGATTTCAATCCGAATTAACTTCGATTCCAATTTCAATTCAAATCAATTTCAACTTTGATTTTTCACATTAATTCAATTTCGATTTTAAATTAATTAATTTTAATTCCAAATTAAGTAATTTCATCTCAATTATAACTTGGATTTAGTTCCAATTCAATTCCCAAATTAAAACCATTTAAGTTTGTCGATTTCAAGTTCAATTTCAAAATATCAACCTAAATTATTTAATTCAAATTAAACTTCAATGTTAGAATATAGATTCAAATCTTCGAAATAATTCAATTCCAAGCTCAAGTTTGGAATATCCATTTAAATTTACCTTTACTGAAATAACTTCAAAGTTTAAGTAAAAGTTCAAATCTTTTTAAACAATTCAATTCCGATAATTCAAATTATATTTCAATCATGACTTCAAATTCCAAATAAATTCTTTAAAACAATTTCTTTTAACCAAAATTAATTTCAATATTTCAAACTCGAATTCGTGATTAATTCAAACTTCATAATTCAGTTTTCAATTCTTTAAATCAAAATCATTTAAATGGTTTCAAAACCAAGACTTTTAAATTATTTAATTTAACCAATCCGGTGTCCGTATATAATTTTCTATCCTATGGCCAAGTGAATCGGTTATTTCAATTTAATTCATGGATGGATATATCATTTCAATCCAAAATAAATGTCATAGGTATATATCATTTCAACCTATTTCTTAATTTATTCGAAATAATTCGATTTATAGTTTTATATACTGTAAATAATATACAGGATGATAACGTGATATATCAAAATAAATAAACATCCAATTCATCCAAAATATCAATCAATACCATCCATCACAATCACCATCCAAATCAGTCAAAATATCATAAAAATTTACTACTTATCAATAATCGGAATTTTAACTAGCAATTTAATTTCCATTTCAAATTTAACTGCCAATTTTATTCTTTTTAATAGTCAATTCATATGTCAATTAAATTACTGAACAACAGTCGACATAATCAAATTTCTCCATGCTATCAATTTAACTAACATAAAAATATTTAGTTCGTCGTGAGCATTACAAACACTCACCTTTTATTTGAAAGTGAAAATATTTCAGCTTCGAATAAATGCAAATTCGATTCCACGCCAAAGCCTTCGTCGATACGATTCCAATGCCGCTTATTTCATCTCAATTGGACCTCGTATGTAGAAAATTTACATTTTTAAACATCGAATGCAATTTATATAAATAAATTTCTTTTTTTTATTCTGACCTTCAGGAAGTCTGGATCGTCCACCCCAACATGATCAGATCTGGCCGCCCTCATTCTTCATCCTCGTTCTAAAATTTTCACGCAACGAACCCAATACGTCGCTCGCTCATCTATTCGCCGCAACCACCACACGCAGCCGGAAGTTGATCGCCTACTGCCAAAACACGAGCCTACCCCCCCTCGACCCCCATGCCAAGTGCTACATCGCCTAGTGCCACAGTTGCCTCAAATTCCCTGCACGAACGTGCGACCTTTGAATCGCCGTAGACGCCGATTATCTTCGCTAAATCAGATCATGGTCGTTGGATACGTCGAGCTCGACGAGCTCTTCAATATTCGTTTAGAAAGTTTTTGCTAATAATGCGTGGATTGTGGGAAAAACGAAGGGAAAGGCAGGAGCGTTTCGGCTATTAAACGTAACTGGTGGCTAGGGGTTCTGATGGGAGAATACGCGTGTGTGTGTGTATATATATACATACACGTGTATATGTATATTATAATATTATTTCATTGTTCACGTGCTTTTTTAGACAAACTCCAAATGAAGGCTGCTGCCTGGCGTTTATAATGTTTTACCCCTGTTTCGAAAACAATGGAACAAGTTTCAAGGCCTAATTCGATCGTATGTGGAAGATAGTTTTTCGAATCGAATTAAAATATGAAATTTTCGATGTTAAATTCAATGCGTTTCTAGCCCGTACGACCAAACGGTAACTCCAAACGCTACGGAATTTAAAATCCGATAATAACACACTATTACGGATCCAATGGAATTGGTTACGTCGAATTCTAAGACTGTGCCATGAAAGGTTATTTTATCGTGTCGATTAAATCGAGCGATTTTCAAAATCGACGAAATTACTTAAAATTCCAATTTTAAAAACTTACCAACTCAATTATAATTCAAATAGAATTTATATTCATATTAGAAACCATTTCGATTCATATTAAATCACGAATTCAATTATTTACACTATTCCAAATATTAAATTTCACTATTAAATTAATATATATACATTTCAAATTTAAATTTATTGACTTTTTAATTCTATTCAAAAGTCCACTATCATCACTCTAATTCAATAGAGTTTAAATCAACTTTAAAAATCATTTCCGTTCACATTTAACTCCAGATTCACACATTTACCCAATTTCGAATATTAAATTTACTATTCACCAAATTCATTTAATCGCTATATTTGAAATTTTAAACCATTTCACTAATTCCACCAAAATCTCCATATTCAAATCAATTAATATTTCAAATTCAACATTTAAAAATAAAGTAAACATTCAAAAACAAACGACCAAATTCCGGGTCGTTACAGGAATAAGAAGATGAGAAAAAACTACAATGTAACGATCGCGATTTTTTTCGACGCTCGAAAGTCGACATTAATTCGTCCACTGTATCAACTGCCGCGCAATCGAATGCCGGAAAACCGAATCATTAGGGTTAAAAAGAAGAGGTAGAAGAAGACAGAAGAAAAAAAAAGAAGAAACAACAGAAACAATATCAGAATCTCACATTCGCAGCGGAACAACATATAATAGATAAATGAATAATCTTTAAATCAAGAACTATATCATTTTATACATTACATCATCATCAGAGTTTACAACAACAATACATCAATGGACAGTTATACAAACTTGTCCTCATACAGAATACACAGCGGAATAAATAATATCATGTACAAGTGATATGTCTCGCCATCCAGCTCGTCACTGAGCTCCACAGCATCGCCTGAATCCAGAATGACCTGATAACCTAACTCTAGACTGCCCGTGTGGAAATTGGTGGGCACCCAGAGTTTAGGAAAAGCAATAAACTCCATGTTAGTCATGGTGACTAGTGTGAGAACTTAAACAGTTTATCTTCACAAAGAAAATAAAATAATTTCGCAATGCTTTTGGAAAATGAAACTACCATAAGACCTCCCGCCACACACACAATGCAAAACGCTGAATTGTAGGAGATTTCTTCTTATGATAGTCAAAAATGCTTACTACGCAAAATCATTCGATATTATTATTATTAGTGCATAGTGCAGGAAAACATTTCGAAAGTATAATATTAATCTTAGCCAACATACAACCATTATTGTATACCTACTATAGCTACCATCAACAGTGGTGACCACCATAAGTAAATGGCAGGTTCTACAAATAAAACCGTACAAGGTTCGTATTGAGATTTGGATTTCCAACAAATGGTCAGGCAAAGGAACTTCCTTACACCGAAATAGAAACGCCTCTGGAAAGACGCCCCAAGAGTCAACCTGCTCTCTGCAAACACAAAGCCGACGCTACCTCACGCTGTACAGCTGTAACTAGGTAGCTAACACACGAGCTATGCCATCCCCCGGTCGTTACCGACCTTTATCCGAGGATCCTCAACCACAAAGCAACAACCACAAAGTATAATAAATTTGCAGCATCCACATAGGTAAAATATCTGGGCTCCATACCATGATATCACCTTTTATCCAGAAGGAAATGACATACCCTATGGGCGCGACCCCTAACAACCTTGCTGCAACATTCCTATTTCGACCATTACCGGGTTGTGAGGCTCGACGAAGTCTCGTCCACAAAGCCACGCTTTTTCACAAAGCCACGCTTTTTCACAAAGCCACGCTTTTTCACAAAGCCACGCTTTTTCACAAAGCCACGCTTTTTCACAAAGCCACGCTTTTTCACAAAGCCACGCTTTTTCACAAAGCCACGCTTTTTCACAAAGCCACGCTTTGATCAACAATTGATCAACAGCACTTCGTATGCCACATTACCAAATTGGGAATGTATCACATAACCTCTGAGCTCGTACGTCTCAGAGAAGGGTGTTAAGCTAAGAGAATAAATTCTCCGCCACCAACATAAATGTATTTGATAGAACCCAGCTTTACATCTCAAAGTGTAACGTCAGACACACATCCATACAAGTCCGTTCCAGGATCGAACGGAACTGAAGGCACTTCCAAAGAAGCCCTTGCAATCCGAATATTCACTAATCACGTCCGGACTTCCCATCACAAGAAGAGTGATATAAATCTCTATACCGGAGCAACTCGGTGCAGAGACATTCGACAGGTTGTCCTTTCATTTTCGAAAATATCCGGTCTTCAACACCGGTCTTCAATATGATCCATATCGTCGTATCACTAATTCGGAATGGGTTATATGACACAAAGGTCTTTTCCCGGCTAACCCGAATAGTAGCGTTTGTTTTAAAAACAAATCAAGTGCCATTTCAAAGGCAAATATTGATAGTCGCTTATTTAACTATCAAACAATATTCACAACAATCAACCAATTTAAATAATTTTTCTCAAATTATTAAATTTCAAATATCTTTGTAAGATATATATTTTCCACACTTCAACATTTGAAAACCAATTTCAAATCATAATTTCCACACCTTTAAAAATAAATCAATGTTTATTTTTAAAACAAGTTTCCCTTTCCTTTATAAATTCCATTGTGAATTTAAATTTCCAAATATCCACTTATATACGATTTTCAAAAATCGTTTTCCAAAGATTCACTTTCAAACACCAAATCAATTTCAAAATTGATTTCAAATTTCATTTCAAACCCCAAATAAATTTACAAATCGTTTTCTAAGTTTATTTCCAAATTCCAAATTATTTGCAAATCGATTTCTAAATTTATTTCAACACAAAATCCATTTTTATTCAACACCAAATCAATTTCCATATCGATTTCCCAAAGATCTATTTTCAAATACGAAATCAATTATTAATTGGATTTCAAACAAATTTATCACTTTTTTTAAAATAAATTCCTTTATCTCTTCCAAACCATTTAAAATTCCATTTTAAATAAAATTTTCAACTTTCGAATAATACTATTCAAAATCCATTTATAAAAATCTTTTCCCATATTTTGGAAATAATTCGATAAGATTTCAAAAATCAACTCTATGCTTTTAAAATTCCTTCTTTTAAATTCACCCAATTCTTTCAAAAGAATTTACTTAAAATTTCAACTTTAATTTCAAAAATCCAATTTATTCATTTCTGGTATCCAACGATACCAAAAATATATTCGGCTAAATTATAGCCTTCAACGAATTCAATCACAGATATAATCATTCACAGATTATAAATAAATAATCACACGGCGATTATAAATAAATCAACACACAACATTGAAATAAATTCAAATGCTTGAGGAATCCAGTTGGATCCCTCCAACTTGTTTCCCTGCATCCATAGATGTTAGCACAATACTAATTCCACTTCAAAGTGGAATATCGCGGTATATGGGATTTATAAATATTATCCGCTATTATGCGGCGCAATAGGGTCTCATCCGCTATATAATGCGGGAAATCAACTCCAAATACATATATAATACCAATTCCACTTCACGTGAAATTATCGCGGTATATGTTTTTAATAAATAACCTCCGCTTAATATACGGCGTATAGGGTCTATTTAACACAATAGATAACAATTATCATCCAATTCACACAATCAACACTATCAACAAATTTAAATCTAACTATTTAAAATTTAAATCGAAACAAATATTCGATTGAGTGAGGAGTTCTCACCTTGCTTTTAAAATGTCGAACGTTCAAATTTTACATTAAATCAAACACGTTCGATTTAACGCAAAATTTTCACTTGCTCGAATTGATCCCACGTCTGCACCGCAGCGAGCTACTCGTCACTATGATTCCGGCACCGCCAGTTTCTCTTGATTCCGACCTCGTATCAAAAAGTTATGCAATTTCAAAGTTTGAACGAATTTATTATATATAAATTTACAATTTATTTTTATTTTACAAACCTAGATTCATCACAGCCGTTTATTTTTAAACCCTAGAATCTCGGCCGCTACATTCATCATCTTCCCATCGTGAAAATTTCCCAGGCAATCACGAACGTAACCTAACCCATAACCGCCAAACCATCGTCGAATTATCCACCTCCCTCGACGACATCTAGAATGATCAACCACCATCGTTGCCTTCGCCTACACGTGCTCCACCTTCGTCCACAACAATGGCAAGCTCGGCCTCCATCTTGGCATAGAAACCTAACTCAAACGCACGACTTCACGTGCCTTTTCCCCCTCGATCGTTGCGTCGTTTCCGATCATCTCCGTATGGAATCGAAGCTCTCGACGAGCTCTTTAACTTTGTAGTTGATGATTTCCTCTAATTGTTAGTGGATTTGAAGAGATTGAGGAAGAAAGAATCGAGTATTCTCGGCCATTAAAATCTAGGGCCGGCTGAAGAAGAAGCTAGGGTTTGTTTGCAAAATGAAATAATAACGTCCTTTTATAGAAAATTCTCCAAAAACACTATTCATCAAAAATTTTCCGAACTCCAAATCGAGCGTGCCGGCTGGCGTTTCTAAGGTTTACCCCGCATTCCGAACACAATGAAACGTGTTTCGAGAGCTAATTCTATCGTATGTGAGAGTTACGGAAATAAACGATCAAATTTAAATTAAATCGACTTAAACCGATTTCGATGCGTTTTGGTTTGCCCCGGACAAACGGTACATCCAATTGACACGAAATTTGAAATCTTACAATAATTCCACATTACGGATCCGATGAAACTAGTTTCGTCGAAATCCGAGACTGTTGAAAAATGGCTAATTTCACTCGTCAATTAAATATTAAAATATTCAATTTTCACAAATTAACTTTTAATTCAATTTTTTTTGCAAGGCAAGCGGGGTTAACTGGTCCCCTACCAGTTTATTGAGAAAAAGAAAATGGCTATGAACATGCTCATAGACACCAGAAAAAAAACAAAGGCAAAAGACAAAGAGGAAAAAAATAAAAAAACACACATAGGGAAAACAAGACTGAAAGGCAGAGAAAGAAAATCAAAAAAATAACACACAAAAGAGCTATGTCCAGTCTTCAGCCAACTGAGAACTGAAGGCATATTTGCTTTCCTTCATTCCATTAACTATAGCATTCATTAGAACAACCCATAGTTGCTGCATACTCCTACTTTTATCTTCAAAACATCTTAAGTTTCTTTCCTCCCATACCAAAATCAAGTACTTCTTAAGAAAGAAGAAGTAGACAATTCTATCATCTTTCCTCCACTTAGTTGATTTACTTATAAGGTCCCACTCAAAATTAGACAAACCATGTATATGATCATCAGTTATTCTTGTCACCAATCTTCCCCAGAGACCCTTTAATTCATTGCAATCAAAATACAAGTGAGCCACAGACTCAACCTGCAACTTGCAAAAGACACACAGAGGATCAACATTCATTCCATAGCTCAACATTTTGCTCTTAGTCAACAAAGCATCCACAATAACCTTCCACATCATCAGGTTGTCCCTAGCAGGAGAGGATGTGGACCATATACTCGTATGCCATACAGTATTAGAGCTTCCTGTCACATTCGAAAGTAAATCATATGCAACTGAGATAGAGTGTTGCTTTCCATTCCACAGTAATTCATCTCTAGGAGCTATATGGTAGTTTTGAGTCTGATATTTGTTCCAAACAGCCCTTATATCTTGATTACTGGTGTAAGGCAGAATCAACTTGCCTTCAATCAAGTAATCAATAGCTTGTGCGTCCTTACTAATGCCAGCCTGTTCAATCTGATGGGGATTAAACAAATTGCCAAGCACTAGGCCTTCATCCATCCACGGGTCATTCCAGAATTTGATAACACTGGAATGAGAGAGCACAAACTTTATAAATGGAGAGAAAATGGATCTCAAACCCAGAATACTCCTCCATGTCCAGCTACAATTCTGGGGAACATGCATTGTCCAGAAGTTCCTGCTACCTAAGTTAAATTTTCTGGTCCATTCAACCCATAAGGATTCAACACCACATAGCAATGAATTTAAGTGAGCACTTATGGCAGCTTTATTCCAAGTTTGCAAGTTAAATATACCTAGTCCACCTTTCTTTTTTGGCATTTCCATTTTGGCAAAAGAGCATGGGATGGTTTTCTTAGAATGAATCGAGCCTGTCCAGAAAAATCTCAGCATGGCATTTCTTACCATGTTAACCAGCTTTATGGGTAGAATAAACACTCTAGACCAGTACACCAACATTGAGGAAATAACAGACTTGATGAGCACTAGTTTTCCAGCTTGAGATAGAAATCTATTAGCCTAGGAGGTCATTAAGTTGCAAATTTTGGAATACAGAGGCAGGCAATGAGCTGTTGTAATTCTTGAAGTACATAAAGGTATACCCAAATAATTCATGCTGTTATCCATAGATTGCAATCCAAATATGGCAGTTAAACTATTAGTTTCCTCTAAAGAAATGCCGGAAGTAATAATATGAGATTTATTTGCATTAAGTTTCAACCCAGTCATTAGGTAGAATTTATCAAGGGTTGCAATAATATTCTCAATAGAGGTCTGGTCAGGCTTAGTAAAGATCGTGATATCATCAGCAAATAAGAGAGATGTTATTTGGGGACATTTACATTTAGAATGGAACAAAATTTCCTTCTGCACATATCTTTTTGACAGCATATTAGTTAATACTTCCATAACTAGAATGAATATATAAGAAGATATAGGGTCCCCCTGCCTGATCCCTTGTTTACTGTTGAAAAACCCTGAAGTGAAGCCATTATATTTAATTGAGTAGGAAGGAGTAGAGATACAGCTGTATATCCATGCTACAAAAACTTTGGGAAATTTCATCAGAGCCATGGTTCTCACTATTGATGTCCAGTGTATACTATCATAAGCCTTCATTAAGTCCACCTTTAACAAGGCATTTTTAGAAGCTTGGACCCGACCATAGCCTTTTAATAATTCATGTGATAACAAGATGTTGTAAAGGATATTTCTCTTGGGAAGAAAAGCAGACTGATTTCTGGATATGATTCTGCTAAGGACAACAACAAGTCTAGAGGCCAAATTTTTTGAAATACACTTGTACATAACATTACAACAAGAAATTGGTCTAAAAGAAACAACAGACGAGGGAGTTTGGACCTTAGGAATAAGAACCAAATTTGTTGCATTCACTTGCTTTAGAAGTTTGAAAGAGGTGAAAAAGTTATGAACAGCCTTTAGAAAATCTTTCTTGATTATATCCCAACCATGGATAAAAAATTTGACATTGAAACCATCTGGCCCTCCACTAGATTGTCTATTCATTGAAAAAAGTGTGTCTTTAATTTCGTTATCAGTTACCTTTTTTACAAGATTGTCAGCTTCCTCTGAGTGCACTTCAGGTAATCGCAATTGGGATAGATCTTCAATAGAAGGATTGAAATCACCTTTGTTAGCATACATATTCTTGAAAAAGTTAAGAAGAGCTTTGTCAACATCAGCAGCATTAGAGTGCAATTCCCCTTCCTCATCATAAATGTTAGTAATATGTTCCTTAGCCTGTTTCACCTTAATGGCTGCATGAAAATAAGCAGTATTGTTGTCTCCTTCTGTTGCCCATTTTTGCCTCAATTGTTGTCTCTTCATATTGCCTTCAGTTTTCAAAGCTTCACTTAATTGTTCAAATAAATTTCTCTCAGTATTAGCTGCTTCAGGATTATCTGGATTTTTCATCATTTCTTCCTGAGCATGTTTGAGTTTCTTCCTTAGCATTGTTGTTTTGAAAGTACCATCACCAAATTTCTTCCTAGCCCAATCTCTTAAAGCATATTTTGTAGCTCTTAATTTCTTGCAAAAAATAAACATTGGATTTCCATTGAAATTTTCAGACCATGCTTTAATAATTATATTAGTATACTCAGGTTCAAGGACCCAAGCATTATAAAATTTGAAGCTTTTCTTTTCATTTAACAACTTCTGGCCAGAAGAGAATATTATAGGAGAATGGTCAGATAAAATAGGATGGGGGATAAAGGAAGACATAGTAGGCCAAGTGGATAAGGCTTTGAGGTTAGCAAATGAGTGATCAATAATAGAAAAGGTTATGACTCCAGATCTACTCCGATTATTTCAAGTGAACTCAGCACCAGATGAGGGAATGGATAGCAAGCTAGAATCCTCAATAGCTCTATTGAGGGGGAAAATGTCTTTTGGAAGAAGGGGAAGGCCTCCATGCTTGTCAAGCAAGGATAAACAGCAGTTAAAATCCCCAAAGACAAACCAGGGGTGGGAATTTTGCCTAAAAGCTGGAAGGAGATCAAGGAAAGTTTGTCTTGAGTTAATCGAGTTGTGGGCATAGACTATAGAAATAAAGAAAGAGGAGGAAGAATCATTCAGTTTGGCTTGAAAGTGCATAACTTGATCAGTACTTAGGACAGTTGAAAGAGATAATATAGAAGGATCATGGATAACCATGATTCTTCCATAAGGAGCTTGATTCAGATTATGGTTAATAGTCCAGTTAGGATTTATGTGTTTTGCAGCTTTTATAGAGAGAGTTTCATTCAATTTTGTTTCAAGAATAGCAAAGAGGGATACTTTGTGATGGTTAATGAGATATTTAACTTGATCTATCTTAGTTAAGGAATGAGCTCCTATAATATTCCATATTGCGTAGCTTTGCATCATTTGGTATACTTCAAAGATTGATGCACCACATTTTTCATGCTCCTAGTTGCAGGAGATCCCCTTTGAACAGTGATTGAGTCTACATTATGATCTTTATCCATCAGACCTTTATCACTTTTTTTTCCTGTCCTTCGTATAACAGGAGTGTTATTTGGAGAAGTTGGCAGAGATATCCATCCAGGAAGAGGGCCAGAGAAAGAGTAAAAACTTGATGAGGGGATGAAACTTTCTTTGTGATCTGCCATGATCAGACTTTTTAATTCATTTTCAAGATCCTCTCTAAACTGAGCTTCAGTTTGAAGTGTATTTGATTTTGTTCTACAATTTTTTGCATTTATAACCTGATTATCACTTGTTTGCTTAGAAATTCCTTTACTTGCACTAGCTATTTCATGAATAATTTTATCAGGGATCTTATTGTTCTGTGCAACTGCACTTGTGTTGGCTTTTGATGTTTCTCTCCTTGATCTACTGTTTTCCTGATCCTCTATCTCATTTTGCATCATTAAGTTAGAAGTCTCTTGATCGACATTATGATCAGCCTGCATATTACCTAAGATTTCTCCTTCCTCCATTTGTTCTACATTATCACAGTTTACATAACATAGTTCGTTTTCACTAATAGCATAGCATGACTCAGTCTCATTTTCTTCCATTAAGACATTAAATCTATTGGTTTCAGTGAGGATTTCTTCATTTGTTTCTATTGGTTTGCCTATTTTCACTGTGCTAGCTTGTGTTACAGGTTCCTTGATATTTTAGGCTTCATCCACTGATATTCCTTCTCTAATTTGTTGATTTTCAGTTCTTATTTCTTTTTCCTTATCTCTTTTCATTTTTGTTCCTCTACTTTCAACCTTTCTCCACTCCTGCTTTTTTTTGTGGCCCTTATTATTTTTTCATTCTCCACTTCCTTCACCCTACTTTCCTTTCTAGTCTCATTTTCTGTTCTTGCCTTCTCCCCATGGTTTGGTTTCATTTTCATACACTTTTCAGTCATATGTCCAAATTCCTTGCATCCTATGCATACTTTTGGTTTCCACAGGTATTCGACTTTTACAATCTGCTCTGATCCATCAAGTAACCTCACTGTAAATTCATCCAACATCTCCACTGATGGAATAATTTCTACCATACATTTAGCATAACCAATTCTTTCCAACTTTTCAGTTTGTTCATCCATACACATGAAGGTTCCAATTCGAGTAGCTAGCCAATTAATGCCTAGATGTGACCATGCATATAAAGGAATATTAGATAGCCTGATCCAAACATGAACTGTTTTAATCGTACTGCAGCTGTTACCAACATTTGGATTCCATTGCTTAACTATGAATAATTTGTTCCTCATGATGATTGGATCTGAAGCAATTATTTTCCTTCTATCTTCCTCACAAGACAGATTGAAAAGGAACAGGAATCCATCCGACTTAACTTTAATTGAACCCTTTAGTTTCCAAACTCTTTTAAGATGTGCTATAACCGTAAGATAAGACAATGGTTTATCAAGAAAAAAACCTACCAAGTATTCACCCCAAATTTCATTCCCTGCCTTAATAACATTTTCCGGTGGCACTAGGACATGTCCTTCAAAGACAAGAGGAACTTGAATTGGGGAATGCTTCCCTGCATTTTGAGGTTTTACTTTAAAAAGGGAATTCCATTGGACAGGAGGAACAACCAAAGAAGATTGGCAGTTCAGAGGTGGGACATTATAAGAAAGACCAAGGGGAAAATCAAGATGAGAAAAGGACACAGATGGCAGAGATGGGGATGGATCAGGCGGGAGAGGTTCAGGAGGAAATTGAGGGGGCTGGTGATGAACAGGAGGAGGGATGTTTGAAAGTATGGGTGGGATGTTGGAAAGGACAGGAGAGCAGTTTGAAAGTACGGGGGGAGTAGGGAAAGTGGGAACAGAGGCCATTAAAAAAATTAAAAAGCTTTGAGTGAGTTACTGTTAATGATTTATTATAACATCTCCAATATGATTTATTATAACTTTATAAATCATTTTTAATCACTTTTAATTCAGATTTCAATTATTTACCCAATTTCAAGTAAGGAAAAGATCCCACCATGCACCAATGCTCATGTTTATCCTACTAGGAGCAAAGAAAAGAAAGGCCGTAAAACTACCAGTTTAATCAATGTTTGAAGCAATAGGAGCGTGGAACATAAGGGGAGCCCATAATGACATTAAGCTCTCCCAATGTAAGATGATTATTGCTGAATATAAATTGAAAGTCATGGCAATTTTGGAAACTAAACTTGATCAACAAGCAACTGCTAGAGCAGCTAGGCTTATCAATCCTTCATGGAGTTTCCTCCATAACTTAGACCAAGCTCCATACGGTAGGATTCTTATTCTGTATGACCCCTGCTTGTTTACCCTCTCTATCATAACCTCATCTCCTCAATTCATCCATTGCCATGCAGTTTCCACCTCAACTAACCTTTCCTTTTATTTGACCTTTGTTTATGCATTCAACTCTGTGAATGCTAGAAAATCTCTTATGCACTCTATACCCTTCTTAAGACAAAACTCCCATCCTTGGCTGATCTTAGGGGATTTCAACTGTTGTTATGAGCTCAATCAAAGATTAGGAAGGAATGCCCTATCTAACAGTGAAATAAAACCACTCAGATCCTGCCTTATCAATTCTGAGCTAATTACTTTTAAAAAAACTGGGATGCAGCATACATGGAATAATAAAAGAATCTCTAGCTCTAGAACTTACTCTTCCATTGACCATGCTTTTTGCAATCAAAATGCTCTTGATTTCTGGCCTGCCATTTCTTTACACTCTCCTCCCCCTCTTTTATCTGACCACTCCCCTATAATCCTTAGCTTGAGTTCAGTTGCTATGATAAACAATAAAAGTTTCAAATTTTTTAATGCTTGGATTGGTGAGCCTGATTTCCAAGATGAGGTTAGGAAAATCTAGCACACACCTTTTTTTTGGTAACCCTCTTGTCATTTTGCAGAGGAAACTAGGAGCCTTGAAGGCCAACCTAAAACTGTGGGCTGGAGCTAAATATGGTAAAGGAGCAAAGCAAAGCAATTACTGGAGAATCAAGCTAGAAGAAACTCAAACTCAACTGGTGAATGATATTCATAACCCCACCCTAGCAGGTATAGAGCATTATATTTCTGAACAATACCGACACGCATTGATCAAGGAGGATTCAATGTTGAAACAAAAAGCCAGAAACAAATGGTTTGGAGATGGTGATAGGAATTCTGCCTACTTCCATGCTACTCTAAAGGCCAAGCAGAATAGAGAGAATATCAAGATGATTGAAGATCATATGGGTAATACGCACACCTGCAAGGCTGATATTGAAAATGCTTTCATAAGTCATTTTAGAACATTGTTTGGTAACTCGACCAACTTCTCCCCTGCCATTGACACAATTGACCCTCAAATTATTCCTCAAATAAGTGAGCAGGAGAAAAAATCCCTTAGTATGGAAGTTCTCCCTTCTGAAATTACTAAGGCTATGTTCTCTTTAAAAAGAAGTTCTAGTGGAGGCCCTGATGGTTTTAATGCTATGTTTTACTACTCATGCTGGGATATTGTCTCAGATGATGTTATCTGTGCCATTCAACATTTCTTCAAAACTGCAAAGTTAGTGCAATTTTTCAATAACACTAATATTTCCCTTGTTCCCAAAGTTAAATGCCCTAGTAAGGTTGCTGAGTTCAGACCAATATCTTGTTGTAATACTATCTATAAGTGTATCACCAAAATCATAGCATCAAGACTTAAAACTGTCCTACCCTCCATCATCTCCCCCAATCAAGCAGCTTTTCTGACTGGTAGGAGTATACTAGATAATGTGCTCTTATCTCATGAGCTTTTGAATGGTTATGCTAGGGAAAATATATCTGTTAGGGGTATGTTAAAGCTTGATATTATGAAAGCTTTTGATATGTTGCAGTGGGATAGTATAGTCAGAATTATGGGCTATATGAACTTCCCCCATCATTTTATAACTTGGATTTATGAGTGTATTAAAGGTGCCAAGTTCTCTATTATTCTTAATGGGGCTCCTGTGGGATTCTTTAACAGTAAACAAGGTGTTAGGCAGGGGGATCCTATTTCTGCATACATTTTTATCATGGTTATGGAGCTCCTTACAAAGATGATTAATAAGTTGGTTGAAAATAATATGTTTAGCCTTCACCCAAAGTGTAAAGACCCAAGGGTAACTGCCTTAATGTTTGCTGATGATTTGGTTATATTCTGTAACCCTAATCTTCCCACTATTAAAGCAATTCTTGACACCCTATCTGAGTTTCACAACATGACTGGTCTTAAGGTTAACCTACCTAAGTCTGAGATGCTTCTTGCTGGAGTGCCACAGCACACCTTAGATATTCTCCAGGAGTATACTGGTTTGAGAAACCACAATGATACCAGCTCTTACCTAGGGCTTCCTCTTGCAACAACCAAAATCACAGTAACTCAATGCATGCCTCTTTTCTATCGAATTACTAATAAGCTGAATTCATGGACAAATAGATTGTTAAGTCAAGCTGGCAGAATAACTTTGGTTAAAGCAGTTGTGTTCTCCATGCAAGTGTATTGGTCAAGAACATTTCTACTTCCCTCAAAGCTAACAAAGATGATCAGAACAGCGATGATGAGATTTATATGGAATGGAAAGACTGAAGGTAATTACTCTGCACCGATTGCCTTTAAATTTATTGAAAGGCCAGTCAGACTTGGAGGCTTAGGTGTTCTTAATGTAGCACTGTGGAACAAAGCTGCCATGATGAAACATCTAGATAACTTACTAAATGAGAAGAATAATGTCTGGGTTGTCTGGTCCAGTAAAAATGTTTTAAAAGGTAGAAATTTCTGGCAAATGAACCCTCCCCAGAATATAAGTTGGACATGGCGAGCTCTTTTCAAGTATAGGGAAATAATTATGCCTCATGTGCAATACAAAGTTGGTGTGGGTTATGACACTAAAGTTTGGTCTGATCCTTGGATCAATAAGGGAGTAACTCTTGAAAAATCATGTTCTTATCTCGAAAAATTGTTGAGTGGTATTGGTCAAAGTGCAGAGGTAAGAGATTATATCAGTTTTAACACTATTTGTTTGCCACCTTTACTGTGTAATGGAAATTTGCATTACAGTGTCCAAGCCTGTAGTATAAAAGTTCACAACGGTGTGGACAACAAAGTCATGTGGGGTACTGGAACCAATACTTTCTCTATTTCATTATTATACAGTTCTATGGCAGGTTTTGATAATCTCACAACATGGAAATGGTACAAAAGAGTTTGGAAAAAGGACAATACAGCTAAAGAAAATATCAATCTCTGGAAGATTTTAAATAAAGCATTATTTACAAAGGACAAGCTAAGAGATAGAGGGATGCTCTTAGACACGTCTTGTACCTTTTGCAATGCTAATGAGGAAACAAGGGACCACTTGTTCTTCTCCTGTCCTATCATTTGTTCTCTATGGACTGATCTTATGCTTGTATCAGGAGAGCTTCTCGTGGCTGGTACAAGCTCATACCATTGGGATCAAATCTTTAGATTGACAGGAGAAATCGGTGACAGAAAAAGATCATTCCTATACATGCTTAAAAAAGTGGTCAGAGTTATATGGGAAGAAAGAAATAATAATGTGTTCAGACAGGAAAGCAGGTTGACCCCTACGCAGCTAAGGTCCAGAGTTTATGCAGCTATCAGATCAGACATATCATGCCTTGGTTTCATTTTCGATCCTGGAATTAAAAGAGCACTTGAAGCTATCTTCTAAGTTCTTATTTGTTTTCTTGTTTTTTGTTTGTTTTTTCTTCATTGGTGTGCCTTTGTTTCTATGTACTCTTGTATCTATGTGTGTCTACGGTGCACCAATAAAGTGGTAGGGGACCATCCAACCCCGCTTGCCTTGCAAAAAAAAAGTATTAAATTAATAATTTAATCGTCCAATTAAATCACTATATCGAAATTAAATTAATTCGACTTCCAAATCTTACTTATTAATATTTAAAATCAATTAAATATACGATTTTCAAATGACAGAAATTCTGGGTCGTTACATACAGGGACAACCTCTTGGGCATAAAACAAAAATAAAATAAAAAACCAGATTGAATGAATGCTATTGTTTGGGCGGATTTTCTTGAGTACCGGTAAACTCCTGCCGCGATAGTAAGTTTTCTAGTTTCTTATGTTTATTATAATATATTTAAGATTTGTATGATAATTGCATTAATTAGTCAATCATATATTTAAATAGTTACAGACGGTAAATATGGTTTTTATGTTAAATTTATAGGAAGTATCTGACTAGAACTCGATAAACAGGAATAAAAATCCTATTACACACCGTGGCAGATTAAAATCCTTCCAATGATATCGAAAGGAAACGGTAAATTTATAGATTGCGATTATAAAATACTTATAACATTGTCTAATCATTTATATACATTGTTTAATCATATATAATTTCAGGCGAAGGAGAAGAGTCATGACCCTACCTATTCGGAGGTCTTCACTCGCACACACGCCATCGAGCGCACTAATGAAGATGGCTCAGTATCATTTACTTGAATAGACCCCAAATCACAAGCTATCAAGGTAAACATGCTTTAAATTTTTGTCTTATTTCATATTACATAAATTATAATTTGAATATCTATTTTAGAAAAATTCTATTTCTATCACAAGAAAAGCTTGATATGGAGTGACTGGTCGATAGGAGTTAAACCGTCGATGAGGTAAATAGGATTTTTGATGCAGTGATCGACAGGCCGACATAGAACAGACGTTACAGTTACGGCACTCAAGAGGTAATGTTTATTGAGTTTAACTACTTCATTAACTAATTTAAAAATTTTATTTAATATTATGTATAAATTATATCTAGCTATTAACTAATTTATAGATAAGGACTTCTAAGGCTGATTATAGAAAATCACAACATGAGGAGGAGATAACACAGTTGAGAGCTGAGATAGCAGAAATAAACAATTGGCGAAAGAGCGGATTGCATCATACTTGCAAAACATGGGACATCTCCTTCCCAAGGATCGGGAAATGATGGAAATGAGGACTACCAGGTATGGTTGTGTTTTTGATGGATGTTTGATTGATTGTGTAGTTTAAAATGGATTATGTAGTTTAAACTTGATTTTTTTATAGATGTTTGATGGAATGTTGATGTAAATATGGATTTTTGTGATATAAACTTGGTTTTTTGTGTATGTATGATATTATGTGATGTAAGTGATGTTTGTACTTGTGAAATAGGGTTTATATGTGTTGTATATGAGGTGGATAGATGGATGAATATATATGTATGGTTTGATGGATGCAACAACTATTTTGTAAAACATCACTTCTAGGCTAGCGACGACTATGTTGTTGATCAGTAGCTGTCGAAAAGATGTCGATGAGGCCATTGCTAAGGTAGTCACCCTTTCCTAGGTTGATGAGTAAAATAGCGATGACTAGTTCCATCGGCTGGCGGCGACTAACGACGACCTTCGATGGAAATTTGTCGTTGCTAAACGGTGCGTGTCTTGTAATGTTAGTTACTACTTATTATTTGAAACAATTCTGACTTAAAGCCTCTAATTAAAGTTCGAACATGAATTTAATATTGACATATTATAATCGATGACACTTATGAAGGTCAAGTCCAAGTACTCCTTCATAAGGAGTTCATTGTTTCTGTAAACAATTCTATAGTATTTTGTAAATACTCGACAATACTATAAACTACATTTAGTGGTCTTAATTTAGATTTGAGATTTTCTTTATGTATTTACCCGAGAACACTCTAAACTACATTTAGTGATCTTAATTTGGATTTGATATTTGCTTTATGCATCAAATACATAAACAAGATACGATTTTGTAGATAATGCAACATGTATGATAATTTCTATGTTAATACATAAGTAATCCATCTTACATGTTCTATTTTAAACATTTTAATATGGTGTATTTGTATATCATTTAGGATATTCCAAACATTCTTTATACTTATTATAAAAGATATAATTTACAAATCCAATACAGAGTGTTAAACAACTAGACTATTAATGATTTTAACATAAGTACATCGTTAACATTCAACAGTATGTTGTTTACTTATAATTTTAAAAATGTCTATGTATCCTTTAATATTGTTTTTATGGACACCCGCTTTCTCTACATTTTGATCGAAAATCAAACTATTTGATATTACTATCAAAATACTCATTCAATTTTGATACTTATAGAAAGATATTTTCGTGCCATTTCTTAGATCATATCCCAAAAACCACAAACTCAATATTGCTCCCACCGACTTCGAGATATTTAGAATTTCCCATTTCAACACATATGTACCAAAACATAGAGTCATATCAAGCGATAATTTTATGAGTAAAATCCGAATCATCTTGAGCACATTGAATGATGAATCTATTACGTTAGTTTCAACAACTGAAAATTACGATTTTATTCTTATCAATGTTGCCCACTATATTCCAACCGCATTAATCTTTCTCTTCGAGACGCATTTGTGGCCGATGAATCATATTCCTTTGGGTACAACTATCAAATCATATTTTGATAATGTACTTGGAATCCTTTTGTATTATACATTATATCATATGGTACAGTCACTACTCTTAATGGTTTAATTGACTATTGAGGATTATTTATTCTCGACATTGATAAGAAAATTATAATTTCTCTTCAATGTGCAAGAATATTTATTAGACATTCTAATGCATAGCGTTTATTTAGGTTCGTTTAACTTCATTTCATTCCTTATAATCAATTTTATCATTGGATCGTATCAAAATCCATTTTGCTACCAATAATTTCTAAAAGAAATTCCTCCACTACGATGTTGGTATTTTTTGAAACATCAATTATTTCTTAGTCCAACGGAACAAGTATTCATAAACATTTTATGAATTGCCTTATATTAAACTGATTTGGTTTTATTTTACAAAATATATGTTTAAAATATAAATCGGTCATGCAATGACAATCATTTCCAAACTTCTTTTGGGGTGATTCATAAAAGATCCCCTATATACAATAATTACATGCAGTCGAATAGCCTGCCAACTCCTTGGTCTAAGATATGTTGGGGTTTCTTATAAATTGTAACAACCCTATCTGAAATGAGCCTATTTTCGGTCCAAATAAAGCCCATCAAACCTTAGGTCCATTGCGGAGCTGGCTGTTGGTTGGTATAATTGATTAAATGTAATGATGTATAAAGAAATTTATCTATGCCATCAGAGACAACAGCAGAAGGGACAAAATATAATAATCAAATAGGTACCCATTTCATAATATCAAAGTCTCAGAAATATAATGTATTAATAACACATAAACCAAGTTAAACACATTGTTTGGTTATGTAACACCCTACGATTTTAATGCAAATAAATTAAAATAAATTTAATAAAATAACTAGTAATGCTGAAAATAGAACTTTTACAAACCTCAAAATTTGGCTACGAAACTTACACCACTGGGTTCGTGGAGATTTTCTTATCAATTTTCATACATAAACTTTTCTGATCGGAGTTCAAACAAAAAAGTTATTAACGTTTGAAATTTTAGAGTCGGAAATAATTATATATTCAAATATGGTAATAAAATCTAGTTAGCGCTGATTAGTAACGTTAATGGGAACTAAGATGTTAACGTTAAATTAAATCTAGGAGGATATATGTATGTGAAAATTATTGCAATCAACGTTAAATGGGAAGTAAACGAACGATTGAATTAACAAACGAAAATAATTTAACAAAAATCATACGCCATTAAATAAATGCATAAAACAAATCATAGGTCGACCCGCAAAGCACCAAGGTTGACCGGTAGTAGTTGACCTATGGCTATGAGCTGTCGACCCGTGTCATTAAAATTTTTGTAGAAGACATGCGATTGAACGGCGTTGATTCATCTAATTATTTTTCTTTTGGATGATGAAATTGATGTGCGTCTCTGATAAAAATAAAGATTACATATGATAAATCTAACGCTCCAAGTTAACTCCAAACCCTATAAATACAAGCATAGTTCTCACTTCTCTTCTTATATTTTTTGAAGCGGATCTCTGCCATTCATTTTTCTCCACAATTTCTAGATTTCTAAAAGTAAAATATTATATTATATATATGTACATAAGTGGAGAAAAGTGGAAAATAAGAGAAGAGAAGAGTAAAAGCAATTCAGAACGACAACTAAAAAGGTAAACTTGAATCTAAAACTCTAATCTAAAGTTAATTCAATCCTTATCCCATATCTGTAATTTTAACAAGTGAATACACATTTTATATTTTGAAGTTAAAGTAAGAGGGAGTCAAATAAATAGGAGGCAGATCCAGATCTAGAGAGTTGGAAAGCTAAAAGCAAGGTGAGTGGGAAAATTACATGTTTTGTAATAAGATTAGATTTATATCGTTGTGATCCGATTCATCGGTGCCAAATTATAATCGATCTGGATATTTAATTGTAAGTGCGTAATGATTAAATATAAATTTTAGTTTGGATAATTTATTGGTTACGCGTAATGAATTAGTGTAAATAACGAATTGAATAATGTATTGTATATGCGTAATGACTATGGAATAAATCTAATGAAATTTATTATGGTATGGATTTAATGAAATAGAAAAACTTGCCTATTTTGTACTGGTAACTTCTTATGAATTTGTTAATGATAAATTGGTATTTGAAAAAAGGATAAAAATGTTGAATAAAGAATTCTTTTAATATTTTAGGAGTTTAAGTGATATTTTAATTCATTGGAATTTGGGATATTGCAAGTAGAATTCTATGTATTATCACATTTTAAAAAAATAGAAGTGCAATGTTTGAAATGATAAGGAATAGACATAAAATAAAAGAGAAGTACAAAATAAGGTTAATTATTGTATTTTGTACCGTCTATTTCAAGCGAAAAAAGATGGTTCATTGTAATTACAAATACCACACAAATCTTTCTTTTTGAATATGATATAGAAATTTAGGGTGATAACAAATCTAGAATAGAAATGTAGTTCCAACGCATTAAAATTTAGTAAAAACCAAAAGTTAAATGGTAAGACAAGAATAAAGTAAAAAGATCCTAAAATGTTAAGATGTGAAATACCAATAAAATCTGGAGGTAAATGAAAAGAAAATATGAAAAATAGGCAAGAAGAAATAAAAGGATAACATGGGAATAAAAATGATGGTAACGATATTAAGAACATGATAAGAGAAAAGAAGTAAATGAACTTAAAGTAAAAGAAAAAGGTGAAATGCATAATGAAATGAAAACTTAGGACCAATTGTAAAACTATAGAGGCATGATAATTAATTATGAATGAATATATATTAGATATATATAATTAGCCTTGAATATGCATTTATGGCGGGTGTGAATTAATATAATTAAAGTATAATAAAAGAAATGATATGACATTTGGTCATTATAGTAGGTTGGAATGCGAGGTTAGTAGTGTTACACAATATAAGCCTGCCCACCGCAATAGGCTATCAGAGGTGGTGTAACATTAAACTGATGTAAGGCATATCCAACCATAGGACCCGTAGGGTATATACGTTTGTGTATAGATAAAGAAATACCCCAATAGATAAATTATCTGCCTAAAATATAGTTTTAGGAGGGTATTGCCTTGATTGCATCGGGCAATCTAAACAGGGTGGTGAACGAGATGGGCACTATGTAGCAGTGGTTGGTACCAAATGTCAGGGGTAGGGCTGCATAGGGCAAGAACTTCATCAGTCTTTAGTGATCAATAGGAAAGACAGGGTTACACCTAACTGGTTTTCACCGCTTACCAGGGTAGGCCATGTTGAATTATGCACCGCCATAGTTGTTTGTTAGGGCAAGGCTAGTTAACCCAAAATGAGTTATTTCAAAATAGGTTGGGATAGTCCATGGTATTGTATCCACGATAGAAAGCAGACAAAGTAGTAAATCCCCAAAGCGAGATAAAGTACATCATAATATTTTTTAAAGGCATCATTAAGCACTATGGGAGTCACTCGAGTTACACGATTACTTGATCGTGACACGACAAGGGCGATGAATCCTGATGGGTGCTGATTGGGAGATATTAGCGGGGCAGTATTGAAGTCCATTTGATGACCATGGGATATATATATATATATATCTGTATGTGTGTGATATGTATGTATTTACATATACACGTAGCTATGATTCCATAGAGGGTAGATGGGAACGGATCGTACATAAATGTGGAGTCGAGATGACTAATTAAGAAAATAAAAGACATAATAAGAAATAGAAGCAAATCGACATAAACTAGTGTTATGTAAAAAATGAATAATTTACCGATCACCAAAATGTTGTTTTGACTCCCTCCTCATTACAACTCACATGATAGTTTAAAGGACATACTGGTGCTAGGCGTGTTCAGTGCCGAGAAGGACACTAGACTTTGGATGTGTCAAACCTTGTTCAGTAACTATATGTTCCATTATACTTTATTTTTCTGCTTTGAGTTATATCGACAGTGCTCTGATATGCATTCATTTGTTTATTTTTTGGATACCAAACCAACGATTTGTACTTTGGTGAACTTGGGTTTTTGATTTTGTGAAAATTCAGGTTGTAACGAACCATACCTTAATAAGCCTAAATTTCAATAAATTGAAACCCAAGTCCATCAAAGAACGGATTGTTGGATTTGATACCTGCAAATAAACATGAGCTTTATCAAAGATTGATAGAAATCTAAACTCACAGCGGAAACAATAATTGGATAAGAATACCAACTATGACTACTACCTTAGAATTAGTGGTATTCCTTGGATAGCAGATTGTCACATCAACATCGAGCATGAGAGAAAAAGAGGACTTCTCCAACAGCAAAGCACATCCAACTCTAATGATCTATTCCTCTAAATCTATCCTATGGGTTGTAATAAGGAAGGGGTCAGAACAATGTTCTGGTGACTGGAAAATCTATAAACTGTCCATAACATAAATTCCGATTGGTTTCCATTTATAGTTATGCCCATTAAGGTTAGCAATTCTAATCTAACCTTGTATTACACACACAATTACTTACTTACCCCATCCTAAGGTACAAAATACCGATGAAGCCTTATCAACCACCCAATACTTTCAAACCCATTTGCCACTTAATACTTCTAAATATGAAGCGTAGTTCTATAATACCTTTTATAAAGAGAATTAGGCAAACTCTGCCATTTAAGACCTCAATCAAGATAGAACCCTTCATTTAAGATCTAAATCAAGGTAGACCCCATCATTTAAAACCTATTCCCAAGGTGGTTTCCTAACAATATTGTAAATGGTCGGTCGGTCCTAACTACAAAGACCTCTAACCACTATTTAAGGCTTTTGACATTTAATGTCCAACTATTACTGCATCTATCGCCGATAAAATCATGGCCATGTAATAAATAGTGCCCAAGCCACTTAATACCTTTTATAGGAAAATAGGTAGGCTCTGGTCATTTAATACCTTAATTAAGGTAGACCTCGTCATTTAATACATATTTCCAAGGCGTGCTCCTCAATGGTATTATCGTTATCACGGTCTTAGCTATGTGAAAGACTGTACAAAAGCCACTTAATACCTCATTAATAAGGACTAGGCAGACCCCTAACCATTTAACACCTATTTATAGGTAGGCCTTTGTCATTTAATACCTAGCCCCAAGACGGACTCCTCACTGGTACTATCTTGCTGACATTGCTTGGAAATCTCATTGGGCTACTTAATACTTCTTTTATTCCCTTCAGTCACTTAATATCCCAAACCTGAAGCAAACCTTTCCCAAGATATTCACTATCACTTTTAATTATAAATATGGAATCTCACTAGGTTATTTCTTTCGGTAGGGAGGAAAGCCCTACAGCCACTTAATACCTCAATATTGAAGTAAACCCTTTTAGAGATATCCTTATTTATTTGGAATCTCACTAGGTTACTTATTACTTCCATTTAGGAGAGAGGCGGACCCTACAGCCACTTAACACCTCAAACTAGAAGCGAACCCCTATGGAGATATCCCTCACCGTTCCAAATTCCAAATTTGGATCATTAATACTTTCCAATTAAGAAAGCATGTCCAATCTCCCACGTATTAAGACCAATTAACCATTCATAAGTCTTTACCTATATTATCTTAGGTAGACATTGAACTTAACTTACTAATTCCCTTTTTATTTAAGGCAATAAGATTTACCTAAAATACTTATCTACCCATAAGTTCCCTTTAAATGCTCATAAATGTTAATTTGTCCATAAAATCCTAACTGACATTTACTAAGACATTTATGTATGATTACTAATTTCAAATTAGTATCATTTTATATCTATTCCATTTTTATCAGTCCTATTAATCTATTTACCCCATCAAATTATTGCAACTCCCATATTTATTACCATCTATTCCCTATTTATTGGAGTTACAACCTTTTAAATTCCTTTTCCATTAGTTAATTATCCTAAACGCAAATATTATGTGCAAGCGTCATTATTAGCTTTTTATTTAATTATTATAAGCACAATAAATTACATACAAATATCTACTTTTATCAAATATATTCTAGTTATATATCTTTACTAAAATATTCTTTTCCATGTTCAATTGTTGGAATCATAACTAAAAATATTATCCGCTATAATTTCCATAAATTAGTCCAAAAAAAGATTTAAATTTAAAGTATGAAAGATTACGTCATTAGAAATTACAAGGAATAATCATTTCTTTTTATTACTGAAATAGACAGTGTAAACTATAATGAATTCATACTTTACACGTTTCTTTATCTTGTTATTTGCATCTATTCCTTGCTAGATCAAACGCTGTATTTTTCCAAAAAGGGAAAGAAATCAAACTAATTTACGAATATTAAACGGATCTAAATTCCAACAATTCCAAACATAGAAAAGTTTACTTTCTAACAAGAATAGGGTAACGATCCAAATTCATAACATTATTATACAACCTATTTCAGATCTGCAATAAATTTAATTCAAATCAATATTCTAAATTCATACTTTTTGGTATTGATTTCCAAATCAGGTTGTAAACAATTTTAAATTAGTTCATAAACAAGAATATGTAGTCGATATTTATTATATTCAATTTATTACCGACAACTCATATACAATTATTCAGTTAGGCATAATAATCAAATAAACACCAATGAGATAATTTTCATATTGTAACAATCTATAAATTTTCCTACTCACCTTTTAAAAGCAATCTAAATCTCCAAATCTGAAGTAGAACTTTTGATTCATCTCCAAATCCTTTTTAATCTAAGAGATATATATAAAACATACATTAGAATTATAGATCTGAGAAGAGATTTGAGATTGAGAGAGAAAATAGATATAAATATATATTAAATATATAAATACCTCAAATACACGTTTAGTTGATTCTCTTCTCTTCTCCCTTTTATTAGATTTCCATTATTCTCCAATTTGCATGAATATAGATATAAATATCTTATTTTTATAATTTGGAAAGAAAGTGGAGAACAAGAAATGACAAAGCTTCTCTACTGCTTCCAGAAAAATATGAGAGGAGAAGGGAGGGCTAGGCCTGAATTTATAGGTGCTAGAATCAACTAGAACTGTTAGATCGAAATATATTAAATTCGAGCTGTACATGGCCTAGGTTAATTGGAGCCGCCATAAGTGAAGCGGTCGACCGCCCCCTTTTAGGGGTTGACAGCCCCTGGTCGATCACTCTAATAAGTAGGTCAACATGTGGGCCCCAGATAATTAATTAAAACGTTAATTTTTCTTATTTATTTATTTATTTATTTTCGTTTCGAATTCGTTTTTCATCCGTAACTCCTTCATTTGGACTTCGATCACAAATCTCCAAATATGAAAGTTTCTCAGAATTTCACTACGAATGCAATGGTGTAAGTTTTCATGGTCAAATTTCAACGTTTGCACAAATTCCATTTCGGAGCCTAACTAACTAACTAACTAACTAAATAATGCCAAATTACGGGGTGTTACATAGGCCCACTGGGGTGCGGGTTGTTACATTTGGTATCAGAGCTTAGGTTAGTCAATCTTGAAAAATTAGAAAACATTGAGTGAGCGTATTTGTATTTGGCCTATAAATATAATATATGTTAAAGAATTCCGACTTTAGAATAGTTACATATCGAAAATCCTTGAAGCTGGATGGCACATGACTCCCTAGTTGGGCCTTGATAGCCCAATGGTTGTAGATCCACGTATAGTTGTCGATTAATGATATACAGTAGGTCCAAGTAAGGGGAAAATAGGAATCCGTATGTTATAGATATTCTGAAGCAGTTGGTTCCCCGAAGGATGGTGTGAAGTAGTCACTACAAGTTAATAGCCAGATTTCTAATATTGGAAAGAAGACAAGTCAGCTAGTTGGAGAGCAGAAGTTCTATAGAAAGAAAAAATAGAAATCCACTTTGAGTCCAACCCAATAGAAATTCTTTTTAAAAATAGAGAAAATATTATGATTATTATATTTGAAAAAGTGAGCAAATATTGGATTTTAAAATGTATATATGAATATAAATATTTTGTTAACTTGAAATTTTTTCGTAATAGGGTTTTATAGAAAGCCAATGGTTGAAAAATTATAAGAGCGTATATAGCTCGCTAGTTTCTTTGTAAAGAAAGAAAAGAGTAAATATAAAGTTCTAGTAGAAATTAAGATTTATTAATATCCAAAATTTAAGTAAACGAAATTTTGTAAAAAGCTATTTCTTTTAAAAGAAAATGGTAGAGCAATATAGTTTTTGGAATTTTTTATGTAATGAAAATTTTTGAGCTGTAAAAACATTTTTATGGGTGGACAATAGGAAGCGGTACAAGTTTAGAATATAGTAAATAATACGAAAAAGAAGATTTTGAAATCCTACCACAAAGCTGTAGGCGAACACACTACCATGGTTCAGGTAAGAAGACAACAAATTAAGAGAAAAAAATGGAAATTAGTGCAGTTTAGGTAAATGAAAGTTGAATATAAAAACAATATTAGGAATTTATATAAAATAATGTTAGTAATTAGAAATAATGATGTTAGCAGAATATATTAAAAATAATGCCAAGTAATCTAATTAGGAGCAACATAGGAAATTAAAGGCAGAGCAAAGGAAAATCGACATTTTCCATTGTGTTGTGCATTTATTTCAAATAACTTTGAAAAGTCCCCCTAACATGATGTTAGAGACTTCGCTAAGGATTAGAAGTGGAGATAGTATGATTGATAAGAAAATATTGTAAAGAGAGTTGTTTTTATCTACTTTAGTTTTGTTGTTAAGAATTATAAAACGATGTTTTAAAAAAATTGTAGAGTATACTTTTGAAAGAAAAGTTTTGGTGCAACAAATAAGATTTTGAAAGGAAAGCTTAATAAATAGTTTGAACTAAAAATCCTAATTTTTAAGAAGTAAAAGTCAAAAAGGTCTTTAAAGAAAAGCTTGATTTGAAGAAGGAGGAAATAAACTTTTTTAAAATTAGATTTGCTAACAAGCTAAATTCAAAATCTTAAATCATACAAATCATCATTCTCGGTCCTTCTTTTTTTTTCGTCATGGCTGCTCCCGCCCTTGTCCCCCCCTCTCCCCATCTTTTCAAACTGTCCTTCTTCCTACTCCTCCCATTCTTTCAACTATTCTTTCACCATCTTCTCGTACTTGTCCTCTGCCATCATCCCCACCATCCTTACCTCCCATGTTCCCCCTCCTCTAGTCTCGTTCATTCCACAACCACCCGCTGTCATGTCCATTCCTCAACCTCCTCCTGTCTCGTGCATCCCTCAACCTCCACCTGTCTCGTCCTTCCCTCATCCCCCGGTCGCTTCTGCCCCATGGTCTTCTCTTTTCAAATCCAAACCCCGTAATGCTGGGCTTTTTTCCCCTGTCTATTTTCCCCTTGTTTTCGATGGCCATGCTCTTGTTCCTCCTGACGTTGTTATTAAGGCTGGAACTGATATATGGAGAGACTGGTTGGTGGGATTCTTTCTTGACAAACCCCTTTCTTATCTCACTATTATCAATCATCTGAAGAAATTGTGGAAGCTGAAAGGCGAGATTGTTGTTAAATCTGATGGAAGTTTGTTCCTGTTCAATCTGTCGTGTGCGAAAGACAGAAGGAGAATTCTGGAAGCTGATCCTATCTTCCTTAGGAACAAAATTTTCATAGTTAAAGCTTGGGATCCATCTATAGGTAATAGTTGCAGTTCTATCAAAACTGTTCCAGTATGGCTAAAACTTTCGAACATCCCTATCTATGCTTGGTCACATATTGGTATCAACTGGCTAGCTTCCAGAATTGGAAAGCTTTTATGCATGGATTCGTCCACTGAGAAGCTAGAGAGGATAGGATATGCGAAATGTCTTGTTGATGTTTCCCCTGATCGAAAATTAGTTGATGAGTTCCCTGTCAAATTACTAGATGGATCTACTCAAGTTGTTAGAGTCAATTATTTGTGGAGGCCTGACATTTGTAATGAATGTAAGGAGTTTGGTCATGTGGACATTGATTGCCCCAAATTATGTGCAGATAAAGCTAACTGTAATGATGCAACTGGATTAAAGAGTAACAATCAGGAGGTAGCTAAACTAAACATTGGAGTAGGCACAACACATAAGAAAAGTAAACAAGTTTGGCAGAAAGTAGCAAAAAGGAAGAGTACTACTAAAGATCTATCCCCATGTGAAATTTCGGATTTGAATGTTAACAAGCTTCCTGTTGTTGAGCCTGTTACTTCCATTGTTGAGCAAACGCAAAAAGGAATGGTTTGTCCGTTTGAACTTGAACGAGATGTTAATAAATCTCAAAATTGTATGACAGAGAAGGAGCATGACGTTCCCCTTTCACACAACAGTTTTGAGTTGTTGATTGGGTTGAATGACGAAACTGGAGAAGAGAATGAAGTAACTTCTGAGAAGGAACATGATGTAGAAACAATTTCTCTTGTGGATGTTGTGGTCTGCAGTGAGCAGAAACAAAGATCAGTAAAACGAAATAAGAAAGATGAAACTGCTACTGAAGTACCCTTACGCAATGTACACAATGACACTGCAGATATGTGCAGTATATCTGTTGTGCATGGAACATGCACCATGCCTGCTGATCCTGGTCCCCTCTGTTTGAACAACCTTGAATCTGTTCCATCATTAGTTAACCCCTTTCCCCCTTCACATCCCAATTTCCTTCCTCTCACTGAAAATGACCTTGATGAACCCTTTTGTCTGGCCTTACAAAAGCAGATTACAGATTTGGTAATCTCTATGAAAACTTCTTCCCAACCTCATCCCAATTCTCTCTCATCCCCATCTTCTAATTCAAATCAAACATCCTCAAGGCAATCTTATGTATTTACTGGAACCATTCCAGGATGGAAATCTCCCCTCTTGTTGCCATGTGAAGATGGAGATCCAAATCGTGCTCCGTGCTCAAATGTCGGCACCAGGAACAAAAGAAAACCTCATAAACAAAACCAAGTCTCATCCCGATCAGAATCTCCTGTAACAAGGAGCATGAGAGAACTTACTCATCAATCTCTAGTTTAATAATGTTGCACAACATTGGTTCATGGAATATTAGAGGCTGTCACAACTTCGTTAAGTTGGACCATGTAAAGCAATTAATCACTTTGCATCAATTGTCGATATTTGCAATTCTTGAAACTAAACTAAATCTTCCCCTTACGATTTCTGCTGCACATTATGTCAACCCATCTTGGACTCTGACACATAACCTTCCTGAAGCTAGCTATGGTCGTATTATGATTCTTCATAACCCTTTGGTCCTATCTCTTGATCTCATTCATGCCACTGCTCAGATTATGCATCTCCATGCTAAGTACCATAATCCCCCTACATCCTTTTATATCTCCTTTGTGTATGCTTCGAACTCTCCATCCACAAGACAATCTCTCCTTACCTTGATCCCTGCTTTAAGACAGGAAACCCATCCTTGGATTGTTGTTGGCGATTTCAACTGCTGCCTTGCCTTGTCTGACAAGCATGGTGGTCGTCCTCTTGTGCTTAATGATATTTACCCCTTAAACACTGCTATTTTTGATTCTTCTCTCATACCTATTCATAGGGAAGGAGCCCTTTTTTCTTGGAACAATCGCTCCAGAAGTGGAGTTAGAACATTTTCAAATATTGATCATTCATTCTCTAATTTCAAAGCCTTATCTTCCTGGCCTGATCTAACCACCTTTCTTCCTCCTGCTATTCTTTCTGACCACTCACCTCTAATCATATCCTCTGGTAGGAAGCTCCATGATGTTAAAAGAGGATTTAAATTTTATAATTCTTGGATCCATGATCCCGAATATAACTCAATAATACAAACTGTATGGCCTAATCATTTTGTTGGAAACCCTATGTATATTTTTTGCAGGAAACTAAGAGCAATTAAGGATGCATTAAGAGTTTGGGCAAAACAAAAGTTTGGTAATGGCAACCTCAGATCTACCATACTTAAGGAACAACACAAGGAAGCTCAAGTAATGATGATGGCTCATCCGGACATAGCCGATCTTGCTACCAAGGAAGCTGATCTTTTCCATGAACTTAGTCAAGCCTTGGACACTGAACGAGATATGAAAAAGCAACAGACAAGAATCAAGTGGGCTATGGATGGTGATAGGAACACTAATTTTTTCCACGCTACCCTCAAAGCCAATCAATCAAACAACAATATATATTCGATACATGATGACGAAGGGATCCTGCATTCAACTCCTAAGACTGTGATCAGAGCCTTTCAAAAGCATTTTTCTGGCCTGCTAGGGAACGATAAAAACTTTAAGCCTCAATTGGATGATCTTTCTACTATTGCCTTGCCCCAAGTTAATAGGACTGAAGCTGCTAGGTTAGTGGAAAAAGTTACTGATCTCGAAATAAAGAATGCTCTCTTTTCAATGAACAAAAACTCGAGTGGTGGACCTGATGGTTTCAACGTCCAGTTCTTCATATCTTCTTGGGATATCGTTGGTGCGCAATTCTGCTTGGCTGTTCACAACTTTTTTGACAAATTCAAGCTTCTTAAATCTGTCAATGCCACGAATCTAGTTTTAATCCCCAAAGGCTTGCACCCTTCTACTGTTTCTTCCTTTAGACCTATCTCCTGTTGTAACGTTATATACAAGTGTATTTCAAAGATCATTGCCTCCCGTCTTGTTGCTGTGCTTGTGCGAATCATCTCTAACAACCAAGTAGCCTTTCTGCCTAATAGGAACATCCTTGATAATGTCATGCTTGCTCATGAACTATTAAAAGGATATAGTAGTGCTAATGCCACTCAAGGAGCTATGCTCAAGCTTGATCTCAAAAAGGCCTACGATAGCATACATTGGACTACTGTGGTCAGAATAATGTCCCTTATGGGATTTCCTAAAGTGTTTGTTGCATGGATATATGAATGCATCTCCACTCCCTCTTTCACTCTGATCTTGAATGGAGCTAACTCTGGTCATTTTGTTTCCAAGCAAGGAATTAGACAGGGTGACCCGCTCTCTTCCTATGTGTTCATTTTGGTTATGGAAGTCTTAACATGCTACTTAAAGCCTCTATATCTGTCCAGACAAATCCACTGCCATTCAAAATGCAAAGACTCTCAGATAACGTCTCTTCTCTTTGCTGATGATATCATATTATTCACCAAGCCCAACCAACAGTCTCTTGAATCCATTAGACATGCTCTTTATAGTTTCTATCTGATGACTGGTCTTGAGTTAAATACTCATAAGTCGAGCATTTTATTTGCTGGAGTATCTCCGGTTCGAAGTCATGATCTTTCTTCTATAGCAGGGATGCAAATCATGCATCATGACATGACGTACCTTGGGTTGCCTCTTTGTTCCTCTAGGGTATCCCTTGCTGATTGCCAACCCTTATTTCTTAAAATTACCTCATCCATGGAGAGGTGGTCCACTAGATTTCTGTCACAAGCAGGCAGGCTCACTCTCATCAATTCTGTTAGTCTCTCTATGATGATCTATTGGGCCAGGGCCTTCATTTTACCATCTAAACTTTTGAATATGGTCAGATCTGCAATGTTTAGATTCTTCTGGTTTGGTTCCATCCATGCTAGGAAGCCGTTCCCGTGTTCATTCAAAGCTTTTGAAAAGCCTCACAGCAAAGGAGGTCTTGGCATCATCAATCTGCCGGTTTAGAATAGGGCTGCATATAGTTCTCACTTCCATGCAATCATGATCAAGAAGGACTCACTTTGGGTTTGTTGGTGTCTTGTGCATAATATTGGATCCAAGAATTTTTGGAAAATGGATGTTCCACAGTCTTGCAGCTGGATTTGGAGGAACATTTTGAAATTGAGAGAGATATTTAAGCCTCTTATCCAGATAAAACTCACTGCATCGAGTGGTTGCAGTTTCTAGAATGACCCATGGATCTGCAAAGGCGTAATACTTGATTCCATTCTCAACACTCAAGAAAAGTTTCAATCTGGAGTTAGCATAAATGCCAAAGCTGTTGATCTTATTGTGGATGGCAAGTTGTGCCTTCCATATTGTAGCAATCAAAATGTCAGGACCTACTGGAAGAATCTAGCTTGTAATACGTATGTCTTCCAAGATCAGGAAACAGTGCATTGGAATGGCAGACCACACTCAATAAGCAGTGTTTATGAATCACTTCATGGTGTTACCAATATGCCAGATTGCAAATGGTACAGAGCTACTTGCAATGATATTTCTCCTAGCAGGGATAATTTGTTCTTCTGGAAGTGTGTTAATGATGCCCTTCTAACAAGAATGAAACTTGTAGACTATGGAATGTTCGTTCCCACCATATGTACCTTGTGTGATGCCTATGCTGAAACTGCTCATCACATATACTTTGAATGCCCCTTAGTTCATGAGCTATGGAGTGATATGTTGATACAGATCGGGTTAGTTGCTGTTCCACTTCACTTCTCGGGGCAGTGGTCCCTGATTTATACTGCAACCAAGTGGAATACTGAGAGAAGAACATACTTTTTCTTCATTCTCAAAAAATTGATGAAACTGGTGTGGGGTGAGAGGAACAAAAGGGTTTTTGAAGGTAAATGCAGGACTGTGCTAGTGCTCTGGGCTGCTCTTAAGCATGATATATTCGATGGTATGAAAGCAAGTAAGCATGAATTTCTGGACCATCAAATCGAACCATGGATCCCGTAGCTTTGTTTCTTTTTTGGTCTGTATTTTTTCTTTTCTTCTGTTTGTTCTCTTTTTTTAATAAATCTGGTAGGGGCCCAGTTTTCAACCCCGCTTACTCTGCAAAAAAAAAATAATCTTAAATCATAAGTTCTAAAAGGTTATGACACCAAGTATTTTTTAATTTAATAAAAGGTTTCTAAGTTGTACTTTTTTTGAAGGCAAACGTTTTGGGATTAAGTATTTCAAAAATTCTAAAGTTTTTAAATTTTGGAAGAATGACGAAGACCAAACCAAAATTTTAAATATTGAGTAGATAGGAATGAGTGCCTGGGTAAGACATGGTGAAGAGTAACGCTGAAGAAGATAGCAATGATTACTCATGGAATAGTAATAAGGAACCACTATAGAGTGTAAAGAATAATGGTAAGAACCTAGGAATATTATGTTAGACATGTGTGCAAGCCATATGGAGTACTAGTAAAGGATCAATAAATGGTATTAAAGTATGCTTCTACAAGTTCTAGAATAGGCTCTTATGAAGGGTCAAAGATAAAGGAACTAAATACAAAGATTTGAAAATACCATCATGGATTTTGGATTAAAAGAAGATGGTAACAAATAATTATGAGGTGGCGAACACACATGGAGGATATTGGCAAACTCAAAATTGAAAATATGAGGATTGCGGAAGGATGGCATGTTAGAAAGATACATCCAATTCAGAAGGGATAGAGCCACAACATCGTTAGTGTTAGTTGATGTTGAAGGGTAGCTCCCGACATTTGTTCTTTCCAGATTGGGTTGTAAGCATTAGTTGTCTTTATTAGGAGTAAAAGCGCGTATGATATCATAGAAAATGTTCCTTTTTATACGTTTGCTTTGTGGACCGCAATGTTATGGAAAACAATAAAGTTAAAGAAATTTCTGAAAAGGCAGTCAACTAATGCAAAAGAAAAGAATAGTAGAAGCTAGAAGTTAAGAAATAAATCAAGAAAATTTATTTAATTGACTACAAAAACAGAAATGAAATAAGATTGCAAGTCCCAAAAAAATTCAAAAAATAAATTTCATTTGAGCGAAGGACATGAAAAGGATGTTGTGTAGCCATGGGTAGATGTCCCTGTACCTCAAAGGTTGGAACTTATAATTAAACTTGGTTGTTGGTTGCTGTTATAAATAAAAAAAATTTGAAACTTAATATTTACCATGTAAACTAAGAGGAGTTCACTATGGGCCTTGGACAGTTGACTAAACCTCGATATCTTGAGACGTGGAAAAATTTATTTTTAGAAACCTATGCATAGGTACACTTTTGAAAAATAAAATATGCCTGCAAAATGTTTGAAAGATATTTTTAAGTTTAGAATTTTGTTGGATATTTTAGAAAGTAATATAAAAATATTTTTGAATTGAAAAAGAAGAAATTTTCAAAATTTTGAATATGCCACATACTTGATATGGGGGAATAGTCGATAGGTTGGTTAATAGATTTACTGTGTAGTAAAAGTGGTGGTAAAATAAAATACAGTTTGAGAAAAGGGAAAAGCTATTTTAGCTATGGAGTCACTTCCTCCATAGCTAATCGATAGTTAAAATAAATTGTTTTAAAATTTTAAAGATTTAAAATAAAATTTACTTATGCAAATTGTACTTGGAAAAGTCGACAAAGAATTGAAGGAAAAAGAGAAGATTCCAAGGTACAGTGGAAAAAGGGTATATAAGAGAAGGATGGAAGTATGGGTCCATCTAGAACTCTTTTAAAGTATGAGAAAATATGTTTAGAAAACTAGATTTTTTTAAATTTGGATGTTAGCAACGGTGTGCTAGGATTTTAGATGATAGGCATTGGATGCATAATTGGTTGAACTATACTTCTATTCGTAGAAGTGTGGAAAAATTTGGATGTAAAAGCAAATTTTTGGTTTTCAAAAGCTACATGCATATAAAACTACCAATATATTTAGCGTGTTTCCACCATATTTTTGAAAATTGTTTTAAAATAATGCATCCATATAGGAAGCGCCGATTTAGAATTACTCAGTTTGCATATCATACATGTTGTGATACTCCTTGCTCTTGTACATGATAGGTTACAAAATTGATTGTACAATAGTTGATTGTTAGTTTAGAATGGTTATACATTAGGTTGCATTGTTCAGTCCTTGAGGAATTTCGAGGAGGAAATTCTTTTAAGGGAGGAAGAATGTAACACCTTACGATTTTAACGCAAATAAATTAAAAAATAATAATAAATAAGTAGTAATGCTGGAAATAGAATTTTTACAATTTCGTAATTTGGTTATAAAACTTGCACCATTGGGTTCGTGGCAATTATTTGATCAATTTCATATATAAACTTTACCGATTAGAGTTCAAACGAAAAAGTTATTAACGTTTGAAATTTTAGAGTTGGAAATAATTATATATGTAAATATGGTAATAAAATCTAATGAGCGCTAATTAGTAAAGTTAATAGAAACTAAGATGTTAAAGTTAAATTGAATCTAAGAGAATATATGTACATGAAAACAAATTATTGGAATCAGCGTTAAATGGGAAGGAAACAAACGATTGAATAAACAAATGGAAATAAACTAACAAAAATCATATGTTATTAAATAAAGGCGCAAAAAAAACACAGGTGGACCAGACAAGCACAAAGGTCGATCGGTGGCGGTGGACCCTTGGACATGGGCGGTCGACCCATGTCGTGAAAAATTTGTAGAATAGACTGCGATTGAACCGCGTTGATTTACTTTACTATGTTTCTTCCAGACGAAATCGACGTGCACCTTTGATAAAAATAAAGATTGCATAGTACAAATATAACCCTCCAAGTTAACTCCAAACCTCTATAAATACAAGCTAGTTCTCACTTCTCTTCTCATATTTTCTGGAGTGGAGCTCTTCCATTCTCCATTCACCACAATTTCTAAATTTCTAAAAGAAATACACACACACATAAGTGGAAAAAAGGGAAAATAAGATAGGAAAAGAGTAGAAGCAATTTAGAACAACAACTAAAAAGGTAAGCTTGAATCTAAAACTTTAATCTAAAGTTAATTCAATCCTTTCCCCAGATCTATAATTTTAAAAAGTAAATACTCTTTTTGTATTTTGGATTTAATGTAAGAAGGAGTCAAATAAAAGGGAAACAGATCCAGATCTGGAGGATTGGAAAGCAAAAAGCAAGATGAGTGGGAAAATTACTTGTTTTGTAATAAGATTAAATTTATATTGTTATGATCTAACTCATTGATGCCTACTTATAATCGATTTGGATATTTAATTGTAAGTGCGCAATAATTAAAAATAAATTTTAGTTTGGATAATTTGTTGTTTGGGCGTAATGAATCGGTGTAAATAACAAATTGAATAATGAATGATACATGCATAATGATTATTCTATTATGGTATGGATTTAATGAAATTGGAAAACTTACCTACATATTTTGTACTAGTAACTTGTTATGAATCTGTTAATAATAAATTGGTTTTTGAAAAAAGGATAAAAATTTAGAATAAAAGAATCCTATTAATATTTTAGGGGTTTAAGTGATATTTTAATTCGTTTGAATTTGGGATGTTGCAAGTAGATTTCTATGTATTATCAAGTTTAAAATAAATAAAAGTGCGATGTTTGAAATGACAAGATAGACGTAAAATGAAAGAGACACAAAGTAAGGTTAATTATCGTATTTTGTACCATCTATTTCAAGCAATAAAAAGATAGTTCGTTGTAATTACAAACAAAAATCTCTCTTTTTGAATAAAACTTAGAAATTTACGATGTCAACATTTTTAGAATAGAAACGTAGTTCCAACCATTAAATTATAGTAAATCCCAAAAGATAAACGGTAAGACACAGATAAAGTAAAAAGATCCTAAAAAATTAAGACGTGAAATACCAATAAAAATTGAAAGTAGATGAAAAGAAAATATGAAAGATAGGTAAGAAGAAATAAAAGGATAACATGGGAATAAAAATGGAAAATAGAGAACGGGTAAAAAGGATGGGCAACGATTATGAACTTGATAAGAGAAAAGCAGTAAATGAACTTAAAGTAAAAGAAAAAGGTGAAACGCATAATGAAATGAAGACCTAGGATCAATTGTAAAACTATAGAGGCATAATAATTAAGCATGAATATATATATATATATATATATATAAGTAGCCTCGAATATGCATGTATGGCGGGTGTGAATTATTATAATTAGAGTATAATTAAAGAAATGTTATGACATTTGGTCATTAGAGCAAGTTGGAATGCGAGGTCAGTGGTGTTATGCGATAGAAGCCTACCCACTGCATGGGGATACTAGAGGCTGTGTAACATTATACTAATGTGAGACATATCCAACCAAAGGACCCATAGAGTATATACGTTTGCGTATAGATAAAGGAATATCCCCAATAGATATAGTAGTTTGCTTCAAATATAGTTTAGGGGGGTATTGCCTTGATTACACTAGGCAATCTAAACAGGATGGTAAATGATATCGGGCACTATGCAACATCGGTTGGTACCAAAAGTCATGGTTAGGGCTACATAGGGCAAGAACTTCATCAGTCCTTAGCGGTTAATAGGAAAGACAGAGTTACACCTAACTAGTTTTCACCGCCTACCAGGGTAGGCCATGTTAGGTTATGCACCGCCATAGTTGTTTGTTAGTTTGTTTGTGAGGGCAAGGTTAGTTAACCCAAAAGGTGTTCTTTCAAAATAGGTTGGGATGATCTATAGTACCGTATCCATGATAGAAATAAGACAAAGTAGTAAATCCCCAAAGTGAGATAGAGTATAGCATATTATTTTGAAAAGCCGTCGTTAGGCGTTATGGGAGTCCCTCGAGTTATACTGTGACTAGATCGTGACACGACGAGGGCGATGGATCCTGACGGGGTGCTGATTGAGAGACACCAGCAGGGCAGTATCTAGGTCCATTTGAGGACCATGGGATATATATATATATATATATATATATTTACAATAATATGTAGGTATGATTCTATAGAGGGTAGATGGGAACAGATCGTACACGAATGTGGAGTCGAGGCAACAAATTAAAAAAATAAAAGACATAACAAGAAATAGAAGGCAATCGATATAAACAAATGTTATGTACAAAATATATAATTTACCAGTCACTAGAATATTGTTCTAACCCCATCCTCGTTACAACCCACAAGATATTTTGAAGGACAGGTACTGGTGCAAGGCGTTTTCGGTGCTAATAAGGACACTAGATTTTGGATGTGTCAAACCTTGGTCAGTAACTATATGTTCTATTATACTTCATTATTCTGCTATGAGTTATATCGATAGTGCACTAATATGCATTCATTTGTTTATTTCAGCATACCAAACCAACGATCCATACTTTGGTGAACTTAGGTTTTCGATTTAGTGAAAATTCAGGCCCACCGGAGTGCGAGTTGTTATAGGTTACATCAAAAACATAAATAGTTAAGTAATACTTCTACCAGGCCTTTGCCATCTCCTCCTCCACTCTCATCGTCAAATCTAACATGTAATTTGTAATAAGGAGGGAATCAAAACGAAAATGTCCGGTGAATAAAAATCGTAAGTTTTACGATAATAGTATATGGGCAATAAGCATTTTAATAAGTATTATTCCATATGTATTTATTATATTTCTCTATGTATACCTCCAACTATAGGTTCATGGTCCTACGAGTCCTACTCCATGACTATAAAAGCGAGTGCAACACACCTATGGGGTATTTTGAGTTCAACAACCCATCTCCCGTCTAATCACATCCTAACAATGTGAGAGGAGGTACCTAGACTACTTAATACCCTTAAAATAGGAAACATGCAGACCCTCCAGCCATTTAATACTCAACCCCAGGCGAACCCTCTTGGTACTCCCTAGTGTCATTGTAGAAAACCTCTTTTAGGCCACTTAATACTTCTTAGATAGGGAAGAGGCAGACCCTTCAATAACCATTTAATACCTCAACCCTAAAGCGGACCTATCCAAGAGATTTTTACTAACGCACGTAGAAGATAATCCCGTCCATTTAATACACGCCTAAAAGATAATCCCGACCATTTAATACTTCTTAAGGAGAGGCAGACCCTAACACAACCATTTAATACCTCAACGCTGAAGTAGGCTCATCCGGGGATATTCATCCTTATGACTCGTAAACCAACCGTGACGTCCTACATTAATCCGACTATTTGTAAGTGCTGGTAACCAAATCAGCTGGGCAGACTTATCCTACAAAATTAGGACTAACCTCGCGTCCACCGTAGGTACTTATTATAGGCAATATCTCAAATCAGTTACAAAAGTCACAGTGCTAGTAGCCAAATTAGCTGGGTTGACTTCTGTGTGCTTTCAACTGATTATATATATAGAGTATTTGTTTACACGCACACCTCACCGGTATTTACGCATTAAAGACAATATAAGGGAAACTCCTTATTTCTACTTTTATTTATGGATTAATTATATAATTGTTCTTAACCTATTTTATTATATTGGTTGTTAATTGTTAATTATTATATACGTTACAGGTTTAAAATTATAATTACCAATTTTAAAGTTTTGAAGGAATATGTTATTATTATACTTATGCCAAATATTAAATTATGCCTAATAACCTTATGCATATTCAAGTAGTTGTACATTCCTTATTCAAGTGTTATATTATTTTAATGTTCACAACTACAGTTTCTATACAAGTCCCAATTTAAAACAGCATTCACCAAAAACCACTATCATAAATAAATTAATTACACAAAAATAGACTTGTATACATATTCAAAGATGGAATCACAAAAAATATAATTTGTTTTACGCTAATATAGTAGAATTATGGTCCTTCTTTACAAAAAAGCAGATTTAAAATACAAATCCTTTATATTCCATTTAACTTTTAAATGAATAGCGATGAAATGACAAGGAAATCATATGTGAGGTGCAGGTGGTGATGATCACCCCGGAGTATGCGCTAGCGCCCTTGACGGGCACTCCAGGACCCGCTAATGTTCATGAAAACCCAGGTCTCCCTTGTTGGTTGTCTTTTAGTCGCCCCTCACTTCGCCAATTAATCTACTGGGGCGACAATCGGGAGGCGACCCCTAGGCAGGGGACAATCGGGACTATTGGTAGAGCCGAAGAAGAGGTAAGCCAAGCCAATAAGGAACATGTTGTTTCGCACCACCAGAAGAAACCAAGCCGTAGGTATACCTAGACAACCAACAAGAGCAGTATATTAATTGGGGAGGTATGTTAATTGGGAGTTACTATTGGGATATATATCTTTAATAGCCAAAGAGACAGGATACTAAGATTTTCAGTACAGTCCACTACGCTTCGCACCTCGAATAGTAAGAAAGCGAGAGACCGGTATACTAATTCCTTGCTATGAATTACTTTTTCATTATTCATTCCTTAGCTAACCGGGAAGAGCTCCAAAAAACATACTGACACGGCCCAGATAAAGAAGACCCCGAGATAGTTGAAGAGGAATTGGGGCACTACCAACGAAAAGACTAAGCTTCACCACAAACCAAGGACTTTGGTCTGCCGCCCTTTAGAGGCCTTCATCGACGGAAAGAGTGCTAAAGAGAGTCTTAGGGTGGAAAGCTCGAGTTCTATTACAAGCGGGACAAACTACACTTATTAGGGCAGTTGCATCCGCTATACCAGCCTACAGTATGTCCACTTATTTGTTGCCCAAATCTTTATGTGCGTCTATTGAGAAAAGCCTTAAGGACTTCTGGTGGGGGTTCAAGGAAAATAAACAGAGGAACTATACACTGAAGGCTTCGGAGTCCATCTGTAAACCAGTTGTGGGAGCCTTGGATTACAACGTATGTTTGATCTAAATAGGGCATTAATTGCTAAACTTTGTCGGAATGTAGTCGTGTAAAATATGGATAAGAGTAAAAAATTCTCTTTTTCCTTACTTTGCACACCTCTTTTTATTTCCTTATTTTGGAATTCTTTATCATTACAATCACAATTAGAAAAGTAGAATCAAATAGAATACAAATTATTTATATTATAAATGTTAATGAATCTAATTCCACTTAACTAAGATAAAATAACTAGGATTCTAAACAACTCAAGAGTTACATGTTATGGGGAGATTTTGGAGTTTTAAATTGATAAATTTTCGCATAAAAAATCTCCCAAGGCACGGTACAAACCCAAACATCAAACTACATAATGTACTATTAAGGAAACATTTATATTTCCACTCATAGATAATTCCCAATGAATCTCCTTAGATTTTCTTCATGCAATAGCCTTATACCTTCCTCTAATTTATCCTCTATTTGTTGTATAACATAAAATCGATTCATTTATACATATCATACACATAATTTATAGATTAGGGAAAAGATATATATATATATATATGTATGTATATAATTAATTACCTTTTATTTAGCTTCTTTCAAATCTTCTTATAATCCTTCAAGATATATATTTGTTTTTGATTTTCAGGTTAAAGAGATTTTTGTGGAGGAAGAGAATTGACAGAGTGTCGTTCATGGTTTTAGATTTGTATGAAAAGAATGAGGGGGCTAGCCTCTTATTTATTGTAGCTTGGATGCGCCAAGACCGTAAAAAATAGAATATTTTTACAATTTTAAATTTAGGCCATTCAAATTGCTCAAAACCATAGCCGTCAGAGCATGTCTAGTCAAATTTTTTTCTATAGGTGGTTGACCGCTAGCGGTCGACCGATTATGGTCCAACCGCTATTAACGTTAATGTTAACATTTTTCTTAAACATTAAGTAATTACATTTGACATTTTCTTTAATGTTAAACTATTATTAACATTAACAATATATATTATCTTCACACATTTCGAACTAATTGTAATTCAAAATTTTCAAAAGTTGATAACTTCTTCGTTCGTACTTCGATCGCAAAGCTTTATACATGAAGTTTGCACAGAAGATTGCCATGAGCACAATGGTGTAAGTTTCATGGCCAAATTCTGATGTTTGCAAAATTTTCATTTTTAATTTTATTATTAATTAATTTATTTTTCTTAATTAACTTCTTGTTAATTTTACGGGGTATTACATTCTCCCCTCTTAAGAGAATTTCGTTCCTAAAATTCATAAGGGATAGATAGTGTAAATTGCACTCTACAACCATGTTGTACAACCAATTTATCTACACAACCATCTACTCATGCAATGTGATTATGTATGCAACGAATCTATAGGTGAACTGAACCCTAGCGTGAATGCAAGATCGTGACATATATATGCATGTATGCAAACAACTTAAATATGTATTTAATTTTATATTAGTGCAAAAATAACATAAAAATGTGTGACAACCATCCCCTACTATCTAATCTAGCAACCATGATGTTGAAATTCTTCTCTTCTGTTTGAGAAGCCTTTATCTTCTCTTATGTTTCCCAAGCGCTCTCTATTGGATTATCTCCCTATTGTACTCAGACTAGCCTAATTTGTTTGTTACGAAGCTTCCTAACTCTGTAATCCACTATGCGTGCAATGACTTGGGGTGCTACGGTTTTGTCTCTATCTGATAACTGATCAGGCACCACTGTGGTAGTTGTGCTATGCAGACACTTTCTCAGATGCGATACGTGTAAAACATTATGGATTCCAGCCAACTTAGCTGGAAGCTCTACCGATACGTAGGTCTACCCACTCTCTCCAAAATTGGGAAAGACCTAACAAATATCGACACCAACTTCCTTGAGGTTCCAATCCCATAACCTTCATAAGAGGGGAAACCTTAACAAACACTATGTCCCTAACTAAGAATTCCAACTCTTTCTTATGCCCATCAGCATAGGATTTCTATCGGCCTGGAGCAGTCTTCATTCGCTGCTTGATTACCTCAACTTCTTTGTGGTCTCACGTATCAAATTTTGCCCAAGTAGGATTTTCTTGGTATTCTCCCACCAACAATTTGATGACTTCCATGACCTCCCATATAAGGCTTCAAAGGATGCCATAGCTATCGTCGCCTGATAACTATTATTATAGGTGAATTATACTAAAGGTAAATGCTGCTCTCAATGTCCTGCAAAATCCATGATGTAGTTCCTCAATAAATCCTCTAAGATCTTATTCACCATTTCCACCTGTCCATCAATCTGAGGGTGGTGAGCAATGCTTAGATTCAGCATCGTTCCTAAAGATGACTGCAAACTCCTCCAAAACTCACTAGTGAATAACGAGTCTCTATCGTTGATAATACTGACCGGAATTCCATGTAATCAGACCACTACCTTGATGTAAATCTATAGAGATGCTAAGGTCCTATTACTTCTCACTGGAATAATGTGGGCACTCTTAGTGAGCCTATCCACTATAACTCAAGTAGCTTTATTGCCTCTATGAAATCCATCGATACATGTTCCCACTTCCAACTTAGAACTTCCAACAATAGAAACAGACCTCCGAGCTTTCCTTGTTCAGCTTTGATTCGTTGACTTATCAAACACCGTGCTACCTATTCTACTACTTGGCTCTTCACCCCTGGTCAATAGAAAACCAGCTTCATGTCTCTATACATCTTATCTCCATCGGGATAAATAGTTATCCTAGATCGGTGACACTCAGCCATTACTTCCTCTAAAACATCCTTCACCACTAGAACATATAGGCGTCCATCTATCCTTAATCATCCTCTTTCACTAAACACCTATCATGATAGGGGAAATATTCTACCTTACTCATCCGGGCTAAAATATCAATTATTGCTGCATCCTTCTTCTACTCTTGATCGATGCGGTCCATCAATGCTGGCCTTACCTTCATTGCTGCTGGATATCCTAGAGTAAATTTTGATGGCAGTTGGAAATTGAATTTTGAGAGGAACTCCAACCACCTTCACTCATCTACAACGCCTAGAGTAGCGTGCCTTTGGCTAAGGGTGTCGACAACAACATTCCTTTTCCAGGGATATACAAAATCTCAAAGTCATATAATGCTATAAACTCTATCCAACTTTGCTGTCTAAGGTTCAAGTATTTTTGGTAAAAAGGTATTTAAGAGACTTATGATATGTAAATAACTCAAAGCTTTCTCCTAAAAGATACTGTATGCACATCTTCAAGGCGAATACGATAGCCATTAATTCTAAATCATGAGTGGGTTACCTCCTCTTATGTTCTTTCAACTACCTACTTGAATAGGCTACCACCTTGCCTTCTTACAAAGGAAAAGATCCTAACCCAATACCGCATGCATCGGTGTAAATGGTGAAAGTCTTCGATCCATCTAGGATCATTAGTATAAGTGCATTGGTTAATAATTCCTTCAGCTTCTCAAAGGCTCCCGTACATTTCTCATCCTATGTGAAGACTAAATTTTTCTTTATTAGGCGAGTCAATGGTACTGCTATCTTTGTAACGTCCTTAATGAGATTCCTATAGTAACTAGCCAAACCTTAAAAACTCCTAACTTTCGTAGCGTTCTTTGGAATCTTCTAGTCCTAAATAGCTGCTACCTTTGTAGGGTCAACAGACAATCCCTACTTGAAGAAAATATGACCTAGAAACCTTATCTCCTTTCTCCAAAAATGACACTTTGAGAATTTGGCTTTTAGCTAGTGTCTTCTCAAGATCTCTAGTACTTCCATTAAGTGGTTTTCATGTTCTCCTTCACCTTTTGAGAATATGAGAATATTATTTACAAATACTATGATTAACTTGTTCAGCTGTCCCCTAAAGACACTACTCTTCAAATCCACATTTGTCAACCCAAAAGGCATTACCTCCCATTCATACAGTCCGTTTGAAGTGCAAAAAGCAGTCTTCTCCTTCTTATCATCTACCACTCTCAATTGGTGGAATCCAGTGGCCAAGTCCAATTGGGAAAAGACTTTGGATCCAACGAGTATATACGCACGTTCAGGTGGACCTGCATTTGACCATTGAGCTATATTTTTATAGCATGACTATTAAAATACAATGACAATAAAATCAGTACATTCCACGTCAACACATTCAAATATAGCCAAAATGTCTTTGAATTGCCTCATGAATTGGTTCGGTGTACATGAACAGTAAGATTTGTGCAGTAACAAATAAACAATAATGTTCTATATACACTTTTAGTTTAAACCAATTATTTTATCAAACTATTTTCTAATAAACTTACATCAAACTATTTTGTCAATGCTTTCTCTATTCTATCACCCCTTATTATACTATAGTATAAAAAATTACGCATGTATCAACGTTTATTATATTGGTCATCTCATTCGGTGATCAGTTAAAAAAACATAAATCTTTATTGGTTAATTCAAATAGAATAGTTGATACATGTCTACCAGCTTCAAAGGTTCCTAACCAAGTTTTTGATTAAATTTATTATAGAAGAACATGAGGACATATAATTGTTAGTCACTCTATTACATAATGAGTACGGTGTTGTATTAATAATAATCATTAACCTTCAAATGAGATTCTATTTGCATTACTTCTGGATCTAGTCTAATTCGGATAAACTATGAATAAAACCTTGAATAATCAAACTCTAATTCAAAATACAAATTGTATTAAAAAATTACACATGTTGAACCGTTGAAATATTGTAATAATAACATGCCTTTACACTAAACCAAACTACAGCCACAATCGAAAAAATTTGAAAGCTTAATAATGTTGCTTCTTGCCTCTAATGTTTATTTAAAGTATTGTTTTTCCTATGGTAGAAACATCATTTGAAATAATATAGCAACAATTTCACTACATACACTTTTCTATCCAAGTCCAGTATCTAACCATTGCCCACAGTGTATATGCAACGTTACACCATCAGCATGCAACCTTCTCTCCCCAAAAATTATAATTATTGTTCTGATTTCAGTTTCAACAGTAAAAGGAAGAAACACTCTGTAAGTTTTACCTTTATCAAGTAGAATCTACGTAGGCAAAAGTCGAAAAGTTATGACAAAACATAACAATAATAGTCCATAATTTTTTAGTGTAAGGATGCAAAATAGAACCCAATCCAAGCAAATATACATTCTTTTGTACTAATAACATCATAGAAGTGTTTTATTATAACCTTAAGCGGCATACATATATCCTTCAAAGTGCAACAGCTAATTATAGCAGCTCAAGTGGAAACAGATTGCAATGTCATTCTCTAGGCCAAAAACATGGTTGAGTAATAGCAAATATAAAACCTGCCTTTGAAATAGCTGGATAAAAACTCGTGTAATCTAAAGATTGTTCTGCTTGGAAACTCACTTTATCTATAGATTGCTTGGTTTTAAAATAATTTGCATTCTCTTTATAAAAATTCCAGCTACAATGAAATGCTCTACAAGTTTTAATGTATACTATAAGTTTTGATTACTTTATTATTAATACTTGCCTTTGTACCTTCTTTTCGTTTGGGTGCAAGCTTTATTTCCCTGAACCAATTGTAAACATGAGATTCATTTCATCTCCTATTGCCTGTAGCATCAATTTGCTCTCAATTTACATGTTTCATTGCCAATCTTCCTTTAATCCAATAAACCGGTGCCACCACCTCACTTCATTTAGTTCATTTTCATTTACATGTGCCCTCGTTCATTTTCGTTGATTGATATTCTCATGTACTTCATATTTCATTTTCTTTAGTTTAGCCTCCATTTCCAGAAAACTTTGAAAATAAGAGATGTTGCCACCATTCCAATTCTCAATTTCTTCTCAATGTGAGATCATACACTTTTCACTGTGGTTGAATATGTAATCAAAACTAAAATGATTTAGTAAGTAAAAAGGCACTATTAGCAAATATAAAAACTTATAGCAGACAGTTTATTATGCACATATTAGAAATTGATATGGATAAGCTTGAGTGTCTATATATAAAAATTATTTATAATAGACATACAAGGGAGAAAACTATCAATTTCTTATTATTTCTATGCTAACGTGGATTAAATGACTATAGCACCATATTTTGCATGTTTACAGTTTCCATTTTTCAATAACATAAAATTGGTGATGTTGAGAGTTGTCCCACATCATCCAAGATATGTCATTTGTTATTGTATATAATTTAAGGGACGAATCTGGTATTGGGAAGTTGTTTAGAAAATTAGCACGTTCCTAGCTTGGATGGCACATGCAAATTGGGATGTGATAGATGCATTTTTTGATTGCATAATGCTCGCGTTCCCTCAACTTCAATTAGGAACAACTGCTGCCCTTTGTATATGCAAAGGGCATTATCGGAATTTCAAAAGACACCGAGTAAATCAGTAGTATGAATTCCATTTATTAGTAGTAGAGATAAGCTGGTCAAATAGGTCATCTATTCTTGATAAGGGATACCTATTCTTCTTGATCGGCTTGTTGAGTGCTTGGTAATTGGCGCATAGCCTTATGGAGATGTCTACCTTAACTACGAAGACAACTGCTGCTCTCCATTCTTCAGTACTATAGCAAATAAACTTCTTTTATAATAGCTCCAAAATCTGCTTATTTAGTTCTTGCCTTTTTTAGGGGCTATATGCCTCAACGATAGTAAGACCAGTCTAGCATCTTTCTCTAAATCAGTCTTGAACTCTATTTCTCTTCAAGGTGGGAGATCGAAGACTCCTTCAAAAATGTCCAGAAATCTCCGAACTACGGGTATAAATGAGAGCTCACTTTGTGATATGCGAAGAGAATACAGATAGCTTAACACAGTAGAGCCTTGGGGTGTGCATTGAACATCTATATCTCTTCCCCACTACTCTTCAACCATACAATCCTCCTATTACAATTTAAGATAGCCCCGTAGTAAAATAACCAATCCATTCCCAAGATAAGACCATACCCCTCAAAACCCAAAACATACATATTACATATGAAGTCTACATTACATACATCGACCACTAGGTCTTTGCAAATGATAGAAAGACGTGTCGTTCCCCCATAGGATTTCACATAACTATAAGGTCTATGCAAGTTGGGTTTCTAATTGCAAGCTTTAACTATGTTTCTGGCTATGAATGAATATAATGCTCATGAATCAAATAGAGTACGAATAGTATTCCTGGAAATAATAGTAATACCTTCCATAACAGGTTTTCCCTTGTCCTTAGGAAGAGGTTTGTTGGAGACAGATACAGCTTCAACGGCGTAAGTCTGCACAACACGTCCCTCCTTGGCTACTTCCAGACATTGTTTCTTGAGGTGCCCTTTCTTGTTGCAGCTATAACACCTCCTATTGAACTCCTTTCTCATCAAGTTCATCCTACAATTCTTAGCAACGTGTCCCTTCTTGTAGCAACTCGGACATGTCAGTCCTCCCTTCTTGAACTTCCCGTTGGTCTTCTTATCCATCCAGAACTTGCCTTTCTTTGTTCCATCTTGATTATCAGACCATCCTATTTTCTCTTTGTTTTTCTTTACTAGCTGTCTAAAGTAGGGCCATTTTGACCAGCGTCTCATAGGTGGCTCCAATGGAAACATAAGTTAAGAGCAGTTCCCTTAAAAGGAAAATTTAGGCCCTTAACAAATTTCATCGCCTACTTTGCTCCGGTATCAATATGACTCATCCCAAATTTGGTGAACTTGTTAATATACTCCTTTACAGTGGAATCCCTTATTTCAAATGGATGAAATTTTCTAATTAGATTCACTTCTACATTGGACATGAATCGTGACTTGAAACAAGCCTTAGATTCAACCCAAGTTATGTCTTCCTTAGCATTCTCTGCACCCACTATGGTCCACCAATTCAGCGCCTCCTCTTTCAAGTGCCATGTAGCTAACTTCCTTCTGACTTGATCTTCCAATTAGAATTCCTTGAATACACGGTCACAATCATCAATGGAAGCTTTAGTTTTGAAAAATCTTCCATCCTTATAAACACTAGTCCACACATAGTATGAAAATCCTTACATTGCCTGGGGAAGTCTATTGGTCGAAATGTTGGCCCAATGGGTGGAGCAACTGGTGCCACTGGTGTAGGTTGCTGGGAAATGGGGGCTTGCCCTACAACTCTCAAGTATTGTCGAAACCATGATGGCATACCTAATATGGTGAGTATCTCCTAGATGGTATGGTTCTCAACATCAGAGCCGTTGTTTTTGGCCATAATCAACTATCTGTAGGTTCAAAGTTTAGTCACGACTTCCTACGATAGTATTACCTGCTGAATTAAGAATTTGCCTTGTGTGTTTGCATATGTCCATATATGTATACTCATATATAGTAATGTTTTGAAAAATATTTTTAAAAATAACAAATATGTATGCTTACATATTCCTATTCCTACTGATCGAGTAACCTAATCTCTAATACCAATGTAACGACCATCTTTGGAATGAGTCTAATTTTTGACCCAAATAAAGCCTATAGAACCTTAAGTCCATTCCAGAGCTGGCTATTGGTTAGTATAATTGATTAAATAAAACAATGTACAGAGCTATCTATCTATGTTTTTAGAGTATCACAATAGAAGGGATATGATATAATAATAAAATAAGTACCCATTTCATAATATCCAAGTCTTAGATATATAGGGTATCAATAACACATAAACCAAGTTAAATAATTTTTTTGGTTATATCGAAAACATAAATAGATAACTAATACTTTCACCAGACCTTAGCTATCTCCTCCTCTACTCTCATCGTCAAATCTAACCTATAAGTTGTAATGAGGAAAGGGTTAGAAAAACAATGTCTGGTAAATGAAAATCTTAAGTTTGATAATAATAGTATATGGGCAGTAAGCATTCAAATAAGTATTGCCTTACATATATATATATATATATATATATATATATGTATATATATATATATTATATTTCTCAATGTAAACCTCAACTATAGGCTAGTGGTCCTACGAGTCCTACTCCGTGACTATAAAAGCGTGTGCACTGCAACTATGGAGTATATTGGGTTCAGCAACCCATCTCCCATCCAATCATATCCTAACCATGCGAGAGGAAGTACATGGGCTACTTAATACCCTTAAAATGGGAAATAGGTAAACCATCCAGCCATTAATATCTAACGCCAAGCGAACCCCTCTTGACACTCCCTAACTGTCATTATAGAAAACCTCTTCTAGGCCACATAATAATTATTAGATAAGGAAGAGGCAGCAGACCCTCCAATAGCCATTTAACACCTTAACCCCGAAGCGAATCTCCCTAAGAGATTTTCACTAACATACGTAAAAGATAATCTCATCCATTTAATATGCACCTAAAAGATAATCCTGACTTCTTAAATAAGGAGAGACAGACCGTAACATAGCCATTTAATACCTCAAACTTGAAGCAAGCCCATCCTGGGATATTCGTTTGTATGACTCGTAATCCAATTGTGGCTTCCCCCATCACTCCGGCTATTTATATGTGATGGTAACCAGATAAGTTGGGTAGACTTATCCTATAAAATTGGACTAAACCCGCATCCATCGTAGGTAATTATTATAGGCGATGTCCCACATCAGTACAACAGTCATATTGCTAGTAGCCATATTAGTTGGGCAAACTTCTGTGTGCTTTCAACTGACCTCGCATCCCTATAAATTGGCCATATTTTCCACTCACCAACATTTGTTGTAAAATTAAATCGAACACACACCCCCTCACCCGTATTTATGCATTAAAGGCCTTATAAGAAAACTCATTATTTTGCCTTTAATATATGGGTCAAATTCCTTAATTGTTCTTAACTTATTTTATTAGATTGGTTGTTAATTGTTAATTTAAGGAATAGGTTATTATAATACCTATGTCTAATATTAAATTATGCTTAACCAGCTTTATGCGTAGTATTTGTCCGTTTCTTATTCAGGGTGTTATATTATTTTAATGTTCACAACTGTAATTTCTATACAAGTCTTAATTTAAAGCAATAATCACATAAAAGCCAATATCATAAATAATAATTACATAAAAATAGACTTGTATGCATATTCAATGATGGAATCCTACAACATACAATTTGTTTTACGTTAATATAGTAGAATTATGGTCCTTCTTACCAAAGAAGCAGATTTACATTATAAATCTTTTATATTCCATTCAAATTTTAAACGAATAGCGTTGAAATGACAAGGAAATCATACTTATCTTGAAAATAGGCGGTGTAAACTACAGATTAGATAAAGAAAAAAAAAATCTATTTTTCCTTACTTTGCACACCTCTTTCAATTTCCTTGTTTTGGAATTCATTATCATTGCAATCATAATTTGAAAAGTGTATTCAAATAGGATTTAAATTATTCATATTTTAAATATTAATGAATCCAATTCCACTAAATTAAGATAAAACAACTAGGATACCAAACAACTTAAGATTTACATATTATGGAGAGGATTTGGGGTTTCAAGTTGATAAATTTTCGCAAACAAAATCTCCCAAGGCACAGTACAAACCCTAACCTCAAACTACACAATGTACTATTAGGGAATATTTTAGATTTTCACTCACAGATAATTTCCAATGACTCTCCTTCGATTTTTCTCTTACGATATCCTTATCCCTTCCTCCAATTTATCCTTTATTTATTGTATAACATATAACCGGTTCATTTATACATATCAGATTTAGAATATGATTGAAAAGAATGAGGGAACTAGCCTCTTATTTATAGTTGCTTTGATGCCCCAGGACTGTTAGATTGACAATATTTAAGAATTTTAAATTCAGGCCGTTCAGGCTACTCAAAACCCTGGCCATCAGAGCACGACCGATCGATCGGTTACCTATAGGCGGTCGATCGCTAGCGGTCGACCTGCCTAATAGGCGGTCCATGGGTTGTGGTCCAACCACTGATAACGTTAATTTTAATGTTTTCTTAAATGTTATATAATTATATTTAAAATTTTCTTCAGCTTTAAATTATTATTAACATTAACAATATTTATTAACTTTATACATTTCGATTCCAAAATTTCAAACGTCATACTTCTTCATTTGAACTTCGATTGCAAAGCTTTATATATATCAAAGTTGCTCAGAGGATCGCCATAAACACAGTGGTGTAAGTTTCATGGCCAAATTTTGATGTTTGCATAATTTTCATTTTTAACTTTATTATTAATTAATTGATTTTATTGATTAATTTCCTATTAATTTTATGGGGTGTTACATGAACCCTTCTACTCTTTCCAATATGGAGGAGTGACTTTTGAGATTGAATCTTTATTTATTTTGAGATAGGTTTGGAACTCTTTTCAATATACTCAACCATTCGGTCAAATCGAATCATTTTTTTCTATCACATTATTTTATTTACTTCTATTTCATATTGTATGAACTCATCATTAACATATCGCATGTATCATAAACACATGTTCATATTTGTGATAATTCATCGGTGAATACAACAAAGTACGCGGAACCATTTTAGAACTTCCGGTTGATACATAGCAGAGATTATCTACTCTTATGATGCTCCCATTGAATGGATGCTCTGCCTTTAATTGTCTGAGATATAATTTACTAATACCCTATGATTCATAATCATATAGTCACAAATTATTTCTCAAAATGTGGCTTAGTCCATAATTCCAAAATAATTGCATATAAATTTATATACTTATGTATTTTCCAATGCATCACAAATACCACTATTATAGTTTTATTTTATAATGAATATTCATAATATTCATATTGGAAAACTATGTCTATTTTTCAATCAATACTGACAAATTATTATTATTTCATAAATAATGTTTGGTACGTTTTACAATTTTCGTAAGTTCATGCGACCAATAAGTGTTATATGGCATGCTCTAGCTATTTCAGCCATTACTATAATAACGTATGAAATATGAACATCCATTTAACCACTTAATATATGCTATTTATTTCATTTACTCTAACTAGTTTACAGTCAAGAATTTTCATATCAAGTATCTTAAACTCAAAGAAATAAATTTCATAGAAAATAATTTTTTACGTGAAAACACATTTGGAATAGATATCATATTTCTCAATCCTTGTTAAGTATCTATTATTATTTTACTATTCTCGTTTTCGATGTTTTCTTATGAAGCAGAAGTAACCATTCACTCTCTTCATCCCAACCGTGTCTTAAGTTACATCCACCCTCATACATTCGTTCTCCTTTTTAAATGGTCGAACCATTATAAAGGAAACCCTTACTGCATGATCATAACGCACTCTTTACAAAAATGCATTCAATTATCCTTAACATTTAAGGATATCAAATAAGTTGCATGTTACGTAAACTAACCAAACTAACTTTTTAGTGATCGAATTCTTAGATCAATCTTGGAGCTCGTAGTCTTGTGTTACATCTAACATGACAAGGTCATCATTGTAGTCAGTCATATTGGATACACGATCTCACATTATGGTTTATTTGCTTAATTCGACCGAACTGATTTTATCGAAGTTTTGTACATTACGAATTGCAACCATTCACCATACAACATTTATATTTGAATGAATATGCATCAGACATCCATATTCAAGTATTTGTTCTAGAGTTCGAAACTCATAAAGTACAAGACACAAACTTAGGCGAATAAACATGTAAATGACCAATTATGAATGCATTTAGTAGTTGCAAAATTTGACGCTTGCATGGGTCTTGAAACGATAACAATCAAATAATATTTTCTAGTAAGTATATTTTACATTTTTATTTGTCAAGCACCAAATTAGTTCATTTATATATCTTAATTAATAAACATTTTATTAATTATATTAGTTGTACAAATTTATTAATGTAGATTATTATAACTTTATGCAACATATGTTCTTACAATATTAGAAAGATTAAATGTCACTATTTCATTTTTCTAATAATGCTCCCACTAGTCTTTTATGTTTCTCCAAACCCTAAGGTGAAACATAGAAGTCTTTCGACTTCACTAATGGATGTTAGGACTCATTTATCTTGGTATTCCGACCTTGAGTTTGCCAAACAAGTCATATCCCCACAGGTGATGGATAACTCCTTATCGATCGTATCATATATAATTCCCAGCCCATGGTTCATTGTCCTAATCTCATTTCGACCTTGAGTTTGCTCAACAAATCGAAAGAGATTATTCACTCATACCTACCATTTCACGATGACCTAAGTATAGTATTTGTACATTGAGTTTGCTCAACAAATACATATACCTATCTTACCTCATCTATTATATACATTAATAATACTACACATAACATATCCAGCTTGATTTTTCTCAACAACCAGAGAGTATGAAAATAATTTATTAATATATAAATGATAGAGGACAATACTTTATATTAAAGATTCATAATATTTAATATAATGAGTGATATCATCTTACAAAATAATGTGTTTCTTACGAAATACCCTCGTCATTCAAGTGTTAGACACATCAGAAATCATGGTATACGTATTATACGTATGCATTTTTCCTTAAGTCTATTTTGGGTTTCTTACCATTCCACTTTTGTTTTATACATTCATTTTATGTAAGTTTAATTATTTATAACTTTTATAATTTAATTAACTTATATAATAGTCTTATATACATTATATTAATTAAATCTTATTTAATTAATAAATAATTTAATTAATTTTATATTATTCAATTAAATTTTTTAATTAAATATGTATACCATATCATTTGTGGTTATATATATATATGTATTTTATTATTTTTTAATTAACTTATTTAATTAGACAGTTTAACTAAATATTAATTTTGAAAATTTCTTACGTATATACATATATACTCATATCATCTTAAATAATTTAAGGTAATGAACATATATCTATATATATTGTACATGTATATACTCTTATTAATTAACTATTTAATTAATTTACTTAATTTATCAATTCTATTAATAATTATTAAAATTTTCAAAATATGCTTATTATATTTTCAAAGCACTTTTGAAAATTGCATTATAACATTTATAATATACATTGTTTTCAAAACCAACTTTGAAAATCATTTTATAACATTTATAATATAATTCTTATTTTAAATTTAATTTTTTACATTCAAAATTTCATTTTAGTTTTTAATTTTTCTTGGAAATTAGCCTAAGGTCCAATTCAAATCGGGCCTTTTCTATTAAGGGCAATCGTTGAGCTCACTTTACATATTTGGCCAGGCTGGTAGCCAAGGAGGGCACGATACTTGGTTACCCAAACCCAAGCCTAGGCACCCTACTAAATTGGTAAGCCTAACTGGTTAGCCTTAACATGATTAATTAGACTGCATAGACTATTTAGGCTCTGATACCATTATTGGAACCGAGTCAGTCGAAAACGGATGAAATAGGTAGTATTAAAATTTTCTATTTTGGATCTATTGGGTCTATGAAGTCTAAAGAGATTTTCGTTCCAATCTAAAATGTGTTTTAAGCAAAATCCTTATTTTATTTAGTTAGTTTAAGAGATTTGAATATAATATAAATTTAAATGTATGAGTGTATCTAATACACCTTTACAATTACTCATTACATTTTATTTGAGAAGGAAACTTTTTGTTTCCTACTCTAAACCCTATGAAATCAATTAAGGGAAGAAATAGCTTTAATTGGATGGAGAACATTTCATTTCTCACCCTCTCTAATTATATTAATAATTCATTAAATGTCATTGATGATCGATTTAAACATGGCAAGGAATGTGAGTAAATCCAAATATACTAACAGTATATATTTTATAAGTGCAACATATAAGAAGTGTGCATAGTTAGTGTTTTCTTTATACGTGCCTTTGTTGTCCATAGTTTTATTTATTATATATAAATAGATATAATTTATATACATATACATACATACATATAAATACGTAAAATTAAGTTTCACTATTTTTTATAAGTTTGAGATTAAAAACAACAATTTTTAATCTAGTTTCATAGTTAGGAAGGATTTAAGACTAATTTATGATTTTACACAAAAATCCTTTCTATAAATCGTAAGTTAAATTGATATACACATACACATACCAAACATTGTAAGTTATGTTCCAAACCTAAAACAATATGTATATGTATATAATTTATAAAATCTAATACATGCTTTGAAAATTAAAGTATTAGAATAAAGTCTAACTTAATTTAAAAAGAAATCAAAGTATTGGTGATATTTTAGACAAAAGTCCAGTTATAGGTATTTAATTAAAAAATTAACAACTTTCAAAATGTGCAATAAGCAAAAGATTTTATTAAAAACAACAAACAAAAATCATATATATGAAATTTCCAAAGTGATTTCAAATAGAAAACATATGCAGTTTATTCATATATGTATATGCAACCAATAAATCATATCACTAATTAAAGCTTAGGTTTCATTCAACTTAGCCGACACTTGGAAAGAGATCCTCTATAGGGTCATTGAAGTTGGCTAAGGCATCATCGAAGACAATATGAAGTCTATCTTTCTGGACGAGGAGGATCTTATGGCCTTGGAAAGAAGGAAAGCAATCTTGGTAGCATAAGATGTAGCTGCAGGGAAGGCAACTAGTTCTGGATGAGGAGGATCTTATGGCCCTGGAAAAAGGGGAAGCAATCTTAGTGGCATAAGATGAAGCTGCAGGTAAGGCAACTATTGTGGCTCCCGCTAGTCCCAGTGCATCGGATCGGGTGGAAACATCCACTCGTACTTCAAAAGAGCCTGCAATTAACATCGTCACTTCTACATTGTCCATCTCTAAGGCCGCCCTCATTGAAGCTCCTATCCTTGCTACATCAGATGTTGAAACTCTTGATCTCTCCCCTCCGGCTGTTAATTTGACTCAATCTTCTATTGAGGCCGGTGATCAACAAATCCTCAGCCAAGGATACTCCGTACGACCAAAGTATATCTTTAATCTCTTCGAACTTAGACAAACTTCAATTCTTCTCCAAGGACCTCACCAATCTATGCCATTATGTCTATCATGTTACAGGTCACCCATCACTGCCTCCTCCATCAACATCTACTCAAGCCCTAGGCCCCAGTGCTATTACAACCATGTCTATCTCCATCGCAACAACGTCGATCGCTCCAATTTTACCTTCCAGCTCTAGCCCTGGCACAGACTAAGAAAAAAAAAGAGCATTGAAGGGTTGGATGACATCTATCAATCTCGAAAGAAGGAGGTGACTATCATGGGCAACAAGGATCTCAATGATTATATCACAATGGAGAAGAGGTTGAAGCGTGATTTTGATAATATCATGGTTAAACATGAGTTAGGGACTCAAAATTCCCTGGCCTGCTCTCAAAACCCATTACATACCCTAAAAGTCCCTCTATTAAAAATTAAGCCTTTTGAAGGTCGCAGTGCTGGAGGATCCCGATCCTCCAACCCTACCTCCGAAATATCCGTAACATCCCCCTAATTGGAGGCCTAAAACTAACGACTACGGATGCTGCAGTCATCCATGGTTATTAATTCTCAGCGACCAAATATGGCAGTGCTAGATACATTGTACAAAGATCACAGAAATATGGAAAAAATTTAACAATTCAAAACCTATTTCCACATTCAAATCAAAACACTTGATGTTCATTACACAATCCCAAAAACGTAACCACGTTCAGCTAAATATAATTATTACAGTTATGCCAAGAGTGACATATGAAGATGCCCCCTTGTTAGATCAGAGTATACAGTAAGGCTAACAAGTCTACCTTTACAAAAAAACACATAGCGGAAAAGACAATTCTAAATAACTATCTGCCTCCAGCACGCCTCCGGAAGCTTTATTCGTCAAAGAAAAACTTGAAAACCTTAAATCTCAAACTACTGAAAATCAATTGAGTACCCGAGAGTTTAAGGGGAAAACAAAAACTTCGAGTCAGACATAAAGCCTAGTATAAATAATAATCTAACATCTCAATCCTTTTAGATATCTAGTGAGACCACACTGCTTAGCGAAACGGGTTTCCCCCTCACTAGTATCCTAAATCCCTTTTAAAACCATATTCCATGCTCCTGCATCCACAATAGTTAAAACATACATTTTCAAAATATTATGATGATATGCATACTTAAAATAATTAGGATTTCCCATCCCTAGTTTAATCTGACTTCCTTTCATAATTATAGTTTCTAGGGTCACCATTAACCTTTTAGTTTTCATGGGTTTGCTAATAACCTTTATATAATTAATGAACATCCTGATCTTTTCATAGTTTTCATGGGATCACTAAGAACCTATAGGCTCATGTCGGTTAGCTTAATAAATTCATGGATCCCCTTGAACCTATTAGTTATTCCAATAACTAATCACCTTATCCTAGTTTTCATAGGTTGAGTAGGAAACTATGGATTTATCCAATAACTCACTTCACATCCTAGTTTTCATGGGTTAATTAGGAACCTACTGATACTTCCATTAGCCACTTTATTATTCTAGTTTTCATCGGTTGACTAAGAACCTATTGACTAATTTCAATTCTTAATCCAGATATAGTTTTCATGGGTTCACTACAAACCAATTAGCCCTTGCTGACTATCCTTAGTACATAGTTTTCATGGGTTTACTATGAACCTGTTGGTTACCTCCAATAACTGCATAATCATAGTTTTCATGGGTTTACTATGAGCCTTTTGGTTACCTCCAATAACTACCAAGCTTAAGCATCCTATATTTTTGGTCACCCTGACTCCTTGGATGCAATTCTACCCATTCAGGAGTTTAAGCAATTTATATTCACTACATAGTTAACATAACTGGTTATTCTACCCCATTTTTCCCAAAATACAGTTATAGGTGATCATGTGAATATATTCATATTTGAAGAAGCAAAACAACAATTTAACAATACCACTCCTGTGGATTTAAGGTCATTGAAATAATTTTCATATAAAACATAGTTAACCCCTTTAACTTATATTTTTATCAAGGCAACACTTCTTCAAAATTACATACTTAAAGTCATTACAAAACTCCTTTATATAAGCCATGGGTTTTCCTTTAAAAATTTGAGTTAGGGTTTTAAAACCTTTCGACAACGTCGAAGGCTTCAGCCTTTCGACTCCTTCGACCCCTTCGAAAGCTTTGGGTTGACACTTAAAACATTACTTTGGGTCAAAGTGAAAATAGGTGAAAGCATCTCTTTCGAAACCACTCCTTATTTTTTAAAATATTAGGGAAGTTTGATGGTGTCGAAACCATCCTTTCAAAAGCATTGAAATATATGGAAAACAATTGAACCTTTCGACAACGTCAAAAGCTTTGCTTTCGACCCCTTCAAAGGCTTTAGGTAGTGGCTTTCACTTGTAAAAACAATTGAACCTTTCGACAACATCGATGCCTTTGATGCCATCAGAAGGTCACATATTCTCAAAAGGGTTTTCGCCTGGTTGACAACTACCCCTACCAAAGCTTTAAACAAAAACTAAGTAACCCCTTAGGAAGCTACTTCTTTAAAACAAAGGCGACAACTCTCTTTCGAAAGCATCTTTGAAATAATCTTCCAAAACATAGATTTCGACCTTGTCGAAAGCTCTAAAAAAAACTATCCTTTCAAAACCATAGCTTCCGACCTTGTCGAAAGCTCTTTTAAAACTAAACCTTTCGAAACCATAGCTTCCGAACTTGTCGAAAGCTCTTTTAAAACTAAACCTTTCGAAACCATAGCTTCCGACCTAGTCGAAAGATTAGCTTTCGACCTTGTCGAAAGCTCTTTTTTTTAAAACAGGCAAGTGATTTTCTTTTCAAACCAAAATAACTAAGGAACCAACTCCTTCGAAAGCACCCCTTCGACAACCTACCTTCCACCTTTGTCCAATTCACTACATACCACTTGAATGATATCATATGCATTGGCTTTGACCTTGTTGGTTTCAATGAAGTCGAAAGGTCATTGTCGAAAGGTCTAAGTCGAAAGGTGTACCAATGAAGGTGGAACACCCTTTTTCTGAACAAAAGCTGTTTTTATCAAATAAGGTAAACTTTTTGTAACTAACTTTCCTACTTGTAAACATTTGATTGTCTTTCATAAACTTTTAAATATTTTGGATAATATTTGCCGCATTTTCTTAGATCTAAAATCAAGTTAACCTTTAACAAATAAGCCCTTCCTATTTTCAAAACAATAAAATCATTTAAATACCCCTTTCAAAATAATTAAATTTCCATACTAAATCACTTAGTAAAAATCCCCAAAAATTCACTTTAAGCATGTTGTCTAACATATCAAAATTCCAGACCCAAATTCTTAACATATTTTCCAAAATATATTTATAAACCCTAATAACCATATTTTCTTTAAAATTCATAACTAATTCTCCACGGCTTGGAAAATTATGAAAATCGAAACCCAACTCCAAAAACATGTTTTCCTTAACATAAAATTTTCCCATGGCATTTAAAAATCATTAAACCTCGGTTTTACCCTAAAATCGTGCCTTTCTCCATTTAAACAACCTTGGTTAAACCATGTAAGTCATAAATCAAGCATATCATCATTCGATATATCATAAAACAGATTTACCCTTAAATCCAAAACCATATGATTATAAAACCAAAATAGAGATGTAAAATTTATTATTAACCTTAGATTGGATAAGAAAATTGAAGTTTGATTGAGGTTGATTTCTCCTAGCTTGATCCTAAGCTTTGACTTTGATTTTTCTCTTCTCTTCTTCCTAACGGTCGGCCTTTCTTTCTTCTCACAGTTATAAATTTTGTTTGAGATTAATTGAACGTGTATGACTAAGGAGAATAGTATAAGGGTGCGAAATATGGGCGGCTATTTACCCTAATGCCCTTATGTTTAATTCATTAATCATTTATTAGTTCATTTAGTTAAATAAGCACGACCACTTAATTTATTAATCAATCCTCAATCTCCTTATCTACATTATTCTATTTAATTTATCCAATTAAATATCCTGAATAATGTTAAACAAAAATTAGGGGTATTACAATATCCAAGGATCCGTTATATGGGATGATCGAAGAGGAATTCTCTTCTTTTGAGGAGAGCTCCGTAGAAAAGGAGGAAGAGAAGGAGAATGTGGCGAAGAGTTCAAGGAAATGCCATGCCAAACTTGCAATTAGGAGGAGCAAACACGAGGGATGGAAATATGCAATCATCTTGGTTTTTGGTAGATATTTTCCTATCCAACCTTTTGTGTACTTTTGGAATTCCCTGTATATAGGCCATCATTATGCGGGGGTGGCCTCCGCAACTCATATAAAAAGCTATGTAAATGAAAGTCTATTTTCTTCCAGTCTCTTTTGTATTTACATTTCTGTATTTTTTTGTTTTATTTGACTATATATCTTCCTGCATATATAATATAATCATTTGTAATTCAATCACATTTATATTATACATGCATGTGTCTATGTAGTGCCATCATTTACCGTAACTCTGTACATATAATAAATCTCTGCAACTACTTAGTGCTATTTCAGTACTTAGCTATATTTATCATTTCCAATATAGATCTTTCTTGGCTAAACAGAAGTATATTTCTTTAGATAACTTTACTTGTCTTCGGTTGAGCATATTTCGCCCAACTATAAGTAGAGCAACATTACTTTGGCCAATTGTATGACCAAACTTGTTTATTTTTGGTTGGGTTCCATTTAATCGTAATCAAGGTTGTATTTACAATAACCATTAACTTCGCATTATTTTCTATCTTAGGTAAATAGGAGTGTGAACGTCAATCTTGGGATATCCACACTTTATTTCATCTATTCCCTGGTGATAATTAAAATTATCTCTTCAATCAACCTCGTTTATCCTTAGTCGAACAAATGATGTTGGGCTATAAATGTGGTTGTAACTGCAAAAAATAATTATATACTGACTTTTATCTTTAGGAATCGGTACTTTGGACGCTTATCTCTGAGCATCAATCTTCAATCTCGTCAATCTTCGATCATTAATCAAAAACATCCACCGACCATCTTCATTTATCTTCAACCAAGAGTGTTTGGCTAGGCCGTAAGCATAGTCGTGTCTGCAAATGTTCCAATTATATAACGATTCCTATCTCTGGATATCAGTGTTTTAAATGCTTATCTTTGGGCGCTCATTCTTGATCTCACATGTCTCTAGGTGTCGATCAAGAGGATTCATCGACCATCATTGCTTATCTTCAGCCAAGTGCATCTTGCCAGACAATAAAAATGGTTTTTTCTACGAAAAGAATATAATTCTAAATTAGTTCCTATCTCCGAGATCCAACGTCTTAGATGCCTATCTCCAAGCATCGGTCCTTGAATTGGCAAATCTTTGGGCACTGGTCAAAGATTAGGCATGAAAGGGTAATCATTCAATCGAGCTTAGCACAATTATACTCTTTCATCTCGATCATGGATCGGAGGAGTTGATCGGTACCTGTCTCCAGGTACTTTGACACATGATTTTGAAAATACAAAATGCCTTATTTTACCGCTGATCTCACGGCTCAAAATCAGACTTTTAAGAACACGGTTTCATTGATTATAATAGTTAAATTTATTTATAAACAAAGGAAAATGGAAAGTCCTAAATTATTACAATTCCCTTAGTCAATTAAGGCAACTTATTTGCATGCTTGAGAAATTGGAATCCTATCAACAATTGATAGCTTGAAAGTTTCATCTCCAAGTTTCTACTCAATCACACAAGGACTTCTCAATTTAGATCAAGCACCCCTACATCAAGGAGGACCCATTTCAAAATGAGGTCAAGTGCCTTAAAGGTATGGCTTTTGACCTTAGCATTGAAATGTCTTGCTACTCTTTTGTAGAGAGCAGCTACCTTGAGTTCAGCCTCTTCTCGCTTTTCGTCAACCAAATTGAGGAACTCAAGCAAGAGTTCCTCATTCATCCTGGGATCATAATACTTTCTTCGGTGAAAAGGGACTTCCAGCTCTATCAGGATTATGACCTCAGCTTCATAGGCTAAAGTGGATGGAGTATGCCCAATCGCGGACTTGTGTATTGTCCTATAAACCCACAATGCTAATGGCAGATCATCAATCCAGTTCCATTAGTTTTTGTCACTCATTTCTTTAGGATGGATTTGATGATCTTTTTCACTACCTCCACCCGTCCATCCGATTATGGGTGTGCTATTGCCAAAAAGCTCTTCTTAATTTGGTGTTGGCTACAGAAGTCTTTGAATTCAACATTCTCGGATTGAGTTCCATTATCGATGATGTTCTTCTTTGGAACTCCATATCAGCATATGATATTTTTCACTACAAAGTTGATCATTTTCTTCATAGTGATCATGGCTAGTGGTTCCGATTCATCCCATTTGGTAAAGTATTCCATAACTACAATAACATACTTTGCTCCATCCTTTGACATTGGTAGCACATCGATTATATCAATTCTCCAAACTACAAATAGCCACGGGCTAACCATTTGCGTAAGCTCTATAGATGTGGATTTTGGTACCTTCACAAACCTCTTGCATCTATCACATCATCTGGTATAATCAACTGCATCTCAATTGGTCGTTAACCAAAAGTATCCATAGTGGAGAACCTTCTTTACCATAGTCTACCTCTCAGCATGGTCACTATAGCTTCCTTTGTGTACCTCCATGAGGATTTTCTTAGCTTCATCTTTGGTGACACACTAGAACAAAGGGGTCAAGAATCCTCTTCAATATATTACTCCTTCCTGCATAGCGTATTATGTTACCTTATGTAGGACTATTCGTCATTCATTCCTTCCATTCAGGAGAGTTCCCTTCAGCAGATACTCTTTTATTGGAGTCATCCACGATTCCTTTTCTTCATCGGGCTCCAAGATCCAATCAACGTTCATATGGTCGATGCTTGGAGCCGGTAAAACCTCTATTTGAACGAGATGCATAAGCAATGCATCCTCGAAGTTGGCCAATTTAGCTAGCAAATCAGCTTTCATATTCTTTTCTCTAGGAATGTGCATTATCGTATAGTGTTCAATGTTACTTAATAGTTCAAAAATTTTGTCAGGTAAGGGAATGTCTCGCTCCCTTATCTAGAATTCCTTTTTAACTAAGCAAACCACCAAATTAGATTGCTAAATATACGCAATGTCTTAACTCTTAACGCCTTCATTGTCTTGAATCTTGCAATCAACGTTTCATACCCAGTTTCGTTGTTTATTGCCAGGAACAATAACTTCAAAGCATAATATATCTTTCATCCTTCCGGGGTTACAAGAATCGTTCTTGCCCTGGAACTACATTTATTGGAAGCTCCATCTACATACAATTCCACTCGGAGAGTTGGACTATATCTTCTTCCACTTCTTCATCCCAAATGGACAATTCGACAATGAAATTAGTCAGTGCCTGTCCTTATATCATCCTTTTAGAATAGTATGTTATGTCATGCTCGCTCTGCTTGTTATTTTACTTTAGCAATCTTCTTGAGGTATCGGTTCGATGTAGTACCTACCTTAGCGGCTAATTGGTAAGAAATTTATCGGGTGAGGCTGGAAGTATGGTTGCAACTTTCTTGATGCAATCAACAAGCAGTACACTAGCTTCTCCTAATTCCTTTCCACTCCCATAAAACACTTATGGGTATAATATACGACCATTAGATTCTAGACCCCTCACATATGAAGGATGCACTTGGTCTGTGAGAGGATAGTGTTAGGTAAGCAAATAGATCTTCCCCATTCAAATGCTTTGACAAAATTAGTGGTCTCTCCATGTGCTATAGTAAATTATGGAAAGCTTCCTAGCGTTGCTTCATCCAAAAATACTTCCCTTCTTCTTTGTTGAGACATCAAAGAGCACTATACATTTATCTGTTGCCTTCGAAATAAATCGACTCGATGCAGCGACCTTTCCCTTCAAGCTCTACATTTCACTCCATTTCTTGGGATAGTAACCTCTTTCAATGCTTCAATATTCTATGTTAGCTTAATTCCCCTTGAGTTTACAATGAAACCCAAATATTTTCACAATGCAATCTTGAAAGAGCATTTCAATGGATTAAGCTTCATCCCATACTTTCAAAGCACATCAAACATTTCAAAGAGGTCATCCATATTATTCATCGATTGTTGTGCCTTCACAAGCATATCATCCACATAAACTTTCATCTTTCGTCTGACTTAATCTTTAACATATTATTCACCAATCGTTGGTAAGTCGCTATAGCATTGATCAAACCGAACGGTATCACTTGATAACAGCATGGGCCCATATTAGTGATGAAACTCATATGCTACTGATCTGGAACATTAATTTCTATCTAGTTATAGCCATTGTACACATCCATAATGGGTAGTAGTTCATGTCCAACCTTGAGTCCATAAGTTGGTCGATATTAGGCAATGGAAAGCTATTTTTTGGGCATACTTTATTCATGTCCGAATAATCGATGCATGTTTGCCATTTTTCATTTGGATTTTTCACCAAAATAGGATTCGATACCCAATTAGGGTATAAGGCATCACAGATAAAGCCATTTGACATCAACTTATCTACTTATATTGATGCAGTGGATAATTCTAGACCCAGGCTGCATCTCTCCCACTTCACAAGAGGGCATCTTGGGTCCATATTTAATGCATGGAATGCCATCTCCAGTGAAATTCAACACATATCAGAATACGTCCAGGTAAATACATCTAGGTTTCCTTAGAAGAAACCCTACCAACCCCTTTCCGATTTTCATGACCAGCTAAGATCCGACCTTGAGAACCTGAGTAGGATCATCATTATGGATTGGAATGTTGATCATCCTCTCCACCGGTGCTTCCTTCGCATCCTATGGCTCTTATTAGGGGTTCTTAGGCTTGTAGAACTTACTATAAGACCTGAGCTAGGGCTTTGGTAGTAGCTGCTATGCATCAGTAGTTTTGATGTTGAGAATCTTCTCCACATCCATTCCCTTCTAGCATCGCTTCGTCTCTTTAAGCCCGGTGATATATCATTCTCGACCAATGCTCTAGCCACTATGAATAGCTCTAGCTCCATTCTCTATGGTGCACTTCATTATTAAACACCATAGAGCTGGTGCTATCCTGAAGCCATCAAGGGTCGGTCGACCCAAAAAAGCATCATATGCAAAGAATTCATCAACCACCACAAAAGTCTGAACCCGCACAATCTTACGGTCTCCCTCACCTAGTTCTATAAGAAAGTCAATACTTCCAATGGGTTCTTTAACATCTTCGGTAAATCCCTGGATGCAAGATTTATGTAGGTTCAAATCCTTTGGATTGATATTTCATCAATCAAAGTTTTTCTTGAATAAGATATTAATTAAGCTTCCACAGTCAATCAAAACTTGATGCATTATCGTCGACACTATAATGGTCGTAATGTCCCGAGACCCACATTAACAAAGAGTATTAACGAGTAATACTGTCTGCTAATGTAGAGAATAGGGCTGGTTAGGAGCGACCATCCATAGCTTTGTCTTAAACATCTATTAAATACGTCGAATTGGTGCTCTAATTTTTTTCTTTCTCAAGTGGATCGACATATTCCATAAATGTTTAATACAAAACTACAGTGGCTAACGGATCTATGAGAACAAAATACAACAACAATATATATAACATATCATAGAACAGCAATCGACCATATATATGCATATACATAGGTACATCCCAGTACAATACAAAATGATACGGCAGTAGCGGTACAAGGACCACAATATATACAACGAGTCAAAATAATAGATACATATCAGAGTTTTACAAAGCGACTACAAAACTACACAAAAGGTGACAAGTAGATATCCAAAGGTATCAACAAACTCCCTCGATACGAATGAGTATCAAGCACCTGTATCGAATAGAACTCGAATAGAACAATCATGATTAGGATTACTTATAGGGTAAGATATTGTTGATTCAATTATGGGATACTACGGAATAAAAAAATGTATTCCAAGACGTATTCCCAACTTATATCTACCCTAAAGGACATGAAAAGTTTAAGGACACGATGATAAGGGAATAAGTAACACTTATATTGTACTTTGATGTACCGTAATATATGTTCTGTTATGTGTTTATCATATTTTATTCTGAACTCAGCTCTGATACTAAGCTGTGATGCCCCACCCCGAGACCCACATTAACAAAGAGTATTACTGAGTAATACTATCTGCTAATGCGGAGAATAGGGCTGGATACCACGCTGTGACGCCCCACCCCTAGACCCAAATTAACAAAGAGTATTACTGTTTGCTAATGCGGAGAATAGGGCAGGTTAGGAGCGACCATCCATAGCTTTGTCTTAAACATCTATTAAATACGTTGAATTGGTGCTCTTAAATTTTTTTCTTCCTTTCTAAAGTGGATCGACATATTCAATAAATGCTTAATACAAAACTACAGTGGCTAACTGATCTATCAGAACAAAATACAACAACAATATATATAACATATCACAGAACAACAGTCAACCATATATATGCATATACACAGTTACATCCCAGTACAATACAAAATGATACAGTAGTAGTGGTACAAGGACCACAATATATACAATGAGTCAAAAAATAGATACATATCAGAGTTTTACAAAGCGACTACAAAACTACACAAAAGGTGACAAGTAGATATCCAAAGCGGAAGCAGCATAGCAAAGTCCTATGGCAGGTATCTAACCTGAAACAACTCGGTTTGACCCAAGTATATAAAAACACACGGGTCTGTCTAGCATAAACAACTAATTAGTATTAGAAAGGAGTAATAAAGGGGTAAAAGGGTAATGATTCTTCTCTAATGTGAAGAAGTAACACTAATGATATGTCAACGCTTCAAGTAAGGTAACATCACAAAGTAAACTAACCACTAAGTATCCTAAGTGGATATCTCGAAAGAGGCAAGAATAAAAATATCAATTAAACTCAATTAATCGCCTCATATCATCGGCACATATAAAAATCAATATAATGGTTTTCATAAACTATAACTGCTAAATAGGAGATCACAAAACTCAATTTTCGCCAAAGAATGGCAATCTCAAATAATTCCCAAAATAGGAAATCCCAAAATCTCAAAATACGCCAAAAGATGGCAATCACATATAACTCCTAAACAGAATATAAATCTCCAAATAAACGCCAAAAGATGGCAATCACAAAGCATGAAATGTAGAACTCGATATGAGTTCAATCCCAAAAATGTAATCGCCACGTAGTAGTGTCTCAAACGGCTCAAACGGCCAAATAATCTTGAAATTGCGATACATTTGGAAAATCACAGTAAATCATGAAAGCATCATAAAAGATAGCACATGCTTATAAAAATGATTTACATAATATACATCGACCATTAGGTCGGAAACACAAAATATATCATCATTTAACTCTTAAAATTTTAATCAAAAACATACCTTTCTTTTTATCATTTTAAAGCGAGTTTGCACATTTTTAAATATAATCTTTTTTCTCAAAATATAGTCTAACTATCCTCTTTCACCTGTACTTAACTCAAGTAGGTGATATTAGTTCATCTTCATAAATAAGAAGCACTACATTAACTATTAAGGGGAAATATGCCATTTTTTTTCATTTCAGACCTGCTGTAAAGAAGACAAGTTTTGACATAGCAAACAACAAAATCTGAAAACTTTTTTACACTAAAAGTTGTTCTACTAAGTCAAAGCTTTCCAGCAATATAAAGATCATCAAAATCGGATTTATAGTTTGAAAGTTATGCTAAATTTACTTTCTGCTTAAGTCTTAGAAAATTTTGTAATAGTTATAACCACCGTTAAATTTAATATTACAGGTAATCACCAAAACCAGGGTTGTTACAGACTCCCCCCTTATAAAAATTGCATCCTCGTAATTTCTAGAGAAGAGCTGTATTCAACACGATTTATTTCATCAAGCAAAAGAAAATAGATAAGCTTGAGTTTAAAATTCTCACCTTCAACACGAGAAGAAAGAAAACCAGGATAAGATTGCTCGATAAATTCTCTGGTTTCCCAAGTGCAATCATTGGGATTAGTGGACCATTGAATCTTCATGAGCGGTATATCCTTATTTCGAAGGCGTCTCACCTCTGAAGCAAGTACACGATCTGGATGTTGCACAATAGATAGATCAGGTGAGATCTCAAGCCCTTGAAGACAAGGAGAATCAATGACGGAATCTGAATCACGAAGACACTTCCGAAGCTGAGAGACATGAAACACGTCATGAATACTAGATAAATGAGCCAGAAGTGATACTTTATAAGCAACTGGGCCAATACGTTCAGTAATAGGAAATGGTCCTATAAAGCGAGGAGCCAATTTCCCAGTCATACTGAAACGCATTCCCCTTTCAAAGGAGATACATGAATATAAACAAGATCATCAATAGAGAACTCGAGAGGCTTCCTACGGTTGTCCGCGTAGGATTTCTGACGACTCTGTGCCTTTTTCATTCTCTGACAAATAAGATCGATCTTCTCTGAAGCTTCATGAATAGAATTGGGCCTAAAATCAACTTCTCCTCGGATTCCAACCAATAATAAGGTGATCGAAATGGCCTTCCGTATAGGGCTTCGAAAGGAGCCATACCGATACTGGATTGAAAACTGTTGTTATAAGAAAATTCAACCAGCGGTAGGTGGTCCTCCCAACTACCACCAAATCAAGAATGCATGCACGGAGAAGATCCTCAAGAATACGATTCACCCGTTTAGTCTGTCCATCAGACTGCGGATGATAAGCTGTGCTGAAATTAAGCTTTGTACCCAAAGCTTCCTGAAGACTCCACCAGAAATGACTCGTGAAGAGTGGATCACGGTCACATACAATAGAACTAGGAATACCGTAAAGTCTCACAATTTCCTTAATATAAAGCTTAGCTAGTTGAGAAGTTGTCCTATTAGATTTAATAGGAATGAAATGAGCGGACTTAGTCAAGCGATCTACGATAACCCAAATATTGCTATGGCCCGACCTCGAACGAGGTAGGCCATTGATGAAGTCCATAGAGATTTGATCCCATTTCCACAATGGGACCTCAAGAGGCCGAAGAAGACCACTAGGGCACTGATGCTCGGCTTTCATGAGTTGACAAGTCATGCAATTACTCGCATAACTTGCCACATCACGCTTCATGCCTTCCCAATAATATAAGCGTCTCATATAGGCATACATTTTGCTACTGTCGGGATGAATAATATACTTAGAACGGTGACAATCATCAAGAATGTCCCGCCTAAGATTAGAAACACAAGGCACGATCACTCGGTTCTTCTTACGAAGACAACCACGAGTACCAATGCTGAAATCCCTCAACTCATCATCACGGAATTTAGACTTGCATAGCCGAATAAGATGTACATGATTTGGATCTTGCCGCTGAGCATCGGCAATACAATCCAACAAGCTAAGACAAGCTTCCAAACTATATAATAAGATAGGAGAATCAGAAGCTGGAGCACGATCACGAATATCACAAAGAGATAGAGTCTCCAACATATCCCACTCGGATAACATCATAGAAACAACAGCCGAGTGTTTGCGACTTAGCGCATTAGCAACTCGGTTCCCCTTTCTAAAAGTGTACTGGATATCGAAATCATAAGAGGCAAGAAACTAGAGCCAATGATGTTTCCGCTTATTAAGCTCCTTCTGGGTGAACAGATATTTCAATGATTTGTGATTGGTATAGAGAATGAAGCGCTCGCCTAAAAGATAATGACGCCAAATCTTCAAGGCAAAGACTATGGCGGCTAACTCTAAGTCGTGGGTGGCATAGCAAACTTTATTCGAACGCAATTGCCTAGAAGCATAGGCAACTAACCGATCTCTCTGCATAAGCACAACATCGAGGCCACATCCACTAGCATAGGTGTAGACAACAAGACCTTAATTCCCTTCGGAAACCACAAGAATAGGAGCATTAGTGAGAAGCTCCTTCAACTGCTTAAAAGAAGCTTCACACTTATCAGACCAAATAAATCGAACGCCTTTTCTAGTAAGGCTAGTAAGAGGAAGCATGATGCGGGAAAAATCCTTAATGAATCGGCGGTAATAACCCACCAATCCAAGAAAACTGCGAACCTCAGAAATGTTCTCTGACCTTTTCCAATTCTGAATGGCTTCTATCTTCGATGGATCGATAGAAATGCCATCAGAAGATATAACATGGCCAAGGAACTTCACCTTATTCTCCTAAAAGTGGCACTTGGAGAATTTGGCTTTAAGTTGATGCCGACGAAGGGTAGTCAAAACAATGTACGTATAGTACATTCTCATTTTACCAGAAAACAAAAGAAATTGAGAAAAACATTTCCTCTTTCAAACCTAAAGCAAAATCCACCATTTTCTTCAATTACTTGCTGAAATTAATCAAATTAAGGCAACTAAATTCAGGTAATCCATTCCAAAACAAAGTTTAATTCATCAAATTTCGAATTTGTGTTTGGGTATTGTTTGTAACTTTATTTTCTTGGTTTGCATGTCTCTATACTGCTTCTTTTCAGGTTGCTGAAGCTTCCTCTTTCCAAAAGCCTTTAACTTTCTCTAGTTTATTCAAGTTAATCTTCATTGCTAACTCACATTATCTGGCTAAAACAAAGCTATGCTTGCTGAAAACTGTGCAAAAATCATTTACTGTAAACATTTCTGTTGATTTTTAGTTTACAGTCAAATTCTGTTTTGAGTTGCTTCTCCGAGTGTCCATATCTTCTTATTCCTATGATGAAATGCTGCCGGAATTCTTTCGGATTGTAGTTTGTATGTTGTAGTCTATGCACGTAAATTTTCATATGCAAATTCATCCAGAAAATACCTCATACAGTTGCTCGAAAATGGGTTCAGACAAGGCAGAAACTGCCTGTAGCATTTGGGTGCTACAGGTTTCCCATCATAGTGCTCAGGTCGACCTAAGCATCCATAGGTCGACCTATGGGTCGACCTGGGCTTTGTAATTTGCCCAGGTCACTTCTTTTGCTTCTTGTGTCTTGTTTTGATCAATTTGCTTGTTTCCAGTGACATTCTTAACTCATTTTCATGATAATTTTGAGATGTTTTGATGGCCATGAAGCCAATCAATAGGTGAGCCAAAATTTTAGTGAATTTGTGATTCGAATTGAATCGTTTTTGAGTTGATTTCGAGTGTCGGTTTTTGGTATCTTCGATGATTTTCCTTGATTTCGAGCACGGGTTTTTCTAAACAATTTCGAAATGATTTTTAAAATAAAATGGCTTTGAAATAAATATTTTATAGTATTTATAAAGTATTTTAAAGCTATTAAAATTATATATTCTCTATAATAAAGAGAAATTTCAAAGTTCCAAACGATTTCAGAAATTTTTTTAAAAAACAAGTTTTCTCAAACAAATTATTTTCTATATAAAATACACAATTTTGCACTCTTCGAGCGCATGAGAAAGTGAATTAAATGATTGAGTAAAACATGTGGTATGAGACACATGCGTTTACTTTTTTGGTTAATTCCGGACTTGTCCGTTCAAGGCAAATATTTGTGATTTAAATGATTTTGTTTTCTAGTGTGGCATTGGCTAACAGTTAGCAAACCGATAAGTGAGAATGTGTGGTATGGGATGCACTGTTAACACTTTTTGGGTTCCTATCTGAGAGTTTGTGACACATTCACGAGTTATTGCCATTACTGGACCTTCGGGTCATTTGTCCTTCAGGATGTTGTCCTTCGGGATGTTTTGTCCATTGAGACGTATTTGTCCTTCGGGATGTGATCCTTCGGGATGTTTTGTCCTTTGGGATGTTGTTCTTCGGGATGTTTGTCCATTTGAGACGTGGCACCTTATTTTGAGAGACAGTACTTGGCGGGCTTCGGCCATTTTATAAGCACGTGCTATCTTTTGTGATGATTTCATTGATTTGTTTTGATTTTCCAAGTGTATCGTTTTTTTAGATTTATTGGCCATTTGAGTCATTTGAGACGTTATATGTGGCGATTACATCATTAGAAATTTAAACTCCATATCGATTTCTATATATATTGAGATTTGTGATTGCCAATCTTTGGCATTTATTTGAGATTTATAATCTCCTTCTTTATAGGAGTTATATGTGATTTCCATATTATGGCGTATTTTCGAGATTTGGGATTTCTCTATTTACGGAATATTTGTGGTTTCCATTTTTGGCGAGTTTTGAGTTTTGGGAACTATTATTTAGGAGTTATGGTTTATAGAAACCAATATATTGGCTATAGGTATTATGTCGATGATATTAGGCATTCAATATGCTTAGTTGGTATTATTGTTGAGTTTACCTCTTTCGAGGAAATATATATACTTAGTTAACTAGCTCACTTGAATTATGGACATGTTCTTTGTATTACTTCTTCTCATTCGAGAAGAATTAGTACCCTTTACCCTTTATCCTTTATTTCACTTATCATACTAATCAGTTGTTTAAGCTAGACTGATCCGTGTATTTTTATATACTCGGGTCAGACCTAGTTGTTTCAGGTTAGACACCTACATAGGACTTTGTTATGCTGCTTCCGCCTTGGATATATGCTTATCACCCTTTTGTAGTTTTGTTGTAGTTTGTGACTCTGATATGTATCTATTTTTTGACTCATTGTATATAGTGTGGTTCTTTACCACTTCTGTTGTATCATTATGTATTGTACTGGGATGTATCTATGTATATGTATATATATGTTTGGCTGCTGTTCTATGATGTGATGCACATTTTGTTGTTGTATTTTTTTCTGATAGATCCGTTAGCCACTTTAGTTTTGTATTAAGCATTTACTTAATATGTCGATCCACTTGAGAAAGAAAAAAAATTAGAGCACCAAATCGACGTATTTAATAGATGTGTAAGACAAAGCTATGGATGGTCGCTCCTAACCAGCCCTATTCTCCGCATTAGCAGACAGTATTTTCCCAGTAATACTCTTTGTTAATGTGGATCTCGGGGTGGGGCGTCACAGCTTGGTATCGGAGCTGAATTCAGAACAAAATGTAATAAACACAGAACAATATACATACGACAATACATCAAGTATGACATGATTGAAAACATTGTCCCTAATCGAAGTTGTTTCTAATCTTACCCTTAACCTTTTTGAGTCCTTAGAGGGTAGATATGTGGGAATATGTCTAGGAATGTTAATTCCGTAGTATTCCATAATTCAATTAATGATATCTTCGATACTGGTGTTTGACACTCACTCGTATTGAAGAAGCTCATTGAAGTTGTATCTTGGGATGTTTCTTGTCTTGCTACTTCTTTGAGAGTTGCGAATCCTATTGAGGGGATCCGCAACACTTAGCATGTTTTGTGAGAATGCTGAGATTATTCTTGGTAGTTTTTATTTTCGTGCAAATCTGCACGTTAATCACTATCTTGGGTTTGATAAGATTTTGGGGATGGATTAGCTTATACATTATCAAGCCCAAATTTTGTGTCCGAAAGGATCCTATATCTTAGGTATCCTAATTCGATTGATCTATGTCTCTTGATCTTTGGAATTTTGATGGAGATTCGGAAGCATCTTTATTTGCTCTTGAGTCTCGAGATGATGAAGATGTATCTTGATTTCCAGTTGTTTGTGATTTTGCTGATGTAATTGAGTCTGTTTTGGGTTGCCACCCAAGCGGACGAATGAGTTCTGTTTTGACCTCATTTCTGGTGCACAGCCAGTTAGTCGTCCTCCTACTATGATGTCGACTAAAAAAATGGGGAACTCTAAAAAGAAATTGCTGGAGCTTGAAGCTAAGCAATTCATTTGGTCTCGTTCTTCCCCATAGGGAGCCACGGTCGTTTTGTTATGAAATCAGATGATACTCTTAGGCTTTGCATCGATTTTCGCAAGCTTAACGAGTTAACCATTAGAATAAGTATCCACAGCCATAATCGATGACATGTTCGATCAATTGAGTGATGCTAGGGTCATTCCTCAGCTTGACCTTACCACTGGTTTTCTCTAATTACGAGTTGCGGAGGATAACATTCCTCTTACCGCATTCCGCACTCGTATGGTTCTTATGAGTGGCTCGTCATGCTGCTCGGTTTGACGGACACTCCAAATTATTTCATCGATCTTAAGAATTGAGTATTCTGGGAATATCTCGATGAATTCGTCCTTGTATTCCTTGATGATGAGTGTAGCAGCTATTTTAAATTGAAGGCTTTTCTAATAGAAGATATGCTTAAGTGTAATTGGATTCTTTTTATCTAAACATGTAAAAATATTTTGAACTTATATAAGAGGCATATTTATCATATAGAAAATGATTTTGTGTTGGATTGTCCATTGAGTGCTTTAAGAATTCTGGTCGATGCGCCTGATCAACGTTATCGATAGGAATTTCCTAAACACTACGATGAGATAGTCAGACAGAGTAAATTTTTTGTAATAAGTAAAAGTTTGAAATAAATTAATATGTAAATCCAAAATTTATTTTGGATGGATTATTATCTTTTGATAATAGAAGAGATTAACTATCTCTTTCAAAATGAATCTTCTAAAATTAATTGTTTGAAAGACTTGTTTGAGTCAAATGAAGAAAGTGTTTTCTATTAGTAAATTGTTTTTACATAAAGTTAATTATAATTTTTTGAAAGTCTTAGCTTTTCGGGATTGAGGATCATGTAATAAATGATTTTGCATAAGAAGCTTGTTTTGAAAATATAGTTTGAAAGTGGAATGGTTTGGGAATTTTGAATTTTGAATTTGATTTTTAGAGCTGAATTTTTCATTTGAGAAGTGCTGTATTAAAACAATAATAACTTGAGATTTATAACTTCAAATGAGCTCAATCTTTTTGTAAATGGAAGTGTTTTTAGAAAGCTATAAATTTTCTTTCTACCATTTTGGAAAATTTTTCATTTTATTTGGTTTAAAATGGGTTTGAAAGTGGATGGATATTTCTGTTCTATTATAAAATTTCTAAGATTTAAGCTGGAAGTAAATTTGACACAACTTTCAAACCATGAATCCGTTTTTGATGATCTTTATATTTCTGGAAAGATTAGACTTAGTAGAACAACTTTCGTTTTATAAGTACTCTCAGAAGTTCTGAAATTGAAAATGATTTTTTTCTTCTAATAGTCAAGTAAATTACTTCTTTTTATTATGAGTGTAACCTAATTTATTTTTGGTATGGAAATATGTTAGAAACAATAACATATTTACGGTAGAATTTGAATATAAAACAACTCAATTTTTTTATCTACTCTAAATAAGAGTAATGGGTTTAAATTAAAATTTAAATAAGGAGCTTTGAAAATTTTCAAATGATTGGAATTTTGAAAATTTGATTTGTAGATAGTGGGTTTTTAAATTCTAGGAACTTTTGATTAATGAAAGGAAGAATGAAATCCTTTCCTTGTGTTTTCTTGCCCTAGTGCAATCACTTAGCGACTTGCATTTACGCAGTCGTATGAGTTTGGTGGTTTTTGGAGAGACCACCTACCCCTTGTTGAGTTTCCTTACCCTAATGGTAGTCAATTTAATATCGATATGGCTCTTTTCATAGCTTTATGCGGAAGGTCATATCGATTATCATCTTATTGGTAGAGTTCGGGATAAAATTGTGCTAAGTCCCGCCTCTATTCGCGAAGCTTCTGGGTCATTATAGACCGTCTTACTAAGTTCGCACACTTTATTCCTATTAAGTCTAATAGGACTACATCTCATCTTTCGAAGCTTTGTATTAAGGAGATCGTGTGATGGCATGGTATTCCTAATTCTATGATGTGTGATCGTGATCCACTTTTCACAAGTCACTTCTGGCAGAGTCTTCAGTATACTTTGGGCACAAAGCTTAATCTCAGCACTGCTTGTCATCCGCAGTCGGATGGACAGACTAAACGGGTGAATCGTATTCTTGATGATTTACTTCGAGCTTACATTCTTGATTTTGGTGGTAGCTGGGAAGATCATATTCCTTTAGTTGAGTTCACTTATAATAACAACTATCAATCTTCAATCGGCATGGCTCCTTTTGAAGCCTTATATAGTAGACTGTGTTGTTCTCCTTCTTGTTGGCTCGAGTCCGGGGAAAGGCTTATATTAGGCCCTGAATCTATTCGAGAATTATTCGGGAAGATCATTCTTATTAGGGAAAGAATGAAAGAGGCACCAAGTCACCAAAAATCCTACACGAACAACCATAGGAAGCCTCTTGAGTTTCCGTTGGTGATCTTTTCTATATTCATGCTTTGCCTTTAAAAGGAATGATACGCTTTAGCCAGACTAGGAAATTGGCACCACAAAGAGCCATTTCCTATTACAAAGAATATCGGTCCTGTTGCTTATAGAGTGCACTTCCCAATCGATTTTCTGGAGTTCATGACGTGATTCACGTCTCTCATTTGTGGAAGTATCTACGAAATTCTGATTCTGTGATGGATACTCATGCATTAGAAGAGCTTGAGGTTTTCTGCTGATTTATCATTCGTGCAACACCCTGTGCGTGTTCTTGCTTCAGAGGTTGAGCAACTTCGAAACAAGAACGTGCCGCTCGTGAAGATTCAATGGTCCGATAATCCCAATGACTGCACTTGGTAAACTAGAGAATTTATCGAACAATCTTATCCTGGTTATCTATCTTCGAGTATTGAAAGTGAGAGTTTTAAACTCAAGCTTATTTGTTTTTCCTTTGCTTGATGAAGTGAATTGTGTTGAATACAATTCTTCTCTAGAAATTGCAAGGACGCAATTTTTATAAGGGGGGAGTCTTTAATAACCCTGGTTTTGGTGATTACGTGTAATATTAAATTATAATGGTGGTTATAATTTAATATTGGAAAAATAAAATAAATTGGAGATAGAAATTTGTTAAAATTGTTTATTTCAAATAAAAAATGAGTTTTGGAGAATAAATTAGGTTTAAGATTTGTTTGGTTGGGGATTTAGTTAGAATAAATTGTGAACTATGGTAATATGCTGATTTGGGGTTAATAAATTAATTATGTAATTTAATCCAACATTAATTTGTTGAAATGAATGTAAACTGTTGGAAATAAAGCTTTAAAAACTTTAATATATTAGTTTGTGATGGAAAATGAACATTTTATGGTTTTAATTAGAGAAAATGCAATAATTTTGCAAATTATTGCCAAATATTGGTTTTTGTAGATTTTAATGAAATATTTGAATTTAATATGTTGTATATTGTAAATAAAAAGGTGAAATTTTGTTTAAAAATAGTTTTTGGTTGTAAATAAGATGTTAATATGGTTTGTTGTAATTATACAAGAAAATAATTTTTATGTAATTTTTAATGTTAAAAATGGTGTTTTATGTAATAAAAGGTGTAAATTGTTGTATTTAATTAAAAATGGAGTTTTAATAATAGAAATTTATTTTTATAGCTAAAAATATTTTTAATTATGTTATGAAACATTTTTTTTAGTTGACATAAACAATTGTTGTATAAATTTGTTTGGTTTAGAAATGTGAAATATTGTGTAATATGTGAATATTTGGTGAAATAGAGTGAAAAACATAAAATAACTTAGTCATTTTTTCACTAAGTATTTTAAATAGCTAAAGGATAATGGGTTTAAGCCCAAAATCCACTTCTGGAAAGATCAAGAGAAAGATGCTGTATGTATTTCTCTTTTGATTGTTTCTTCCTTCTCAAAAACAAAAACAGAAAAAGAGAAATGGCCACCTCTTGAATCTTCATAAAACTAGCTTCATTTTTAGTGAAATTAAAAGAGAAAATTTGCAAAATCAAAGTGTATTACAGGTAATCAAAAACCAAAACCCCAAATCATCTCCTCAATTTTCAGTTTTGAGAAGATATTGTATTAACCCATTTTCTTCTTGTTGCATGCTTCTTTTCTTGTCAATAACAGGTTATTAGAGCTTCTTATGGCCATAAAGATCCAAGCTTGCAGGTTTAGTTGCTCAAATCCTTGTTAAGGTGAGCAAAAACTCACATCTCTTGCAAGAACAAGCGGTTTGTAAAATCTGGATGCAATTTATGTTCATTTTTTATTTACTATGAACTAAATGTTTTAACTTATAGTTTTCAGTTAAATCTTGTTCTGGGTTCATCTTTGAGGACCCATATCTCTTTGTCTTCATACCAGAATGGTGTGAAACCTTTTCCGGATCATTGTCTGTGTTTTGTAGTTTATGCATGTAAAATTTCACGGCCTAATTCATCTGTTAACCACCTGAAACATTTTCTCAAAGTTCGAATCAAACAAGATTGCACTGCCTGTAGAATTTGCGTTCTGGGGTCGACCAACAACCCATAAGGGTCGACCCATGATTTTGATAGGTCGACCTTAGGGTCGACCTATCCACTTATAAGGTCGAACTGTAGGTCGACCTTAGCCTTGAATTTTCTAATGTCTATTTTCTTTTGTTCTGGTGATTTCTTGAGCTCGTTCCAGCAACTTTTGCAGCTTGTTCTTATGTTATTTTGAGATGTTTTTGGAGGCTCTAACCTATCAATAGGTAAACCAATAATTTGGTTGATCCATACTCTGGATTAACGAGTCTTTGGAGACATTTCATTTGCTGAAATTTTAGTGTTTGTCCGATGATTTCTGTTGTTTTCGAGCACGAATTTTCTAAACGATTTTTGAAATGATTTTTATATTGAAATATCTTTTGAAATAGATATTTTGCAATATTTAAAATTATTTTTTAAGCAACTAAAAATTTATATTCTCTATAATAAAGAGAAATTTTCAAAGAATTATTTTCCAAATGATTACAAAAATTGTTTTGAAAACTAGTTTTCTCAAGCAAATTAATTTCTATATAAAATACACTATTTTGCACAATTCGAATGTATGAGAAAGAGAATTAAATGATTTAGTAAAACATGTGGTATGGGACACATGTGTTACTTTTTCGGTTAATTCCGAACTTGTTCGTTTGAAGCTATGAACCTTCGGGTTGTTACTTGTGATTGCTATTCTTTAGCGTGTTTCGAGATTTGTGAATTTCTATTTTTAGGAACCATTTGAGATTGCCATACTTTGGCGGATTTTGAGATTTGAGGTCTCCTATTTAGGAGCTATGGTTTGTGAAAACCATTGTGTTGTCTTTTGTACTTGCCGATGATATGAGGTGAGTTACGAGATTTTTGAGATTTGTGATTTTAATGATTTTGTTTTCTAGTGTGGCATTAACTAGCAGTTAGTAAACCGTTAAGTGAGAACGTGTGGTATGGGATGCACCGTTAACACTTTTCGGGTTCCTACCTGAGAGTTTGTGACACATTCACTAGTATATGCCAGTACTATAGACCTTCGGCTCCCACGAGTTATATGTGACTTCGGTCACCACGAGTTATATATGACTTCGGTCACCACGATATTTATGTGACTTCGGTCACCAAGAGGCTTATGTGACTTCGGTCACCACAAGATATTATGACCTTCGGGTCCACGAGATAGGTACCTAATACATAGCACTGGACACGAGTTTAGCACGTTCAGCATTGCTTCGGGGAAATCGGGGATTTGGATCCAAACCGGGTTATTTTTTGAGTTTTATTATGATTTCACCATTTTCTAGATGATTGTTATTTATATTTATAGCCTAGAGCTATACGAGATTTACATGTATATAGTGATTTCATTTATGAGGTTTTGAACTCTTAATTGAGTTCCACGAGTTATGAGATTTATGAGGTTTTGAACTCTTAATTGAGTTCCATGAGTTATGAAATTTTCTGAATTTTGAACTCTTAATTGAGTTCCACGAGTTATGGGATTTTTGATGATTTCTTTAGTTTTCTTCTGAGATTTTATATGATTTTATCAGAATTTATATTTCGAGTAGCTTCTAAGAAGGAAACATTCATATTGAATTGATGTTATTTAGGATAGGTCGACCTATCAAAAGCCTAGGTCGACCCTTATGGGTTATTGGTCGACGCCCAGAACGCAAATTCTATAGGTAGTGCAATCTTGTTTGATTCGAACTTTGAGCAAATGTTTCAGGTGGCTACTAGATGAATTAGGCCATGAAATTTTACATGCATAAACTACAAAACATAGACAATGATTCGGAAAAGGTTTCACCCCATTCCGGTATGAAGACAAAGAGATATGGGTCCTCAAAGATAAACCCAGAACAAGATTTAACGGAAAACTATAAGTTAAAACATTCAGTTTACAGTAAATAAAAAATGAATGTAAATTGCATCCAGATTTTACAAACCGCTTGTTCTTGTTAGAGATATGAGTTGTTGTGATGCCCCACCCCAAGACCCACACTAACAAAGAGTATTACTAGGCAATACTGTCTGCTAGTGCAGAGAATAGGCCTGTTTAGGAGCGACCATCATAGTCTTGTATTAAATAAGTATTAAGTATGTCGATAATGTGCTCAATTTTTTTTCATTTTTTGTTTCATCTTAAGTGGTTCAACATACTTAGTTCTTATCTAATACAATACCATGGTGGCTACAGGATCTATTCAGAACAAAACACAATAGAAATAATATACACAGTTCACAGAACAACAAACACAATCTTATATATATACAAATACAACATTTCCTTTTAAAAACTCAATTTGAAAGAGATAATTGCCTACACCTCCGACACCTAATATACCTCCATAGTGCGCTTTAACAATACCCAATCAACGTAGGATGATTGTCAGGGTTTGTAAAGTAAATATATTGATCACAGAACCTGTCATACATCTCATAGCGCATCAAATAAAATATAATAATAATCTTAGATATAAAATATGTGAAATGGTAATAACTAAATAAACCACAAAATCAAAGTGCGTATGTTCATACATTTATAAAAAATAGTAATAGAGTTTATACAACTGATAAATAAACTAAAATCATAAATTATCTCTAATAATAATAAGTGAAACACTATCAAGGCTCCATAGTGTCGCACAATGGAATAAGCAATAATAAGCCTAAAACAAAATTATGAGAAAGCATCACCTCCTGCTAGTCACTCCATGTGTCATTTACACCTGCTATCCAGTCTACTCATTAAAGAGTACCTGAGATAATATGAAGCAAAGCATAAAACCTTGAGTCAGACAATAGTCTGGTGTGAACGATAAAAATATCAAAATAGTATGAAAGTTTATATAGTATATGGGACATAGGGTATAGAAAATCATACCTGGCGTGCCCCTGCATCCAAAGAGTTAGCACATAAAAGTATATGCTAATCTACTACATCATCATGTAAATGTACTATGAGTCTAAGTACTACGTCTGGTGTCTAGGTATCCAAGTCTACAAAATCTATGTTTTATGATATCCCTAGAGTGATAAGAAAAACATATCAAACATAGCATCCATCAAACAATCTTCGTCAATTGTGTGCTTTAAATATATGATAACTCATATGACCATTTCTTTGTTAGGGTTTAATGGAAACATCCTGTTTCTAGGAACTCAAACACCAGCCAAACAAATGCCGGATAATATACCCATTCAATGATCGAGGGAAAACTCCCTTCAACGATCCAGAGTAACCAACTAAGTACCCAGTGAGCATCCTCACATACCCATGCTTTACGAATACACTAAAAACACTCTGATTATCTACAATCCCTTTACACGCGTATGTAAGCCCTTCCTCACTCCATTTGTTTCAATTCATCATAGCAGAACCTTCCTATTTCCACTTTCCATCATAGAACCTTCCCTCGTTCTACTCATGAGTTCCGTTAAATGAACCCGTCCTTATAGACCATCATCACCAGTTCTTCGATCAACTCGTCATCATCGAAACACTTCTAGATGTTCACATCGATCGTAGAATCAATGCATCAAAATTCCAAAGCCATCATGTTGAAGTGTCGCAGCTTTGCCTTGTTGTTTATCATTATTCTTCGTCGCACAAAAATCATTGAATACGAATGTCAAACGAACGAATGCACACGACATGACCTCTAAAGCATCGCTTGCACGCCTCCAACGCCTCACTTCGATCCTCCAACACTTAACATGGTCGGCACCGACCATATATGGTCAGCCTCGACAATGTGTGGCTACCAAAAGTAGCCAAAGTTGAAGTTTACCCGATCGTCTTGCCTTGAGCCAACCCAAAGCCAATCCCCCAAAAACTCTAAGTACTTGCTTAAAAAACACGGAGTACACGTGGTAGGTACTAACCATGTGCTAATCCTTGAAATTTGGCCAAGTCCAAATTTTGCCTCCACGTCATCTCTGGGCCTGCTCCGAAGATTTCATGCTTTTGCCCCGAAGTCCTTCCCACTTTGACCCGAAGCTTGCTAAATGTTGACATGATTTTCCAACCAAAATTCGCTTAAGTCCAAACTCCACCACCGATCGTATTTTTTGGCATTACTTATAGTTTTAGCCTTCAAAATCCTAAGCAACCTACATCATGACTCGAAGAACTCCAACGCTGACATGATTTTGATCACCACCGACCATATTTCGATGACAATAATATGAGCTATCAAACCAAGTCCAAATGATATGCCACTTGTTTTAAGGTTTCCTAGGTCTTTAAACAACATCATATTCCAACTGCATCATGTATCGAATACTTTGATGCTACTTTACACCAAATGTTGCATTATATTTATATCTACACAAAATAACTAGCAAAAACATCAAAATAATTCATACAACCATCAAACATCATCACATAACATCCAAGTAATACATATAATTCATCTAGACACAATTTACGAGCATAAATCATCCTAGATTCGATTTTCTACAAAATGACAACTAAGTTTGGTAAATGGTGAAAAACAAGTTAAAACCTAAATCTATCTTTTTAAATATGGTTTTAATGTTTCAATAACATTAGATCTAACTTTAAAACATTTTAACTTGAAAATCATTTCAAAAACCATAATAAGCATATATATCAATATAAAATAGTGAGGGAAGCAATATCACTCACCTAAGTACCAAATTTACCTATATCCCAATGCAAATATGAGATTGTATAATAGTGACGTGGATTTCATAGTGGTCTAAATAGTAATATCTATATTCCCTTTGCTAATCACCCTTTAATGATGCATTTAAGCTAATTAAAGTAAGGATATTTGAAGCTTTTTGGTTGAAAACGAATTAATGGAGGTTTAGTTTTGGGAAGTGGAAAAGTAATTAGGAACTGTCCCCTTATCCCCAATTTGGTATGTTTCCCAATATGGGTTAGTGGGCCTAATTCGAGCCTAACTAATTACCCACTAATCTGGCCAGAAACTGTTCAAACTTCAAATGGCCATATCTCATAAACGGTAAGTCCAAATTCCTATTATGACCACTCCACGAGAAGAGAAACCATCATCTCAGTCTAATGAAAGTAGTTTCATACCTTAATTCGGTTTTTGTCAAAAGTTATAGGCCTCATAAGGTTTTCAGGTTCAAAATGTCTGGTAAAAATCCTAAGGATAGAAAATGCACTAGTAGACATTTCCTAAAGTTATAGTGGCATGACCTCAAATGAAATTAAAAATAAATTTTATGGTCATCCGATACGTAAAATATGGGTTGTTGCACTCTCACCCTTTAGGAATAATCCCCTTGAAATCCTCAAATAAATCATGGTAAAGTCAACCATATTTATCCTGCATGCCTAACAATCATAAACAATCATCTCAAGCATCAAACATGCTTCCATGCAATCAATAATATAAATATACCTACCATAACATGTGAGATACTAAACTATCCTATGATATCAAAAAGCAAAAATAAATGCGATAAACAGAAAGCCTTGTCGAGTAAAGAGCTCTGGATATGCCATCCTCATACTCTTCTCGGTTCTCGATGTGTAATCTTCTTTGCTTTCACTCCATTAAACCTTCACTAATTCCATCGTCTTCCTCCTAAGCTGTGCCATATCACGTCCGACAATGCGAAAGGCCTACAAGTCTCAAAGCTTCTGGTTTAATTTTCATATCATCAAGTTGATTCAATGTGATATGAAATTCTAATATATCATGCATATGGCTAAGCTAATTTACTATAAATATATAATAAACTAACTGATAGATGAAAAGTAAAGTAAAAATAAACACGAACACTGGGATTTTTATACTAGTTCGAAGCACCATCATACGTCCAGTCCCAGAATCTCTATTCCAGTTTTTCACTAACTAACACCCTCTCTTCCCCAGAGGAACAAGGTTACACAATGCCTGAGCTGCTTAATAGGTCTTTACACAATCTCAGAAAGGAAACAATCATCGACAATAAGTGTATCTCAATATACTGATTTGTCGATTTGAGTACAAAGGTCTTATAACTTACAAGAATCTTTTGGAATTAAATAAACAAGAGTTTAGGACTGAAAACAATCATAGAACTAATGTTGAAATTTAAAAAGCGATGATTTGATCACATTTTTGAAACAAGGAGTGGCTGCTAAGTCCCCAGAGTTGAAAGATGATGAAAGAAAAATCCCTTCCAATAAAGTTGTGAAAATTAGGTCCCTATTTTTAGTTTTTGGTTAATTTATGCTACTTTTGCCCTTGATTTCAATGCTGGGACGATTTTCTGGGAGGGGATAGTTTAGTAAAAATAACAAAACAAGGACTTAATTTACATGGATTTATGAGCAGAGACTTTTTATGTATGAGCTTTGAGAATAGGGACCTTTGGTCCAAAATCCGTTTTTGAAATCTAGAAAGCCTTTTGAAATCAAGAGATTAAGAATAGAAAGGTAAGTTATGATTTCTCAAAAAAGCATACGTTATATAGATATTGAAAAGTCTTCCCGAAGAGAAGTGACCGAAGCCATGAAACTTTGAGAGGAAGATCGTAACCTTTTAAAGAGATGTGATATTTTAAAAAAATTTATGGCTTTCAAAAGTCTGGAAATCCCGTGTCTACCGGTGTATTGACAACCCCTGCTGATCCATAGGTGTACATGTTTTCTCCAAATTTCCCGAGACTTTAAAAAGGCTTTACAAAGTATTAAAAATGAATAAAAATCATTTTAAGCAACTTTAAAGCCCTGAAAAGTTATGGTGAGATTCTTATGAGTTGGCTATGATTAGAGACTCACAATGTTAAAGTGTTCACTAAAATCTTCTTTTGCTGATACTCCAATAAGGCTATAAGCATTTTCCACTTCAATATAAAGCTCTATTTGTATGTCTGCTTATATTTTTCTGCTATACATGATGTATGAAGTTATCATCATCAAAATCCAAAAATTCTTGCTTCAACGTGATCATCACACCTGAGTCATGCATAAACTTCCGTAAATGAGAGACGTGGATTATATCGTGCATGCCCACCATATTCTGAGATAAGTCGACTCTGTATGTTAGGTTCCCAATCCTCTCTAATATCGAAAAAGGACCTACGAACCTCTATGCCAACTTCCTACTATTACCAAATCAAACTACATTTTTCAATGGAGAGATCTTCATAATACCGTATCATTTACAAAGAACTCCAAACCTTTGTTTTCTATCAGTATAGCTCTTCAATTTATCCTGAGCAGCCTTTATTCAATATTTAATGACTCGATCTTCTCCAAAGTTTCTTTGATTATATCTAGCCCAAGTATTAGTTTCTCACCCGCTTCCTACCGACATAGAGGAGCGTTGCATGGTCGACCATACAATGCCACGAATGGTGCCATACTGATACTAGGCTGATAACTATTGTTGTATGCGAACTCTAGCAATTGCAAATGATTATCCCACAAGCTTCCAAATTCAAGTATCCAAAATGAATTGATGGAAGTTTAGATCAGTTTTGGAAAGTGGGAAAGTGACTAGGAATGCCCCCCTTATCCCTTATTAAGCATAGTTCCCAATATGGAGTGGGCCTAATCCAGGCCTAATTAATTACCCACTAATCCGACTAGAAACTATCCAAACTTCAAACGACTATATCTCATAAATGGAAAGTTCAAATTATTGTTATGACTATTCCACTGGAAGAGAAACTATCATCCCAGTCTAACAAAAGTGGTTTCATAGCCTAATTCGGCTCCTATCAAAAGTTATAAGCCTTGTAAGCTCTTTAGGATAAAATTTGCCCAATAAAAATTTGAAGGATAAAATAGGTCTCCAGTAGACATTTTCCACAGTTATAGAGTCATATGACCTCAAACGAATTTAAAAAATATATTTTATGATCCTCCGACACTTAAAATATGGATCATTACACGTAATCGCCATGGGATCAAGTGTTGGTGCTTCAGCCCCATTCAAATTTTTGTTTCGATAAACAATTTCATCATTCATTGTTCTTTGTTCTTTGTTGTTTCGTTGGAGCTCTATCTTCGACAATGAAACAACTGTCCGAAGTCACATGCTTCAATGAATTAACATATCTTTCTATTTCATTCTATCTTTTCTCCATCAGATAAGGTCCTATAGATATGGTATTGACATAATCCTACTCTCAGATCGCCTTGGTTCCTTTCATTGGACCCAAGTCGATCCATTTGGGCATTTCGTCTTTGGGGTCTATCATTTTGTCTACCATCTTGCGAATTCCTCACATATTATTGCAATCAATTACATCTCTTAGGAGATGGCACTCATTGGTATTATGCCCATAAGTTTTATGGAAGCGTTAATACCTATCGAGTGCCATTCAACTTTAGTTGCCTCCATCCGAGGTGACATCTAAATTCTCTATACCCTATGTGACAAGGTAGATGTTCTCAATAATATTATTTAAGGGAGTGTAATCTTTCAGTCTCATATACCTTGAACGCTTCTTGATGTCATGATTCTTCCCTATAGTGTCTTAGTTTCTCCTTTTTTGATTGTTATTCCCAACATTAATTACAACATTTCCAGTGCTCTCACCGGTCTGCTTAATAGAAATATTGCTATGCAATACCTTACTTAATGGTCTACCACCAATTGGTCATGTGGTCGGGTCTATGTCTTATAAGCATAGAAACCGGGATGCCTTTCGATAAAAAATTTCTATAGTTGGACGCTACTTTCTTTTAAGCCACTACCAAAGTCCGTATTAGGGTGAACCCCTCAATCAATGCCATCAAAACTATGTCCCCCTGCAGATTACTAACTTCAGTTACTACATGTAACATGCCCCATTTGGAGGCTCAAAATTAACTGCTACGGATGCTACAGTCATCCATAGTACTTAATTCACGGTGACCAAATACGGTAATGTTAGATACATTGATATACCAGAAACACATGAATATGAAAAAAAAATTAAACCCAAATTAAAAAAAACTCTCATTTCATTACAAATAGTATTTCAGATTCATTACATAATTCCACTTCGTAAACCACGTTCAGAGAAATAAGTTGGTACAAAATATGCTAAGAGCGACACATGAAGATGCCCTCTTGGTTGATCAAAATATAAATATAGGCAATTAAACAACTTTGCCATTACATCCAATTACACAGTGGAATCAAACAGAAAGAACTCCTAATAGTTAGTTTGGCTCCTGCACGTCTCTGGAAGCTTATTCGTCTAAACGAGAACCTGGAAACCTTAACTCTCAAACTATCAAAATCAATTGAGCACCCGAGAGTTTAGGTGTAAAATATAAACTTCAATTCAAACAAAAAGTCCGGTGTGAATAATAACCTACCATCTCGTACGATATAGATATCTAGTAAGACCATGCCGCTTAGCAGAACAGGTTTTTCCCTCACTAATATCTTAACCCAATTTATAATAACCATATACTGTGCACCTGCATCCACAATGATTAAGACATAACATAATAAAATGTATCATGATATGCAAACATGCAATATGCGTTGGACTTCCTATCCCCATCCACCTGACTATATGTCTCATGTTATAGTTTCTATGGTCATTATTAACCTATTAGTTTTCATGGGCTAACTAATAACCAGTTCCAAGCTTATGGACTATCTGTCCAGTTTCATAGTTTTTATGGGATCACTAAGTAGTCTGAATGCACTTTTATAAAGAGTTTGGCGTAGTATTATATTAAGGGTTTCCTTTTGAACGGTTCAAAGAGATATTGGATACAATTTTGGCATACTTGTGATGAAAAGAGTGAATTGTCATCTATACTTCATGAAGTAACATCAAAAAACAGAATTATATAAAATACTAGTAGATACTTACCATGGAATAAGAATCTGATTTACATTCCAAGTGCATTATTATAGAAAATTGTTTTCTCTAAGAGTTATATCTTAAAGTTCAAGATATTTGATAAAAAAATTCTTGACTATAAACTAGTTACAGTAGATGAAATAAATTGACCATAATAAGTGGCCGAATGGAGCTTTACATTTCATACATTGTTTTTGTAATTGCGGAAATAGTGGGAGCATACCATGTGACACTTATTAGTGGATGCATCAAATTACGAAATATTATCTTCATTGATGTCTTCATAGATATACCATGTATTATTAATGAAATAATAACCGTTTCGAGTCACTACGCCATAAATGACCTTCTGCAACATTTTTGCAAGGTGTTGCCAGCTAAAATGTTGTGATAGCTATAAAATTTTGGTCCTACTGCAACGTTGTATTTTTAGTGTTACCTTAGCCATAAAAATGTGTTGCTCTAGCTAAACAAGTGTTACACGATGCAACATTTTTATATAGTGTTGCTATAGATGTTTTCAAATTAAAAAATTAATAAAATTAGCAATCCGCGTGAATACGATCCAACGGTCTACATTTAATCTGATTGTTAACATGGATCACCGCTACATTTTGCCCTAAATTTTCGTTTTCCCGCTTTACTGTTCATACCATTTCGTTCTCACCCCCAATTTCCAAATCCAAATCCCCAATTTCCAAATCCCTAATTTCCAAATCATATTTTCGTTCCCATTTCGTTCTCACCCCCAATTTCGCTGCTGTTGCCTACATGTCGATACGCAACCTCTCCCAAATCCTACCAACCGCAGCCCCCAACAAAACTCCACTACCCCACCGCCGTTTCTACAGCCTGATTCCGATGGTCATCGAGCACACATCCCGTGGCCAGCGTGCCTGCGATATCTTTTCCCGGCTTCTCAAAGAGCGCGTCATCTGCCTTAACAGACCCATCGAGGAGGATACGTCGGCGATAGTTGTGGCTCAGCCGCTGTTCCTCGAATCTGGTGGTTTCGTGACGGCAGGGTTGGCAATTTATGATACTTCGACCAGATCTGATGCTTGAATCTTTCTCGCCAATGTTCAGAAGAAGTTCGATTCTGATGAAGCTTTGCTCGATTGCTTCAAAAAGTACCATTTTCGGATTCAAGGAAGATGTCAAACGTAGATTTCTTGTTTGAGAGAATGCCGCTTAAATTTTCAAATTGGCCAGCAATCATAAAACCAGTTTCAATTCCTTGATTGATTGCTCGAATTGCTTTGACTTCGTCGTCGGGTGCGATGTGATATTATTTGGTATGTGTTATGCCTTCTAGTTTACTTGATTATTCTCGATTTTGGTTACACTCGCATGCTTTTGCCGATGATGAATTGGGATTTATTTATAGGCTTTATTTCCTATAATCTCGGGTTTAATCTTTCTGTTGGACTTTGATAAATCTGGTATGTTGGATTGCGATGATGTATTGGTATGTTGGATTGCGATGATGTATGGTATGAGCTTGTTAGCTCCTTTCTGCTGCATTTGTTAAACCAGAACATGAACTGGTGCTCCAAGTCCTCTGTATATCATATTACTGCCTATGTTTCTCTTGTACATGCCTGATGCATTCACTGTTTTTGCTTGATGGGCTGCCTATGTGTACTGCTGTGTTCTTGCACTGGCTTGTCTATATTTTGCTGAACCTGGTTCTTGTTTGTTTTGTTGGTTGCTTGGCCCTGAGTTGAATCCAGTCGATGACTCGGGTTTGACCTTGTGCCGTGTCCTTGTATCCATGTGTTGCATTCATGTTTGGCTTATGCACTTATGAAAAGAAACAACCCAAATACCTGAGGCAAATATTATAACAAAAATATTTTCATTTTCTGTTTGAGTTAAATATTATTTTCCAGATTACTGCTTTTGAATTATATGTGACAGGTATTGAAGACTGGACAGCTGGATACAAGCTTGAAGACAGAGTCAAATCAAATGTGCATGAGTGTATGAATGCATGAGCTGAAGACAGGTTTCAAAGAAGGCTCGATCTTCCAAAATCGGATGAATCGGACCCCCGCCGGCGCTGCGCCCGGACCCGCTTCTCGGCTCGCCTTCGGCTCGGCACTCGGCTCGCCTTCGGCTCGGCATATATTTGTCAGTGTCGGTGTATGTATAAATTGAAACTGCATATGTAATGAGTGAACTGAGTGATGTAGTGAGGAATATCTGTATATGTGAATATCGGTGTTATATATCATTGAATTGTAAAATAGTGGAGTCAGGAATTTGTACTATTTCAAATGTTGAAATAAAATATTTATTTAAATAAATTACTGTTGAAATATCAAATTCTGTGTAATAGCATTTTATTAAATAAATATTTATTTTTATTAAAAAATCAAATATGCTCTATATTGTGGGCCCCACAAATTCAAAAAGTTCATATCTATAGCAACATTTTGGAATGTTGCTATAGATACCTATGGGTGTTGCCATAGACCCAAATAGGGTTCTATTGCAACAATATTACTTATGTTGCCTTAGATAGTCAAAATGTTGCCTTTGAGGTCTAAGGCAACGGCAAAAATTGCATCACCCTAAAAGTGTTGCCATAGACCTATGACAACATTTTTCGGGCCTGAGCCAACATTTTTTTTGTGTTGCAGTAGGCCATTTATGGCGTAGTGAGTATTGACTGAAAATAGATGTAGTTTTATTTTAATATCAATATTATGAATATTCATTATAAAATCAATCTATTATAACGAATTTTTTTTTACAACCATGGTGTTGCATTTTCTATAAAAAATATATAAAAATCTAAATTTTATTACAATTATTTTGGAATTATGGATTGAAGAATCCGGGCCAATCTAAAGCAGGTTAAATGTGTAATGCCCTTGAATTTTAATTAACATTATTCGAGATATTTAATTGGATAAATTAAATAGAATAATGTGAATAATTAGGGAGATGAGATTAATAAATCCAATGGTCGCGTCTTAATGAATGAACTAAAATAAGACTTAACTAAATTTAGAAGGAGGAATTCCTAAGGGTAAACTTGGAAATGGGGCTACATTTCTTAGTATAAATCTCTTCCTCCACTTTAAATTTTTTTCACTCTCTCATTCATAACTTCTCACCAACTTTTAGCCGGCCATTAAAAGGTCCAGGAAGACTTTAAATTTAAGAAAAAGCTAAGGAATTAAAGCTAGGAAATTATCTCATTCTCCAATCAACTAATCAAGGTGAATAAACATGTTTATCATCTCATTTTTCTTTGTTTGGATTGGCTATGGGTTATACCCGATTCATGTTAGTGATTTGGTTAAAATATAACCATTTAAACCTTTCTTTGGATAAGACATAGGTGTTTTAAATGTTAATGGGCTAATTAACATGTTTTTATTAGGTTTTGGTTAAACTCCGAGTTGTTTTGATCTTTATATGCTTTTAAATTTTAATATGTTGAAGATAACATATTAGTTGATTTTCTAGAATTTTTCCAGATTTTTCTATGGTGTTTTAATAGTTATTGAAAATTATTTAAGAAATGGGACTTAAATGTTTTATATAATTATAAAGGAGAAATGGGCTTTTTCAAATTTATTTAAATTTCTAAATAAGGAAAGTCGGCAGCAATTTTGAATATAAAATTCTGGCAACCAATCAGATTTAGACAAACAAGGCAGGTGGGGTACAAAAGAACCATTTTAAAGTACAATTTTAACTATTTCGACTCTTTCGACAAGGGCTACCGCCTTCATTCTAGACCTTCCGACAAGGTCAAAAGGTATCAAACCTTTCGACAAGGTCAAAAGGTATCAAACCTTTCGACTAGGTCAAAATTCAATGCACATGGTATCAGGCGACTGGTACGTAGTGAATCGAAGGGGTCGAAAGGTTAGAGCTTTCGAAAGAGATGAGGTTTTATTTTGGTTTTAAGGAAAATACGCATGTTAGCTTTCGACAAAGAGCTTTCAACATTGTCAAATGGTTTAAAAGAAAAAGGTTTCGATTGGTTTGATTTCTTGTTTTAAATGAAACCTTTTGATAAAGTTGAAAGGTATAGCTTCCGACAGGGTCGGAAGCATAGTTGCCGCTTCCAAATCTTTCGACCCAGATGAAGTCAAAGGTTATCTTTTGTTTTCTAAAACTTGTCGCCTCTCTCCATTGTTTTCGAAGGGTTGGTTCTAACACTAACACTTCATTGTATTTGAAAGGTTTAGGTTTTGAAGGGGTTGCCTTCAATGATTTCGAAAGGTTTTGGTTTCGAAAGGTTTTGTTTTCGAAGGGTTGGTTCAAACACTAACACTTCATTGTTTTCAAAAGGTTTTAGGTTTTGAAGGGGTTACCTTCAATGATTTCAAAAGGTTTTGGTAGGAGGATAGCCCAGGCTTTCAACAAAGTCGAAAGGTAGATCCTTTCGACTAGGTCGAAAAGAAACCTTCCGATAGGGTCGAAAGGTATGGTTTTGTGATGCTTTCAAAAGGAAGGCTTCAGAAGGGGCTAACTTCGGATGTTTATTTACTTTCGAATGGGACTTCATGCGAAGGGGTTTAAAGGGCTGTTTTTAGCCATTTTTCCTTAAGTAAAATTTTGCTAATTTGAAGGGGTTGCTTCGAAGGGTTATAGCATAAAATACTTATTTTGTTTGAATATGTAAGGGGGATCATTATATAAATTAGATGTTATTAAACCTTAGGGACACCGTGGTGGGTTTAATGTTTTCGATACATAGTTTCGGATTACCAGCAGAAATATGCTTTCGAAAATATACATTGGGGCTATCAATGTGTTTTTATTTAATTTAACCTAATTGGGGCTACCAATGGGAATAGGTTAAACAGTTGGTATACTTGAGGAAAATAAGTAATCATGGGGATCATGAATTTTTATAAATAATCATGGGGGTCATGATATTTTAATTGGCCAAGTGATGGGTTCTTGGTTAACCTAGGAAAACCATGGAATGTGCGGTGGATAGTCCACATCAAATTTCTAAAGTAAAGAATGTTTTGCTAGAGGTGGCCAGCCTCAGGATTTGGCACCCAAGGGTTCATAGTCATCTTAGGAAAACTATGGAGTGTGTGGTGGATAGCCCATACTATCTTTTACAAAACAATGTACGATGGATAATCTACATTTATTTTAAATGGATTTGGGACGGATAGTCCTATTAAATTATGATTGATAGTCATTTTAAAGATTTTAGAGGGGAACTCTAATAAATTTATTTTAGATGGGAAATATTATAAATTGCTTTTAAATGGGATATCTAATAAATGGGTGGATAGGATATCCAATACATATGATTTATGGCTTTATTTCATATTATGTTAAGACTAATCATTTTAGGTGCAGGATCATAGTAAATGATTTGCATATTTTGTTTTGGATAATAGTGAGGGGAAAACCCGTTCCGCTAGGCGGCGTGGTCACTAGATATCTATTTATGATACCAGACTTATTGTCTTACTCAAAATTTGTGTTTCTCCACAAACTCTCGGGTACTAAAAATTAATTTGAGTAGTCTGAAAATGGGACACTTTCAGGTTTTTGGACGAATAAGCTTCCGGTGACGTGCATGAGGGAGTGTTAGCTATATAGGAGCTATTTTGTGTTTTCCGCTATGATGTACTAAGAACTGTAAAGTTCATATTATTAGTTCTCTGATCATCATAAGGGGACATCTTCATATGTCGCTCTTATCGTATTTTATACATGTATATGTGATTTGAACATGGTTAACGTCTGGGATTATGTAATTAAATCTTATATTGTAATTTGCATGAAATGAGAAATTATGTTTATTAGAAGTTTAAAATTTTATATATTCATGTGGTCCTGTGTATCAATATTAACTATGCCGCATTCGATCGCCAAGAAATAACAACTACGGAAGGCTACACCATCAGTAGCGGTTAGGTTTGGGCCTCAAAAGGTAGGTTGTTACATGTTGGTATCAAAGCATGGTTTATGTACTTAAAAGGAATTTAAACCTTAAAATATTTTTAAAGCACAATCTAATGAATCTAAAATATGGTTGGGCTTGGGTAAGCGTTATAGTCACGTATGTGTACTTTGCTATATATACATAAGTATGTATTCCCCACTTTCTTAAACCATTCTTTTGTATCTTACCAAGATTGGATTTCAAGTAGTAGGGAAGTAAGATATGGAGGCAGGAAACGGAAGAGTGAATCAAGGTGGGAGGCACACCACAACAAGTGGAAATGTTCGACCCAATACTAGGAGCAACCAGGGTTGACAGGAAAATGCAAACCCAGATGCAAATGCTAATGTTGGTGCTGAGATTCCGCTGGTTGATATAGGGACAATATATAGGTTCTTCGTGAATATGATGCAAGCTGGAGAAGCTGCGAGAGTTGCCATAGGGAATGCTAGAGGAGCTAATCCGGCGGCCCTAGTGGGCAATAATTATGCCAAGCTGAGCAGGGATTACGCTAGTATTGGGAGGAAGCCTTTTCTGGGAACCGAGGATGCAGTAGGAGTGGAGAACTGGCTACTGCATTGCGAAAGGATATTTGCAGATCTCGGCTTGATGAATATGCAGAAGAGGGGACTTGCTTTAAGGCAATTGTACGGAGCATCATTGTTTTGGTGGAACGAAGTTACTGTGGGAGAGCCAGAGGAAGATCTTACTTGGGCTGAATTTCGAAGGAGGTTCGAAGAAAGATTTCTATCAAAGGTTGCCAAGTCAGCATTGCTCAGGAAATTTGAAGATTTAGTCCAGAGGGATAAATCGATGATTGAGTATGCTACGGAGTTTGATGAGCTGTCCCGTTACGGATATACTACTGTAGATACTATCATTTAGAGGAATGATAAGTTTATCATGGGGTTGAATTCTGAGATTGCCAGAGCAACCATGCCAAACCTCCGGGATCCGTGTCATATAGTTATCGAGATGGCTATTTGGAATGAAGAGATGCTTTCCATTTTTGGAAAAGGGAAACTAGCCGAGGTTCAGAATTTTCAGGGTAAGAAGCAGTTCTTCAAGAAGAAAGGAACCCAGTTGGGGTAGTAGCTAAGAAGAGCAAGGCTGATATTGTTTGTTACAAGTGTGACAAGAAGGGGCACTATGCTAATGAGTGTCGTTTGGGTGATGGAAGAGCAGTTGCCGTGAGGCCGAATGTGAAGTGCTACAACTGTGGCCAGATTAGGCATTACAAGGACAAGTGTCCCGAGGCTGCTAAAGCTGGAAAGGGAAAAGTCATTGCATTGGAACCATCATCCTCTAGACCAACGGCTGCTGAGAAAGGAAAACCTATGATGGAAGGTATGCTTATGGTTCATAGTACTCCGGTTAGGATACTATTTGATACCGATGCATTGCACCCATTTATATCTCAGTATTTGGTAGATTGCTTATGTCTGGAACCTTTATACCTTATTATTCCTTTAAGAGTTGCGAATTCTATAGGAGGGTATGCAACTTTGGGAATGAGATATGACCAGTTAGAACTTGATTTGTTAGGTCATATGTTTGCATGCAGTTTATATGTTTTTGATTTCGTGGGCTTCGGGATCATATTGGGTATGAATTGGTTGGATAGATATGATGCTAGGATATTTTGCCAAGAAGGGGAAATATCATTGGAACACCCTAAAGGCCGTAACCGAGTCATTTACTTAGTGAGGAGTTCGAATGGAAATGCTTATGCGTTATTGGGTGCCATGGGAACGAAAGCAAAGTTGAAGCAAGCTTATGCTGCAAGAGAGTTTACAGATGTGTTTGAACCAGTTTCGGGCTTGCCGCCGAAGAGAGCAATCAAGTTTTGGATAGATCTCGTACCGGGAGCTAAACCCGTAAGTAGACCAGCTAACAGGATGTCACCAACCAAGATGAAGGAATTGAAGGTGCAGCTAGTGGAATTAGAAGAAAAGAATTTCATCCGGCCAAGAAATTCTCCTTAGAGAACGGCCGCGGTAATCCTGAAGAAGCTAGATGGGTCATCAAGGAAGTATATCAATTATCATATGTTGAACGAGAGGACGATCAAGAATAGGTATCCTTTTCCAAGAATCGACGACTTTTTCGATCAGTTGAGTGGAGCCAGAGTGTTTTCCCAGCTTGATTTGGCAACAGGTTTCCATCAGCTAAGAGTGGTAGAGGATAGTATTCCTTTGACGGTGTTTAGGACTAGATACGGGTCTTACTAATGGTTGGTTATGCCATTCGGGCTTACTCGCCAGCTTCCATCATGGATTTGATTAACCGGGTTTTCCGAGAGCATTTGGATAGGTTCGTGTTGGTTTTTATTGATGACATTTTGGTATATTCTAAGAATGAGAAGGTTCAGGCGGTTCATCTTAGAATAGTGTTGGAGACGCTAAGGCAACATCAGTTGAATGCGAAGTTCTCCAAGTGTCATTTTTGGAAGAAGGAAGTAAAGTTCCTTGGTCATGTAGTTTCCGAGGAAGGGTTAGTAGTTGATCCAGATAAGATCGAAGCTATTAACAATTGGAAGAGACCAAAGATGATAAGTGAGATTAGAATTTTTCTTAATCTTGCAGGATACTACCGATGGTTCATTAAGGATTTCTCGTGGATAGCGGCATCCTTGACTACGCTAACCAGGAAGGACGTGAAGTTTGTTTGGTCTAACAAATGTGGGGAGGCATTCCTTAAGTTAAAATATTTGTTAACCAATGCGCCTGTGTTAGTAGTTCCAGATGGGAATCAGGGGTTGGTAGTTTACACCGATGCATGTGGTACTAGATTAGGTGCTGTGCTAATATAGAATAGGAAGGTTATTGCCTATGCTTCCAGACAGCTTAGACCGCATGAAGTGAGATACCCGACTCATGATTTGGAGTTGGCAGTTGTAGTCTTCGCATTGAAGGTGTGGAGACATTATCTTTTGGGTGAATGGTTTGAGCTATTTACGGATCATAAGTCTCTACGGTATTTATTCTCTCAGAAGGAGCTGAACATGAGACAACAGAGATGGCTGGAGTTTATTGCAGCTTATGATTTTAGCATCGAGTATACACCGTGAAAAGGAAATAAGGTGGCGGATGCGCTTAGCAGGAAATATCAGAATGTGGTGTTAGCTATATTGGCAGAATGGAAAAACTTAGAAGTACTGGCTGCTTGCAGTGTGCAGTTGAGGTCGACTGCTGGATCTAGTCGGAATATTGCCATGACGTCTTGTTTGGAAGTTCGACCAGTTACGATCGAACGAATTGCTTCTAGGCAGAAAGAGGATCCAGTGTTAGCCGAGAGGATTAGAAGGTTAGAAGCTAGAACCGATCTTGTGTGTAATATTTTTTTTCGTAGGTGAGTGTTGTGCCTCATGAACAAAGAATAGGATCATGGAAAAATGGGTAATTTTGTGCTCAACTATTATATGGTTGTTGGTTTATGCTAAGTATCTTTGGAAATCTACTCGTATTTTGGAATGTCTCTTTGCTTATGGCTTCTTGGAATTCGTTCTCCTTGTTATAGAAATCTCAGTTTGTTCTAAATGAAATCTCGGCCATTGGTTGCAATAGTTCATGGGTTTGTTCCCATGTTTTTCAAGGTATTGTATTAAGTCATATTGCTTGTATTAGTGTTTGCTAATTATCAATCTTTGTATCATGTGTTGTAGCTAAAGCAACTGAGGGCCTTCTCCCTTACACTATTAATCACTTTGTAATTGTAACAACTTGGAAATTTATGTAAAATTTAATAAGAATTTAATAGAGATTTAAATGGAAATTTAATAAGGAAATTTAATTAAAACAAAAAAGGTTATAAAAGAAAATTTTCACAGACGTCCGAATTTGGTTACGAAACTTGCACCATTGTGTTTAGCAATTTTCCAAATGATTTTCATATAAAACACTTCATAATCCGACCTAGTGTGGAGAAGTTATGGGTGTTAGATTGAGTTAAAAATTTAAAAACTAAAAAATTGAAAATTAATAAAGCCACCGATCGACCCAAGGGGGTTCAAGGTCAACCGATAGCAGTCGACTGTGGTAGGGGGATGGTCGAACTGCATGCGAGTAAAATTGTGTGTTTACAATTTTCTGATGATGTGATGCACGGACGAGATGATTTGCTTGGGAACAAAGGATTGGATGAGTGAACCAAATTTTATAGAGTATTCTCCCAAGCTAATCCAATGGCCAAAAATCTAACTCTACCCCTATAAATTTTAACTAATGAAACCCTAATCTCCATTAAAACCTTACAGTAACTAAGCTGTACCCAATTTTTCTTTAAAACCCTAATTTCTAAATGATATTTACCCAATTTAGTATAGTAATCGATTCAAAGCAATGTATTTTTGCAAATGACACTTACAAGAGGTTCCAACAATGGACACGCAACTGGCATGGATGCCTGATGGAGTGGGTCTGGCATAACGGGAGGTCCTTGTATTCACAAATTCCTGACACACATGTTATAATTAGAGAGGAGAACCCGGAGCGTGCAATAAGAGGCCAATGCTATGAGCGAGAGGTGGAAGTAGATGAAGGCAATGAGACATTGCGATAATTCAACATTTCGGGTTCTTTCTCTCTAGGCGTAGTAAGAGGGAACATTTCCAGTAGCCCAGTAGCGGTGATAGTAGTGGAAGCTTATGTCCACAGTATCCTAGTGGCGGTGTCTTCTATTGTTAGTAGCCAAGAGTGCGGTGTTATATACGTTGAGTAGCTCTAGGAGTGGTTGCCGATCGTTAGATATGAAATTTGATCCTTAATTCGATCCTCTGAATCAACCTACAAAATTTGAAGTGTAGGAATGTACTAAATAAGAACCCTTAGGTAACAGACCTTAGGAATTCATGGACACTTGTATCACAACCTATATCATTTAGCATAGCATTAAAATAACTACATATGATTGTTATATTAAACTTTTACACATTCACCACACTTTATTTCTGATTCATTCTCTTTCTTTCTTTTTTCCACACCACGGATGGATAGTGCAGCAACTGACTGGCCCATTCTAGATACTTAGCGAGCCGAGCTTATATTCAAAGTCAACTTTTGTCCAATTTTACTCTCCATGTATTATTCTGGCTTATCAGTACATTTTGCTTCTTTCATCAGATTTTGGGGGATATTTTATTATGCACTCTTTATTAGATCATGTAATGATATTTTTCTAAGATTATGAATTGGCGTTTTCTGGGATTTATGTTTTTCTGTGATATACACATGTTTAATTCCTTCCGCTGTGAGATTTGAAAGTATAGTATATCTTAGATTATATGTTCTTATATTAGTCTCTGTGATGTGAAATGTTTAAAACCCTGACGATTCGCATTTCTCGGCATGGCGTGACTCTAGAAGTTAAACTAGGCTTTGGATCGACATGTTTGGAGGTGCGGGTTGTCTTAGTAATAGTGGTATGGCCACTATAAAACCATATTGCTTATGCAAAATAATAGTATTTTGTTTTACCTACAAAAATAGTTTTAAATCTAATTTTTTTATAGCCGAAAACAATTTAAAAATAATGTTTGTATGAATGTTTTTTTCTTTTAAATGTTAATTTCTATCAGAATAAGAAACAATAGATTGGATAGTGTAGACCTACTTAAATACGTTGTATAAGATATGAGATCTAAACTATACCAACATAAATTAGTATATACTCAAAATGGGATTGTATAATTAGCTTACACTTAAGATTCACATCTTGAATGATTAAATAACTCCTTGATTTAACCAAATAAGCCTCTAAATTTTGTTACGATTTAAAGATGAACACGACCTATATTAATTTTATTTTATTTTGATTTTCTTTAGGAATTTTATAGCCTTGGAGCAATGGAATTTTTTTCGGCGAAAAATGAACAAGAGAGGAGACCTTAAAACATTGATAATTAGTGTGTTTAAGAAGGAAAAGGAAAAGGTGAGGACTTTTCTCCTTTCTTTACTCATTTATTAAATACCATTTCAAAAGAATTTTTGAACATTAAAATCATATCTAGACATGTTATTTTTGGATAGAATAAACTAGAGGAGGAAAGGAAAAACAATGACAGTTAATGTGTTTCAGTAGGCATTTAACATGAGGAAAAGGTGGAGCACTTTTCTCCTTCCTTTGCTCGTTATTTTAATACCATTTCAAAACTATTTTGAACACTTAAACCCTTCCTTTCTTTACACTCTAAGATGGAAACGATTTAGGCTATATGGTCCTTCAATAATTCCCAAATCCATTTAGTAATTAATTGATTTAAATTAAATTTAAATATTTATCTATATCGTATGCGATACGTATATGTACAAATTTTGTATATGCACTTTATTAAATACAAATGGCAACCAAAAATAAAATGAAACTTAATAATTAATATTAATTAATTTAATTAATTTGCCATAAATATAATTTATTTAAATCATGTGGTATTTTAGAGTATTCATCGTTAAGGTTGTGCAACTCAAAGGTGAAAATTATGTCAGCGATTAACATTGAATAATAAGAAAATTAAAGTTCACACATCACCTTTGCTAGTGGTACGACATTTTGGCCGAATCTATCACTAACATATCATCTTAGTAAAATCCAGTTTTACTATTTTAAGCAGTTCTTGATAGTAATGATTATTTACACTGATTCTCTTTGTCAAAACTGTATTACTTTAGGACTTATATAATTTGGCTTTGGCCAAAATTCTGATATCATCCACGTTCATTTTAGTTAGTCCCAATACGAAATCCTTGGTTTGATAATAATAATTGTTATTAACTGTACTGCTCTGGCCAATGACTTTGACTTGAAAACAGAATAACTATACTGCTCTGGCCAATGACTTTGACTTGAAAACAGTTGATCGTGATATTAACCTCTTATAACCATGGAGATGAATTCTCTATTGGATAGATTTCACTTCCAATGCTTCAACTCATACCTAACTATAGTTGCTTGATGGATCTTCATACCATGATTTAATTATTATCAAAGTGGAGTATTCATATTGAAGTTCAGTAGTATTCTTATGTTAAGAGAGCCGTGTATTATCCTTACTTCGAGATTTCCTGTTTGACCTTAGTTATTATCAACCAACATGAAACTTTCGAGTGAGTTATTCCATATTTATCCAATAGCTATCACTACGTAACTCCTTAGTTCCCCCAACAACCATGAGTAATAAATTGCCCAATATTTGGAGAGCATTGTGTACTCTTGTCTCAACAGATGTATCGACCTTCCTCAAAACATATTGACTATGAATATTTAAATTAAAATGTTATTTTGTATTGTGATTAGTTATTCATAATTGCAACTATTTGCAACTACAACCACGTAACATTGCACTTAAGGATTTTATTACTAATATAATTTAAAGTGATTACTTAATTAATTATATCACTATATAATTAAGTATATAACAAAAATCAAGTACTTTTATCATGAATAAGATTGGTCATAGAGTTAGATATATGTAACAAATCACATAAGTGCCCCTAGGGAATACCAATAACTCATATCTTTGATTGGGCCATATCTTTGAGAAATAATTTTTTAATTATATGGTTATGAATCATGTGATACTCGTGAATTGTATCTCAAAAGAATAAAGGCGAAGCACCCGTTAAGTGGGAGTGACAAACGAGTTAATGAGCTCTAAGATTGATACATAAAGATGTATTCAATCCAAGATTTAATGATCCCAAACAGATCCACTTACATTGTTAAATTCACTAATGAATTATCATAGATATGAACATATATATTTAATAAACAATAATAAGTTCGTAGAATATAAAACGGAAGTAGAAAACATAACATGAAATAAAACAATTTGATTTGATTGAATATGTGAGTATATATTGGAAAGAGTTCCAAAAGTACCAAAAATTAATAAGATTCAATCTTATAGTCATTTCTCCCTATGAATTATAACGATGTATCGATAAAGTGTGATCAAACTTTGTTGGGAAAAGTACATTTGACGATGAGTGATGTTGAGAAAACTTCTTTCTATACGGATTTTGTACTTAGAAGTAAGTGCATATTTTAAATTTAATTTCATCAAAAGCATTTTTTATGAAATCATATAAGATACGAATTGATAAGAAACTTGATCCTAAATAGTTTAAGATGTGTGTTTGACTAATTTATATTATGGACGTAAGTTTCGTAAACTCAAAACTAATTTAGTTTTATGTAAGTATAAAAGCATTTCATAAAATGTTTTTAAATGCCTATGTCGTGAAGAGTATAGACTCTTCCATATGACATGATGCTTTGAATTCGAAGGACCTCAAGTATAGTATCAAAATACGATTTTGATAGTTTTACCCGAAAGGATATGATCGATCAACCACAAGTCCATCTATAAGAATCAATGTAGTTGGAATTATATAAAGCAACGTTAGTAGAAAATAACTTCATCGATTTCAAATATTGAAATTAGCAAAATAATTTCTCAAATCAACATCCTTAAGTCCATTCGGATTCTACACTCAATTGTTGTATAATATTATTTTAAGTTTTGGCACATTGTTGTTGAAATAGAAATTCCGAATAATGACTTAGAAGAGATCATTTACACATAAAGACTAAAATCTCTCGAAATCGGTGGGAGTGATAATATAATTTGTGGTTTTGGATGTGATCCAATAGAGGATACAACAATGGCATCCCATAAGCATCAGAGTTGAATAAATATTTTGATAGAAATATCAAATAGTTTGATTTTCAGCCAAAATGTAGAGGAAGCGTGTTTTAGTAAGAAAAAATATTAAAAGGTACTAAGATATTTCTAAAACTACAAGTATACTACGCAATATTGATAGTTAACTGTGTACCCATGTTATAGTTTTAGTTTGGTTTTAAGTTCTGGAAAAAATATATTTGAAAGTGACATCTTTTAAAGTTAGTATAAAGGATGTTGAAATTGTCCCAGATGATATACATAGATACCATATAAAATGTTTAATATGGAGCATATAAAATGGATTCCATATGCACTGGCAATAGCATTATCATATATGCTATGTTGTCTACTATATTGCATTTTTCTTATGTACTTGGTGCATTGAGAGAGAGTATCAAATGTGAATTAATATCGCTAAATGATAGTTATGAGTATTTTCGAGTATTTACAAAATACTAGATATTTGTTTACTGAAAAAATGAACTCCTTATGATGGAGTATTCAGACCCGAACTTCGTATGTAATATCAAATATATTTTGTTAATCCTGTATTCATGTTTAGCCTTAGTTAAGAAGCTTTTAAGTTGGAAATGTCTCAAACACGAGGGCGTGGCTAGTTTAACCGAAAGGTTAAGTATATCGCCTAGAATAACACCATAATAAAAGCAGTCCACATAAGTGCATAAATTTATTACTAGGCTATGGGTGACTACAAATGTTTAGAATCCCATAATATTATTTTGTGAAAAAATTGCTGCGATACAAATCATAACAGAAACTTGGCTCACAAGATTTCTAGACACATACTTTGCAAGTTCCACATGATAATGGTAGTTTATCAACAACAGAGAGTTGTTGATGACCGAGTGATAGTAATATAATATTGCATATTCGTTCTATAAGGGAATGGCTTGATCAATTTTAAACTGATCTAAGGAATGAGATCAATATTCCATTATTGACCCCAAGTGCAAGTTGGAGATTGAGAGAGTTAGTGGTATGCCATAGGAGCAATTATGTAATTTGTTACATATTATCTAACCCTGTTATAAAAATGTTTTCTTTCTTATATATATTTTATTGCATTATGTTATAATTAATTTAGCCATTAATTTAAAGTATATAATCAAGAAATTACTTAAATAAAATGTTACATGATTGTAGTTACAAAACAGTAGAAAACTTAAGTAATTAATCATAATATTAAATAAGATTTGTTTTAAATATTCATGGTACAGATGTTTCAAGAAAGGATATGATGCATCTACTAAGACCAAAGTACGTAACACTTTTTGAATGTTGGATATCGGACTACTCATGGCCACTGAGGGCACCATAGGGTTATGTACTCGAGGCCATTGGAATAGCTATGGAATGAGTCATCCTAGAGTTCTCTATTGATTGATAACTATAAAACTCTTAGTTACGGGACATGAACCCTTGGTGGCCAAGATTCAAGTTTAATTTGTTATGGTGGACCATCCGTGCGCATATGAAATTCGAATAATTAGGTCGGCCTTGATGGATATTGATACAATAGTGGCCTACCAACGTTTGATGATGAAGTTCCTGTTTGTACCAAAATTGGGCACAACGCTCTTTGGATGTAATTGAAGAGATTAGAATGAAGAAATTAAAAGGAAAATGAGGCTAATCTAACAATCACACCAATAAAGATAAGCAAAAATAGATAAAGACAAGAGTTTATAGTGGTTCGGCGTTGTAGCCTACGTCCACTTTGAAGAGTTTATTGTTTGTTGATGATTCTCAACTGTGTTACAATAGTACAAATCACTAACACTCAGGTTACAATGGAGTTGCAGCAGAGTAACGGCGTAGAAGCTCCAAAAGTCGTTTTTCAGTAAGTGTAGGGGTGCTATTTATAGGAGTAGATCTGAAAATATCTCCCTCAAACCTCGGAATACCTCTTCTCACACATGAATGGGCCCACCAGATCGATCAAGGGTTGTTTGGGATCGATCCCTGATCGATCCATGTGCACTTCGTATCGATCAAGGAATGGCCCAATGGAGCTGCGATCGATCATGGTGGTTCTTTAGTGAATAAGCAAGCTTCTGTGAAAATTTCGTGGCATTTGGACTTGTATTTTTTGAGTTATGATCGATCCAAGGTTGAATTTCCAGTTTTGCTGAGGGCTTTGTATCGATGCTTGCGTACCGATGGATTTCGTATCAATGACGTGGAGCGAGAATTCTGTGTAAATCCATGTTTCACGCCTAAAGACTGTTTCCTTTGGTTTGACTATGCCCTTCATATCCATCCCATACATTGTTCTTCGTGTCGATGTTATGCCCTTGCCTTTATATCGATGCTTGGCCCTGGCCTTCGTATCGATCAAATGAGCGATCTATACGAAACATACAGCTGATGGATGGATGAAGTAGATGGATACGAACCGGGTGGATATGAATTAGATGGATACGAAGTAAATGGGTACAAACCGGATGGATACAAAGTATATGGATAGATGTGAGGTAGATGGATACAAAGCTGATAAATACGAAGTTGATGGACACGAAGTGAACATGTATCACGTGAACCTTGATCGATCCATAACTTGAGCATATGAACTTCGATTGACCTGAAATTCGAAATGTTTCCTTTCATAATGTTGTTTGTCGTACCATGCTAATTGTAGCTCGATCCGGACTTGGACCAAGTTTGCCTGTATCCATCATGGACCCGTAGATAATTGATCTCCGGGGCAGATTGTCTTTAGTTTCTAGTCAAGTCCTTGGTGTCACGGCCTTTCCAAAAGGCGGGATAACATTTGCCCCCTAAGTACGTCCTGTGTGAACATGACGTACTTTGAAAAGATGTCATCTTCATCCAGAAAAAGTTCTATCTGATTTGTTGAGCAGTTTCGTCTTTTCATCAAGATATATAACCTATGATTAATTTCCAATAATATAAATGTTGAATTGCAAACTGCCAATGATCATGCAGTTTTATGTTGTAACTAAAGATCGAGTGCCAGCAAGTTGTTGTTCATTGTTCTGGTTGTCACCAGGTAAGCATTCAGTTCCTGTTAACTTTGAAAATCGAATGTTAGTTTGTATACATGCACGTATGTTAACCTGATTCCCGTTCATGTTTACATGTTCGTGGGTCGTCGCCAATTTCCTTTGTTCTTGTTTGGATCGAGTTTCATATCGATCCTCTCCTGGATCGATGTGAAAGTCAAATTGTAACAACGATTGATAGTTGTTTGATTCACTCCTTCCTATCGATCCTCTCCTAGATCGATCTGGGATGTATGAATGTTGGCTTTGTATCGACGGACACAAAGTTTTAGGTCTCGAATAGATGGATACGAAATTGACGTTTCGTATCGATGTAGTTGAACAGTAAAGACATAACCAGGCTGTGATCTTCGTATCGATGGATACAAACTAGTGGTCTTCGGATCGATCTATATCGATGGACACAAAACGCCGATGGATACGAAAGTTAAGCTTTGGACTGCCTTACGTTGATGGATACGAAAGCCAACTTTTGTATCGATGGATGTTGACCGATTCTCTCCGTTCAGTAACTGGGGAACGAAATGACTTCCCTTGGATATGAAGCCATATAAATGCATTTTGGACTTAGACAAAATTTTCAATTGCGTTGTTATCATCTTCACTTCGTATCAATCTAAAGAAAGGAAAAAAGAACCAAAACTTCATCTTCCAAAACAGCTAACTTTGAATCCTTTAACCCAATTCCTCCAATCTAGGTAACGGACCAGTAAATTCACGTTTCTAGTGACAAGCATCGAGATTAACACCACTCCGCTCATGGTGATGGCCACCTCCAGCGCTGTTGGTGTCGGAGCGTGAGTAGGGCAACGTTGAGGAAGCAATCAATGGCGTGTTGGAGGCTTGAGGAAGAAGGAGAACCATCGATGGAGTCACTGACTTCAAGTCATTGTCAAAACACGTATCGATGAAGGATGATGGGAAGCCGCCTCCGTGATCGATGGAGGAAATGTAGGAGTTCGTATCAATAAAGATTTGATGGTTACGAAGCCGATCGATTTGTATTGATAAGAAGGGTATTGATATGCAGTTGATCGATACGAATGAGCATCGATACGAAATGTATCGATACGTACATGCCTTCGGTCAAAGTTTTGATCGATACGAACTCATGTTTCAGGGGAAAGATCCAATTCGAACCATGATGGATACAAAACCAATTGTCTTTAGCATACTCTAACACTTAAATTCGACGACCTTTTGCCTTGCATACTTGGACTTGACTATAGAACTGCATATATGACTATCCTTCAAAGCTCGTCGATGAAAACTATAATTTGACAAACATAACAAATTTTAACATGGATCGTTCTTCAAAGTCAGGATGGTACGGTTGGGATGGTCAGCGATGACGGTCACTCTGGTCGAATCTCGAAGTAGTGTCACTTTACCATCTTTCGAACTTGTAGAAATTTAAAGTATTATGTAGCACTTCACTACACAACACGATCACTTACTTTACACCGGGGGGAACATGGGTTTCTTGCCATCTAATAATGGTTTTTACTGAGTTCAATAGCTATGGATCCCGGAAGCTTCGAGCAGTAGGAAGTTCAGAGTCCTCCACTTCCTAGAATAGAAATGCCAGACATCGCAGCTGACGTAGTAAGTCCTGCCCCGGATGAACTACCGGGTGCAGTGTTCATCTTGAATCCGGAGGACTCGGTCCGTTCCAAGATTTCAAAAGATATGTTGGGCAGAATTTGTCTCGGGCATGGACTATCTCTAGAAGACGTTCTATTACCGACGCCGGAAGACAGAACGCACAATCCTCCGGAAGGGTTTACTGCTTGTAACCGATTTATGTGTGTAGCTGGAACATTGCCCTCATTCCATCAATTTATTCGGGATGTGCTGTTTTTCTTGTGGATTGCGCCTTCTCAACTACATCCGAATGGATATGCACTTCTCAACAGCTTATATATCATCTTCATGGAGCACCTTCTTCGACCCCCGACCATTGACGAAATCAGATACTTATTCAACATCAAGAGTCGCAGGGATAACCCTTTGTTTACTTTCCTAGAAGTAGTGAGGAACTGCCAAGTCATGGTAGGTGCTTGGAGTAAGTTAAGCTACTTCAAGACATAATGGTTCTTTGGTAGGTGTGCACCAGGATTTGCTAGACGGTGGTTAGTCAGACGTAAGTGCTTTAATTTCTTCATCAATTAACTAGGTAATATAAGTTGACGCTGAATCAATTACTGCATTTCTTTTTACAGCTTCACTTCCACGGCCCGAAGGAGCATAGTTCAAGGAGATAGTGAGAATGCTGCAGGCGTTGCCCGTTGAGCTTAAGGAAATAGATGAAGTCCTTACTGACGAAAACTTGATCGTCGTGGGGCTCATAGAGAGAGGTAAAAGCATTGTGCTAGCAGGAGTTCCGAGGGTAGCTCCGGTAAGGCAAGGAGGAAGAAGGGCTCCTATCGTGCCCCAGTCGAGGGAGCTCAAAGTGTGCCTGGAATTACAATTATCGAAATGGGTGATGACGAGAGTGCGGAAGCTAAGCATGATCCCGCGGTTGTGCCTCTGCAGATCCTTCGATTACCAAAATCAAAAAGAAAGGGCAAAACTCTCACCTACAAAGCCAAGAGGCATAAGACCGTTGTAATAACTCAGCCCGTGGCAACTTCTATAGGTCCAGAGACCTCTTCTCCACAAACAGAAGGTTCATTGAGAGGATTGTCAGATATTCTTAATCCAGATGACATATCTTTGTTCCAGGATCTTGGATTAGAGGGGCTCCCTTCCCCACCACGAACTGGTGCAAGCCTAACTCCTTTAGACATAGGGGAGCCAACTCCCACGAACAAGGCTACCACAATCGGTTGGTTGGGGGGTTTGCATATGCATACACACACTTCACGGCACCACACAGCTTCTAATCACATGCTCCTTAATTTCTAGGGATGACTAATTCTGCTTCTCTTTTCATTTTTCAGATACGATGGTGAAATAGGGATCTATGCTCAGCAATCTTCGCCCTTCACGCCATCCTTTTAGTTCATACTCTGAATCTCATAGGCGAGAAAGTGATAAAACTACGGTCGCGGCTATCACTCTAGCTAAGAGCGCGAGCGTTATGATAGGGAGAAGGAAAGGTCACATCAAAGTTGGCGCCACTCTCGATTGTGATCTCCACCATCTAAAGGACCCTCAAAACCATCTGGCTCTGGCAGGAAATATTCTGAAATTGCACACCAAATAGTACCACCTCACACTTCGAAATCCGGTGATCAATGCCGTAGAACTGAAACGGAAGCTCCCGTCATCACAGAACAAACTGCTATAGAGCCCATAGGGGAGGGATCCATCTGAATCGCCAAGTTAAAGAAAGACTTCCAAATATTTGTTTCGATGGCTTCCACTTCCCTCCAAACGTGAAAAGAATCCCAAACGACATAGAAAAACTTGTATAAGATTACGAGCATGATGCATACAACCAGTATAGGGAATGGGTTAAGACGGCTAAGAGGGTGTCAGCGATATCTTTCAAGCGGGCTAAAATGATTGAAAAATTGGAAAGCGTCCTTTCTCAAAATGGAAGAATAATAACAGCGCTTACCAATGAGCTCGTATCTTCAAGGAAAACCAAGGTGGAGGCCGAACAAAAAGCCGAGGAGGGTAGGAAGTCCATGGAAAACATGAGGAAGATTCATATGGACTTAGTGCAGGAGATGGGTCACCATAACACCGTCATTACTCAGGAAAGGGACTATGCACGGAAAGAGGTTGAGGAGCTAAGGGCGAAGCTAGCTGAGGCCATCAAGGAAAAGGATGAGGCCAACAAAGCCACCCAGGAGGCATGTGAACAGGTGGTGAGACTTAAGGAGGAGAGGGATGCAACGAATATGAAGGCCTAGGAAGCTGATGCCAGGATTGGTAGGGTAATTAAAGCGGTTGAGGCCAGTGGAGAGTGAATTTGAAGATCTCCTAGTCACGTACAATGCCAATATCTTAAGAAACCACAACTTAAACTGGCTCGGCGAAGATTATCCTTTCCAACTATATAAGGCCTGGAGTCGCTTGGTAGAGGACGAAAAAGGTGATCCACAATGCTGCAACTATCGATGAGTTCGAACTAGAAACCCAAGTGCTAATCGGAGATGAACCTAAAATCCTCCTTGAGACAACCATCGCTCTTGAAAAAGAAAAACTGGCCGCCAAGTATCTGAAAGCTGGGGAAGGATCCGGAATTGAACATTACGAAGTAGGCTCCGAAATGCCTGCAGCATCCCGGTCTGAGCTTGCTTCTTCTATTGCTCCTCCAGCTGTTCCGGAATACGACCCTGATAGGCTACATCTCTCCCCAATAATGGAGCGTGGCTCGGAAGGCACGTAAGCTTAGCACGGGAGCTAGCCTGAGGAAGGTATTCGAGACACTTCTCATATTCCTTAAAATGCAGGAGCACTATCAGATGATATTACTAATATATTCTCTTATCTTCATCCAGTCTTAGATTCTACACCGACCGATCCTCCTGCAGCTCAAGAAGTACATCACGAGCAGGAAGTGCTAGTGATGGAGGCTACAACCGTGACGACCGCCACATCGGCTGGGGAGATGCACGATAGTAGCTGCTTGCTTGATGAACAATTGATGGAACACTCTTCAGCCATCAGAGTGATCCAAGTATCGAAGTGCCGTTCAATGTAGATGAAGATGTGTTCATCACGGGCTCCTCGGGTCCGACCAACAGCATTCTAATGAGCATACATGCGGACTGGGTGGAGCAGATGATGGAGGAAATAAAAGCCGAAATCGAGCAAGCAGAGCAGGCTTGTAGAGCTGGTGGGGGCATGGTAGGTCCCAGTCCGGTCCCGATACTTGTCGTTTCTCCAAGTGGCACTATCGTTGAGACTAGCGCACCTCCTCCCTCTAACATCGAGAGTGCCACCATCCCTCCAGTTCCGCACACAATGGATATTCCGGTCCCCGTGAGTTCTCAGGAGGAGACTGCTTCAATTCCTCTAGTCGGAGATAAGCCAGTTGGAGCAGGCCGGGGAGGTAAAGGTTCAAAGAGGGAGAGAGTTCTAAGCGGCAACTCGAGCGGGTCTACGCCGAAGAAAAGCAAGAAGGATAGAAAACCAAAGGCGTAGACTTGCACTTTTGCTTCTTCTCTTTTTCGTAGACAACTAGAATAGGCTTTTCTTTCATTTTTTGTAGGCTATGTATAGATGCGGATTTGGCCCCTGCTTATAGGTCTTCTTCGAACATATTTTGTACTTACTTTTTCAAAGAATAGTGGAAATAAAATTTCTTTTTGTTTTTAGCACAACTCCATGTTCATTTGTTTAAAAATTTCAGCACTCGTGTTTCCATTTAATATACTTGTGAGGCCTTAGTTTCTGAGTCGAACTTGAGTCTGGTCATTAGGTCCTAAGTCATGGCTTCGGGTCATAATCAAACTTCGAGTCGAGTCCCAACGTTGCGCTGTCTCGGTCTGCGGCTGGTACTTGAGTTATGCTCCCGGTCCTAGGGAGAATCGAAGTAGTCAGTCGGCAGTCGTTCTCCACCTTTACTAACTTTAATTTAACTTATTCGGAACAAAGTTAAAGTGAAGTGAGTTTGAGTGGGCGGATCACACTCGCTCATTTGCTAGTATTTGCATCCGCACTCTGGGGATTGAACTTGTATGCCGACGGTCGATCATGCCTGCATAATGCTTGGAATTACATCCGCACTCCGGGGACCTAAGTTAATTACGGGTGGTCAGTCACACCCATTAAATGCTCAGAATTATATCCACACTCCGGGGACATAAGTTAGTTTATGGGCAGTCGGTTACACCCGTTCGACGTTTAGAATCATATTCGCACTCCGAGGACATAAGTTATTTTACGGGCAGTCGGTCACACCTGTCTGGTGTTTATACTCCAGTCCGCGCTCTCGGGACCAGAGTTGGTTGATGGGTGGTCAGTTACACCCATTTGGTGTTTATACTCCAGTCCACGCTCTTGGGACAGAATTGATTGATGGATGGTCAATAACATCTGTTTAAGTATTAGGATCACGTTCGCACTCCGAGACCAAGGAGTTGATCAAGGTTTTGGATGGTCGGATCACATCCACCTTGATTTGGTAAGCGAAGTCGTAGATGGATGGATCCATCCTCTTCAGGCTTGAAAAATTTGAGGCTAGGTCGTGAATGGACGAATCCATCCTCCTCGAGCCTAGATTTAGGAGTTTGTACTTCATCTCGCACTATGGGAGCTGGAGTTTATTAGAGGATCATCATGTTTCAATCCTTCTTTGCTTTATCGTTGCTTGCCCCCGAGCTTGGGGTTTCACTTAGCGAGTGACCGGTCGAATCATGATCACTCCCTATTTGAATGAGTCCCACCGTAGGATGGGACTTAGCTCTTCATAGTTGATTATACATCGTGACGGTCGCACGACGCATTTCAAGATTGCCACTCTGGCTTGATGAGTCTGCATTTTATTGCCGAAATAAGAAAGTATGGCAAAGTCAGTTGCCTTATTACAAGTTCAAATTCAAAAAATGCATAAATAAATTTCAAAGGAAAAGAAGGCTAAATGAATAAAAGCCATTTATGTGTAATAGCGATGGAGACTCTCGCTGTTCCATGCTCACGGTAAAGTGAGACCGTCAATAGTTGATAGTTTGAATGTGCCATCTCCAACTCTCCGCTCGATGACATACGGTCCTTCCCATGTCGGTTTCATGTGTGAAGGGACCGGATAAATCTGCTTAAGTATGAGATCGCCAACTTCGAAGGTTCTAGGTCGGACCTTAGCGTTGTATAATCGGGCGACTCGACTGCGATATGCGGCTGCCCTCAAATTAGCCTCTTTGTACTTCTTATCCAGTAAATCTAGTGATTCTGCAAGTAGGATGGCATTCGTCTTTGGATCGTAATTGGTCACACGTTGAGAAGGTACTTCTAGTTTAACTGGAATACCAGCTTCGGAGCCGTAGGAAAGTGTAAACGGAGTATGGTCGGTCATGGACTTGTGGGTAGTTCGATACGCCCATAGGGCCATGGGAAGCTCATTGACCCACTTACATCCAGCTTTTTCCAGTCGGATGTTTAGAATGGACTTGATAACTTTGTTGACAGCTTCTACTTGCCCATTTGCTTGAGGGTGAGCTACTGCTGAGAACTTCTTCTGGATGCAGTAGCGTTGAGAGAAGTCTTTAAATTCGACACTGTCGAATTGGGTCCTGTTATCGATTACAATGGTGTGTAGGAGGCCAAAGCAACATATGATGTTGTGCACAACAAAGTTGATTACTTTCTTCGTCGTGATAGTGGCAAGGGGCTCAGCTTCCACCCATTTAGTAAAGTAGTCAACTGCAACGATGGCGTACTTCGCACCACCTTTGGTCAAAGGTAGAGACCCTATTATTTCAATGCCCATGGAAAATGGCCATGGACTGACTATCTGAATGATTTCGGTAGGTGGGGATCTTGGAATCCTGGCATGATTCTGGCACCTTTGCACTTCTTAGCGTAATCTGATACGTCTTGATTCACGGTTGGCCAGTAATATCCATATTTGATCTCGTCATGGGCGATATACCGGAGTAAAGGAATAGAATATCCCCTCCTATACAAGACTCCATTCTGAATAATAATCGTGAAGCTTTTCGGAGAACCTGTCTTTTCTCACTTCTGCACTCGGGTAATGCTCCATGCTCAAGATAATTTCTGATTGGAGTCATCCAAGACTCCCTCTCAGGTGTTATCTTGTGCACCCAATCTATCTCCATTTGATCTATACTTAGAGTGGTAAGTGTATCTACAGGGACGAGTCCCATCTGTTGTGCTTCGCTAGTGCTGGCCAGTTTCACTAAAGAATCGGCTTTCTGATTGTGCTCTCGGAGTATACAATGAATAACATAATAGTCGAATGGATTCAACACTTCTTGAACCCGAGCAAGGTAAGTGGCGAATCTCCGGTCTGTGGCTTTATACTCCCCTCGAACTTGGCATACGATCAATTGCTAATCACAGTAAATTTCAACAGCGATAACTCCCATGTCTTTGGCAAGCCTTAGTCCAGCAAGCAAAGCTTCATACTCGACTTCGTTGTTAGTTGCACGAAAGTCAAACTTCAAAGCATAGCATATGGATCGACCTTCTGGGGTTTCGAAGACTACTCCAGCGCCTAAGCAATGGTCGTTTGATGCACCATTAGTGTATAGCTTCCATGTGCATTTGGGAGATTCACTGGATCCGGGCAAGTCCTCCGGTATAGTGAATTCAGCTATGAAGTCTGCTAGAACCTGCCCTTGAATAGCTCGCCTTGGTGTATAAGTGATGTCAAATTGACTCAACTCGATGTTCCACTTGAGCAATCTACCAGACGTCTCAGGTCGTGTTAGGATCTGTCGCAATGGCTAGTCGGTGTAGACTGTGATCGCATGAGCCTGGAAATACGGATGGAGCTTCCTCGAGGCTACAACGAGACAATAAGCCAGCTTTTCCACCTTCGGGTAGTTTCTTTCTACCCCTGTTAACCTTTTGCTGATATAATAGACCGGTCGTTGGATCCGAACCTCTTCTCGAATCAAAGCAGCATTGATTGCGTATGCCGAAACTGCCAAATAGACATACAATCTCTTGTGATTAACCGGCTTTGACAAAATAGGAGGAATTGCTAGATGTTGAACTAGTGCTTGGAATGCACCCTCGCACTCCTCTGTCCACTTGAAGTTTTGTTTTCCTTTTCTGATCAGATCGAAAAAGGGAATGCATTTGTCCGTAGATCCGGAAATGAATCTGCTTAGGACTGCCACCTTCCCATTGAGGCTTTGCACCTGCTTTATGGTTCTGGGAGTTTCGAGATTCCGAATCGCCCAGATTTTCTTAGGATTGGCTTCAATTCCTCTGGCATTGACGATGAATCCAAGGAATTTTCCTAAAGCTACTCTGAAATGACACTTCAATGGATTGAGCTTCATTCTGTACTATCGGATTATGTTAAACATCGTTTCCAAATCACCGACATAGTTGATGGACAGTCGCGACTTCATGAGCATATCATCCACATACACCTCCATGGTCTTTCTGATCTGGTTGGAGAACATTCGGTTCATGAGCCTCTGATAAGTTGCTCCAGCATTCTTGAGTCCGAATAGCATCACCTTGTAGCAATAAAGTCCCAGATTGGTGACAAAGCTAGTATGTTCCTAGTCGGGAAGATGCATTGGGATTTGATTGTAGCTGGAGTATGCGTCCATGAAAGATAAGAGCTCATGTCCAGCCGTTGAATCCACAAGTTGGTCGATTCTGGGAAGCGAGATACTGCCTTTGGGGTAGGCTTTGTTCAAATCTGAGTAGTCTACACATGTCCACCATTTTCCATTCGACTTTTTGACAAGCACTGGGTTTGATACCCATTCTGGGTATAAAGCATCACGAATAAACCCATTAGTCTTGAGTATATCCACTTCTTCCTTCAGGGCGGTAGATCTCTCTGGATCCATACCGCGCCTTTTTTGTTACACCAGGACGTGCCGCAGGTCGATATTTAATGCATATCTCGCGATGTTCGGCGAGATCCCACATATGTCTGAATGAGTCCAAGCGAACACATCAAGGTTCGCTCGGAGAAAATCAATCGGTTCTTGTCTCATCTGGGGGCTGAGTTGAGATTCGACCATTATCATTCTGGAATCGTCATCATCGTCGATCGAAACATCGATCGTCAACTCTACCGGGGAAGCTTGGTAATCTTTGACTTCCTCCTCATCATTATTGTCTCTGGGATCAAGGTTCTTAAGGAATTGGTTGTAGCGTCCGAGCCTAGGTCCAAGCGTTAGCTGTCAATTTTCTGAAAAACGGATGCAGAGAGATTCCTCTACGCCCTTTCCTTTCTCCTTTCGCTTCACATCCCACAGCTCAGCAACATAACAGGCGCGCCCAGCCGCCTGATCACCATGCACTACTCCGACCCCGTTACTAGTGGGAAAATTTAGAGTTAAGCACCAAGGGGAAATCGCTGCCCTTAATTCTGCGAGGGCCGGTTAGCCCAAAAAAGCATTATAGGGGGAATGTATGTCCAACACAACAAACATCAACATCCGGACTCTTCGGCGATCTCCAATACCCAACTCAACGGGTAACTCTACCATCCCAACTGGTATGGTTACGCTTCCGTTAAAACCATGAATATGTGACTGACACAGTTTTAGATCTTTTGCCTCCATCCTCATTTGGTCGTAAGTACGCTTGAAAAGAATGTTCACAGAGCTTCCGCTGTCAACCAAGATCCTCTTCATCCAAGCATGACCTATTTGGGCTGAGATGCCTCGACTTTGTCAGCATCACGGTTCTTGAAAACGATGTCGTTCATCATTGTCCTCTGTTGTTTTGCCGGGGCCCCGTCATTAACATTACTACAACATTCAAAGTCCACATGCCTGATCGAACTGGCATATGACTCCATTTCCTTCCAGCTCCGATCAACCGAATGAGGACCACCACTCATGGTATTTATTACCAACCTCCCGCCAGTACGCGCGAGTTCTTCAGGTTTAGCTTGATCTTGACCTTGATTTGGATTAGATAGGCCCACGACTCCATCCTGCGGAGCCTGAACAAACTGCTCTAACTTTCTTTCTCTAATCAACCTCTCGATGATATCTTGCAAATGACGGCACTCATTAGTGTTATGGCCATAAAAATCGTGGAATCTACAGAACTTCCGGTCTAAATTTGTTTCTCAGATAATGGTTTCGGAGCTAGCTTATTATACTATCCGGAATAACAAGTCTGAAGGTAAACATTTTCCAGCTATATGTTTAGGGGAGTATATCGGTCGAACATGGGAGCTCTGGGTCTTGGTCCGCGATGTGGGTCTCTCTTCTTCCCCTGACCTCCATTACCCTTCTGTTGACCTTGCTTGTTTTGTATGTTCAACGGTACTTTACCAGAATTCTCACCAGTCTACTTTACTTCAACATTGCTCCGAATGCCTTCACCACTGGGCCCCACAATGTCCTACTTCCTAGATGGTCTAGCGTCTTCTCTCCTTAAAAACTGGGCTGCCTTAACATAGAAATGACCCAATGAAGAAGGGTGTTTCCCAGCCAACCAATCACCAAATTTGGAATCAGGATTGATCCCTTTAGTCAATGCCATCAGAATTGAGTTGTCATTGGGGTTGCTTACCTCAGCATAAGCAGCATGGAACCTTTCCAGATAATGCCTAAGAGTCTCTCCTGGAGCTTGAGTAACACTGGACAAGGTGTTGACATCCTTCGGTCACGTAGCATGCATACGGAACTGCTCGACAAACTTAGTAGCCAATTGATCAAAACATGAGATGGATTTGGGTGGTAAACGAGTGAACTACATAGTTGCAATGTCTTCTAAGGAGATATGGAAGCTTCTACACTTAACCACATCGTCAGCTCGAGCAGCGTTCATTAGCCATTCATATTTCAAGATATGCTGGTTAGGATTCGAATTTCCTTCATACATCGGCAAGGTCGGCATCCTGAATCGACAGGGTGGCTCTGCATGGAGAATATCATCGGTGAACAGAGTGTGACTCCTAGAGATCCTATAATCATCGTTTGTGAGGCCTTGATTTTCTCTAATCATTTGGCGTATCATGTTGGAATGTCAAGTATCTGGATATTCGGGGCCAAGGCATGGTCGGGTTCCATGTTACTGGAACGGTCCGATCACTATCTACGGTCCATTCCATGCCTCCTTGGTTCCCGGTCTTCGTGGAAGTGAGGATCCTGAGCATGGATGCGGTGACAAGGGGCTGGATCTTGTTGGATCTGGATCTCGACTTCCAGATCTATGGCAGCAGCAACTGCGTGGTCAAGAGTGGTATGATGAAAAAGTGCTCCTCCTCGAGAGGAGGGTCTAGCTTGATTCCTTGTGGAAGGACCAGTCCTGGCCTATCCGAGATTCGCAACATGCTGGTGCCCGAAGGCTTCTGCATAATCACCATCCAACCAACGACGTGTAGATCTGTGATTAGAGTCAGAGGACGCTAAGCTTTCAGACAGGGACTAAGAGGCATGCTTCCTTCTAGATCTCCTTCCCCTTTCCTCGTTCAGCTGGTTTGCGAGCTTCGTGTTGGCACGGATCTGCTGAGTAAGCTCCTGGAGGCTCTGTGTAAGCTCTTGCATAAGGGCCTGAAACTCCTCTCTAGTCACTGGACCATGTGGATCTTGAGCTTCAGCTGACGTTTGGCCTGCTGGGATCAGCTGTGTGGGATTTTGCCTATCCCTTCCTTCTGGATCTGCAGCATTAAAAGCAGTTCTGGTAGTGCGCACCATGATGAATGTAGCTCTTCCTAGATCTGAAGCAATCTGAGTAGAATGGAAAGAACTATCGGAAGATAGATTTGGATCTCCTCTTTAGATTTTAGCAATCCAACATGGTAGGGGATCCACACAATCAGAGAAAAACAGAGTTTTCTTAGTGAAAGCACCAAAGTGTTTGTACCAAAATTGGGCACAACACTCTTCGGATGTAATTGAAGAGATTAGAATGAAGAAATTAAATGGAAAAAGAGGCTAATCCAACAATCACACCAATAAAAGTAAGCAGAAATAGAAAAGACAAGAGTTTATAGTGGTTCGGCGTTGTAGCCTACGTCCACTTTGAAGAGTTTACTGTTTATTGATGATTCTCAACTGAGTTACAATAGTACAAATCACTAACACTCAGGTTACAATGGAGTCGCAGCAGAGTATTGGCGTAGAAGCTCCAAAAGTCCTTTTTCAGTAGGTGTAGGGGTGCTATTTATAGGAGTAGATTTGAAAATATCTCCCTCAAACCTCGGAATACCTCTTCTCACACGTGGGTGGGCCCACCAGACCTATCAGGGGTTGTTTGGGATCGATCCATATGCACTTCATGTCGATCAAGGAATGGCCCAATGGAGCTACGATCAATCATGGTGGTTCTTCAGTGAATAAGCAAGCTTCTGGGAAAATTTCATGGTATTTAGACTCATGAGTTATGATCGATCCAAGATTGGATTTCCAATTTTGTTGAGGGTTTCTTATCGATGCTTGCGTATCTATGGATTTCGTATCGATGACGTAGAGCGAGAATTCTGTGTAGATCTATGTTTCATGCCTAAAGACCGTTTCCATTGGTTTGACTGTGCCCTTCGTATCCATCCCACACATTGTCCTTCGTATCGATATTATGCCCTTGCCTTTGTATCGATGCTTGGCCCTGGCCTTTGTATCGATCAAATGAGCAATCGTACGAAGCATACAACTGATGGATGGATGAATTAGATGGATACGAACCAGGTGGATACGAATTAGATGGATACGAAGTAGATGGGTACGAACCGGATGGATATAAAGTATATGGATGGATGTGAGGTAGATGGATACGAAGCTGATGGATATGAAGTTGATGGATACGAAGTGAACATGTTTCATGTGAATCTTGATCGATCCATAACTTGAGCATACGAACTCCGATTGACCTGAAATTTGGAATGTTGCCTTTCATAGCATTGTTTGTCGTACCATGCTAATTGTAGCTCACTCTGGACTCGAACCAAGTTTGCCTATATCCTTCGTGGACCCATAGATAACTGATCTCCGGGGCGGATTGTCTTTAGTTTCCAGTCAAGTCCTTGGTGCCACGACCTTGCCAAAAGGCAGGATAACAGTTCCCAATTGAAGGAGGTTTAGGATGCGTCCGAGGAAACCTGCAAGCCTCTAGAGATTACTACAACATCTCCCTACAACAAGAAAAGAAGGAACTACTCATGTTACAATAAGAGATAGCAACCCTTAGTGTTGACATGCCCGATAGGACACGTGAGAACCTCATTGCTCCCATTCGCCTCAAGGTCACCTAGGTTATTAAAAGCATGCCATCTACATTGATCATCACCACTAGCCAAGATTGCATGGCCGACGGGGATAATCTTTCCCTAGCCAGCCCAAGCAAGTCTAGAGGCACTTGGAATGAACATGTTCATCCCTGCTGGTATGTAGGAATAGAAGATACTACCACTCCTTCCCACTCAGCGTCGGAGGACTCATTTGTTAGAGCCAAGGGTGACGATGGCTAATCGACTTGAGCATAGACATCCATCGCGACCGAGGATGTTATTGAATGCATAATATATGCGTTAGACCAATGTCACCTAGAAGAAAGTGTGGAGGATGGTAATAATGATCCTCTTGACCCCTGTATGGGAGATTCTAGCCCGAAGTTGGGACAGCCATGCTACTTAAAGCAGTATCAATTAACAGTGACGACTCTGATAATGTCGTTTAGATAGGCAAAGAGCTAAGCCCAAAAGTAAGGGACAAGTTGATTTGTTTCCCAAGAGAGAGCAAAGATGTGTTCGCTTGGGGGAATGCCGAGATAACCGGCATAGATCCCTCAATTATATGCAATGCCCTCAATATTGATCCAGTGACTTATCTTTTCTGGCAAAAGAGGCGGCCACTTAACCTAGAGAGGTCTAGAGCCAACACAGTGCTCATCTACAATGCAACATATCCAATCTGGGTAGCCACCACAATGCTCTTCCAGAAACCTAGTGGGCATGGAGGACTTGCATCGATTTGTCATATCTTAAAAAAGTCCGCCCTAAAGACAATTTCTCTCTGCTTCGCATGGACCAACTCATAGACGGAACCAACGAGAATGAACTCCTCACATTCATGGATGCCTACCACGGGTATAATCAAATAACCATGCATGACACAGATTAGGAACAAACCTTCTTCATCACCAACGCTAACTCAACTTCTACCGAGCCATGCCCTTTGGCCTTTGCAACATGGGTGTTACATATCAACGCTCATCAACTGGATCTTTTCTCAACATACGATTGTTCGATGGAGGTCCATGTGGATGACATGTTAGTCAAGTCTGAAAGGCCTGAGGGCATGTAAATAACCTAGCCAAGACTTTTAGCATCCTTAATAGGTACAATATGAAATTTAACCTTAGGAAATGTTCTTTTGTAGTTTGATCTAAGAAGTTCTTAGGTTTTGTAAGCACTAAGGGCATAAAGGAAAATCCTAACAAAATTCAGAAAATTCAAGCACTACAAGTAACCATATAGTCAAACAAGTGCAAAGTCTGAATAGAACGATTCCAATGCTCAGCAGCTTTATGCCAAAAGCCATGGACTGCTATGTACACTTCTTCGACTTCATCGAGAAGGGAAAGTCATTTGTATGGAGTGAAGTTTGCAAAGAGCTTCTTGGGAATTGAAGAAACACCTCTCATGCTTTCAAAGCCTGTCAAAGGAGAGGACTTATACTTATACCTCACCGTAACTGACCATATGATTAGTGCCGCCCTGATTTGCGATGAAGAGAAAGTCCAACGGCCCATCCACTACATAAGCAAGAGGTTAACATGCCATACAACAAGATACTCTAGGTTGGTGAAGCTGGCCTAGTGCCGGATGATGGATGCCCGACATCTACGGTGGTGTTTCCAAGCTTACCCCATTATGAATCTCATAAACCAACCATTAAAGTAAGTGTAGAGCTAGTCTAATAAAGCGGGCTGACTGCTAAAGTGGTCTACAGAGCTTAAGAATCACCTTCCACACTTGCACCTAATCAAGGGTAAATCCATGGTTGATTTTATAACAGTGGCGACCAAGGGGAAACATCCAACTTTCTTCTTGGTAGCTCTATGTCGATGATGCATCCAACAAGAAGGGCGTGAGGGCGGGAATGGTCTTAATCACGATCTATGGTAAAGAACGTTGCTTCGTCGATACACCTTGGCTTCATGGCCATAAATAATGAAGCTAAATATAAAGTCGCCCCGATTGGTCTTAGGATTGCCAAAGAGTTGCGGGTAGAATCTTTACATGTGTTTAGAGACTCCTTATTAGTTGCGAACCAGATTGAAGAATGCTTTTAGGTTAAGAGCAAGACATTGGCCCTCTATATATTCAAGAAACTCATCGACACCTTTACAGACTTCAAGCTAGAATAGATCCCCTACGAAACAAGCGCTAATGTCGACCAGCTGCTCAAGGTGGCAACAACCCTGAATAGAGCTTCCCCAGGGTCTCGATAGGATTGCAGGCCGCCCCTTGCTTTGAACTGGGGAGGGGGGGTAACCGCTATGGAGATTGAAGAAGCCCGCCCCAATTCTTAGATGACCCCACTACTAGAATATCTTACAAGAGGCAAACTACCTATCGAGGGAAAAGAGGCCCAGAAAATATTGGAGGAATTGCATTGAGGCTTTTGTAAATACCATGTCGGAGGTAGAGTTTGGCAAAGAAGGTTGCCTACCAAGGCATTTATTGGCCAACCATTTTTAAGGATGCAACGAATTATGTTAGGAATTGGGATTGATGTCAGCGATTCGTCGAAATCCCAAGAATCTCCTAACTCCCATGATGTCCCGATTCGTTCAATAAATCATGAGGATGCGCAAACCACTCAATGCTTTCTACAATATCGGAGGCATCGAAAAATCGATGGTAAGACCATGCAATGGTCCCGATTAGTTCACCTGTGATGTCCCCATCCCTCTAGTGGGATGGAGCACTGGTTCCTTGGCAACGTAGTTATCCACATTATAACTCCAAACTTGGAATCTGCAGTGCTGCTCGGTGAGAATGCAAAAGCCACTCAATGCTTCCTTCCTTACTGGAGGCATCGAAAAACCGTTGGCGAGACCACCCAAGCAGTGGTCCTAATTCATTCGCTTATGATGATGCTTGTCCCTTTAGTAGGACGGGACTCTGGTGCCAAGGAACTATAGTTACCCATGTTGAAACTCTGAACTTGGCATCCGTAGTGCTACTCCATGAGAATGTGCAAGCCACTCAACGTTTCTTTCCTTACTAGAGGCATCGATGAACTGATGGCGAGACTACCCATGCAGTGGTTGTAATTTGATCGCCCGTGAGGCTGCCCATCCCTCTAGTAGGACCGGACACTGGCACCATGTCGTTATAACTCCAAATTTTGCATCCATAGTTTTGCTCTATAAGAATGTGCAACACACTCAATGATTCCGTCCCAACTAGAGGCATCGACGAATTTGATGGCAAAGACGATCCGCATAGTTTCTCGATTCGTTCACCCATGATGATGCCCATCTCTCTAGTACGGTGTGGCACTGATGCCATGGTGAAGTAGTTACCAATATTATAACTCCAAATATGGTACCTATAATGCTACTCTGAGAGAATGCACAAGCCACTTGACACTTCCTTCCTTATTGGAGGCATCGACGAACCAATGGTGAGACCTCCTATGCTGCGATCCTGCCTCGTACACCCACAAAGGTGCCCGACACCCATGATGCTGGTCGACTCAAACAACTAGAGCAGCCTTATCAACCAAAATCAGGCAAAAAGGTTGCTTAATCAAAGCACTGTGTGACCACCTTAGGATGCCCCTACACCAGCTTACACCCGTATACAAAGATAAAGGCAGGCTGTCCACATAAGAGAGATAAGCTTATTTTTCTTTGGTAGTCTTCACTTTCATCATACTTACTTGTGTTATTTTGTGAATAAAAGGCAAACATTACATGTTTACTTAAAAAGTGCAAGGGGCACCTGAGCTGTAAGGCCTCGAATCGTAAAAAGTAAGCATGGAGACAACCATATGTATGTACAAATATGTACAATACTAGAAAAGAAAATACGAAGCGGACACATCATATTCAAATAGATAACCAAATCTACAGTGTCGATTTTTGTCATAAAGGAAAGGATTTATAGTATTCAACATTTACTTATATAGAAAAAGGGTCATGACCAGATACGTACATAAAAAGGGGCCGACTAAACCACTCACAAGAGAGGAAGATGCTCAATGATCTGTTATCATCAAAACCAAATCTTTGTCCACCATCAGAGGATCAACGGTAGTTGGATCGCTTGGCCTTCCTGTCAGGGAGGTAATATGCGCAGGGGTCAAAATTGCCGAGGAAGCCATTTTGGGCCACTGTCTTTTCTAGCTCTTTCATTCGTTGGTTTATTTGGTTTGTGAAGGAATGAAGCATAGCCAAGATCGAATCCATGAGGGCCTCAACTGAGGCCTCTACTTCAATTTGAGGTTTTAACGCTATGAGTAGCTTCCTTGAAGCTAAGTATAATGGTTCTTGTGCAAGGGGAGTGGAGGAATCAGTGGGGTTTCATGGTATATGAAGGGAAATATAGTTAAACTAAAAATAGGAAATGGAGGTTCGTGGCCATCCTTCCAGTGCCAAAATGTTTATGTGAAATTTTGAACTTACAACACCTCAAATGATCATGAAAGTAACTAAGACGTACTTCCGTGAGTTAGAGTCAACAAAATTAAGTGATATCATATTTTCCTTTAGGTAGTATTTATGTCACTGAGAGCTTACACAATCAAGTAGTTGCACTTTAACTGTTAGTTAATATGTCAAATCAAATGGATATCTAATTCAGGTAAAAAAAGGTAACAAAGAATCTAATACTGAAATCTAGGTAAGTAAAAATGCAGAAAAGGTAAAGATGTAGAGAATTTTACATAGTTTGGTTGTTAATGAATCCTATGTCCATGGGGAAAATATCACTTTCTTTCCTTATATTCCTTGTACAAGCATTAATGGCAGAGAGAACATCACTTTTTATTATTAACCTTAAAAAATCTCATATTGGGAAAAGAACCCTTTCTTGCTACCATGCCTTTTCTATTTATAGTATGGAGATGCACGTGAATTGTCATCACACTCCTTCTACTATTTTGATTCCAACCTTTGGATTCCGCCATGTGTCATCTATTTGTCTCGTTTGTTTGGTGTGCATGGATTGCTGACATGTATTTAGTGGGAAATCATAATTTAAGCGGTTGAGTTTTGGGCGTTAGCGAGAAGTTTGAAATTCAAGTTGGAACATATGGAATTGAGGCGGGAAACCCAAATTCAAATAGATCATGCACTTCTGATCTGAAAAGACGAATAACTTGTGTACTGACCCACAAGGATGTTGAGAATTATCCCTTTTCCTTGTTATTAAAGGCGTCATTGATATATATGGGGAGGAACTGTGCTATTCGCTTGATAATGCCCAAGACAAGGTTGTAATTGAGTCGTTTTGCTCAATCTGCAATGTTCGTTTGACATTATGCTGAGGAGAAATGGAGTTGAGTTACTTTGCTCCTAACTTTTTGTGTTTAGCTCAATATTTATATGAATGTACTATAAGATGCTTTTGATGTTGATATGCATAAGTTGTTTTATAAGAGCCGCTTGCTCCTTTGCTATTTTCTAATAATTGAAGACCTACGCTGGAGCATTGTTTGGATGAACCCATGTACAACCCTTAGGATGTTTTGGATTCCTCATGGTACTACTTAAAGAGTCCTTAATAAGCATAGTGCAGATCTACACTTGAAAGTATTTCCAATGCATTAGCTTTTAGGAATAATAGTTGGGTTTATTTGACCTTTTGATTGTAGCATAGTTTTCTTCTTTCATTCCTCTCTTCGTGCTCCTATGTCTGTTGCATTCTGATGGCGATGCATTTCTTTATTAGCCTATTATGATGGCGCTGCATTTCTTTATCAGCCTATTCTGATGGCGGCGCATTTCTTTGTTAGCATGGCTTTGATGTAGACTCGTTATTTTTGTACGAGGATATGTGAGTGTAGTGCATCCTCATTTGTACCTATCCTTTCAGAGGATGTGTTGTAATCTTGCATTGTTAGTACAACTTTTGGTGTGGCAGTGCAGTATATCTATTGTTATCCCGCCTTTTGACTAGGCAGTATGAAAATGAATCCGATGAGCCAAACTTCGAAATTATCATGGCAAGACATCTGGAGAGATGACCACAAATACCAAAAACCAAAGTATAAATAAGATCACAATACCAATACAAATCTACCACAAAAATTCCAAAAGCCCAAACTTCGCAAGTATGGGGTCGGTACCAACCCATCCCTAGAGGTCGACACCGATACATAAAACTCCATCATTGGAGTCCATCTTCTGCCTACTTACCTTATTTGATACTAGGAATCTATTTCCAACGTTGTTTGGTCAATTCAACGTGATTATCTATCGATCCCCTTGAATCTGCAACATAGTTCTTCTACAACTCCATCATTTGGACCCCGAAACAAGCTAATATTAGAACAAACAACTATGGAATCACAAAGCTAACCACGAGACGAGCTGAAGCGAAGAGTTGAAGGCAGCCATTTTAACCATATTATGGTTCGGTACCGACCCTTACTCTTGGAGTTGTACCAACCCATCCAATCTGATGATGTGGCACTCTATTTTCATGTAGAATTGGTCTATAGCAAGGAACGGTCTGGAGATCTTTGGTGCAAGATTTTAGGACCCTTACCTTTATAAATAGAGAAGTAGGGTCATTTTTGAGGATCTTTTGGCTCTGGTTCCACTCTACTCTATATTCTTTTAATTCTGAAAATTAAGCATTAGAGTCGTACCAACCCCAAAAAACTCCTACCCCTAGGTCAAAAGATAAGCAATAAAATCATCAAGTGGACGTAGGTCGGAGTTTTCCGAAACACTATAAATCTCTATATGTTCATTTCTTTCTCGTTTTAATTTGTTTTCTTCACTTTTTATTCTCTACTATATCTTCTGGGTGTTTATGCCATTTTTGGTTCAAACATCCATATTGTTGTCACTTCTATGTTGCATTGCAGTTCTTTTTATTGGATTGCATATTATGGCTACAGGTTGGTTCCCATACCTAGTAGCCATTTTCGATTATAGTTCCAAGACCGTGTTTGATTGATTGGGCATGGTTCTCTCTTGACTTTTCCTTGTCTTTGCTTCCTCTTCTTGTAGCTTAACTTGACTTTGAGAGCAATCCTTTTTTATTTTGTTGTTTGTGTCATCATACCTTCAACATGGTTTAGAAAATATGGTTGTAACACCCCTGCTTTCGAGTATATTAGAAAACACTTCGAATATCAATATCCCTTAGCATGTGTATCCAAGCCATTTCCTTGATCCATCTTGTTTCCATTTTTTTAAAGGAACCATTCCACATTTCTCCATTTCATAATAGAATCATCCAACATTGTATCCATGGGTCACCCTTCTTAGAACCCGCCCTTTGTGGATAACCATTCTCATGACTCCTTTCAACATCAAGCCGCCATCAACGGAACCTAACTCCATTCACCGTCGAGTAGCCATCACTGATGCCCTGAAGCTATCATCGTTCTACTACATTGTTATCTAACCCTAAGAAAACAAACAAATACCTTCAGCATGACCTACAGAGTCCACCTTCCCCCTCCTAGAAGTTTCACCCCGATCCTATCAAAATAGACCTCTCGATACTGATCAGAAGATCTTGTTACCTAGTTGGGTACTTAGCCAATTTTGCCTAACTTTCTTCCTTGCTTCCTTCCTAAAGTCCTTCCCTTACAATGCTCCATCTTTCAAGAGTCTAGACCCCAACCACTTTATAAAAAAGCTCTCGATACCAAGTTCTCCAAAGCCCTTGGTACCAAGTCCAATACTTAGCCAAATTCTTGCACTTCGCCTTCACTCATCACTCCTATCCCCGACCTGAAGCACCATCTCCTACCGAGACCATTTTTCACCAAAAAAAGCTCTCAATACCGATCAAAGCTCTCGATATCGACTACTGCACTTAGCTCCAATTTTGATGCAACTTGAATCCTAGGCTCCTCCTATGCTCCATAGCCCCTCCTCCAAGTTTCATCCATATTCGACCATCTTTGCCATCGATTCGCCAATTCGACCACCTCTTCCCTAACTATCTAAAAGCACTAGCAAAGCATATCAAAGCACAACACCCAAACATGAAATATTATCTAAATTCATTCATACACACATGTAATTCACAAAAACATGATAATCAAGTGAATCATATTCTAGATCTAACTTTTATACTAACATATCAATATGAACAAAAGAGGTTGCAAAACCATTTGAAACCCAATCAAAAACCTCCAAATTTTGACCATATACATATATGAAAATGTGATTAAAGTTATAAAACATTTTAGGATCAAAGTCATGTTAAAAACGTCATTTTTAACTATATAAACATGCATAGGATAGTGAGAGGTCAAGAACCACTCACCAAATGCCCAAAATACCAATTTCTCCCCTTAGATATGAAGTGGATCACAAGGAGGATGAATGAAAATAATTCAAAATGATAACTCAAATTTCTCTTTGTTAATTACCCCTTTAATGATGATTTAGGCAAAGATTAGTCAGGAAATTGTAAGCCTTTTGATGAAATCAGGGTTAATGAAGGTTTAGAGCTGTTTTAGGGAAGATGGAAATAACTAAGATTAGTCTCAACAGCCTTTCCTTTGCACAATTTTCGAGACGGATTAGTGGGCCTAAGTATAGGATTAGTTAATTACCTATAAATGTTGACCAACTGCAGCCAAAACTTAAAATAGCTATAAATTTCAAATGGTAAATCCGTTTTTGTATTATGACATCTCTACGGAATGGGAAATCATCATCCTAAAGCAATGGAAGTGGTTTGAACCCTTAAGTCAGCTACCATCAAAAGTTATAGTCGAAACAAGATTTTTTGGGTCAAAATGGTCACATAGAAATTCGGAAAATATCATATATGTGGAAAATGTCTCTAATAGTCATTTCCCAAATGAAGAGTCATATGACCTCATATGAATAAAATAAAAATATTTTACAATCATCTGATACATAAAATACAAATTGTTACACTCTCCCTTTACTTAATAATTTTGCCCTCGAAATCCCCAACTAAACCAAAGAATAATCAAACGTATTTACTCTGCATGCCTAACAATCGTATGCAACCATCATACTTGTCAAACAAGCAGCCATGCAACCAATATTATAAATAAACCTATCCTAGCATATGAGATACTAATCTACCCTATATGACATCAAAATGAAAGTAAACAGTAAGTCTTACCATGGGAAGAGCTTCGGATATGCGACCCTCATGCTCTACTCAGTTTCCCACGTGCAGTCGCCTTCACTTTCGCCTGATTGAACCTTCACTAACTCCACAATCTTCCTCCTAAGCTATTTCATATCGCGTCTAATAATACGGACTGGCCTATGAAGTCTCAAAGCTTCTGGTTCAATCTCGATATCATCAACTTGATCCGGTGTGATCGACATGCCTGATTCATGCATAAATTTCCATAGATGAGAAACATGGAAGACGTTGTGCATGCCCATCATCTTCTGAGGTAAGTCGACCCTATATCCTAAGTTCCTAATCCTCTCTGCTATTGGAAAAGGACCTGCGAATCTTGGCACCAACTTTCCCTTACTACCTAATCGAAAACATTTTTCAATTGTGAAATCTTCACAAACACATAACACCGACGGAGTACTCCAAATCTCTACATCTCCTATCAGCGTAGCTCTTCTGCATATCCTGAGCAGTTTTCAGTTGTTGCCGAATGATCTCAATCTTCTCTAAGGGTTCCCTAATCATATATGGCCCAAGTATCAGTTTCTCGCCCGCTTCCCACCAACATGAAGGAGCATTACACAATCGGCCATATAATGCATCGTATGGTGCCATACCGATACTAGATTGGAAGCTAATGCTGTATGCAAATTCTACCAAGTGCAAGTGATCATCCCATGATCCTCCGAAATCGAGAATGCAAGCTCGTAAGAGATCCTCCAGTATACGATTTACTCTCTCGGTCTGCCCATCAGTTTGTGGGTGATAAGATGTATTGAGATGCAGCTCGGTCCCCAGCAGCTCGGTCCCCAGCGCCTCTTGTAAGCTCTTCCAAAATCCACTAGCAAACGAGTTTCGGTCACTCACAATGCTCTTTGGCGCACTATGGAATCACACAACTCATGTCACATACAATTCGACTAGTTTGGCAGTTGTCCTACTTGACTCGATAAGTACAAACCTAGCACTCTTGGTCAATCGTTCTACCGTGACGCAAATTCTATCGTACCCTACTCGAGTCTGTGGCAGTCCATCAATAAAATCCATCAATACTTGCTCCCACTTCAATTCGGGAAATTCAAGCGGTTGCAACAACCCACTTGGCCTCTTTTGTGCTCTACCTTTACCAATTGGCAGTTCATACATCTTGAAATAAATGCCTCAACATCCTTTTTCATCCCTTCCCAATAGCAGGTTTGCTTCATATCACGGTATTTCTTATTACCACTGGTACGTATAATCAATCTAGAGTGATGGCACTCTCATAGCACCTCGTCTCATAATCCATCAAATCAGGGACAAACACTCTCCTATCCTTACGGAGCCAACATTCTTGGTCGAGCCCATATTGCTTCATATCTTCAGACTCTAGTCCTTCTTCTATTTTCGCCATGATCTCTTCTAGTCTAGAATCTCACCTTTAACTAGTACCAATCCGCTCAATCAAAGTAGATCTGATTGTCAAACTTTCCAACATCTCTAGCTTTAACTCGCAATGAGGTTTGAAGTCATAGCCAGTAATATACTCCAACAGTCTCCACTCCATGAACATCACTCCCAAACTGTCATGTCTTCTACTCAACGCATCTATGACCACATTTTACTTACTAGGTGTACATGAAATGTCAAAGTCGTAGGAGGATAAGAATTCCAACCATCGTTGTTGGCGAAGGTTGAGATCCATCTAGGAGAAAAGGTACTTCAAAGATTTGTGGTCCGTGAACAGCTCCAACCTTTCTCCTAATATATGATGCATCCAAATCTTCAAAGTAAACACTATCACCCCCAACTCTAAATCATAAGTTGAATACTTCCTCTTGAGCAACTTAAGTTGTCGGCTAGCGTAGCGGCAACCTTCCCCTTCTACATCAATACTACAAGCGTCTGTGTATACTATCAGCTCCTCATTCTCGCTCAGAATGGTCAATACTGGTGCACTCATTAACCTCTCCTTCAGACTCATAAACATGCGCTTACACTTCACGTCTCAAATAAAAGTCTAATTCTTCATCATATTGGTCAACGGTGCTACTACCTTAGAGAAGTCCTTGATACAGCATCTATGATATCCTACCGATCCTAGGAAACTACTCACATTCGTAGCATTCTTGGGTTGGCTCTAATCTTGAATGGCTGCCACCTTGATAGGATCTATTGCGATGCCCTGCTAAGGGATGAGATGACCGAAGAATCTCACTTCCCTTCTCTAGAAGTGACACTTCGAAAACTTTTCTTTCAACTTGTGCTTCCTCAACATTTCAAGCGCAATCACCAAGCGCACCTTGTGTTCCTCTTTGATCCTAGAGTAGACCAAAATATCATCCACGAACAAAAGAATGGACTTCTTTAGCTAATCCCTGAAAACACGGTTCATAAGATCAACAAGTATGCTGGGGCACTGGTTAGCCCGAGCCGCATAACCAACCCCTCATAGAAACCAAACGGCATACGAAATGTGGTGATCGGCACACTATCCTTTGCTTCTCTCAACTAATGAAATCCCATCCCCAAATCTAACCGGGAGAACACCTTCGCACCATGGAACTAATCGAAAAGTCATCAAAACATGGGAGTGGATACTTATTCTTCTTCGCCACCTTATTCATCCCGCGTTAATTTACACACAACTCAGAGAGCCAACTGCCTTAGTGGCGAATACTACAAGTGCGCCCCACTCAAATATGCTCCTACGAATGAACCCTTTATTTACTAGGTCATTTACTTGCAGCTCCAACTCCTGTTTCTCTATGGGTGCCATACGCCTCAAAGGCATAACTATCGACCTGGCATCCTTTGCTAAGTCTATAAGAAACTTAATCTCTCAGTACGACAGTAATCCGGTAACCTCCTCAAACATGTCTGGATACTTTCTAACAATAGGCACAGATGACAACCAATCCTGTGGAACTTTGTAACATCCCTAATTTTTGATAACATTATTCAGGAGATTTGAATAAATTATGTAAAAAGGGTCATGCTTAACAATTAAATAAATGGTCTTTAATTGGTTTATAGGTTAATCAAATTACACATGGGCATATCAGTAAATAGCCATTTAATTTTACACGGCTATACACTTCTCATTTTTGTCCATTCACGTTTCATTTCTCACCATCACAAACGCAAATCAGAAAATAAAATTAGAGTCTGCCATTAACAAGGAGGAAAAGAAGAAATTTCAATCTAAAGCTAAGGATCAAAGCTAGGAAGGATTAATTCACAATAAATCTCATATTCCTGATCAAATCTAAGGTGAATAATAATTTTATACCATCTCTATTTTATTTTATGATTATGTATTTTCGGATTTATGTTTAAATTCGTTTTTATAATGATATGGATGATGATATGATTGAATCATGTTTTGATGATAAGGACTTTCAGCTCCAAAATACTCTGAATGCGAATCTGTAACGATTCTCCTGCATAATTGATTAGTACACACAAATATTTATTTATATAGGTTGTCACAATCAAAACGACGTAAAATTGAGATTCCAACAGTAACATCCTCTGTCTTGAGGCCCGAAGTTAAGCGCTACAGATGTTGCAGTCATCCATAGTATTAACTTTTGGTGACAAAATACGGTAATGTTAATGGTATCCATAATATCAGAAGAACATGAATATGACATAATATCAACACAGATTTCAAAACTACTTTTTTGATTACATTTCAAATCAATATTTCATATTCAGTTACATAATCGCAAAGCGATTCCCAGGTTTTGATCAAATATAATTATTACAAATTAAGCCAATAGCGACATATGAAGATGCTCCCTTGGATGATCAAAGTACTGAATAGACATATCGATCATAATTCGTCACAACAGAAATAATACTAAACAGCTCCTATATAGCTAGCTTGCCTCCTGCACATTTTTCGAAAGCTTATTCGTCTCACTCACTAAACCTAAAAAGTCCTTAATTCTCTATCTACTCAAATCAAATTTTGACCACCCGAGAGTTTAAGAGGAAAACATAAACTTCGAGTCAGACATAAAGACTGGTTTGAATAATATTATTACATCTCGATTTACTGATATTGAGTGAGGCCCCGCCGCTTAGCGGAACGGGTTTCCCCTCACTAATATCCCTTTAAAAACATATCTTTTGCAAATCAAATCCTGCAATCAAACTGATTATAACAACAATGGCAAATACATATATGCATAAAAATCAAGAAATCAATGGACTATCTGCCCACACTATAGTTTTACCTAGCTAACTATTAACCATTGGCTGACTCAGGCCTACCAGACATAATCAATTATCTAACTTCTATTAGAGACACTACTGGGCTATCTGCCCTTAACTATCTTCCTCTAGGGTCAACTGATCCTAATGGTTTTGTAGGCTCACCAATAACCTATTTTTACTCTGTGTATTCCCTTCTGTGTGTAACATTATTTTAGTCCCATCTATGACAAAGCTCTACACACTAGAATTTTGGACTTATATTAACTAAGGGCTATTAGCTAAAGTATAGGGCACGACCCAACACCAGTCCCATCGGTCTTCTAATATTTGAGTCATAAACTTAGGGTTATCTACCCTATTCAAATTTCATTTCCATTTAAACAATCTTTGTAAATGAATTACCCCTGAAATTATAACTTTATAAAACAAGAAAATCATACTCTTTGCTTTACTCAAAATACTTATGCCATGATATATACTTTACACAAAACAATGTTGATGAAATCTAATCAATGGGATTATATATCTCTTCAAAATAAGTTAAAACCCTTTTTTAACTTAGAAACCTCTAGGCTATAAGGCCAAAACAATACCTTCGAAACCTTGGTTTAAAACCTGAAACAATCTCTTTCAAATTCAATGAAAGTACCCCTTTCAAAATAAGTTAACTACTTTAACCTTGAAAACACTAGGCCGAAAGGCCAAAACTTCCCTTTCCAATGTGTTGAAAATATGCCTTTAGAATTCATTGCTTAACCCTTAGATATCCTCTTTTGAAATCATTAAACTTGTCTTTCGAAAGCATTGGAAACATTTTTTTCAAAACACTTAAAACAAACCATATGGTATGCTTAAATATACCTTTCGAAAACATTAGGGTTTCCTCTTTGAAACTCTTGTAACCTTTCGAAAACATTGGAAATCCTTCACTTAAGATGTACCTTTTGAAAGCATTGGGTTCAAGTAAAAGTTTATGGAAACAATGCTTCAAATCCATTTAAAATCATTCCTTTCGAAACCTTTGGGTTTAACATATAGTATAATTATTGGACCATAAAGAACTGAGGTGAAAGCTTTACTTTCGAAAGTACAAATCCCAAGTAAAAGAAAGAGGATAGTTTCAAAACCCAGTCCTCCAAAACCATTTTGAAAGCGGGTGTATGTCCTTTTCGAAAGCATGGAGAATGCGGCTTCAAAGTAAGAGGCGAAAGTACCCTTTTGAAACATTTCCTTTAGGCTATAAAGAAAAGCGGCTTTAACTAGTTCGAAAGGTAAGAATGCGGCAGCTAGGTTTTGATTAGGTTCCAAAAGAGGCTACCCTTTCGAAAGCTCCTTTTTAAAACAAAACAAGCGGTAATTCATTAGAAACTAATTGATTCGAAAGCCATTTTAAAGTGGCTTCAACCCCTGCGAAAGCAAGATTTCGGCACTGTACCTTCCGTCTTTCTCCAATCCACTACATATCAATGGCTTGATACCATGTGCATTGGTTTCTAATGGGTTTGTAAGCGATGGTATGGTGTCAAAGGCTAACAGATGGAAGTGGCGAAGTGTTAAATTATGTCAAAACTGATTTTATGCCTTACAAAGTAACTTCTTTTCAACTAGCTTGTCTTTTTGGTCAAAATGTAATTGGTTGCCATTTGTTTATCAAAAATCCTTTTCTAAAAGTGCTGCCGAATTTCAGAATTATCAGTTAAAACATTTTAACTAATAATCCCTTCTCCTTGGTTAAAACATATGAAACATTTTAGTCCCTCAACTTAAATAATTCTATAACCATAATAAAATTCTTAGGAAAATTCCCAAAAAATCACCATAATTCACTTTTAATATATTTTCTAACATATTTAAATTTCAGACCCAAAATCGTTATATAATTGCTTTAAATAATTTAAACCCAATATTAATTGTTTTCTTTCATAGAAAATTCATAATAATTCCACAACTTAGAAAATTATGAGACTTGAAACGTAAATCATTTGGATGTTATTTAATTGGTTTTCTAATCAAAACTTATCATAAAATCAATATGAAACATCATAAATAATAAACAAGCATATGTATCCATTTAAACAAACATAACATGGCATATTATTTGCAAAATAATTCAGATCCAATCTTGAAACTGAAAGCATTAACAAAAGTGAGATGTAAACCAAATTATTCACCTTAGCTTGGTGTTAAGAAGGTTGAGATTTTCTCTTTAATTGAATAGCTTGGTACTTGAATCCTAGCTTTTCTTCTTTTGATTCTTCTTAATGGTGGCCGACCAAGCTCTTGGGTTTTAGTTTTGTTTATGAATGTTGAAATGAATGAGAAATGAAGGATAGAAGGGTTTAGGATATAAGAACAAAGACTATTTTTGTTTTGCCTTATCATATTCCACCTACTTACTTATCTTTAATTCTCTTTTGCTTATGTATTCATTAAGGCATGACTCCTTTATAAATTTACAAATCTCATTCCCTTAACCATATACATTATTTCATTTAATTTATCTAATTAAATGTCCTAAATTATGTTAGTCAAAATTAGGCTCACTACAGACTCCCCTCCTTAAAGAATTTCGTCCTCGAAATTCGGTAAGGTACCCATAACAATCAAACATAAAGGTAAAACATACCATGAAACAAGTCTGGATAAGTGTCTCTAATCCTGATCTCAGTTTCCCAACTACAGTCTCTCTCGTCGTCACTCCACTGGACTTTGACTAATCTGACTGTCTTGTTCCTTAGTCTCTTCTCATCTCTCACAACTATACGAACTAGTTTTCTAACTATAGTCATATTCGGTTCCACTACTAGTTCATCTATCACAGTCAGTGTAATAATAGTTTCTAGATCTCGAATACACTTTCTTAGATGAGAAATATGTAAAACATTGTGGACTCCTGCCAAACTAATCAGTAACTCTACTCTATATGTGAGTTTCTCGATCCTTTCTACAATAGGAAATGGTCCACCAAATCTTAGTGCCAATTTTCTTGATTTTCCAAATCTAATTATACAATTCATCGGTGACACCTTGACGAAGACATGATCTCTAACTGAGAACTCTAGGTTTTTTCATTTTTTATCAGTATAACTCTTCTTCCTAGACCGAGCTTCCTTCATCCTAGCTCAAATTAACTCAATCTTATCTGTAGTTTCTCTAACCAAATTTGGACTAAGAACTAACCTATCCATGGTCTCTAACCAACAAAAGGGAGATTTGCATGGCCTTCTATACAAAGCTTCAAACGGCGCCATCCCTATACTGGTCAGATAACAGTTGTTATACGAAAATTTGACTAAGTGTAGATGGTCTTCCCACATTGTGAACACATAGTCATCCTTTCTTCCTCAACCACCCATTTTGGTAAAGACTAAAATCTTTCAAGTCATCACTCTATATTCTGTCCCTTAACTTTCTGATCCACTCCGCTAATAATGGATCCTCTATTTGCTTAGAAGCAATCCTTTTGATCATCACTGGTCGAACTTATAAACATGACAACCTAGCAGTTTCTTGACTGGAACTACTCTTAGATCTCCATTGCACACTGCATGTAGTCAATGCCTCTAAATCTTTCCACTCAGCTATCATTTCCAATACTACATTCGGATATTTTCTGCTAAGTGCATCTGCAAGTTTATTCCCTTTTCCTGTCGTGTACTCAATACCAAAGTCATAAGAGGCTAAAAACTCTAACCACCTCTGCTGTCTCATAGTCAACTCCTTCTAAGAGAATAAATACATCAGTGACTTATGATCCATATACAACTCGAATCTTTTTCCCAAAAGGTAATGTCTCCACACCATCAATGTGAAAATTACTGCAGCTAATTCCAAATCATGAGTTGGATATCTAATCTCATGCGGTCTGAGCTGTCGAGAAGCATAGGCAATCACTTTACCTCTTTTAATTAACACAGCTCCTAATCCTGTTCCACATGCATCTGTGTACATCACTTAGTCCTGGTTCCCTTTTGGAACAACTAACACGGGTGCATTAGTTAATAAGTGTTCTAGTTTTTGGAATGCCTCCTCACACTTATTAGTCCAGACAAACTTCACATCTTTTCGAGTTAGCTTAGTCATCGGTGCTACTATCCACAAAAAATCCTTAATGAATTTCCGATAGTAACCGGCTAATCCAAGAAACTCTTTATCTTAGTCAATATCTCGAATCTTTTCCAACTATTCACTTCCTCGATCCTAGCCGGATCTATTGACAGCCCTTTCTTTGAGACTACATGACCAAGAAACTTCACTTTTTTCTTCCAGAAATGACACTTCGGAAATTTTGCTTTCAGTTGGTGCTGCCTCAACGTCTCAAGCACCACTCTAAGATGAACTGCATGAACACTAACATGAATACATCCTGATGTTCTCGAAGGATCCGTTCATCAAATCTATGAAGAATGTTGGCGCATTAGCTAGTCCGAACATCATCACTAACCATTCATACGATCCATACCTGGTCCTAAAAGCCTTCAAAGGAATACTACCCTCTGCCACTCTAAGCTGATGGAATCCTGTTGCCAAATCCAACTGGGAAAATACTTTGGCTCCACTCAACTGATTGAACAAATCGTCAATCCTAGGCAATGGATATCGATTCTTTATTGTCTTCTGATTCAACTTACAATAATCGATACATAACCTCAACGATCCATCTGTTGTTTCTTTGCAAACACCGTGGCTGCTCTCCAAGGCGAACTGCTTGGTTTGATAAAATTCTTACCTTCAAAATCCACTAACTGCACCTTTAACTCCTTCATCTCAGTAGGTGTCATTCTACTTGGTGGTCTACTCATCGGTTCTACTTCTGGTACTAAATCTATCTAAAACTCAATAGCTCGTTTCGGAGGTAGTCCTAGCACGGGCTCAAAGAGATCTACAATTTCTCTAATAATGAAAACTCGATTCAACTTATTTTCTGTTTCCATAACATCCAACAAAGCATTAACCTCAAAACTAGGGTTTTCTATGAAGTATATGATCCAATCACTACAACTAGGGTGTCTAAGTGATATTTTCCTATCACGACAAAATATCCTAGCATCGTACTTAACCAATCCATACCCAAAATAATTTCAAACCTACAAAATCAAACACATGCAAACTGCAAGAAAATACATGACCTAATAATTCAAACTCTAGGTGGTCACATCTCATCCCAAGAGTCACATAGCCTCCAATCGGATTCGCAACCCTTAAGGATGTAATTAGGTATGAGGGTTCTACGTTAAGCTTATCTACCAAACAATAAGATATAAAAAAATGTGATGCACCAATATCAAATAGAACTCTAACTAACATACTATGAATTAAAAGCGTACCTCCTAACATAACTTTTCCTTTTTCCTCTGCTATTGGTGTTGAGGTAGCTGGTTCCAATGCAAACACTTTGCCATTTCCATCCAAGGCTGGCTCCTTGCACTAGTTCTTATAATGTCCAATCTGATCATAGTTGAAACATTTTACTCCTTTCTTATCAGGAGCTTTCTTCCCTTTGCCTATCCGACACTCATGAGCGTAGTGTCCCTTCTATCTCACTTATAGCAAACTACATCAGTCTTCCTTTCCATGGCTGCTCCTCCTTTCTGAGTGCCTTTCTTATGGAAAAACTTTCTCTTTTGGTTCTGCCCACCATGAGCTTCCCCTGCTTTGTTACCATCAAGAAAAGTAAGCATCTCTTCCTACCTCAAAGCCATCTTAACAACTACATCACACAGATCCCTAATATGTGGCAGAGTTGCTTTAGCAAGCTAGGGTTTTAGTCCGCGGATGAACTTCTCATTCATTTTGATAACTATATCAACTATAGCAGATATGTATCTCAATAGCTCCTCAAATTTGGTAGCATACTCTAGCACTGTCATGTCTCCCTGCACCGACTCAGCAAATTTTTTGAGCAGAGTCGACTTAGTGATCTCCGACATGAATCTTTCCTCATACCTTCATTTACTCCTACAATAACACTGTTCCACCAATACATTGCTGCTCCTTACAATTGCATAGAAGCAAGTATCCTCTTCTGCTCATCATTGAGTCCCAAATCAGCAAAAATCCTTTCGCAACGAAGCAGCCAATTCTCCACTTCAATTACGTCCTCAGTTCCGATAAACAGCTTTCTTCTATGCCTAGCATAATCTCTGCTTAGTACTGCATGGTTATTAACCACCGAAGCTTCCTAATTTCCTCCAATAATCCCACAGCAGCTCCAGCACGCATCATGTTAATGAAGAACCGGTACATGGCTCCCATATCAACTTGCGATGCTCCAACACCCTCATTAACAGCTTGTGCCTGACCTGGATTCCTTCTAGTGTTTGGTCTGGCATTTCCATTGGTCGTGGCGCTTCCTCCACCAATGTTAACTCTTCCACTCCTAGCATCCATATCTTCTTCCTTAAAATCTACATTTGAGTCTTTGTAAGATACAGAATAATAACCTAAGAGAGATGGGAGAATAGAGATAAAGCGTAAAATTATATATAGCAAATAAAAGTATGTTACTCTAGCGTTATCTCATAACCAAATCATTTCTCTAATTCTTTAGGATTATGTTTTCAAAATAATTTTAAGAAATTTCTTTTAAGTTTTCATAAACCAATGCTCTGATACAAAGATGCAACATCCTCGATCTTGATGTCCGAAGTTAAGCACTACAGATGCTGAAGTCATCTATAGTATTAATTTCTGGTGATAATATACGTTAATATTAATGATATCCATAATATCAGAAGCACATGAATATGAAATAAAATCAACACAGATTTCAAAACTACTTTTCTGATTTCATTTCAAATCAATATTTCATATTCAGTTACATAATCCCAAAGCGATTCCCAGGTTTTGATCAAATATAATTATTACAAAATACGCCAAGAGAAACATATAAAGATGCCCCTTTGGATGACCAGATTACATAATAGACATATTAGTCATAATACATCACAACGGAAATAATACTAAATAGCTCCTATATAGCTAGCTTGCCTCATGCACGTCTTTGGAAGCTCATTCGTCCCACCCACTAAACTTGAAAAGTCCTTAACTCTCTATCTACTCAAATCAAATTTTGAGCACCCAAGAGTTTAAGGGGAAAACATAAACTTTGAGTCAGACATAAAGCCTGGTGTGAATAATACTGTTACATCTCGATTTACTGATATTAAGTGAGACCATGCCGCTTAGCGGAATGGGTTTCCCCTCAATAATATCCCTTACAAAACATATCATTTGCAAATCCAAATCTTGCAATCAAACTGATTATAACAATAGTGGCAAATACATATATGCATAAAAATCAAGAAATCAATGGACTATCTGTCCACACTATAGGCTTATCTGGCCAACAATCAACCGTTGGCTGACTCGGGCCTACCAGACATAATCAATTATCTAACTTCTATTAGACACATTACTGGGCTATCTGCCCTTAACTATCTTCTTCTAGGGTCAATTGATCCTAATGGTATTGCGGGCTCACCAATAACCTATCTTTACTCTGTATATTCCATTCTGTGCGTAACATTATTTTAGTCCCATCTATGACAAAGCCCCACACACTGGAATTTTGGACTTATATTGGCTAGGGGCTATTAGCTAAAGTATATGGCACGACCCTACACCAGTCCCATCTAGTCTTCTAATATCTGATTCATAAACTTAGGGTTATCTACCCTATTCAAATTCCATTTCCTTGTAAACAATATTTGAAAATGATTTACCCCTGAAATCATAACGTTATAAAACAAGGAAATCACACTCTTTGATTTACTCAAAATACTGATGCCATGATATATGCTTTACACAAAACAATGTTAATGAAATCTAATCAATGAGATTATCTATCCCTTTAAAATAAGTTAAAACCCCTTTTTAACTTAGAAACCTCTAGGCTATAAGGCCAAAACAATACCTTCGAAGCCTTTGTTTAAAACCATAAACAACCTTTTTTTAGTTCATTGAAAGTACCCCTTTCAAAATAAGTTAACTACTTTATCCTTGAAAACATTAGGCCGAAAGGCCTAAACATCCATTTCCAATGTGTTGAAAATATGCCTTTCGAATTCATTTCTTAACCCTTAGACATCCTCTTTCAAAGCCATTGAACTTGTCTTTAGAAAGCATTGGAAACCTTCTATTCAAAACACTTAAAACAAACCTTCTAATATGCTTAAATATACCTTTTGAAAACATTGGGGTTTTCCTCTTTGAAATGCTTATAACCTTTCAAAACATTGAAAATCCTTCACTTAAAACATACCTTTTGAAAGTATTAGGTTCAAGTAAAAGTTTGTGGAAACATTGCTTTGTAACCATTTAAAATTATTCCTTTCGAAACCTTTGGGTTTAACATATAATTATAATTATTGGGACATAAAGAACTGAGGCGAAAGCTTTGCTTTTAGAGTATTAATCCAAAGTAAAAGAAAGAGGATAGTTTCGAAACCCACTCTTTCACACCATTTCCTCCAAAACCATTTTCAAAGCGGATGTATGACCCTTTCGAAAGCATGGAGAAGGCGGCTTCAAAGTAAAAGGCGAAAGCACCCTTTCAAACACATCGCCTTTAGGTTATAAAGAAAAGCGACTTTAACTAGTTTGAAAGGTAAGAATGCGGCAGCTAGGTTTCAAATGGGTTCCAAAAGCGGCTTCCCTTTCGAAGGCTCCTTTTTAAAACAAAACAAGTGGCAATTCATTCAAAAGCTTCTTTCTTGAAATAAAAAAAGCGGCTATTCATTAGAAACTAATTGATTCGAAAGCCATTTTAAAGTGGCTTCAACCCCTTTGAAATCAAGATTTCGACACTATCCCTTCCACCTTTCTCCAATCCACTATGTATCAATGGCTTTACACCATGTGCATTGATTTCGAATGGGTTTGTAAGTGGTGGTATGGTGTCGAAGGCTAACAGATGGAAGTGGCGAAGTGGTAATTATGTCAAAACTGATTTTATGCATTACAAAGTAACTTCTTTTCAACTAACTTGTCTTATTAGTCAAAATGTAATTGGGTGCCATTTCTTTATCAAAATTCTTTTCCAAAAGTGCTGCCGAATTTCAGAATTATCAATTAAAACATTTTAACTAATAAGCCATTCTCCTTGGTTAAAACATATAAAACATTTAAGTCCCTGAACCTAAATAATTTTATAACCATAATAAAAAACTTAGGAAAATTCCCCAAAAATCACCATAATTTACTTTTAATATGTTTTCTAACATATTTAAATTTCAGACCCAAAATCATTATATAATTGTTTTAAATAATTTAAACCCAATACTAACTATTTTCTTTCATAGAAAATTCATAATAATTCCACAACAACTTAGGAAATTATGTAACTTGAAACCCACTTCTAAAATAATGTCTTTGACCATATATAAAAAATGAAATTCAGTTGGATGTCATTTAATAGGTTTTCTAATCTAGACTTATCATAAAATCTACATGAAACAACATAAATCATCAACAAGCATATATATCCATTTAAACAAATATAACATGGCATATTATTTGCAAAATAATTTGGATCCAATCTTGAAACTGAAAGCATTAACAAAAGTGAGATGTAAACCAAATTATTCACCTTAGCTTGTTGTTAAGAAGGTTGAGATTTGCTCTTTGATTGAATTGCTTAACCTCCTTACTTGAATCCTAGCTTTTCTTCTTTGATTCTTCTTAATGCCAGCTGACCAGGCTCTTGGGGTTTTGGTTTTTGTTTATAAATGTTGAAATGAAAAGGGTTTAGGGCATAAGAACAAAAGCTATCCCTATTTTTCCCTTATCATATTCCTCCTACTTATTTATCTTTGATTCTCTTTTGCTTATGTATTCATTAAGGCACAACTCCTTTATAAATTTACAATTCTCATTCCCTTAACCTTCTACATTATTTCATTTAATTTATCTAATTAAATGTCCTAAATAATGTCAGTCAAAATTAGGGTTGTTACAGATCTAGATGCATTGACTACTTGTTGTGTGCAATTAAGACTGACTGCTAGTTCTAGTGAGAGTACCGCCATATTATCCTGCTTGAAAGTTTGATCAGTATTGATCAAACGGATTGCTTCTAAGCAGAGAGATGATCCATTGTTAGCTGAGAAGATTAGAAGGTTGGACAGAGGACTGCGATCGATGATCTAAAAGATTTCAGTCATGACCAGAATGGATGGTTAAGGAAGAAGGGATGTTATGTGTTCCTGATGTTGTAAACCTAAGGAGGGAAGTTCTTAGGGAGTGTCATCGATCAAAATTTACATTTCATCCTGGAGGAACCAAGATGTATCAGGATATAAAGAGGAGTTTTTTCCGGGAAGGTGTGAAAAAGGATGTGAGCTTATGGGTAAGGCAGTGTGCGAATTACCAACAAGTAAAGCCAAACATCAGAAGCCAAGTGGATTGCTTCAGCCTTTGGATATACCAATTTAGAAATATGATACTATGGATTTTATTGATGGGTTGCCAAGGTCGAAGAGGGGAAATTAAAGCATATAGGTTATGGTAGATAGATTAACTGAGAGTTCCCATTTCATTCGTGTTAAGTTTACCAGGACAGCGCTTGTATTGGCTAAGTTATTCATGAAGAATATTTTTGGATTTTTGGGATTTCTAGTAGCATAGTCAGTGATAGAGATGCATTGTTCACTAGTGAATTATGAAAGAGTCTACAGGATGTGTTAGGTACCAGGCTTAAGATCAATACCGCGTATCACCCTCAGATAGACAGGAAGACAGAGAGAGTCGATAAGATACTTGAAGATTTTTTGAGAGCTTGTGTATTTAGATTTTGGTAGGTTGTGGGAAGATCATTTGCACTTGGTTGAGTTTTCCTATAATAATGTTTACCAGACTAGCATAGGAATGATATCTTTCGAAGCTTTGTGTAACACCCCTAATTTTATTAACATTATTCAGGAGATTTAATTAAAATAAATTAAATAGAATAATGTAGATAAGGAGATTGAGGTTGATTAATGAATTAAGTGGTCGTGCTTATCTAACCAAATGAACTTATAAATGATTAAGGTACTAAACATAAGGGCATTAGGGTAAATAGTCGCCCATATTTCCCACCCTTATACTATTTCCCTTTGTCATACACGTTCATTTTATCAAAACAAAAATTTATAACCGTAAGGAAGCAAGGCCGGCCATTAGGAAGAAAGAAGAGAAGAAAAAATCAACTTAAAGTTTAGGATTCAAGCTAGAAGAAATCAATCTCAAACAAACTTCAATTTTCTTATCTAATCTAAGGTGAATAATAATTTATGCATCTCTATTTTAGTTTTATGATCATATGGTTTCAGATTTTAGCGTAAATCCGTTTTATGATATATTGAATGATGATATTCTTAAATTATGATTTATATGGATTAAACAAGGTTTTTAAAAAAGGAGATATACACGATTTTAGGGTAAAAACTGAGATGAAATGATTTTTTAATGCGGTGGGAAAATTATATGTTGTAGAAAACATGATTTTGGAGATGGATTTCAATTTCCATAATTTTCGAAATTAATATGGATTTTATATAAATTTTCTAGTGAAGAAAATGATTTATTGGGTTATAAATTATTTACGACTAAAATAATTATTATTTTGGTTTGAGATTTTTATATGTTGGAAAACATATTAAAATAGATTTTCTAGAATTTTCCCAGATTTTCCTAAGTGATTTGATGAATATATAAAACTATTTAACGTATGGGACTTAAATGTTTTATATATTTTATTAAGGAGAAGGGGCATTTTATAAAATAAAATTAGTATTTCTGAAATTAGTGGAAGCACTTTTCTAAAAAATATTTGTTTACCAATAGGAATGAAAAACAAAGGCAGGTTAGTTGGAAAATTATCTTTTTAAGTTACAACAAGAAAACCATGCTTTTAGCAGTTTCATCCATTTTAGGCATCAAATCTTCCAACCCAGACCTTCCGACAAAGTCGAAAGGTTATAGCTTTCGACAAGGTCAAAGTCAATGCATATGGTATCAAGTTACTTAGTACGTAATGAATTGAACAAGGTCGAAGGGTACTTAGTCGAGAGGTTGGTTGCCAAAGAGGTTGGGGTATGTTTGTTTTACAAACCAAAAGCTTACACCTGCTTGCTTTCAAAAAAGAGGATTCGACTTGGTTGCTTTCGACTAGGTCAATTATTTAAAATAAAGGTTTTAAACGTTTCAACACAGTCGAAAGGTTACTGCCGCTTTATCATTGTTTGTTTTGAACCTTCCGACACAGTCGAAAGGTTATTGCAGCTCTTTCCAACCTTTCAAAGTTGTTGCTTTCAACAAAGTCGAAAGGTTTACTTGTTTTGAAACCAGCCGCTTCTCTATGCTTTTGAAAGGTATCAAAGCTTTCGACTTAGATGATTTACCCTTGATTTATAATTTAATATAACCCAAAGCTTTTGAAGGAGTTTTTTTAAAGGCAGAGGCCTATTGTTTCAAATGATATGTTTTAAAGCTTTCGACAAAGTCGAAAGGTTGCTTCCAATGAAGTCTAAAGGTTTTAATAGAAGGTTCTCCACATGTTTTAAATTGAACCCAGTGAGTTTTCGAAAGGTTTGCTTTCCAATGGTTTCAAAAGGTTTGCTTTCCAATGTTTTCAAAAGGTTTGTTTTCCAATGGTTTCGAAAGGTTTGAGTTCCAATGGTTTCGAAAGGTTTGATTTCTAATGCTTTCGAAAGGTTTACTTACAAATGGTTTGGAAGTTATGCTTCCAATCTTACTTAATGATACTTCAACTAAGTCAAAAGGTTTCGAAGGAGGGGTTTTAAAGTATTATAAAGGCTGGAACCTATTGTTTTAAAATTTATGGTTTTTGCTTTCGAAAGGGTCGAAAGCAAAGTTTTCGAAGGGGTTGAAAAATTGTTTTCTTTTAACCTTATAAAATAAATGTTGTTTAACCTTGGGGATACCGGGTAGGGCTTAATGAGTTCAACATAATAGTTGGGGATATCAACACTTACATGTTTTGACAATCATTGGGGATAATAATGTAAATTATAAATGGATATAACCTAAATTAGGGATACTAATGGCAATAGGTTAATCATGTGGATAGCATGAGATAAATAGATTCATGTGGATAGCATGAGTTAAATGGCCAAGTGATGGGTTCATAGTTATCCTAGAAAAACTATAGGATGTAAGATGGATAGTCAACATCAAGTTGGAGATGGATAGTCTCCATATGATTGAAGAAGGGTTCATAGTAATCCAAGGAAAACTATAGGATGGTTGATGGATAATCAAAATCATGTTGGGGATGGATAGTCTCCATATGTTTAATGGAGGGTTTATGGTCATCCTAGGAAAACTATGAGATGTGAGATGGATAGTCCACATCCGCTTAAGTAAAATGAATATAGGATGGATAGTCCCTCTTTGAGGCAAATTAAAATCTAATAGGGGATGGGGAAATCCTTAATGTTTGCAAGTATGCATATCATCATAATATTTTGAAAATGTATGTTTTAACTCTTGTGGATGCAGGATTACAGAATATGGTTTTATAAAAGTTTTGGGAAATTAGTGATGGGAAAACCCATTCCGCTAAGCGGCGTGGTCTCACTAGATATCTAAAAGGAATGAGATGTAAGGTTATTATTCATACCAGGCTTTATGTCCGACTCAAAGTTTTTGTTTTCCCCTTAAACTCTCGGGTACTCAATTGATTTTGAGTAGTTTGAGATTTAAGGTTCTCGGGTTTTCTTTTTTGACGATTAAAGCTTCCGGAGGCGTGTAGGAGGTAGAAAGTTATTAAAGTTTTTCCTTTCTGCTGTGTGATTTTTTGTAAAGGCAGATTTATTAGCCTTACTATATACTCTGATCTGCCAAAGGGACATCTTCATATAACGCTCTTGGTGTATTTGTAATAATTATATTTTGCTGAACGTGGCTGACGTTTTTGGGGGTATGTCATGAACATCGAAGGTTTTGATTGAAATGTGGAAATGTGTTTTTGAAATGTTAATTTTTCTTCCATATTTCTGTGATCTGTATATTAATGTATCTAGCACTGCCGTATTTGGTCGTCGAAGATTAATAACTATGGATGACTACAACATCCAAAGCCGTTAGTTTTGGGCCTCCAAGTTGGGGGATGTTACAAGTTGGTATTTAGGCATAGGTTTATGAAACTTTAAAAGAAAAGTTAAATCTAAAAGCTTTTTGAAACACGATCTAATGAATTTGAAAATAAGATCGGGTTTTGGGTTAACGCTATAGTAATGTACTTGTATTTGATATATAGGTATACATCTAAGTACGTATTCCCCTCTCTCTTAGACCGTTCTTCTGTATCTTACTAAGGCGTATGCAGATGTACGAGAAAGAGGATATGGAGGTAGGAAACGGAAGAGGAAATCTTGGTGGAGGAAGCACCACAACAAACGAAAATGCTCAACCTAATACCCGAAGGAACTAAGATTGACAGGCTAATGCTAACCAAAATGCTGAGGCCAATGTAGGTTGTGGAAATCCACCAGTGGATACAGGGATGGTGTTTCGGTTGTTGGCTAATCGTTTGCAAGCAGGAGCTACTTTTAATGTTGGAGGAGCTAATCGTGTAGTTCCAGTTGGATATAACTATGCTAAGCTGAACAGGGACTATACCAGTCTTGGTAGGAAGCCGTTTGTTGGAACAGAGGACGCAGTTGAAGTAGAGAACTGGCTATTGAATTGAGAGAGGATCTTTGCAAATTTAGGCTTGGATGATGGAATGGAGAGAAGGCTAGCCTCTAGACAGTTGCAAGGGTTATCGCTTCATTGGTGGAACAGTGTGACAGTTGGAGTTTCGGAAGAAGAGCTGACGTGGGCTGATTTCAGGAGAAGGTTTGAGTAGAGGTTCTTGTCTGAGGTAGCCAAATTAGCATTAATGAGGAAGTTTATGGATCTTGTCCAAGGAGATACGTCTATGATTGAGTATGTTGATAAGTTTGATCAGCTATCTCGATATGGTTATGCTTTGGTTGACACAGATGTTAGAAGGAATGAAAGATTCATTAGAGGATTAAGGCCAGAGCTAGGAAGAATGACTATGGCCAATATCCGAGATCCTTCTAATGTGGTGGTGGAGATGGCCATTCGCCATAAGGAAATGCTTGCTATTTCAGCTAGAGAGAAGCCAATTGAATCCCAAGGTCCTCAGGGGAAGAAGAGGAAGTTTTTCAAGAAGAAGGGCGCTCAAAAAGGAGGAGCAGCCAAGAAAGGGAAAGCAGATATAGTTTGCTACAAGTGTGATAAGAAGGGTCACTATGCAAATGAGTGTCGTACGGGAGATTGAAGGTTGGTTGTGGGGAAGCAGAATGTGTAATGCTATAATTGCAACCAGATGGGGCATTACAAGAACAAGTGTCCTGAAGCTGCCAAGGCAGGAAAATGAAAGGTCTTTGATTTGGAACCATCATCTTCTAAGCCAACTGCTGCTGAGAAAGGCAAGTCTATGATGGAATGTATGCTTTTGATTAATAGCATACCAGTTAGGGTATTGTTTGATACCAGAGCATCGCATTCATTTATATTTAAGTATTTGGTTGATAGGTTATGTATAAAACCCACATACCTTGTTACTTCTTTAAGGGTTGCGAATCCAATAGGATGGTATGCAACTCTTGGGATTAGATGTGACCAATTAGAACTTGATTTATTAGGTCATAAGTTTGCGTGCAATTTGTATGTTTTTGATTTTGTAGATTTCAGAATCATTTTGGGTAAGGATTGGTTGGGTAAGTATGAGGCTAGGATATTTTTCCAGGATCGGGAAATATCATTGAGGCACCCAAAGAGTCATAACTAAATCATCTTCTCAGTGGAGAATTCCAGTAAGAGTGTTTGTGCTTTGTTATGTGCTATGGAGGTTGGAGATTAGCTTAGTCAGGTTTGCGTAGCGAGAGAATTTGCAGATGTATTTGAGCCGGTCACTGAATTACCCCCAAAGCGAGCTGTTGAGTTTTTGATAGACCTTGTATCGGGAGCTGAACCTATCAGTAGGCCACCTAGCAGGATAACACTGATAGAGATGAAAGGATTGAAGATGCAGTTAGTGGATCTAGAGGGAAGGAATTTTATAAGACCAAGCAGTTCACCTTGGGGAGCAGCCGCGGTATTTGTGAAGAAACCCGACGGGTCGTTAAGAATGTGCATCGACTATCATAAGTTAAACAAAAGGACGATCAAGAATCGGTACCCTCTGCCAAGGATATATGATCTGTTTAATCGGTTGGGTGGAGCCAGATTATATTCCCAATTAGATTTAGCGACAGGGTTCCATCAGTTGAGAGTGGCGGGAGTCAGCATTCCTTTGACGGCATTTCGGACCAGATATGGATCATATGAGTGGTTGGTGATGCCATTTGGATTGACTAATGCACCTGCTTTCTTCGTGATTTGATGAACCGGATTTTTCGAGAGCACTTGAATAGGTTCGTATTGGTATTTATAGATGACATTTTGTTATATTTTAAAGATGAAAGAGAGCATGAGATTCATCTTAGAGTGGTGCTGGAGACGCTGAGTTAGAATCAGCTGAAGGCGAAGTTTTCCAAGTGTCACATTTGGAATAAAGAGGTTAAGTTTCTTTGTCATATGGTTTCAGAGGAGGGATTGGCAATCGATCCAACTAAGATCGAAGCCGTCAATAATTGGAAAAGGCCAGAGACAGTAACCGAGATCATGAGTTTTCTTGGACTCGCTGGCTATTACCGAAGGTTCATTAAGGATTTCTCGCAGATAGCAACGCCTTTGACTAAGTTGACCAGGAAAGATGTGAAGTTTGTTTGGTCCGACAAATGTGAGGAAGCATTCCTTAAGTTAAAGAATATGTTAACCAATGCGCCAGTATTAGTGATTCCAGGTGGTAACCAAGGGATGGTAGTATACACTGATGCATGTGGCACTGGATTGGGGGCAGTGTTCATGCAGAGGGGTAAAGTTATTGCTTATGCATCTAGGTAGCTTAGACCGCACGAAGTTAGATATCCTACTCATGACTTGGAGTTAGCTGCGGTGATCTTTGCCTTGAAGATTTGGAGGCATTATCTATTTTGGGAGAGAGATTTGAGTTATTTACCGATCATATGCCAATAAAGTATTTATTCTCTCAGAAAGAGTTGAATATGAGGCAGCAAAGGTGGTTGGAGTTTTTGACTACTTATGATTTCGGTATAGAGTATACTCCTGGAAAAGGAAAAAAGGTGGCAGATGCTATCAGTAGAAAACATCAGAATGTGGTGTTAGCAATGTTGGCAGAATGGAAGGATCAAGAAGCTTTAGCCAGTTGTGGTGTGTAGTTGAGATCTACTGGTAGTTCTAGTCAGGGTACTGCCATGTTATCTTGTTTCGAAGTTCGACCAGTTCTGATCGAAAGAATAGCTTCTAAGCAAAGAGAAGATCCAGTTTTAGCCAAGAGGATTAGAAGGCTTGGGGAAGGATCAGAGATTGATAACCTGAATGATTTTAGTCTTGACCAAAGAGGATGGTTGAGAAAGAAGGGATGGATCTGCGTTCCGAATGTGGATAACTTTAGGAGGGAAATTCTAGAGGAATGTCATCGATCGAAGTTTACGATTCATCCTGGAGGGACCCAAGATGTATCAAGACATAAATAGGAGCTTCTATTGGGAAGGCATGAAGAGGGATGTCGGCTTGTAGGTTAGGTAGTGTGTGAACTATCAATAAGTGAAGGTCGAACATCAAAAACCGAGTGGGTTACTTCAGCCTTCAGATATTCCATTCTGGAAATAGGATTCGATATCAATAGATTTTATAGACGGGTTGCCAAGGTCAAGGAAAGGAAATGAAAGCATATGGGTTATTATGGACAGGCTGACCAAGAGTGCCCATTTCATTCCGGTAAAGTCAACCAGAACGGCACCTGTTTTGGCTAAGTTGTTCATGAACAACATAGTTAGGCTTCATGGGATTCCTAGTAGCATTGTCAACGACAGAGACACGTTATTCACTAGCGAATTTTGAAGGAGCCTACGAGAGGTATTAGGTACCAAGCTCAAGATGACTACAGCATATCACCCACAGACGGATGGGTAAACAGAGAGAGTCAATAAGGTACTCGAAGATTTATCGAGGGCTTGTGTTTTGGACTTTGGTGGATCTTGGGAAGATCACCTACATTTGATTGATTTTTCCTATAATAATAGTTATCAGACTAATATAGGAATGGCGCCTTTTGAAGCTTTCTTTGGAAGGCCATGCAAATTGCCAGCATGTTGGTTAGAGACTGGAGATAGATTGGTCTTGGGTCCAGATTTGGTTAGAGAGGCATCATAGAAGATTGAGTTAATCCGGGGACGAATGAAGGAAGCTCAATCCAGGCAGAAGATTTATGCAGATAAGAGGCATAAAGACTTAGAATTCTTAGTGGACGATAGAGTTTTCATTAAACTGTCACCGATGAAGGGTGTAATATGGTTTGGAAAGTTGGGAAAGTTGGCCTCGAGGTATATTGGTCCATTTCAGATTATAGAAAGGATTGGAAAGCTCGCGTACAGAGTAGAGTTTCCGAACAGTTTGGAAGGTGTCCATAATGTATTCCATGTGTCTCATCTTCGTAAGTATGTCCACGATGCAGAGGCTACTATTCCTCAGACAGAGTTGGAGGACTTGGTAGTAGAACCCAATTCGACTTTTGTTAGACATCCAGTTCGGATTGTAGCGAGGGATGAGAAGAGATTGAGGACCAAGACAGTTAAGTTATTAAAGGTTTAATGGAGCGAAAACCAGAAAGACTATACTTAGGAGACAGAGGACAGGATTCGAGAGGCTTATCCTGAATTGCTTTGATGGTATGTCTATATCAGGTTTATATAGTTTGGTTGCTAGTCAGATAGGCTAGTAAGGTTGTTAGGAGATGTTACAAATGATTGCTATGTTTGCTAGTTAGTCTTTGCTGAATTTTGAGGACTAAATTCTTTAAGGAGGGTAGTCAGTAACACCCCTAATTTTATTGACATTATTCAGGAGATTTAATTAGAATAAATTAAATAGAATAATTTAGATAAGGAGATTGTGGTTGATTAATAAACTAGGGAGCGTGCTTATTAAAACTAATGAGCTTAAATAAATGGTTAGGAAATTAAACATAAGGGAATTAGGGTAAATGGCCATACACCCCACTCTTATACTATTCTCATTAGGTTTTTTACGTTCATTTTATCTCAAAACAAAAATATTTAACACCGTGAGAAGCAAGGCCGACCATTAGAAGAGAAGAAGAAAATTTAAGGAAAGCTTAGGTTCAAGCTAGAGGAAAATCAATCTCAAATAATCTCTAATCTCCTTATCTCAAGCAAGGTGAATAATAATTTCTACATCTCTATTTTGATTTTTACATCAAATGGTTTCAGATTTAATGATAAATCTGTTTTTATGATATGTTGAATGATGATATGCTTGATTATGGTTTATATATGTTTAAACAAGGTTGTTTAATAAGAGATATATACGGTTTAAGGAAAAACCGAGATGAAAATGATTTTTAAATGCTATGGGAAAATTATATGTTGTAGAAAACATGATTTTGGATTTGGGTTACAAATTTTATAATTTTCCAAGCCGTGGAGAATTTATTATGAATTTACAAAGGAAAATAAGGTTATTTGGGTTTATAAATTATTTTGGGAAAATATATTAAGAATTTTGGGTCTAAAATTTTATTATGTTAGATAACATGATTAAAGCAAATTTCTAGAATTTTTGGGGATTATTACTAAGTGATTTAGTATGGAAATTAAACTATTTTGGATGGAGGACCAAAATGATTTAATTGTTTTATATGTGGAAGGGCTTATTTGTTAAATGTTAAATTGGTTTAGATATGAGAAAATTGCGGCAAATATTATCCAAAACGTTTAAAAAGTTAAGAAAGTCAATCAAACGTTTACAAGTAGGCAAGTTAGTTGCAAAAACTTTACTTATTTTGGAAAAATCAGCTTTCACCTAGAAAAAGTTGGTTCCGCCTTCTTTGGTGAACCTTTCGCCTCAAACCTCTTAAACAAGACCTTTCGACTTCAATAAACAAGGAAAGCAATGCACATGATATCATTCAGGTTGTATGTTGTGAATTGATCTAAGTCGAAAGGTATGGTGTTAAAGGGTAGCATTCTGTGCAGTTAATGCCCCGCTATTACCCCGCTATATCTCGTAGCGGGTTTCTGCCGCTACGATTTTTCCATATAGCCCCACAATATAGCCTTTCCGCTTTAATCCCCGCTATTTCCGCTATATCCCATTATTTCCGCTATATTCCGCTATTCCCACTATATCTTCTTTAATAAAATGAATTGAAAAATTCAATTTATACATTATAAAAATTATGAAACTAATTTATTTGATTTAATTTTTAATATATTTTCAGAAATGAAAATACTCTAATATTCTACTAAATTCAATTATGTTATATAATAGTTTTACGTTTATTTAAAGTATATCCGCACATGTTTTTATTTAAAAATTATTTATGTATTAGTTACAATTCAATTGAATGATAATTTTTCATTTAATTACCATTTATATATTCGTAAAAACATTAAGTACAAGTTTTATATGCTATTTTAAAGCCATCCGCTATATCCCGCTATATCCCGCTATATCCTCGCTGTATCCCCGCTATGACTTTTTGCACCTCCACCGCTTTGAATCTGCCGAGCGCTTTAACAGCACAGGTTGCATTCGAAGGGTTGCTTCCGAAGGAGATGGATCCTTAGTTTATTTTTGATTTAAAAGGAGAAATTACTTGCTTGTTTACTAAAGACCTTTTGACAAAGTTGAAAGGTTTGGTTTTCAAAAGGTTGTTTTAAAAAGACCTTCCGACAAGGTCCAAAGATTAAATTTCTAAAGGCTGGTTTAAAGACCTTTCGGCAAGGTCGAAAGGTTTGGTTTTATAAGTGTTTTATAAGACCTTTCGACAAGGTCGAAAGGTTAGGTTTTGAAAGGATTTAAGAAACCTTTCAAAAAGGTCGAAAGGTTTGGTTTCGAAAGGCTTAAAGAGCTGCCACCTTTATTTTGTTCAAACCCTTCGAAGGGGTCGAAATCAAGAGCATTCGACTTAGTCGAAAGGTTCACTGGTTTTATAAATACAAGTCGCTTCCCAACCTTACGAAGGGGTCGAAAGCAGGAACTTTCGACACAGTTGAAAGGTTTAATTGTTTTTTCCATAATGTAATATAAAGCGGAAAGTGGTTTAGAAAACTTTCACCAATGACCCAAAGTAATGTTTTTAGTATAAAACCCAATGCTTGCAAAAGGTTTTAAATTCCAATGCTTTCGAAAGGGTCATTTTCCAATGGTTTCGAAAGGTTCTACCCTTATATTTTTAGTAGTAATGCCTTAACAAAGTCGAAAGGTTTCGAAGGAAGTGTTTAATGTATTAAAGGGGCGGGAGCCCATTGTTTTTAAAGCAGATGATTAAACCTTTCGAAGAGGTTGAAAGTGTAACCCTTCGGCGTTGTCGAAAGGTTTGAAAACCCATACTCAAAAATTTTAAAGGAAAAACCCATGGCTTGGATAAAGGAGTTTTGTAATGGTTTTAAGTATGAAATTTTGAAAGGAGTGGTATTGTTAAATCGTTGTTCTGCTTCTTCATATATGAGCATATTCACATGAAACCCGTAACTGTATTTTGGGGAAAAAGGGGTAGAAGAACCAGCTAGGTTAACTCAATAGTGAATATAAATTGCTTAAACTCTTGAATGAGTAGAATTGCATCCATGGAGTCAGGGTGACCAAAAATATAAGATGCCTAGACTTTGTAGTTATTGGAGGAAAACCAAAAGGTTCAGAGTAAACCCATGAAAACTATGATAAGGTAGTTATTGGTGCATACCAAGAGGTACATAGTAAACCCATGAAAACTATGATAAGGTACTTATTGGTGCATACCAAAAGGTTCCTAGTTAACCCATGAAAACTGTGTATTAAGAGTAGTTAGTAGGGGCTAATTGGTTTGTAGTCATGAAAACTATATCCAGATTAAGAATTGACATCAGTCAATGGGTTCCTAGTAAACCCATGAAAACTAGGATAAGTAAGTGGTTAATGGATGTATCAGTAGGTTCCTAGTCAACCCATGAAAACTAGGATGTGAAATGAGTTACAAGATAAATCCATAGGTTCCTAATAAACACATGAAAACTAGGATAAGGTGATTAGTTATTGGAAAGTCCAATAGGTTCAGGAGGACCCATGAATTGATTAAGTTAACTGGCAGGAGCATATAGGTTCTTGTGATGCTATGAAAACTATGCATAAGAGAGAGTGTCTATTAATTATGACAAAGTTATTAGTAAACCCATGAAAACTAAAAAGGTTAATAGTGACCCCAGAAACTATAATTATGACAGGGTGTCAGATTAAATTGGGAATGGGAATTCCTAGTTATTCTCAAGTATGCATATCATCATAATATTTTGAAAATATATGTTATAACCATTGTGGATGCAGGAGCACAATATATGGTTTTATAAGGGTTTTTAGGATACTAGTGAGGGGAAAACCCGTTCCGCTAAGCGACGTGGTCTCATTAGATATCCAAAAGGATTGAGATGTTAGATTATTATTCATACCAGGCTTTATGTCCGACTCGAATTTTTTGTTTTCCCCTTAAACTCTCGGGTACTCAATTGATTTTTAGTAGTTTGTGATTTAAGGTTTCCAAGTTCTCATCTTAGACGAATAAAGCTTCCGGAGATGCGCAAGAGGCAGATAGTTATTTAGAGTTTTTTTTTCCGCTGTGTATTTGGATGTAAAGGCAGATTTATGAGCCTTACTATATACTCTGATCAACCAAGGGGGCACTTCATATGCCGCTCTTAGCATATTTATAATAATTATATTTTGCTGAACGTGGGTAACATGATTTGGGATTATGTAATGAACATGAAATGTTTAATTTGAATGTGGAAATATGTTTTTTGAATTATTAATTTTTTTCCATATTTCTGTGATCTGATTATCAATGTATCTAACACCATCGTATTTGGTCGTCGAAGATTAATAACTATGGATGACTACAGCGTCCGTAGCTGTTAGTTTTGGGCCTCCAAGTAGATGTTACAAGTTGGTATCAGAGCATAGGTTTATGAAAATCTAAAAGAAAAGTTAAACCTAAAAGCTTTTTCAAATTATCCATTGAATTTAAAAATATGTTCGGGGTTTGGGTTAACGCTATATTAACGTACTTGTATTTGATATATAGGTATATATCTAAGTACGTATTCCCCTCTCTCTTAGACCATTCTTTTGTATTTTACTAAGGCTCGTATGCAGATATATGAGAAAGAGGATATGGAGGCAGGAAACGGAAGAGGAAATCTGGGTGGCGGAAGCACCACAACCAATGGAAATTCTCGACCTAATACTTGGAGAAACCAAGGTCAACAAGCCAATGCTAATCAAAATGCTGAGGCCAATGTAGGTGCTGGAAATCCGCCAATAGATGCGGGGATGGTGTATTAGTTGTTGGCTAATTTGTTGCAAGCAGGAGCTGCTAGGAATATTGGTGGAGCTAATCCTGTAGTTCCAACTGGTTATAACTATGCTAAGCTGAGTGGAGACTATGTTAGTCTGGGAGGAAAGCCGTTTGCTAGAATGGAAGATGCTTTTGAAGTAGAGAATTGGCTGTTGAATTGTGGAAGGATCTTTACCGATTTGGTCTTAAATGATGGAGAGAAGAGAAGGCTAGTCTCTAGACAGTTGCAAGGGTTTGCACTTCATTGGTGGAATAGTGTGACGTCCGGGGTGCCGGAGGAAGAGTTGACTTGGGTTGACTTCAGGTTTAAGCAGAGGTTCTTGTTTGAGTTTGCCAAATCGGCGTTAATGAGGAAGTTCATGGATCTTGTCCAAGGACAGATGTCTGTGATCGAGTATGCTGCTAAGTTTGATGAGCTATCTCGATATGGTTATGCTTTGGTTGACACGGATGTCAAGAGGAATGAGAGATTCATTAGGGGTTTAAGGCCAGAGCTAAGAAGGATAGCTATTACTCAAATCAGAGAACCTTATCATGTGATGGTGGAAATGATCGTCCGACATGAGGAGATGCTTGTTGTTTCAGCTAGGGAGAAGCCGGTTGCGCCTCAGGATTCTCAGGGAAGAAAAAGGAAATTCTTCAAGGGTGACGTCGGTGGAACCGGTGAACCACGCGAGCTGGCTAGATGCGTGGGGCAAAGAGCTCGTGGTACCCCCCCCCTTTTCTTTTCTTGATCCCGCCTTTTCTTCGCTTCAGTGGCTTCCTTCCTAAAATCCACGGTGCATGTATGCCATACCTATACTCGGGTAGGTAGGACACTGACTTCTTAGTCGAGTAGTTCTCAAGGCTTCGGTTTTCTCGAAACTGGCTACTCCTTATGATATGCCACCTCCCTAACTCATATGTCAAGTCAAGTGATTCTTTCAGTCAACTAACTCATATGTCAACTAAGTGGTTATTTGTCAAGTCAACTCATAAGTCCAGTCATATGTCTGGTAAGTGATTCTTTAAGTGCATCCGGGTTAAAGATCAATCCCCATCTGTAACTCCTCTTTCCTTTAGTCCTATGTGTAGCACTCATTCTAATGCTGCTTATGGGGTCTCAAGAAGCTCTATGGTGCTCCTTATGATTATTCAACAAGTCAGGTGCGTAGCTCTCTATAGTCTATCTATGGAAGTTCCTAGTATACCAAGTCCAAACTATTCGTTGATTGAGCTTATGCTTAACACAAGCAAGTCGGCGACGAGAGAAGGTGCGTAGCGACAGGCTTAGTGAGAGATTCAAAGAGTTCAGTACTAGGTGCGTAGCGATTTTCTTTTCGCAATCCTACGTCTTATCCTCTGTCCTAATGGGAGTAGAACCAAAACAAAACCCATTGCCTTACCACACCTCTTTCTTTGACCGCACCAAGTCGTAAGACCATTGAACCCTACATACATGCGAAGGCATTACCTTTTGCTTGTTGTCCACCTCATTATGATTGATTAGAAAACCCTATCGCGAAGAAAGGTAGCTAATAGCGTAATCGACACTAATCCGCTCCCGTCAATCAATTAATGCTCGGCTCCTCCCAGAAGGGGAGGCAACTAAGAAGGCAAAGGATGATGTGGTGGGTTATAAGTGTGATAAGAAGGACCATTATGCCCATGAGTGGAGAACTAGAAAATGAAAGAAACCTGCGAAGAAGAAGAATGTGAAATGCTTCAACTATGACCAGGTTGGGCATTAGAAGAACCAGTGTCCAGAGACAATCAAGGCGGACAGAGGGAAAGTGTTTGCTATTGGACCACTATCTTCTTCTAAACCCACTGTAGTAGAAAAAGGAAAGACCGTGATGAAAAGTACGCTTTTGATTCAGAGTATACCTGTTGGGTACTTTTTGATACAGGTGCATCACATTCATTTATATCTCGGTGTTTGGTTGATAGGTTATGTATAGAACCCACATACCTTGTTACTTCTTTAAGGGTTGCGAATCCAATAGGAGGGCATGCAACTCTTGGGATGAGATGTGACCAGTTAGAACTTGATTTGTTAGGTTATAAGTTTGCATGCAGTTTGTGTGTCTTTGATTTCGTAGATTTCAGGATCATCTTAGGTATGGATTGGTTGGGTAAGTATGAGGTTAGGATATTTTGCCAGGATCGGGAAATATCATTAAGGCACCCAGATAGTCATAACCGAATCATTTTCTCAGTGGATAATTATAGTAAGAGTGTTTGTGCTTTGTTAAGTGCCATGGAGGTGGGAGATGAGCTTAGTCGGGTTTGTGTGGCTAGAGAATTTGCAGATGTCTTTGAGCCGGTTACTAGGTTACCTCCGAAATGAGCTGTTGATTTTTGGATAGATCTTGTACCGGGAGCGGAACCTATTAGTAGACCACCTAGCATAATGACACCGACAGAGATGAAGAAATTGAAGGTGCAGCTAGTGGATCTTGAAGAAAGAAATTTTATCAGACCAAGCAGTTCACCTTAGGGAGCAGCTGTGGTGTTTGTAAGGAAACCAGATGGGTCATTAAGGATGTACATCGACTATCATAAGTCGAACGAAAGGACGATCAAGAATAGGTACCCTCTGCCGAGGATAGATGATCTGTTTGATCAATTGAGTGGAGGCAAAGTACTTTCCCAATTGGATTTGGTGATGGGGTTCCATCAGTTGAGAGTGGCGGAGGATAGTATTCCTTTGACTGCATTCCGAACTAGGTATGGTTCATATGAGTGGTTAGTAATGCCATTCGGATTGACGAATGCGCATGCTTTCTTATTTGATTTAATGAACCGAGTTTTCAGAGAGAACTTGGATAGGTTTGTGTTGGTGTTCATAGATAACATTTTGATGTACTCTAAAGATGAAAGAGAGCTTGAGATTCGTCTTAGAGTAGTGTTAGAGACGTTGAGGCAAAATCAGCTGAAGGCGAAGTTTTCTAAGTGTCATTTCTGGAAGAGAGGAGTTAAGTTTCTTGGTCATCTGGTTTCGGAGGAAGGATTGTCAGTTGATCCAGTTAAGGTCGAGGCAGTCAACAATTGGAAGAGACCAGAGACAGTAACCGAGATCAGAAGTTTTCTTGGACTTGTTGGCTATTATCGGAGATTCATCAAGGATTTCTCGCAGATAGCAGCGCCTTTGACTAAGTTGACTAGGAAGGATGTGAGGTTTGCTTAGTCCGACAAATGTAAGGAAGCATTCCTTAAGTCAAAACATTTGTTGACCAATGCACCAACGTTAGTAGTTCCCGATGGTAACCAAGGATTGGTAGTATACACTTATGCATGTGGCACTGGATTGGGAGCAGTATTGATGCATAAGGGCAAAGTTATCGCTTACGCATCTAGGCAGCTTAGAATGTATGACGTAAGGTATCCTACTCACGGCTTGGAGTTAGCTACGGTGATTTTTTCCTTGAAGATTTGGAGGCATTATCTGTTGGGAGAGAGATTTGAGTTGTATACCGATCATAAGTCTTTAAAATATTTATTCTCTCAGAAGGAGTTGAATACGAGGAAGCAGATATGGCTGTAGTTTTTGGCTGCTTATGATTTCGGTATAGAATATACTCCTGGAAAAGGAAATAAGGTAGCAGATGCTCTCAGTAGAAAACATCAGAATGTAGCATTAGCGATGTTGGCTAAATGGTAGGATCTAGAAGCTTTAGCCAGTTGTAGGGTGTAGTAGAGATTTACTGCTAGTTCTAGTCAGGGTACTTCCATGTTATCTTGTTTAGAAATTCGACCAGTGCTGATCGAAAGGATAGCTTCTAAGCAGAGAGAAGATGCGGTTTTAGCTGAGAAGATTAGAAGACTTGAGGGAGGATTAGAGATTGATGACCAAAAAGATTTTACTCTTGACCAAAGAGGATGGTTGAGGAAGAAGGAACAGTTATGTGTTCTAGATGTAAAGAACTTAAGGAAAGAAGTTCAAGAAGAATGTCATCGATCCAAGTTTATGATTCATCCTGGAGGAACCAAGATTGTGAGAAATGCGGATTATGGATCTTAAGGCTAGAATAAACACTAGAGGGGGGGCGAATAGTGTTTTAAGAATTTACTAATTCTTTTTGAGTTTATATTAATTTGAACACAAATGTATGCAATATTCAGACACAGATATAATCACAGAATCAAACACAGATGCAAATATAAAGTAAAAGCAGCAAAGGAAAGAACACACCGGATTTTATACTGGTTCGGAGTTACCCTACATCCAGTCCCGCAACACAAGTACGGATTTCCTTTCAAAATCAATTCTTACAATTACACCCTCGATTTCAAGGCCACGAGGTACACCACTCCAGATTCACAATCCTCTGGGTAGAGATACTTGATTTTACGGGCAACAAGTTCACCCAATTGATTTCCTAGGCTACAATCACACCTTCTCTCACTTGATTGATTTTCCAGGCTACAATCACACCTTTTCTCGCTCGATTGATTACAAAGAAGCCTATAAATCTGAATAGCACTAGGATCTTGTTGAGATAGTGAAAGAGAATCAAACCAGAGATGATCTATTTAGATTCAATGGTGATTTCGGCAGAGTAATAGTAAAAATGTATATAAAGAAATGTGGAAGAAGAAGAGGAGTGAAATCAGAAATTTATAAATGTAAATTCGTTTAAAACATCCCCTATTTATAGTAGAACAACAACCATGTCCATTCAGGAAAGGATATGACGAATAGACACTTCCTTTGAAATTCAAACTTTTGGAATCAACTGCCATCATGTCGACATGGGTACCTAGGGGTTGTCGACATGCCTAAGGTATTTTTGATAATTTGTTTTTCTTTTGAAAATAACTTCTATCTTATATTAAAACTATTTTAAACTTTATAAATATACTATAGTTAAAATATATAAATAAGTATAGAGAATAATATTTTGGTATATATAAAATTTTACTATAATTTCATATTTAAATCTTAAATATAAATATTAAAAGTTAAGTACATTATAATTAAAGATAGTTTAAAACCAAGGATAATTTTGATATTAAAAATAAAGATTATTTTGAGGCTAAAAGTATTTAAAACCTGGATAGATGTTTTTGATTTAAAAAGGAAGATTTTGAAATCATTTTGAAAACAAGATATAATTTTGTAAAACATTTGAATAAAAGTTAGTGGATACAAAACGATGTTCTACTAGATTTTTCGTAGGTTTCATCCTACTTAGGGTTCCATCCCTTTAACAGGCTCGAAGTGGATTCCATTCCACGAATAAAATGGATTTTAAGATGTCGGTGCTTTTTTAGGAGTTTTAACATAATTCTAGGCTCGATACTTGTCTTGTACTATTGAAATCTTAAACTCTTGATACCTTGATACTCATGAGTCTTGAATCTTGATGTCTTCGATCTTGAGTCTCTATACTGTACAGTCTTCATTCTCAGTACCTGCATGTTTATATCCTGCATATACATATACATATATATATATATATCTAAACTATAATGTTAGTATTTATATTTTATAACAAGTCCTAAGGTTGTTGTCATCAAAACCATTCTTTTCAAGGACTAACAATCTCCCCCTTTTTGATGATGACAACCTTTGTTTATAAAATATTACTTCTATCCTAATAACTCCCCCTAAAACTAATAACTCCCCCTTAATCTATGCCTAACTATCCTATTTTATACTTCTCCCCCTTTGTCATCAACAAAAACAAACTAACTTCAAACTATATAACTCCCCCTTATTCTTGTACTAAAGTACCTGCATTAAAATATACAATGGAGTATATAATAGATAAATTAAGATAAAATTATACTGATAGACATGATAACTAATCAAAAATCATATAAATATCAATGTATATTTATACATATTATGTTTTGCACACCAATTATCAATCCATACCAAATCAAATCAAGTCAAATCAATCCAAGCAATCAATTCAAATCAAATAAAACAATCAAATAAAATCAAACATTACGAGGAACTTCCACCCATCCTTCTTCTCCAAATATTGGATATGCTTTAATGGCATCCCAATTTTCATTGTCATTGGTGAGAGAGACTGAAGGATGTGCTTCATTATCATCTTTGTGCAGGGAGGAAATCATCCATCGAATTGCATCGAAATGCTTTTCTTGTTCCTTGATCATTTGCATTTGACTTAACTCTAAGTGTCGCTGATTACGGAGAATGAAAGAAAGAATATTCTTGAAAGAATTAAGGGTTTCTTCAAGATTCTCAGTCAAATTATGAATTGGATTGGCCATTTTTGAATTTGTGAGAAGAAATATAGATAGAGTAGATAAGAAATGATTTTGAGTGATGAATTCTGGAAGAAATATGTATTTATAGATGTAGGAATTCATTTGAAATGAATAGACACAAGGTAGTTATTCAAATTTAAAATTTAAAATGAGAAGTCATTTCTGACCAGTACTTGTCGACATGGTGTGCAGGGGGTTGTCGACAGGGGTCAGTTCATTTTGATGACTCATTTTGATTTTGTGAATAATTGTGTATATGTATATATTTATATAATATACTAACATTTATTCTGGAGATAAGATAAGCTAGATAACAGAAAAGTAATTCAATTTCATTTCATAATAGAATGATACAAAGATTAAACATTAAGAACTACACGAACATTCAAATCAAATCATACTAAAACAATACAACATGATATGAAAAGTAGAGCTAGTTTGATGATGACGAAGATGAAGATAATCCAAGTTTCTTGCTAACTTTGGATAAAAACTTGTTCATCTTGGATGATATTTTATCCAATTTCTTACTAACGGACCGTTTAAGAATCCGTTGATTTTCAACAATAGTCTTTTGATTTTTGAGTAAGGTTTTGTTAGTTGGATTAGAGGGATAATCAATACTTTCCAAGGATGTTTCACCTTCTTCTTCTTCTATTTCCATTTCATCCCCTTCTTCTTCTTCTTCTTCTTCCTCTTCCATTTCTTCATGAGCCAAACGCTCTTCCTTTTCGGCAAGAGTCTCATATGGTTGAAAAACATATGGAATTTTCATAAGAGAAATGTTTGAGTGATTAAAAACTTTTCTTGAAACAAATTCTTCTCCTTTGAAATATACTCCAAAATAATTAAAAATCCGAGTGAAATAGATTCCATGATTTAAAGTATTTTCACCCATTTCAAGATTTTTGGGACGAAGTTCATCCAAAATAACTTGTGCCCAATTAATATCATAATTTCCAAGAATAGCAAAAAGTGCTTTGCAAACTTTTGAAGTTGGATTGTTAAAACTTCCCGGTCTTGGGGTCAAAGTATGTTGTAAAAGAAGATTAACAATTCTTGCTTTTGGTCGAAAATTTCTATTTTTGAATTCAAAGTTTTCATCTCCTTCAAAAATGTGATGAAATGTCTCACGATCATTTTCATCGATTTTAAAACTAGAAAGATCCATTCCTGTGCTTTTGCAATTGAGAATGGTACCCAAAATATCACAATTTAAAATGATTCTAGTGCCTTTGACACTACTCCAAATTTCATCATCATTTCTATTATAAAATCCACAGTTGAGATTTGCATAGAATATTTTAGCAAGATTTGGATAACAAACAAAATCATTTTGTGAAGCATCAACAAGACTAAGAATTTGGTTGTTTGCAAAAAGAGAATCGATTTCATAAGAAGAGAAATCTTGAAATAAAGCAAACTTTCCGGTATGGACTTTTCCATAGTTAGCATAGTTGATATATGCTTTTATAGCCTCCGGATCATTGAAGAGTTACTCTTTCATGTTTCTGGAAAGTCTCATTGTGGAGGGGTTGCTTGAAGAAGCCATTAGAGTAGAGAGTAGAGAGCTTGAAATTTTTAAATAAGAGTTTGAATTTGAAAATGAAAGTGAAAAGTTGTGATATGAGATAGTAAATAAATAGATTCTCAAAGGGCAGGTTCTCTGATCAAAAGATGACTTTTCAGAGTCTTGAATGAAGTGAAAAGATGGAGGGATATTCAAACATTTGAATTCAAATTTGAATTTCAAATTTCTGTACCCTTGTCAACAACGTGGGGGGACCATGTCGACAGGTGTCTTTGAATTTTCATGATTTATTTCTTTTAAGTATTCTAATATATATATATATATATTTATTTATTTATTTATTATTTTTAATGACTATATATATCTGAAATTATAGTATATTGCATAAAATATTATGATACTATTTTTTTTAAATAAAAATAATAATAAAAATTTAAAATTCAAACGACACACCAATTCAAAATCAATCAATCAATCCTAAGCATGCAATTTCAACCAATGTATTGTAAACGTGTACCTTTTTTTGAGTCTGTTTTTCTGAATTCATCGGAGTCGTGAACTGCCGTGAAACACATATTTGAATTATCCGTCTTCTGATCATCATCGCTCGAGGATGAGTCTGATTCATCTAGAGTGGCGGTAAATGCACGTTTTCGTTTCTTTGCGGATTCATTGTTTATAGGAAGATTTTGCTTATCTGGATGCGGACAGTCTCTTTTGATATGGCCTGGTTCGTCACAGTTGAAACATTTGATATAGTTTGACGCTATATTCTGATTACCAGAGTTCTTATAGTTGTTTCTCTTGAGATTATTCATCTTTCTGTATTTCAGGAATTTTCGAAAGTTCTTGGTCATAAAGGCTATCTCTTCATCATTATCGCTGTTTGAGTCTGATCCATCGGTCAATGCATTGAATGCAATTGATTTCTTTTCAGATGCTTTGCTTTCTCTTCTCCCAATCATTTGGACTTCAAACGACATTAGATTTCCAATTAATTCTTCTATCTTTAAGGTACTGATGTCATTTACCTCTTCGATCGCAAGTGTCTTTTGATCCCATTCTAGAGTAAGAGAATTTAAGATTTTTCTGACTTGATCTTCTTCCGAAAATACCTTTCCCAAAGATATGAGAGAATGTACAATATCCTGAAATCTACTATACATATCTGAAATAGACTCATTAGGAATCATTTTAAATAATTGAAACTGAATTGTGAGCATGGAAATTTTGGTATGTTTAACTTTGCTTGTTCCTTCGTGAGTAACTTGCAAAGTTTTCCAGATTTCATATGCAGACTTACAAACTGACACTCTATTAAATTCATTCCTATCAAGTGAACAAAACAGAATATTCATTGCTTTAGAGTTATTTTGTGCGACTGTCTTTTGCTCAGCAGTCCACTGTGCAAAATCAGTTGTGGGTTCAAAATACTCAGTCTGTGTGATATTTCAAGTGTCTAGTCCTACTGATTGTAAATATATTTTCATCCTACATGCCCAATATGCATAGTTACTGCCATTAAAAAGTGGTGGTCTGACAGTAGACTAACCTTCTACAAATGAACTAGTGTTGGTAGTAACAGCATTATCAATGTTGGTAGCCATTTTGAAATTTTTCAAAATTCAGATTATGAAACTTTGAAATCCTTGCTCTAATACCAAATGTGAGAAATGCAGATTATGGATCTTAAGGCTAGAATAAACACTAGAGGGGGGGTGAATAGTGTTTTAAGAATTTACTATTTCTTTTTGAGTTTATATTAATTTGAACACAAATGTATGCAATATTCAGACACAAATATAATCACAGAATCAAACACAGATGCAAATATAAAATAAAAGCAGTAAAGGAAAGAACACACCGGATTTTATACTGGTTCGGAGTTACCCTACATCCAGTCCCGCAACACAAGTACAGATTTCCTTTCAAAATCAATTCTAACAATTACACCCTCGATTTCAAGGCCACGAGGTACACCACTCCAGATTCACAATCCTCTGGGTAGAGATACTTGATTTTACGGGCAACAAGTTCACCCAATTGATTTCCTAGGCTACAATCACACCTTCTCTCACTTGATTGATTTTCCAGGCTACAATCACACCTTTTCTCGCTCGATTGATTACAAAGAAGCCTATAACTCAGAATAGCACTGGGATCTTATTGAGATAGTGATAAAGAATCAAACCAGAGATGATCTAGTTAGATTCAATGGTGATTTCGGCAGAGTAATAGTAAAAATGTATATAAAGAAATGTGGAAGAAGAAGAAGAGGAGTGAAATCAGAAAATTATAAATGTAAATTCGTTTAAAACATGTCCTATTTATAGTAGAACAACAGCCATGTCCATTCGGGAAAGGATATGACGAATAGACACTTCCTTTGAAATTCAAACTTTTGGAATCAACTGCCATCATGTCGACATGGGTACCTAGGGGTTGTCGACATGCCTAAGGTATTTTTGATAATTTGTTTTTCTTTTGAAAATAACTTCTATCTTATATTAAAACTATTTTAAACTTTATAAATATACTATAGTTAAAATACATAAATAAGTATAGAGAATAATATTTTGGTATATATAAAATTTTACTATAATTTCATATTTAAATCTTAAATATAAATATTAAAAGTTAAGTACATTATAATTAAAGATAGTTTAAAACCAAAGATAATTTTGATATTAAAAATAAAGATTGTTTTGAGGCTAAAAGTATTTAAACCAGGATAGATGTTTTTGATTTAAAAAGGAAGATTTTGAAATCATTTTGAAAACAAGATATAATTTTGTAAAACATTTGAATAAAAGTTAGTGGATACAAAACGATGTTCCACTAGATTTTTCATAGGTTCCATCCTACTTAGGGTTTCATCCCTTTAACAGGCTCGAAGTGGATTCCTGATGCAGCGCAACCCAGAATTCTTCAAGACTTAAGTCGTACACGACTAATGATGTGGGTATAAGTCGTCCCCGACTTATGGAAGGAATTATAGGTCGTCCACGACTTATAAAATCACGTGAGGAAGAGCTACGACTTAATCCCAGAGGGTTACGACTTAACCAAGTTTGGGAGAAAAGGCTCCGACCTAACAAAGCTTTTAAGTCGTTGGTACGACTTAGGGAAGATAAGCGAGATAGCAAGCAGTTAGATCGTGTAGACAAGGTACGACCTACTGATGACGAGTTACGACCTAACGAAGCCACGACCTACCATAGGTCGCTGAAGTTCTGACTCGTAAAGACTTTAAGTCGTAAGTCGTGTGAAGATGGTTATATCTTAAAGTCTTCTGCTTGGTATGCTGTTACATATTTTAGGTCGTTACCGACCTAAGTTAGGTCGCTGAAGCTTGGTGCCCTGGATTCTCTTGCCGAGTTAATCTGAACCGCTGTTTCTTAAACCGCTACTAAGTTGAGTCGAATGGTGTTGTTAAGTCGGCAACGACTTAAGTGATGTAATTTTTCTATTTGTATTTGCTAAGTCGCTAGGCTTTCTTGTAGTAAGTCGTAACTCGCGTAGTGTTGAGTCGCCATGTTTGTAAGTCATTGTATGGTGTAACTGTTAAGTCGGAGAGTAGGCTAAGTCGGAAGATGTGGTAATAAGTCGGAACCGACTCATGTATTGTACATTTTTGTTTGCGTGAGTTGTAGCCTATAAATAGGCAAGTGGAATCATTTTGTAAGGTTGTTGATTTTGAATAAAATTTCCTTTGTTAGCTTTGTGCTTTCATTCAAATTGGTAGTTGAGTGTAATCTCCTATCTCCTCTCTCGGATAATCGAGTGCGCTCGATTCAACGATTGCAGAAGCCGATTCGCGGAATCAAGTGCGCTTGATCAACGCTCGAAGAATTGAAGATCTCTTCTCACGGTATCGTGCGCGATCAACGTGTCAGAGATAGCTAGAATTCGGCATCTTTGGATCAACGAATTTGGGCATTTCAGTATTTCTCAATCCACTGATTGCTACGTTCATCGATCTATCTTGTTTTGTAATATCTGCTGCGTCAGTTTTGGTATCAGAGCTTGTTCTAGCCAATCATAGCTAGATCGAGACTTGGAGCCTAATCATTTTGGAGTTTTTAAGAGATCAAGTGATAGCCGAGCTTGAAGTGAGAAGCCGATCTAAGTAGAAGAGTGGGAGATCAAATTTGCATCCTTTGGAGAAGTTGTGTTCATCGTGTTCATCGCGAAGTTGCAACAAAGTGGAAGTTTTCGATCCATTTCATTTTGGATCTAAGTTCGAATTGTGTTTGAATTTTGAAGTGTTGAAGAGTTTTGTGAATTTTTCAAGTATGCCACCAAGGAGAGCTAATCGTCACCAAAACGTAGAAGCTTTATATCGAAGAGAAGAGGCTGACGAGATGGAGCAAAGAATCAATGAAAACTTTAGTGAAAAGCTTAATGAAGGAATTTGTCGGTTAGAGAAGATGATGTTAGAAATGAATCAAAATCGGAGACGGGTTTCACCTGAATCTAACCATGGGGGAAGTAGAGTCTTGCCACATTCCAATCGAGACAGAAGTGTTGAAAATGATCAAAGGCATGGGAGGAACGTGAATGATCGAGAACGGAGGAATGTCGATAGAAGGGATGTTGGAGGAAGACGTGATGGTAGTAGAGATGTGGATGGACGGGATAGACAACGATATACATCTGATTTTGAAGAGGAGTATGATGGTGGTAGTGTTCGAGGACAAGGACGAGGACAAGGAAGAAATCACTTTGAGTATGATCACAAGTGGGAGTCGGGGATGAAGACTGAAATTCCTGAATTCAAAGGTGGTATGCAAGCGGAGGAGTTTCTAGATTGGGTGGCTAATGCTGAAGAGATTTTTGACTTCAAAGAAGTTCCAGAACATCGTAGAGTGAAGTTGGTTGCTACGAGGTTGAGGGGTAGAGCTTTAGCATGGTGGCAGCAAACCAAACTTACACGTGAACGAATGGGGAAGTCAAAAATTGAATCTTGGGAGAAGATGAAGAAATTGATGAAAGCGACGTTCTTACCTTATAACTATCAGTCGCTTATGTATCAGAGGTTGCAAAACTTAAGACAAGGAACGAAATCTGTGAATGACTATGCTGACGAATTTTATCAACTGATTGCAAGGAATGATATTATGGAAACGGAAGAGCAGCTGACATCTAGATTCATTGGGGGATTGAGAATGCAGATTCAGGATATGGTTAATATGTTCGATCCAAGATCTGTGGCAGAAGCACATCAGAAGGCGTTGGCTTGGGAAAAACAGGGTAGACGAGGAGGTGGTGTGTTTACTAATTCCAACAATCAAATGAAGGGTGCTAGTGGGAGTTCTAATGTTTCTAAACCTATCAGTAGACTAGTGGTGAAGGAGGTTGAGAAGGCGAAAGTTAACAATGGTTTCAAATGTTACAATTGTCAGGAATTGGGTCATAAAAGCAGTGAGTGTCCAAAGCCAAAGAAGAGAACCATGATTGCAGAAGTTGAGGATGAGGATGGTGACGGAGATTGTTCTAGTCCAGTTGAGGAGGATGAGCAGGATATTGCGTCAGGAGATGAAGGTTGTAACCTAATGCTGAGGAGATCGTGTTTAACACTGAAACAGAAGGGAGCTAGTTGGTTGAGGAGTAATATCTTTCAGTCGATATGCACTATACTGGGAAAGGTGTGTAAATTTGTGATTGACGCCGGAAGCTGTGACAATATCATTTCAACCGAGGCTGTAACAAAGTTGAAGTTGAAGACAGAGAAACATCCAAATCCATACAAGTTAGCATGGTTGAGAAAAGGAGGAGAAGTGAAAGTGGATAGACGAGTTCGTGTTCCATTCTCTATTGGGAAGAAATACAAAGACGAGATCTGGTGTGATGTAGTAGAGATGGATGTGTGTCATTTACTTTTGGGAAGACCATGGCAGTATGATCGAGCAGTACAACATGACGGTCGGACCAATAACTACAGTTTTATGTTTAAAGGCACGAAGATTATTTTAGTTCCAAAGAAGAGACCACAAGGAGAAGATAAATCAGAAGAGATTGAAGAGCTGAAACTTTACTGTCTCTGAAGGAGTTTGTTAAGGAGGTTGAGGAAGAGCCGGAAGTATTTTTGTTGATTGGGCGAGAGAGCAGCGAAGAGGTTGAAATTCCAGAAGAAGTGAAGCCAGTTTTGAAAGAATTTGAGGATGTATTTCCAGATGAGTTACCGAAGGAGTTACCGCCACTAAGAGACATTCAACATCAAATTGATCTTGTTCCGGGAGCAATGTTGCCACATAGACCACACTATCGAATGAGTCCGAAGGAACATGAAGAATTGAGGAGGCAAGTGGAAGAACTGCTTGAACAGGGGCGTGTGCAGGAGAGTCTGAGTCCTTGTGCTGTACCAGCTTTATTGGTACCCAAGAAGGATGGGACATGGAGGATGTGCACCGATAGTAGAGCATTGAATAAGATTATTGTGAGATATAGATTCCCGATGCCAAGGTTGGATGACTTGCTAGATCAAATAAGCGGAGCTACTATCTTTTCGAAGATTGATTTGAAGAGCGGATATCATCAAATTCGTATCAGACCAGGTGATGAGTGGAAGACTGCTTTTAAAACCAGGGAGGGTCTATACGAATGGTTGGTTATGCCATTTGGCTTATCAAACGCACCAAGTACTTTCATGAGGGTGATGAACCAGATTTTTAGACCATTCATTGGAAAGTTTGTGGTGGTGTATTTCGATGATATTCTGATATATAGTGGAAGTCCGGAGGAGCATTTGAATCATCTGAGAGAAGTGCTGATGGTACTGCGACAAGAACAGTTTTATGCTGCAACAAAGAAATGCGTGTTCATGACGCATAGTGTTTTATTTCTGGGGTATGTTGTGTCGGAAAAAGGAATACAGGTTGACCAAAGTAAAGTTGAAGCGATTAGAGATTGGCCGCAACCCAAGACGATAACGGAAGTTCGTAGTTTTCACGGGTTGGCTTCATTCTATCGAAGATTTATTCCACACTTTAGTAGTGTGATGGCACCTGTGACGGATTGTATGAAGGGTAAACAGTTTTCATGGACAGAGGAAGCAGGGGATGCTTTTGAAAAGATCAAGGAGTTGCTGACGTCTGCACCAATTCTAGTATTACCAGATTTTCAGTTGTTGTTTGAGCTACACACTGATGCGTCAAAGGTTGGAATTGGAGGGGTGTTGAGTCAGAGGGGACGTCCGATTGCATACTTTAGTGAAAAGTTATCAGGAGCGAAAATGAGATACAGCACATATGATGTGGAATTCTATGCAGTTGTGCAATCTATTAAACATTGGAGACATTATCTATTTCAGAAAGTGTTTGTTCTGTATACTGACCATGAGGCATTGAAGCATTTACAAGGGCAAGATAAGATTTCAGCGAGACATGCATCGTGGATTGCTTATCTGAAACAGTTTACTTTTGTTGTGAAACACAAATCGGGGGTGACAAATCGTGTGGCTGATGCTTTGAGTAGGAGGAATCATTTGTTGACAACAATGAAGGTTGAAGTGACGGGGTTTAACATGATGCCAGAATTATTGGTCGATGATCCTTATTTTGCGAAGTGTATTGATAAAGTCAAGGAGGGAAAGACGGATGAGTTTATGATGGTAGACGGTTTTCTGTTCAAAGGAAATCGATTGTGCATACCTGATTGTAGTTTGAGAATGAAAATTGTTAAAGAGCTACATGAAGAAGGACATGTTGGGAGAGACCGTACATTGCAATTAATTTCGCAATCTTACTTTTGGCCATCGATGAGGAAAGAGGTGGAGAGGTTTGTGGAGCGTTGTCATATTTGTCAGGTTTCGAAAGGAACTGCGACTAATGCTGGATTATATATGCCGTTACCTGTACCAACTAAGCCTTGGATTGATGTAAGTATGGATTTTGTGTTGGGGTTGCCAAGGACACAACGGGGAAACGATTCCATTTATGTGGTAGTGGATCGATTTTCGAAGATGGCACATTTTATTGCTTGTAAGAAGACGGCGGATTCTGTTCATGTTGCTCAATGTTTTTTCAAGGAGATCTATCGACTTCATGGATTGCCAGAATCTATTGTGTCGGATAGAGATACTCGATTTCTGAGTCACTTTTGGTTGAGTTTGTGGAAAATGGTGGGAACGAAGCTGAAGTTTAGTAGTGCTTATCATCCGCAAATGGATGGACAGACCGAGGTTGTGAACAGATCATTGGGAAATTTGCTGAGGTGTCTTGTGCAAGATAATCTGAAGAGTTGGGATGTGAAGTTATGCCAGGCAGAGTTTGCCCATAATCATGCTGTGAACCGTAGTACGGGTTTCAATCCATTTCAGATAGTATACTCAAGCTTACCGAGGGGACCGTTGGATTTAACGGTAGTACCACAACCAAAGGGGACGATTAAACGAGCTGTTGATTTTGTTGAGGGGTTGACTGATTGTCATAAAATCGTTCAGGAACGACTTGAGAAAGCAAATGAGAAGTATAAACGATCTGCAGATCTAAAGCGAAGAAATGTTGAGTTTACAGAAGGAGATATGGTATATGCTGTTTTGACGAGAGATCGTTTTCCAGTGGGTGCGTATAACAAGTTAAAAGCCAGAAAAATTGGTCCTGTAGAAGTTGTGAAACGGATTAATAAAAATGCTTATAAGTTGAAGCTGCCAGAAGATGTGTACACTTTTGATGTGTTCAATGTTAAACATCTCATACCATATCATGGGGATGAACGAGCTGATGTAGAAGAATTTACAAATTCGAGGTCGAATTTTTCTCAACCTAGGGAGAATGATGCAGCGCAACCCAGAATTCTTCAAGACTTAAGTCGTACACGACTTAAACATGTGGGTATAAGTCGTCCCCGACTTATGGAAGGAATTATAGGTCGTCCACGACTTATAAAATCACGTGAGGAAGAGCTACGACTTAATCCCAGAGGGTTACGACTTAACCAAGTTTGGGAGAAAAGGCTCCGACCTAACAAAGCTTTTAAGTCGTTGGTACGACTTAGGGAAGATAAGCGAGATAGCAAGCAGATAGATCGTGTAGACAAGGTACGACCTACTGATGACGAGTTACGACCTAACGAAGCCACGACCTACCATAGGTCGCTGAAGTTCTGACTCGTAAAGACTTTAAGTCGTAAGTCGTGTGAAGATGGTTATATCTTAAAGTCGTCTGCTTGGTATGCTGTTACATATTTTAGGTCGTTACCGACCTAAGTTAGGTCGCTGAAGCTTGGTGCCCTGGATTCTCTTGCCGAGTTAATCTAAACCGCTGTTTCTTAAACCGCTACTAAGTTGAGTCGAATGGTGTTGTTAAGTCGGCAACGACTTAAGTGATGTAATTTTTCTATTTGTATTTGCTAAGTCGCTAGGCTTTCTTGTAGTAAGTCGTAACTCGCGTAGTGTTGAGTTGCCATGTTTGTAAGTCATTGTATGGTGTAACTGTTAAGTCGGAGAGTAGGCTAAGTTGTAAGTCGGAAGGTGTGGTAATAAGTCGGAACCGACTCATGTGTTGTACATTTTTGTTTGCGTGAGTTGTAGCCTATAAATAGGCAAGTGGAATCATTTTGTAAGGTTGTTGATTTTGAATAAAATTTCCTTTGTTAGCTTTGTGCTTTCATTCAAATTGGTAGTTGAGTGTAATCTCCTATCTCCTCTCTCGGATAATCGAGTGCGCTCGATTCAACGATTGCAGAAGCCGATTCGCGGAATCAAGTGCGCTTGATCAACGCTCGAAGAATTGAATATCTCTTCTCATGGTATCGTGCGCGATCAACGTGTCAGAGATAGCTAGAATTCGACATCTTCGGATCAACGAATTTGGGCATTTCAGTATTTCTCAATCCACCAATTGCTATGTTCATCGATCTATCTTGTTTTGTAATATCCGCTGCGTCAATTCCATTCCATGAATAAAATGGATTTTAAGATGTCAGTGCTTTTCTAGGAGTTTTAACATAATTCTAGACTTGATACTTGTCTTGTACTATGGAAATCTTAAACTCTTGATATCTTGATACTCATGAGTCTTGAATCTTGATGTCTTCGATCTTGAGTCTCTATATTGTACAGTCTTCATTCTCAGTACCTGCATGTTTATATCCTGGATATACATATATATATCTAACCTATAATGTTAGTATTTATATTTTATAACAAGTTCTAAGGTTGTTGTCATCAAAACCATTCTTTTCTAGGACTAACAAAGATGTATCAAGACATGAAGAGGAGCTTCTATTCGGAAGGCATAAAGAGGTATGTTGGCTTGTGGGTTAGGCAGTGTGTTAACTATCAATAAGTGAAAGCCGAACATCAGAAGCCAAGTGGGTTACTTCAGCCTTTAGGTATTCTAGTTTGGAAATGGGATTCGATATCGATGGATTTTATAGACGGTTGCCAAGGTCAAATAGAGGAAATGAAAGCATATGGGTTATAGTGGACAGGTTGACCAAGAGTGCTCATTTCTTTCTGGTAAAGTCAACCAGGACGACACCTGTTCCAGCAAAGTTGTTCATGAAGAACATAGTTAGACTTCATGGGGTTCCTAGTAGCATAGTCAGCGACAGGAATGCATTAATCTCTAGCAAATTTTGGAGGAGTGTAACAACCCATAATTTTGTAAATATTTTTAATTAAATTTTATTTAAAACTTTGATTTTTAAAATCATTTAAAATTGAATTTTTAGAATTTTTCAATGTAAGTTTGGGATTTGTTTGTAATTCATTTTCCAAATACAAAAAAAAAATTCTGAAAATTTATATTTTGGTCAAACTTTGACTTTTATTTGAAAATTTTAAAAAATTTAATTTTTTTTTGAGTTCTAATCTTTTTAATTGAAGTTGGATAGGATGCTGATATCCATTCTGTTTTTCGTTTCGTTAAATTCTGAGTTATACTTTTAAATTTGGTCAAAATTCAGCGTTTTATACGCAATTAAATTATGGATTTTATTTTATAATTTCCTATGTCCATCTCTTGACTTTTATTTCTCTATTTATTTGTCTAGACTTTATTTTATTTATTAGATATTTCTTGTGTATATCTTTTATTTAATAGCTTGAAAAAAATCAATTAGACATATGTTACCTTGTTTTAATTAGAGATACGTTACATTTGCTTTATTTCTTGCCTTTTTATTTGCCTATCTATTTGATTACCTACCATAGCCGTGTATTGCAAACGCTAGCCGCCTCCTACCCTTATCAATTCACGTACAAAAACACTTTCCCACATCTCATTTTCATTTGCATTCTCCTGAGAAATTTACAGCAAGTTTCATGGCTCCTCTTCTTCCTCTTTTTCACTTTTGTTTTCTTTTGTTGCTTCAAGACTTGCTCGGCCACCACATGCTTTAGCCGACCCCATCACCATCTCCACCATCACCTATGACCGACCACACTCCTCTCCATCACCTCCTCCAAGGCCGTGACCATCAAGCCATGCCTTGAACCCTAGATCCAAAATAGATCACCATCTCCTTGTTTCAACCATAGCCGAGCCTTCCTATGCATCTACTTCTCCTATTTGCCTCGACCACAAACCACAACACCACCTCCTCCATGCCTTGGGACCACATAGCCGTGACTAGATGATGCCTTGACCAAGATCCAACATAGGGCCGAGCCCTTGAACCTATGGCCGAACCAAATTGTAGCAAGCTTTTGCCTTTTTTCCACCCACCACCTTGTAATTTCCATCTCTTCACATTCTTGCCTACCATAGCCATGCCTACATGTCCTTAACACATCATAGCCGAACCCATTGTGACCATGGCCGAGCATGTATGGTTGATGGTCTAGCCTATAAGTGATGTGACCGAGCCCACATGATGTTTAAGGCAAAGGTTATGTCATTTGATCCATATTCTTTTCATTATCTAATCCATCTTTTGGTTGTGTTGAATCATGTACTTATTGTTGTATTTGTTTATGTACAAGATCTGGATCTTGACTATTCATCTACTCAAAAATATAGTTGTGCTTTGTCGTGCCTTTTCGTGCTTTGCAGAATTTGGATGTGTGTTTTGAATTTGATTCTAGCTTTAAAAGGTGAGTTTATCACTCTCGACATACGTACTATTATAATTGTGAAACAATGGCATGTGAATTGTAGAAAATTTATATGTTATGTTAACATGTTCATATATGCCTGTGATATGATTATATGATGTTAAATTCTGTTTATATATTTGTTACATCATCTGATATGATTATATGTTCTACTGTTCATTTATTTACTGATTCTCACACTACAAGTTCCCTATCATTATGGGTTGAAATGATACATACCCGAACAAACATTAGAATAAGGAAAAATCATTATGAGCTGAAATGATAGGCCCGAGTGATTTTTATTGTATTTGTTTTACTTGGGATTGCGGGTTTGAAATGATAGAACCCGGATTTTTCTTTTTAAACTACGGATTGAAATGATACATATCTGTATCACTTGACCTAGGTTAGAAAATATTATACAGGCCCATGGTTATATTTTAAATAATATTTCCCAAAAATGTATTAAGTATTTTTAAATAATATTTCGTAAAAGATTATTAAGTATTTTTAAATAATATTTCGTAAAAGATTATTAAGTATTTTTAAATAATATTTCGTAAAAGATTATTAAGTATTTTGAGTTTTATAGATATATGAAATTTTAACTTAAATTTTGATTTAATGCTTTATATTATAAAGGTGTATTGGTTTTTCTATAAATTAAATTTTTATAAGTTAATAATTGGTTTTAAGTTAAATTAAGGATCTTTATTAATGATAAATAACTTAATAATTGAATTTGACTTAATATGGAAGTTTTAAGTCTAACCTAGTAATTGTTATGAATTTTACTTTATGAAACAGACATGATTTGTGTAATACATAATGTATTTTGAACTGATAAAATGGAATACAGTTTTTGGACATTTTGTAATGAAATTTATTTAACTAGAAAATCATAGTTAATTGATGTCTAAATGAATAGATCTAAAGGAAAAAAATTTGATTGTTATATTAACTATGATAAAATATTCTTTTGTGAAATGTTATGTTTTGTAAAATAAATAGTTATGATTTTTAAATGGAAAAAATGTAACTTTAATTATGACCTAACTTGATAATTGGAAATTTGGTTTTAATTGGAAATGTGAAGTTTGACTTATTGAAAGAATATTTTGTTTATGAAATGGATATTTCAAATAAAGTGTTAAGTTATTTGTTAAAAATAAAAAGTTAAGTAAATAATGTACTTTTGACTTAATAAATGAATTATAGTTAATTTGGATATTTTAATTATAAAAAGTTATTTTATTTAAATCATAAGTTAAATCATATCCAAATGAATATTTCTGAAATGTGAGATTTGTTTTATAAGTTAAAAATGGCTAAAATTGAAGTTTTAATGTTTCTGAAATGTTATAATAAATCTGGAATTGTATTGGCAGCATTTCCAAAGTGTTGTTGTTTCTGAAATTTAACTATGTTCTAAAATAACTAAAATACTACAGCACTTTATAAGTGCTGTTGTTTCTGAATTTGAAATATTTTTGAAAATACCAATATGTCTACTACGCACTTTATAAGTGATGTTGTTTTTGAAACTGAACTGTTTTGAAATTCTAATAACTACTGTAGCACTTTATAAGTGCTGCTGTTTTGAATTTGGCAATGTTTTTGAAATGTTAATATATTTACCGTAACACTCTATAAGTGCGGCTGTTTTGAATTTGACAATGTTTTTGAAATGTTAATATATTTACCGTAACACTTTATAAGTGTTGTTGTGGCTGAAATTTCAATGAACTTTGGAAATGAATATTATTTTGGAAGATTTTGACATTAAATTTAAATGGTTTAAATGAATATGTTTTAAGGTGAAATATAAACCATTTTTGAAATTTATAAGTTAATACCATGTTTTCGAAATTGGTATAATTGAACGAATGAACTTAATAATGCTATAACTTTGGTAATGAATATTATTTTTAAGGGTGTTATGATTTTTCTAAATATTATGATTTCCAAATGATAACATTTTAAAATTGATATGGTTTTCAAAGTATTATGGTTTCAAAGTGTTTGGTTACAAAGGTGTTATAACTTTGAAAGTACTATGATTTTGGAAATGAATTTATTTGAAATAATATTTAATTAAGAATTGTTTTGAATATATTGATTTGCATATTGAAGATTTAAGAATATGACTTTATAAGTGGTTTTGGTTTAAGATGATTTAAAAGGAATATTTCAAGTTTAAATAAATTGAAAGAAATATTCAGTGATTGAAAATTTGGGTTTATTCAAATGATATTTTGGTTTTGAAGTACAAACTAGTTTGAAATGGATATGATATTTTGGTTTTGAAGTACAAACTAGTTTGAAATGGACATGATATTTGGTTTTGAAGTATAAATTATTTTGAAATAAATATCCATGGGTTATAATAACAATTAGTTGTTAAAGAGACCGGGATCGGATATGGGCATACTCTCTGTCGATACCGAAAACCACTTTGATAACCGTGTACGCGGTGGAGATTCCAGAATGAAGTAGGATGGTGGCGATGATCCTATTGAGGTATATACGTGGACCCGACTCCCATGAGTTGGCATAAGGTGGCTAAAACAGGAGCGATCGACCGGCCAATGAGGTAGCACCTCTGATCGGACACATTTCTTCGATACTATTCTATTACTTTGTGATTGATTTGGTGGCCACCCCTCGATTTTTGATTTGGGAGTGTGTTCCGAGGTGGGCGGTAGTGGCTGCTATGCGTTTCCACTAGCCCAGATGCGTAATTGGTATATCTACCCTGGCATTGCCTAGTTGTGCCGTGTCACCTACCATATCGAGCTTTACTACGGGTTTGGATTTGTGCTGTAGCCTGTGGAGTATTTAGGGTAGCTCCCGATCTGGGGGTACGCTGATACTGGATAGACTACTGGGACTATTATGTGTTAAGGTGGAAAATGTAAAGCCTTAACGCTATTTAAAAGTAAGTTTATTTTACTATTAGACATTATTATAATAGCGAATATTACTACATAGTAAATAGTTTAACGGATCCTTAGAGGATGGGCAGTCCCAAGCATCCTTTAAGTTACTTGTACCTTTATATTACAGTTCACTTGAGTTGGTTTACATTGTATAAGTATGTATGTCCTGACTCTAGTGTTTTGTGTTTTTCTTTACGCTCGGGTCAGACCGAGTGATACAGCATTCGAGACTCACCTTTGGAGTTGGAGCTTTTCTTGGTGATCCAGCTATCTATTTCGCTTTCAGTTATCCAGTTGATTCCAGTGATGTATTCTGATTTATACTTGATTATCATATTGAGACTTCTGTTGTATTTTGTTAACTCTGATGTATATATATATAGTAGCTTCATGAACTACTATTTCCTTGCTTCCGCTGCATTGTTATATTACTCTGTGTCTATGATCTGTGATTTATTTACTAGATATTCTGAGTTTTTCCAAATTTTATTTACAATCTATTATTTTGAATTATTCAAATCCGACATATGTGGATTTATTGTCGATTTGAATGGTCCAAAATGTATCAGGTCGTTACAAGGAGTCTACAAGAGGTATTAGGTACCATGTAACGACCCGTAAATTTAACCGGTTTTAATAGCGTTATTAATTGAAATTTTGTGGAATTTTAAACGATAAAATTTTGAAATATAAATTTGTTATTTGGAATGCGTCTAGTTAAACATAGCAACTGGAAAATTTTCATTCGAAAATATAAAGTTTATTTTCGCGCGTAAATTTACTTCAATTTAATCAGTTAAAAAGCGATGAAAATAAAATGTTTTCGGAACCAAAATATTTTTACATAGAAAAATTCTAAATCATTTTCTGAGCAAGTCGTCATTTTTCGTTTTTCCAAATTCGGACTTCTTTAGCTCCGTCGACCTTATTTTCCTGCGTTTTTGCTGCATTTTCCGCTGGTAGAAAATTCGAATTTTTATAATTCAATCATACCACTGATATATGTATACCGTTTTAATCGTCTCGTCATGCTGATATTGACGGTATATTCATTGTGTATTTCGGGGTTCGTTACACGGCAGAATCAGCCAAACGGTTTGCAGTACCAGAATCCATTTTGGACATTTTAGCTTTCCTTTGTCCCTTCGTTGTCCATCAGTTAATATTAATAGCCATTAGCTATTGATATTCCAGTTTTCAACGGTCATGACTATTGGTTTATTTCAATTGATTTCAATATCATCTGGTTCGTTCATTCCCTATGTACTCTGCTTTTGGGTTTCCATTCGTGGAAACTTAAAACATAATAAAAGAAGAAAAAAAACCTCCTCGTTTCTTTCCCCCTATTTCATTTCTCGAGCCTGTTCATTATTCCTTACTGTACACTTCCCTTCTCTCATTTTTCGTTTTCTTCTAAAATAAAATGAAGCATATAATGGTTTGAGCCTGCTGCCTCATCTCCCTCTCAATCAAGCACCTCGACCACCATGGACTCATCAGCCCTCTTCTCATGTCACGGTCCAGCCACCTCGGTCGTTTGCCTCCTTAGCCGCACCTCACTCCAAAGCAAACACATCTCTCCACGCCTCTACCTCCTCTACGTGAGGGAAACCCCACCACTTCCGCCTTTCCCCCCTCTCTCTCGCAAAACCCAAGCCGAGTCACTTTTGGTCGTGCCTCCCTCTATATGGCAGCCAGCTCATTTTTCCCTTCCCTCCTCTCTATAGCATAAGGGAAGGCAAAAATTTATAAATGTTTTGTTATATTTTTTTTGTTACAGTATTTATATAAAAATATATATCTTATTATAGGTCAACTTATATATTATAAGTTAGTTACGTGTTTTAGTTTCATGTTTACAGTAGCATGTATGTTTTTACAAGTATATGAAAATTGAATTTTTGTTTGGTGATTTGGGTTGTTGTTATACATATATATTCATTTATATAGTTGGTAGTTATATACATTTTTTATACAAGTTTTGTTACAGTATGTTTGTTGTATTTATAGTATATTAATATATATACATGAGCTTATGATCTCTTTGTTTTGTATACTCTTGTATTTTACAGTTTTATATGTATAAAATCTATGTCATGTGAAGGTAGGTGTATTCCAGACTTTGGTGGATGAGTTATATTTTAAAAGTAATAAAAATATGTTTGATATATAATACAAGTTGCTGTGACTATACATAAAACTGATTTATAAATGTAAGATCTATAAAATCCATGTTTACATATACAATCGGTCCGAATATATATATTTATTTTATATAGGCTATATGTATATGCTGTTGTTCGTATAGTACATAAGTTTTAGATTGGTATTATAATGGTTTTAAAGTGGTATATATAACTATCTGTTTACTTGTCTTGGTTTTATTAATATTATTTTATTCATATAAATTTGTAGACATATTACAACAATATAGATTTGTATTATATTAATATCAGTTAAGTTGTTTTATATTGGTAAGCATTGGGAGGTTGGTCGTGTATATATCTGGTCGTTTCTATGTATATAAAAGTTACTGTAGGTATGTAAACGAGTTTATGATAGTTACACTATATATATTATATAAGTTTATATTAGTACTACAAAAACATGTTGTTGCATTTAAAAGTTATATATATATATATGAGTGCTATATAACAAGTTGTCTTAAGTTATATAAGTTGTTGTTTATGTTGTCTTTATATATCAATGTTACTATATGTATATATAAGTTTGTACAAGTGGTATTTGATATGATGTAATGAACATACACTATATATGTAAGTATTTTGTATTTTTAATAAGCATATATATATGTATGAATTTCAAAATATATATATATATACACATATATTGTATATATGTTTGATTTTATATATGGGTCTTAATTTAAAATGTGATCTTTGAAAACTATACATCTATTTAATTTAATATATGTTTAGTCTATATATATAAATTTTTATATATAGTGATATATATGAATTCGCTTATACTATTTATAATCATTAATCCAGTTCTGATTTGATTTCGTCTATCCCTATTTATCAGCTTTGCTCGTTCAATTCATGTTCAGTCTAGCTTTGCTTTGGATTCATAACTCATCTCATTCCCGCCCATCTCTAGCCTCGAAAGGTGAGTAATCACTCACGATTAATGTTCTTTTATTTATTAAATTTGATTTCAATTGAAACGACAATTAACAATGCTACTGTTAGCTATTTACACTGTTATATATGTTATTACCTGTATCAGTTCACCTGTGACATCTGACACCATTATCTGTTATTTATACAATGATAATCCAGTTTGGTTGATAAATGATTGATTGTTTGATGTTGACATTGGACGTTAAATTGTTAATGTTGTGAGAGATAAATAATTTAAAATTTAAATTGACGTAGGAGTTAACAAATTTGAAATCGACATATGTGTTGAATTTGATTAGTTAAATATGACCCTTTAAATGTAATTAAATTGACACGTAGAAATAGTGATAACTACACCTTGAACCATTGAATGTATGATTGTATAAACTGATGTAGTATAAAGTGGATAATTGATATCAATTGAAGAACCGTATTAACTTTAGTGTAATAATCTTTAATCTACATGAAATGATAGTGTAGATTCTAGAAATAATTATATTAATTTGCACAAACAACAATGTGAATTAATACGATTATTTCGGGATTATTTGAATTGATTATTGGATTGATATTGATTGTTGTTATTGCTTGTTTATTTACTTTGACACCATCCCAGTTATCACACTGCAAGTTCCCTTTGCTATGCTTTGATTTTGAATTGAATTGGAATCGGGTTGAAATGATAAATACCCAAATTGAACTTTGACCTAGGATAGAGAATTAAACGAAAACCGATTGGTCAATAATGTGTTTTAAAAATAAAATATAAATTTTATTTGAATAAATAATAAGGTTTTAAAATGAAGTTGAAATTCGAAAGTTCAATGAAAGGAAAATGTTAATATTTAATAATCTGAATCAAAATATTAACATAGTAGATAGTGAATGAACGTTGTTTTAAAATTAGTTATTTAATAATTAAATTTAGAATTATTAATAATTAAGTTTTGAAATTAGTTAATAATTAAGTTTTGAAATTATTTAATAATTTAATGAGATTGAATTATTTAATAATTAAATAAAATTGAATTCTTCGTTAAGTGAAATTGAACTTCTTGAATAAGTGAAATTAAGTTTCTTTATTAATTGAGTTTTGAAATTTGTAACTAAGTAAATGAATAAGTGAAATTGAATTTCTTTAACAAGAACTAAAATGGGATTTATTGAATTAATGAAAGACTTGGAATTTAAAGAACTTGATTTGATGAATTTAATTTAACTCAAATTTGTAAGTTTTGATATAATGAAGTTGAACTTAAGTAATTGATTTAATGAATTGGAAATTAAATAGAAATTGTTTTGAATGATAAATTTACTTAAGGAATTATTGAATGAAATCGATAAATGAAGGTAAATTGATTTGAATGTTAAATTAAATTAATTTAAATGATTTCGGAATGAAACTTATATACGAATTGAAATGAATACTTGAATTGTCTTAAATCAAAGATTGAAATTGAATTATAAGATTTTGAAATGGTAATTTGGAAGTTTTGAAACTTAAATTATGGAAATTGTTTTAGAAAGACAAATAAAATGTTGATTTACAAAATTTTAATTGAAATTGAATTTGACTTGGTTTTGAAATATATTAAATGACCAAGCGGTGTAATAACTACGAAAGTTATTAAAGAGACTGGAATCAGTTGGGGACATACTCTCTGTCTAAACCGAAAACCACTTTAATAACTATACGCGGAGTGTGATCCAGAATGAAGTGGTTGGAATGATGTACGTGATGATTGAAGAAAGAGAACGATAATGGATAGCCTTGACATTTGTGTCAAATTGGAAATGACTAAAACAGGAGCCGTGTCGGGCCAAATGGGGGCTAGCTACCTCTAGCGAACACACTTCTTCAAAAACTACTCATTGCTTGTTGTCGATTGGTGCACCCTTTATTTGGGAGTGTTGTTTCGCGGTGTTGCGATCGCTGCGGCGATGCGTTCTCACCAGTCCAGATCAGACAAACGGTAGTTTCACTACCTTGGGTATTGCCTCATGTGCCTTGTCATACTTGTATCCCTATTCGCGACCACTACGAATTTGTTTTGTGTTATACCTATGGAGTACTCCCTGATATCCCACTAGTTTACGGTGGAGTTTACAGTGCTGTATAGACTATAACGCTTATATAAAATGTGTTAAGGGGAATAATGGTAACGCCTTAACACTATTTTTGATATTCTATATTACTGATAGACATTATCTACTTATCGTACACTACTACATAGTAGATAGTTTAACGGATCCTTAAAGGATGGTTATTCCAAACATCCTTTGAGTTACTTGTATTTCAATTGCTATTTCACTTGAGTTGGATTTATTGATATAAGAATATTAATCCTGACTCGAGTGTTTTGTGTTTTCTTTACGCTCGGGTCAGACTGAGTGTTCCAGTATTCGAGACTCACCTTTGGAGTTAGAGCTTCGCTTGGAGATCCAGCTTTCAGATATCCAGTTGATTCCAATGATGTATTCTGATTTGTACCTGATGTATAGTGTTACTCTTCTGTTGTATCTTATTTAACTCTGATGTATCTTATATATTTATATAGTAGCTTCATGAACTACTATCTCTTTTACTTCCGCTGCAATTATTACTCTATGTCTATGATCTGGGATTATTTATTTACTGTATATGTTTAGTTTTTGCCAAATTTAAATTAACAATTCGGTATTTTGAATTATTCAAGTCCGACATGTGCGGATGCGAATGGTCCAAAATAGCGGGTCGTTACATACCAAGCTCAAGATGAGTACAGCATATCACCCACAGACGGGTGGGTAGATAGAGAGAGTCAATAAGGTACTCGAAGATTTATTGAGAGCTTGTGTGTTGGACTTTGGTGGATCTTGGGAAGATCACCTACATCTGATTGAGTTTTCCTATAATAATAGTTATCAGACTATTATAGAAATGACGCCTTTTGAAGCTTTGTATGGAAGGTCATGCAAATCGCCAGCATATTGGTTAGAGACTGGAGACAGATTGGTCTCAGGTCTAGATTTGGTTAGAGAGGCGTCAGAGAAGATTGAGTTAATCCGAGGACGGATGAAGGAAGTTCACTTCAGGCAGAAGAGTTACGCTGATAAGAGGCGTAAAGACCTAGAGTTCTCAATGGAAGACAGAGTTTTCATTAAAGTGTCACCGATGAAGGGTGTAGTACCCCTAATTTTATTGACATTATTTAGGAGATTTAATTAGAATAAATTAAATAGAATAATGTAGAAAAGGAGATTGAGGTTGATTAATAAACTAGGGGGTCGTGCTTATTAAAAGTAATGAACTTAAATAAATGGTTAGGAAATTAAACATATGGGCATTATGGTAAATGGTCATACACCCCACCCTTATACTATTCTCATTAGGTTTTGCACATTCATTTTATCTCAAAACCAAAATATTTACAACCGTGAGAAGCAAGGCTGTCCATTAGAAGAGAAGAAGAAAATTTAAGGAAAGCTTAGGATTCAAGATAGAGGAAAATCAATCTCAAACAATCTCTAATTTCCTTATCTCAAGCAAGGTGAATAATAATTTCTACATCTCTATTTTGATTTTTACATCAAATGGTTTCAGATTTAATGATAAATATGTTTTTATGATATGTTGAATGATGATATGCTTGATTATGATTTATATGTATTTAAACAAGGTTGTATAATAAGAGATACAAACGGTTTAAGGCAAAACTGAGATGAAAATAATTTTTAAATGCCATGGGAAAATTATATGTTGCAGCAAACATGATTTTGGAGTTGGGTAACAAATTTTATAATTTTCCAAGTCATGGAGAATTTATTATGAATTTTCAAAGGAAAATAAGGTTATTTGGGGTTATAAACTATTTTGTAAAAATATATTAAGAATTTTGGGTCTAAAATTTTATTATGTTACATAACATGATTAAAGTGAATTTCTGGAATTTTTGGAGATTATTACTAAGTGATTTAGTATGGAAATTAAATTATTTTGAAAGAAGAACCTAAATGATTTAATTGTTTTAAGAGAGAAAGGGCTTATTTGTTAAATGTTAAATTGGTTTAGATCTGAGAAAATTGCGACAATATTATCCAAAATGTTCAAACATTATGAAAGCTAATCAAGCGTTTACAAGTAGGCAAGTTAGTTGCAAAAAGTTTACTTATTTTGGAAAAATCAGCTTTCACCTAGAAAAAGTTGGTTCCGCCTTCTTTGGTGAACCTTTTGCCTTAGACCTCTCGAACAAGACCTTTCGACTTCAATAAACAAGGAAAGCAATGCGCATAATATCATTCAGGTGGTATGTAGTGAATTGATCTAAGTCGAAAGGTATGGTGTTGAAGGGTTGCATTCGAAGGGTTGCTTCAGAAGGAGATGGATCCTTAGTTTATTTTTTATTTAAAAAGAGAAATCACTAGCATGTTTACTTTGGTTTTCAAAATGTTGTTTTAAAAATACCTTTCGATAAGGTCCAAAGTTAAAATTTCAAAAGGTTATTTTAAAGACCTTTAGGTTAGGTTTTGAAAGGATTTAAGAAACCTTTCGAAAAGGTCGAATGGTTTGGTTTCGAAAGGCTTAAAGAGCCTCCGCCTTTATTTTGTTCAAACCCTTCGAAGGGGTCAAAAGCAGGAGCATTCGACTTAGTCGAAAGGTTCACTGGTTTTATAAATACAAGCCGCTTCCCAACCTTCCAAAGGGGTCAAAACCAGGAGCTTTCGACACAGTCGAAAGGTTTAATTGTTTTTCCCCCAATGTATTGTAAAGTGGAAAGTGGTTTTGAAAACTTTCACCAATGACATGAAGTATTGTTTTTATTATAAACCCAATGCTTGCGAAAGGTTTCAAATTCTAACGCTTTCGAAAGGGTTATTTTCCAATGGTTTCGAAAGGTTCTACCCTTATATTTTTAATAGTAATGCCTTAACAAAGTCGAAAGGTTTCAAAGGAAGTGTTTAAAGTATTAAAAGGGATGGAGCCCATTGTTTTTAAAGCAGATGATGAAACCTTTCGAAGAGGTTGAAAGTGTTACCCTTCGGCGTTATCGAAAGGTTTGAAAACCCATACTCAAAATTTTAAAAGAAAAACCCACGGCTTGCATAAAAGGAGTTTTGTAATGGTTTTAAGTATGAAATTTTGAAGAAGTATTGCCTTGATAAAAATATAAGTTAAAGGTATTAACTATGTTATGATATATATTTCAAGGTCTTTAAACCCACAGGAGTGGTATTGTTAAATTGTTGTTTTGCTTCTTCAAATATGAGTATATTCTCATGATAACCCAAAACTGTATTTTGGGGAAAAAGGGGTAGAAGAACCAGCAAGGTTAACTCAATAGTGAATATAAATTGCTCAAACTCCTGAAAGAGTAGAATTGCATCCATGGAGTCAGGGTGACCAAAAATATAGGATGCCTAAACTTTGTAGTTATTAGAGGAAAACCAAAAGGTTCATAGTAAATCCATGAAAACTATGACAAGGTAGTTATTGGTGCATACCAAGAGGTTCATAGTAAACCTGAAACAACCTGAATTCCAGTGGGTCCCGATTTTTCGTAAAAATGCTAAAATCCAAGCCCTCTGAAGCCCGAGTTGGGTATCTGGTATCCTGCAAATAGGCAAAGACAAATATATCAGAGCTCAAATAAATATCTCACAGCGGAACTGACTAAAATATAATAGTAAGTAAATACTCACCAAGATAATAACACTTTCTAAACAAGTGTCTCAAAGCCGGAAAGTCTATGCCATCTATCTAACCCGTGGGATGTTATGAGGAGGGGGTCAGAACCAAAGTTCTGGTGAATGGATAAATTATACACTTCTAAGCTTAATTCTACATATACCGTTTTATTTCTATTTTCTGTTATATTAAGTTTGTTGGGTTTATAATACTCTCGCCTCTGTGCGTGAATCGTACCCATCTACTCCCTAGTAGATTAAAACCTAATAACTAGTATATATGTAGCTATATGACCAATGACTGCATCGGTCCTAGGTACTACCCTTAGTACCTTCCGTATTCTCCTTGAAAAGGACTCCATCGTCTTGCTCCTAAAGCATTCTGTAACTACATCTATAAAGGAAAGCTTCGTGAGGCCAACAGTACAGATGTCACATCGTCTACTATGAAAACGTAAAACTGCGTCCGCACTAGCCTATACTAATGTTCGGACATCCACAATGTATCACCCAGTGCATACCTTGAGGACTATACGTAATCGTTCCGTCTACTCCTTGAATCCAGCCAACAAGGTCTACCTTGTACGGAACTCAGTCGGGGATTTTCTATATCCGTAAAGGACAGCTTCGTTAGGCCTACAATACAGATATTCTACTTGGTCTGTCTCTTTTCTCATCGTGGCTATGGCCCCACACAGCCACCCGTCAACTAATCGAAAGACCTCTAAAGAGCTAAGTGGTTGGGCTCTACTGCAAACAATCTAAACATCCAATTGGCTACGCCACTCATCCAATGTCTCGATAGTGAAAGAATCATTGTCATGTTGGTTTAACTCTAGCCTTTCCCGAACTCGTTCTTGGTTGATAATGGTTTAATCTCCGCATGTGATTATCCTTTTGGGTCCTGCCCACTAAAACCTGCTCGCAAGTCAGAGTACAGTGTCATACGAATATCCTACTCCATTCATCAACATTTTGACTGCCTACAAAGGTCTGCTTTGTTAGGCCTGCAATGCAAAAGCAGACAAGGCATACTCTCTTGATGGAACACCTACAGACCTACCTCCGGGGGTGCAGCCTCGTTAGGCCTACCCCAGAGGACCATCCTAGAGTACCCTCACGTCCCGTTGAAGTCTCGTACTTCCTTCTAGCCCAAATTAACTAAGTTGGACGTGCTATTTCTGTGCTAAAAATCTACGATGAACTGCTTCGTTAGGCTCTTCATCCTTTGGGCTACTCCAAACGCATCTTACCATTTTATTAGACCCTACGTCTAATCTTTTATTATGCGTTTAGTTTACTTTTCTTATTCTGTTGGTGTAACGACCCGTAAATTTCAACTGTTTTAATAACGTAATTAGTTAAAATTTTGTGAAATTTTAAACGATAAAATTTTGAAATATAAATTTGATATTTGGATTACGTCTAGTTAAACATTGCAACTGGTAAATTTTCGTCCGAAATTACGAAAGTTTATTTCGCGCGTAAATTCACTTCAATTCAATCAGTTAAAAAGTAATGAAAATAAAATGTTTCCGAAACCTAAATATTTTTACATAGAAAAATTCTAAATCATCTTCTGAGCAAGATTTCAGTTTGTCGTTTTTCCAAATTCGGACATCTTTGGCTCCGTCGTTCTTATTTTCTGCAAAATAGCAGTATTCTGGTACCGATATCAATTTTTATCGGATGATCGTACCACTGATTTCTATATACCGTTCTGATCGTCTCGTCGTGCCGATCTCTACGGTATATTCGATTGTAAAATTCAGAGTTCGGTGTACGTTGCACTTTGCGTAACGGATATCTGTATCGGTGTATATGTGAGTCGTTTTGATTGTCTACCCTTTATTTTTATACCGTACAAAATAAACGTTGTGAACATTTACATTTCCAAGACCTTGTGCTTGACCATTTCTATTTCATTTTTCAAAATTTCATTTACGTTCATTCATTTGGCATTTATTATTTCACTTGGTCCATTCAACTTCTTTGAAACTTTTCCCTTTTGAAACGTTGCATGTAAATAAGTTACCCTCCTCTTTCTCTTACATTTCTTCTTCCAGCAAACAAAGAAAGATCTGAAGCCATCTTCCACAACTTCCAACCCCACCCCTTCAATCTCACGTGCCTCCTCTCCCTGACTTCGACCTACCACTCACCGAAGAACCACCGCCGGCATCACTTTTCTCTCCTCCGCCTTACCCTCTCCTCTTCTCTGACCTGCCACACGTCTCTCCATCCATCACCATGCAAATGTAGCCAACCCGCCTTCCTCAAATCACCATGCCTTCCGCTCTCGACGTGATCCGCCTCCTCCCCTTTGCCTCTGCCTACAAACCATGCACGTCTTCCCCGCTACGCCACCTGACTCCGACCAAACCCCACCACGCAGCCTCACCCACACCCTAACAGCCGAGACTTCTCCGCCCTCAACAACCACCTCCGCCACGTTTCAAGCAACCCACTGCATACGTTCCACCTTCTCCCCTTTGATTACTCCCAGGCCGAGAATCACTTCGTCTTCCTTTTCTCGGCTAATGATTCAATAAGGTGAATGTTTATTATGTATACTATTTTATGTTGGAGTGTATATATATAAGTTATTTTGTAGGTGTCAGTTATATACGTGAGTGTGCAAGTTTGTCAATGTCTTAAATATATGTTCCATTGACTATTATTTTATATACTTACACAAAGTATACAAGTTTCAAAGTGATCTGTTGGTATAAATTTATGTATAAGTTGCTCTATCTATTTTGTTTACTGATTCAAATATACTTTTTTCTCAAACCTGTTTTGTTTTTCGATTTGCGTGATAGCTTGTGGTTCTATCATACAGGTGTATATATATACTATTTGTATAAGTGGTTTGTCTGGTCATTTTGCTTTATTGAGAAAGATGCATATAATTATGTAATGAATAGTAGTATCCATGGTTATATAGATATGTCTATACATATCTTATTTTATTTTGGTTAAAATGGGTATGCTATCATCTGAAGCAGTTACAAGATATATATAGTACCAGCGTACGTTTCTTTATTTTACCGTAGGTTAGATATAGCCAGCTTATTTCATATTTTCTTCCAGTTTATATATGCTTTTGAATAACTGGTTATAAGTATATATATATACATTTGATTTAAGTTATAAAGGTTATACGTATATAGTTGTCTAATTTATATAATACTTTAAGTTCTGTTTAAAATTTAGTATATTTATAGTGTGAATATGTTTTAAAACGCGTACGGTATGTTTGATATGTATGTATATTATGTGTAGGGGTTCGAATGTGTTTGGGTCAGTAAGTTGTATATGTTATATGTAATGTTGTGGGGAGTTTACAATGTATAGTTTTGGGACCTTTTTGTTTTATTTTATAGTATTATACATATTTTTTCATCAGTAATATGTGTGTGCGTGTTATATGTATATTTATAGTATGTCAATTTATATAGCCTGTTGAGTTTATGTATATTTTTATACAGGTAGGTTATAGTTTAGTACAAGTTTAATAATGGTTTTTAAAACGTTTTATATATACATACTTGTGTTATTTAAGTTGTATTGGGTCATTGCTGTTGTTTATATAATGGTATGTAAGATATTTTTTTTGGGTTAAACTTATCACCGTGCTTCGCATATACATGTAAGTACATACAAGTATACTATATTTTTATTTAAGGCAACTATATATATATTGAAATTGTACACATATTTTCTCTTCAGGTTGTATATATAGTTATAAAAGTTTATATTAGTTTTGCTTTTAATATTTAAATTCAATATTTATTGAAAATTAAAATTTTATATAAAAAAAAAATTTATAATATATATTATATACCTTGTTTCAGTCCATACCATACAGCTTCTGATATATTTCGTCAATTCCTATTTATCAGCATTGCCGTCGAATTCGTGCCGATTTTTGCTTTACTTGGATTCGTAACTCAAATTTCATTGACCGTATCAGTGTGCATATCCGTACCATCTCGTGTTTTCTCTAGCCTCTGAAGGTGAGCACTCACTCACGATTAACGTTCTTTTATTTATTAAATTTGATTGCAATTGAAACGACAATTGAAATATTGCTGCTGTTAGTTATTTACACTGTTATTACCTGTATCAGTTCACATGTGACATCTGACACCATTATCTGTTGATTATTTATGCGATGATAATACAGTTTGGCTGATAATTGATTTATTGTTGATGTTTATATTGGGCGTTAAATTGTTAATGTTAAAATGATAAATAGTATGCAATTGAACTTGATATAGGATAGTTAAATGTTAAATTTGATTAACTGACATTTGTATAATATGACCCCTTTAACTGTTAATGTTATTGACACGTAGGATCTGTTTAATTACATTTTGAACCACTGAGTGTATGTTGTTATATTGATGATGTATGAAATTTTAAATGAATGACAAGTGAAAACCATATTGTAATAATCTTTAATCTACATGAAATGATAGTGTAGATTCTAGAAATAATTATATTAATTCGTACGAATAACAATGCGAATTAATACGGTTATTTCGGGATTATTTGAATTGATTATTGGATTGTTATTGATTGTTGTTATTGCTTGTTTATTTACTTTGACACCATCCCAGTTATCACACTGCAAGTTCCCTTTATACTTTGATTTTGAATTGAATTGGAATCGGGTTGAAATGATAAATACCCAAATTGAACTTTGACCTAGGATAGAAAATTAAATAAAAACCCGATTGGTCAATAATTTGATTTAAAAATAAACGAAGATTTTATTTGAATAAAAATACGGTTTTGAAATGAAGTTGAAATTTGAATTTTAATGAAAGGAAAATGTTAATGTTTAATAATCTGAAACAAATATTAACAATGTAATTGATGAGAATGTTGTTTAATTTGAGAAATGATTGAATAAAGTTTGAAATTATAATTAAGTTTGAAATTATTAAACTTTGAAATTATTTAATAATTAAGTTTTGAATTAGTTAATAATTAAATAAGATTGAATTAATTAATGATTAAATTGAATTGAATTCTCTAATAAGAAAAATTGAACCTTTGAATAAGTAAATTTTTCTTCGTAAATAATTGAAATTGAGTTTCTTAATTAATTAAGTTTTGGAAAATTATTTAAGTAATTAAATAAGTGAAATTGAATTTCTTTAACAAGAAATAAAATGTGATATTTGAAATTTATGTAAGACTTGTAATTTAAAGAATTTGATTTGATGAACTTAATTTAATTCAAAATTGTAAGTTTTGATATAATGGAGTTGAACTTAAGTAATTGATTTAACGAATGAGAAGTTTAATAGAAATTGTTTTGAATGATAAATTAATTTAACGATATTGAATGAAATCGATAAATGAATGTAAATTGATTTGAATGTTAAGTAAAATTTATTTAAATGATTTCGAAATGAAACTTATATACGAACTTGGACCAATATTTGAATTGTTTTAAATAGAAATTGAAATTGAATTATAAGATTTTGAAATGGTAAATTGAAGTTTTGAAACGTAAATTATCGGAAATTGATTTTGAAAGACAAATGAAATGTTGATTTACGAATTCTATTTGAAATTGAAATTGATTTGGTTATGAAATAAATAAACGACCAATCGGTGTAATAATTACGGAAGTTATTAAAGAGACCGGAATTCGGTTATGGGTATACTCTCTATCTAAACCGAAAACCACTTTAATAACTATGCGCGGAGTGATGATCCAGAATGAAGTGGTTGGAATGATGTACGTGTTGACTGAAGAAAGAGAACGATAATGGATAGCCTTGACACTTGTGTCAAATTGGAAATGACTAAAACAGGAGCTGTGCCGGGCCAATGGAGGATTGATACCTCAAGTGGACACACTTCTTCGAACTACTTATACTTATTGTCGATTGGTGCACCCTTGATTTTGGGAGTGTTGTCTCACGGTGTTGCGGGCGCTGCGGCGTTGCGTTCTCACCAGCCCGGATCAGGCGAACGGTAGTATCACTACCTTGGGTATAGCCTCATGTGCCTTGTCATACTTGTATTCCATTTATGCGCGACCACTACGAATTTGTTTTGTACCTTGAGTATATGGATTGCCCTCTGGTGACTTCCGGTTTTGGGGAAACTACGGTCTTGTATATGCTTGTGGGAATAAAAATGTGTTAAGGGTGGAATGGGCCATGACTTAACGCTATTTTGATATCTTTATATTACTGATAGACATTATCTACTTATCGTACACTACTACATAGTAGATAGTTTAACGGATCCTTAAAGGATGGATATTCCAAACATCCTTTGAGTTACTTGTATTTCAATTGCTATTTCACTTGAGTTGGATTTATTAATATGAGAATGTTAATCCTGACTCGAGTGTTTTGTATTTTGCTTTACGCTCGGGTCAGACTGAGTGGTTCAGCTTTCGAGACTCACCTTTGGAGTTGGAGCTTCGCTTGGAGATCCAGCTATCTATCCGGCTTTCAGTATTCGATGATTCCAGTGATGCATTCTGATTTGTATCTGATGTATCGTATTACTCTTCCGTTGTACCTGGTTTAACTCTGATGTATCGTATTACTCTTCTGTTGTAAACTCTGATGTATTTTATATATTCATATAGTAGCTTCATGAACTACTATCTCTTTTATTTCCGCTGCATTTATTACTCTGTGTCTGTGATCTGTGATTATATTTATTTACTGTATATGTTCAGTTTTGCCAAATTTAAATTAACAACGCGGTATTTTGAGCAATTCAACTCCGGCATGAGTGTCTACCTATACACTTATAATGGACGCGAATGGTCCAAAATATCGGGTCGTTACAGTTGGTATCAGAGCTTTGGTAGCTCTAGGCAAAACTTAACATGTAGGGTAAATGTATTTACAGAATCACTCTCATTCGAGTTTCAATCTCTTCCCTTGACTCAATTTCTTTGAATTTTGGAACGTTCCCCTCGGTTCCAAATTTCATTCGTGTCCCTCACTGTTCGTCTCCTTTCAATCCTGGAGCATCCCATATCTACATTTTGAATGTTACCTATAATAGATCGGCGGCCTCGCCAATCTTCGAATGATTTGTAAAGGGGTGAAACTCCTTTACAATAGGCATTGATTTACAGGAGATTTCTGTATCCTCGGTTTACGATGCTATCTATCTCCTGCTATACCTGAATTTTATTTCTTGAGATCGAATGTCGAATTTACCTCGAAATTCTACAACGATCTTATTCATAAAGTCACGGTTGACCCGGTTAAGGTTGCCCGCGATTTATATAAACTCATCTATCTTCTTATTTGTTATTTAAATCATCTTAACTTCTGTTTCGGACTTATCTTCGAATCAAAAAAAAAATTCTCTTTGATTTGATTTCTATCAAAATTGAATCCCTATCCTTATTTTGAAAATCCATTCCTGTATCGTCAAGCAAAGAAGTATATTTGTAAATTAATATTTTAAAAAATGTTTTAATATATACTGTGTTGTTTGAGTTGTTGATGTTGATTTGGGTTTCCGATCGATTCGTCTGATCAACGCTATCGATAGGATTTCCAAAACACTTGAACAGAGCAAACTGACACAATATTATTTTCAAATTTGGTAAATGATAAAAAAAAATTTTTTTTGATTATATTGTAAAAAAATATAAGTTAAAAATTTTCTGGAATTTAATAAGTTAATTAAATTGTTTGTTTGAAATGATAATATTTGATTATCATTTATTGTTCTAAATAAATTTATAAATACGGTTTATAAATTGATTTGGAATTTGAAATGAATTTAATTCAGAAATTTGAGAATTTAGTTCCGATGATTTCTAACTTTGGTTTTAAAATTTTAAAGTGTAGAGTATTTTAAATATTTTCGAATAGAAATCGTTTCAAGGAATTTTTCTTAAATGTTGAAATCAGTGCTCTTCTCTTTGTCGCTGGAAAATAATTTCGGTGATGGCGGCCGCATCATCGACATTCATTTTCGAGTTTCGAAGTGGAGATACCATTCTGTAGCTTTGCTATGTTTTTTTTTTAAAAAATAGATTTTGATTTGAATTTCTTCAATATAATTTGGTTATATATATATATATATAGGCATCTTATTTTAAAATTGATTTGATATAAATATATTATATATATATCTCTAAATTGTTTAAAGTTAATCGGAAATCTAATTCTTAAATTTTGTTAAAGGATGATTTTAATTACAATTAAAACCAAAATTTGGAATAAATATTTAAATTTGAATAATTGAATTGGGAAAATTTTATTTGTATATTGTTCTACTGCATTCTAATACAACTTACCTAAATCATTCAGAAGTTGAATATGTAATTGGATAATATATAAGATAAATTGAAATTATAAATAAAATTTGAGTGTTTATAATAAATGTTATACACTAAATTTTGATTATAAAGATGTTAATAGAGTTAGATAGGATAATAAGTAAACTCAGTTAATAATGAAATAAATTTTGTTTTGAAAGAATTAATAAATTTGTTTTGGAAAATTAATAAATTGAAATTTGATCAACATATGAAAATACCTTGAAATTTAAAAGAAATTAATAGATGTAAATTAATTTAAATCGAAACTTTTATGTTCTAAATTAATTTAGATGGGTTAAATATATGTGAGTAGATATATTAAGTAGAATAAATTTAACAGTAATTTGGAATAAAGAAGAATTTAAAATTGTTGAAGAAATATGATTATAATAAAGGACTATTCAAATTTATGGTTTTAAAAATTTTAAATTGAAGAAATAGGATAATAAGACAATGAGTTTAGAAATAGTTGAGATTGATTTTAGTGAAATCAAATGGATTAAATCAATTATTGAATATCAATTAATTTAAATTTGAATTTATATGGTTTAAATTAATTGTTATTTTGTATTTCAAATCTGTTTCTTTCTGGTTGTTTCTATTCTCCTACCTCGTTCCTTTTCGGGGACGAAAAGTTTTGAGTGGGGGAGAGTGTAACGACCCGTAAATTTCAACTGTTTTAATAACGTAATTAGTTAAAATTTTGTGAAATTTTAAACGATAAAATTTTGAAATATAAATTTGATATTTGGATTACGTCTAGTTAAACATTGCAACTGGTAAATTTTCGTCCGAAATTACGAAAGTTTATTTCGCGCGTAAATTCACTTCAATTCAATCAGTTAAAAAGTAATGAAAATAAAATGTTTCCGAAACCTAAATATTTTTACATAGAAAAATTCTAAATCATCTTCTGAGCAAGATTTCAGTTTGTCGTTTTTCCAAATTCGGACATCTTTGGCTCCGTCGTTCTTATTTTCTGCAAAATAGCAGTATTCTGGTACCGATATCAATTTTTATCGGATGATCGTACCACTGATTTCTATATACCGTTCTGATCGTCTCGTCGTGCCGATCTCTACGGTATATTCGATTGTAAAATTCAGAGTTCGGTGTACGTTGCACTTTGCGTAACGGATATCTGTATCGGTGTATATGTGAGTCGTTTTGATTGTCTACCCTTTATTTTTATACCGTACAAAATAAACGTTGTGAACATTTACATTTCCAAGACCTTGTGCTTGACCATTTCTATTTCATTTTTCAAAATTTCATTTACGTTCATTCATTTGGCATTTATTATTTCACTTGGTCCATTCAACTTCTTTGAAACTTTTCCCTTTTGAAACGTTGCATGTAAATAAGTTACCCTCCTCTTTCTCTTACATTTCTTCTTCCAGCAAACAAAGAAAGATCTGAAGCCATCTTCCACAACTTCCAACCCCACCCCTTCAATCTCACGTGCCTCCTCTCCCTGACTTCGACCTACCACTCACCGAAGAACCACCGCCGGCATCACTTTTCTCTCCTCCGCCTTACCCTCTCCTCTTCTCTGACCTGCCACACGTCTCTCCATCCATCACCATGCAAATGTAGCCAACCCGCCTTCCTCAAATCACCATGCCTTCCGCTCTCGACGTGATCCGCCTCCTCCCCTTTGCCTCTGCCTACAAACCATGCACGTCTTCCCCGCTACGCCACCTGACTCCGACCAAACCCCACCACGCAGCCTCACCCACACCCTAACAGCCGAGACTTCTCCGCCCTCAACAACCACCTCCGCCACGTTTCAAGCAACCCACTGCATACGTTCCACCTTCTCCCCTTTGATTACTCCCAGGCCGAGAATCACTTCGTCTTCCTTTTCTCGGCTAATGATTCAATAAGGTGAATGTTTATTATGTATACTATTTTATGTTGGAGTGTATATATATAAGTTATTTTGTAGGTGTCAGTTATATACGTGAGTGTGCAAGTTTGTCAATGTCTTAAATATATGTTCCATTGACTATTATTTTATATACTTACACAAAGTATACAAGTTTCAAAGTGATCTGTTGGTATAAATTTATGTATAAGTTGCTCTATCTATTTTGTTTACTGATTCAAATATACTTTTTTCTCAAACCTGTTTTGTTTTTCGATTTGCGTGATAGCTTGTGGTTCTATCATACAGGTGTATATATATACTATTTGTATAAGTGGTTTGTCTGGTCATTTTGCTTTATTGAGAAAGATGCATATAATTATGTAATGAATAGTAGTATCCATGGTTATATAGATATGTCTATACATATCTTATTTTATTTTGGTTAAAATGGGTATGCTATCATCTGAAGCAGTTACAAGATATATATAGTACCAGCGTACGTTTCTTTATTTTACCGTAGGTTAGATATAGCCAGCTTATTTCATATTTTCTTCCAGTTTATATATGCTTTTGAATAACTGGTTATAAGTATATATATATACATTTGATTTAAGTTATAAAGGTTATACGTATATAGTTGTCTAATTTATATAATACTTTAAGTTCTGTTTAAAATTTAGTATATTTATAGTGTGAATATGTTTTAAAACGCGTACGGTATGTTTGATATGTATGTATATTATGTGTAGGGGTTCGAATGTGTTTGGGTCAGTAAGTTGTATATGTTATATGTAATGTTGTGGGGAGTTTACAATGTATAGTTTTGGGACCTTTTTGTTTTATTTTATAGTATTATACATATTTTTTCATCAGTAATATGTGTGTGCGTGTTATATGTATATTTATAGTATGTCAATTTATATAGCCTGTTGAGTTTATGTATATTTTTATACAGGTAGGTTATAGTTTAGTACAAGTTTAATAATGGTTTTTAAAACGTTTTATATATACATACTTGTGTTATTTAAGTTGTATTGGGTCATTGCTGTTGTTTATATAATGGTATGTAAGATATTTTTTTTGGGTTAAACTTATCACCGTGCTTCGCATATACATGTAAGTACATACAAGTATACTATATTTTTATTTAAGGCAACTATATATATATTGAAATTGTACACATATTTTCTCTTCAGGTTGTATATATAGTTATAAAAGTTTATATTAGTTTTGCTTTTAATATTTAAATTCAATATTTATTGAAAATTAAAATTTTATATAAAAAAAAATTTATAATATATATCATATACCTTGTTTCAGTCCATACCATACAGCTTCTGATATATTTCGTCAATTCCTATTTATCAGCATTGCCGTCGAATTCGTGCCGATTTTTGCTTTACTTGGATTCGTAACTCAAATTTCATTGACCGTATCAGTGTGCATATCCGTACCATCTCGTGTTTTCTCTAGCCTCTGAAGGTGAGCACTCACTCACGATTAACGTTCTTTTATTTATTAAATTTGATTGCAATTGAAACGACAATTGAAATATTGCTGCTGTTAGTTATTTACACTGTTATTACCTGTATCAGTTCACATGTGACATCTGACACCATTATCTGTTGATTATTTATGCGATGATAATACAGTTTGGCTGATAATTGATTTATTGTTGATGTTTATATTGGGCGTTAAATTGTTAATGTTAAAATGATAAATAGTATGCAATTGAACTTGATATAGGATAGTTAAATGTTAAATTTGATTAACTGACATTTGTATAATATGACCCCTTTAACTGTTAATGTTATTGACACGTAGGATCTGTTTAATTACATTTTGAACCACTGAGTGTATGTTGTTATATTGATGATGTATGAAATTTTAAATGAATGACAAGTGAAAACCATATTGTAATAATCTTTAATCTACATGAAATGATAGTGTAGATTCTAGAAATAATTATATTAATTCGTACGAATAACAATGCGAATTAATACGGTTATTTCGGGATTATTTGAATTGATTATTGGATTGTTATTGATTGTTGTTATTGCTTGTTTATTTACTTTGACACCATCCCAGTTATCACACTGCAAGTTCCCTTTATACTTTGATTTTGAATTGAATTGGAATCGGGTTGAAATGATAAATACCCAAATTGAACTTTGACCTAGGATAGAAAATTAAATAAAAACCCGATTGGTCAATAATTTGATTTAAAAATAAACGAAGATTTTATTTGAATAAAAATACGGTTTTGAAATGAAGTTGAAATTTGAATTTTAATGAAAGGAAAATGTTAATGTTTAATAATCTGAAACAAATATTAACAATGTAATTGATGAGAATGTTGTTTAATTTGAGAAATGATTGAATAAAGTTTGAAATTATAATTAAGTTTGAAATTATTAAACTTTGAAATTATTTAATAATTAAGTTTTGAATTAGTTAATAATTAAATAAGATTGAATTAATTAATGATTAAATTGAATTGAATTCTCTAATAAGAAAAATTGAACCTTTGAATAAGTAAATTTTTCTTCGTAAATAATTGAAATTGAGTTTCTTAATTAATTAAGTTTTGGAAAATTATTTAAGTAATTAAATAAGTGAAATTGAATTTCTTTAACAAGAAATAAAATGTGATATTTGAAATTTATGTAAGACTTGTAATTTAAAGAATTTGATTTGATGAACTTAATTTAATTCAAAATTGTAAGTTTTGATATAATGGAGTTGAACTTAAGTAATTGATTTAACGAATGAGAAGTTTAATAGAAATTGTTTTGAATGATAAATTAATTTAACGATATTGAATGAAATCGATAAATGAATGTAAATTGATTTGAATGTTAAGTAAAATTTATTTAAATGATTTCGAAATGAAACTTATATACGAACTTGGACCAATATTTGAATTGTTTTAAATAGAAATTGAAATTGAATTATAAGATTTTGAAATGGTAAATTGAAGTTTTGAAACGTAAATTATCGGAAATTGATTTTGAAAGACAAATGAAATGTTGATTTACGAATTCTATTTGAAATTGAAATTGATTTGGTTATGAAATAAATAAACGACCAATCGGTGTAATAATTACGGAAGTTATTAAAGAGACCGGAATTCGGTTATGGGTATACTCTCTATCTAAACCGAAAACCACTTTAATAACTATGCGCGGAGTGATGATCCAGAATGAAGTGGTTGGAATGATGTACGTGTTGACTGAAGAAAGAGAACGATAATGGATAGCCTTGACACTTGTGTCAAATTGGAAATGACTAAAACAGGAGCTGTGCCGGGCCAATGGAGGATTGATACCTCAAGTGGACACACTTCTTCGAACTACTTATACTTATTGTCGATTGGTGCACCCTTGATTTTGGGAGTGTTGTCTCACGGTGTTGCGGGCGCTGCGGCGTTGCGTTCTCACCAGCCCGGATCAGGCGAACGGTAGTATCACTACCTTGGGTATAGCCTCATGTGCCTTGTCATACTTGTATTCCATTTATGCGCGACCACTACGAATTTGTTTTGTACCTTGAGTATATGGATTGCCCTCTGGTGACTTCCGGTTTTGGGGAAACTACGGTCTTGTATATGCTTGTGGGAATAAAAATGTGTTAAGGGTGGAATGGGCCATGACTTAACGCTATTTTGATATCTTTATATTACTGATAGACATTATCTACTTATCGTACACTACTACATAGTAGATAGTTTAACGGATCCTTAAAGGATGGATATTCCAAACATCCTTTGAGTTACTTGTATTTCAATTGCTATTTCACTTGAGTTGGATTTATTAATATGAGAATGTTAATCCTGACTCGAGTGTTTTGTATTTTGCTTTACGCTCGGGTCAGACTGAGTGGTTCAGCTTTCGAGACTCACCTTTGGAGTTGGAGCTTCGCTTGGAGATCCAGCTATCTATCCGGCTTTCAGTATTCGATGATTCCAGTGATGCATTCTGATTTGTATCTGATGTATCGTATTACTCTTCCGTTGTACCTGGTTTAACTCTGATGTATCGTATTACTCTTCTGTTGTAAACTCTGATGTATTTTATATATTCATATAGTAGCTTCATGAACTACTATCTCTTTTATTTCCGCTGCATTTATTACTCTGTGTCTGTGATCTGTGATTATATTTATTTACTGTATATGTTCAGTTTTGCCAAATTTAAATTAACAACGCGGTATTTTGAGCAATTCAACTCCGGCATGAGTGTCTACCTATACACTTATAATGGACGCGAATGGTCCAAAATATCGGGTCGTTACAGTTGGCTACTTATTTACCCTAATCAGCAAGCCTAGCCTTACCTAACTATTATGAGACCATCAGTTCCTAACTGAAAGGAAATGCTGCCGGTACGGGCCACTTATATCATTTTGCTTATTAACTTAATCTAAGTTGATAAAATAAGCCTCTTTTATTTCTTTCTTTTTAATTAAAACTTATGTGTTACAATTATACTTGCAATTGTTACTTTTATGTTCTTTTCTTTCTTTTATAACTTACATGTTATAAGTGTAATTACACGTGCCTCTCTTCTATTCTAGTCTGTCCTCTTTTATTATGATACTATATTCTTTTTAGTTCTCTTATATTATATGACATATTAGCTTGGGACTACGTCCAATTGTCACAAATTACTTATCATAATAACTGCTTTACTTTTATTTTACTATTTGCGCAGTAAATGCAAATCTAGGCACATTTCTTTTTATTGTTTCTAGTCTTGTCAAATAGTTAACTTGATTTCTTCTTTAATTTCTTTAACTCTTCACTTTATTCTCTTTTATTCTAGGAAGTTGTTTTATTATATTTGGTTAGTTACAAAAACTATGCTAAAATTCCATTTCCATATTTTAATACTAAATAATGCTATAAACAATAACTCGTAATTGCAAGATATTTCTTTTATTGGCTCTTTAATTATTGGATAATGCAAAATACAGAAATGTCTCTATTTTACACTAATTCCCTTTTTCTTTCTTTTATTCTTGAAATTACGTTTATCGTTATTCTTACAATATTAAACTATGTAAATGTATTCTCTTTTCTAAACCAACCAACTAATCTATTACTAACGTCCAAATCAAGTTATTAACATTTCCCCTTTTTAATTTGCATAATTTACTGTAAATTTCTTACTTTTAGGCTTATGTCTTTCTCTACAACTGATAAGCCTAATATTATTTATATTTAATTGGATTCCTATCTTTCTTTTCCATATAAATAATTATTAAATATAAGCTCTCTTATAGAATTTACAGTTTCAACATAACTAATCAGTAGAACTAATTACTGAAATAAATGTTGAATTAAAATATTTAACGGGAATCTAACGATAATATATCATAAGCATAAAAAAAAAAATTTAAATCCACTCACATGTCATCCTTAGCTTTGCTCCATGGTCTTAGCTCTGCTCCATGGCCTTCCTAGATCCCCTTCTAAGGTGTCTAATATTTTTATTAAGAAGATCTTCTCCCCAGAAATATTTTCTATTTAGGGTTCAGCCTCAGGCAATGAACCCAATTGGGAGAAAATCTGATTGTGAGAAAATAGCTAGGCCTAGGGTTCTATTTATAGTGTAGCTTTGGGATCTCAGACCGTCAAATTTTTGGATTGAATCTGGTGCAACCACATCGCAGGCTTGCTGCGAATCGTTAGATCCAGAAAACAACGCTCAAGATTGCGCGAAAATCAAATTATTAAACGTTAACTTGTAACCGTTGCCTATTCATTCTAATTAATTTCCATCAATTGCAAATTTAATTTCCTTTATAACACATGTTTGTTTTGAAATTCAAACGTTGATAATTAATGTAAATTAATTTCCTTTAATTGCTGATTTGATTAACATTGCCTACTAATGTTAATTAATTACCTCTAATTGTTGATGTCAATTAATTTCCTTTATGACGCACATCTATTTTGAAATTTAAATGCACGTTATTTCTGGAATTTATACGTACATATATTTATCAACAAATATATTCACGTACGTTTACACCTAGTTATTTTTCGATATGGAACTTCGAACGTCAATAACTCTTTCATACGAAGTCCGTTCGAGGCATACTGTATATGTAAATTAATCAAAAATCGCCATTAACACAATGGTATAATTTTCGTGGCCATATTCTGACAATCCCAAAAACGCTCATTTTCACTGGTTATAATTATTTTGGTTATTTAACTATCTAAAAATACGGGGTGTTTCATTCTCCTACCCTTTAGGAAATTTCGTCCCCGAAATTTGTTAAGGGTAAAACTATGTAATTCTCCGCATCAATCACATCCATTTTGTGTACATCCAATTTTTGCAAAAATCCGTGTCTTTGTGAAAAGTGTCATTCAACATAAAATAAGTGCATGTACATGAATTTCTAAGCGGTACCTCCTATATGAATGCTTTTCTTCTTCAAAAACTCCTTTTTAAAATATGATGCACACATCCTAAATATACTTGCAATTTCTATATAAATGCAATATTTTGAAAACTCAAAATGTTTATCATCCAATTTTTCCCACACTCCTACTGAATAGGGGTGTAGTTCAATGAATTTTACATCAAAATCCTACCACACAACTTTTATTATTCGAATTTCAGAAAAATCTAATTTTTTCCAAACTCGATTCCTTATGTCAGAAAGAAGGTAGAAAACAGAAAACCTCACATTTACCGTTTTAATTTTGCACACCTCTTTCTTCGTAGTTGGAACTTATGTCGCTATTCTGTAAAAATCTCTATTTTCTTTCCCAAGCACGGTTTACATAAGAAAAACTTCCTTTACAAAAAAATTCCCAAGCTTAATTTTTGGAAAAAAAATTGTATTTTTCTTTTGCAATTCTCATTTATTTATTTTTTTGACGTTTCTGTCGCTTTCTTTTTGTTGTTTTCCTTCTAGTTGCTCCTTTTTGGCTTTTACTTTTCTTTAATATAGCAACTAAGCACAACTATCTTCTAGGGCTAGGAGGCCTAGGACCTCTGACACAGAAAGGTCCTACTCTAGGAATCCAAGTAACTTATATGCTCCTTCTGCCACCTATTACTTTTTACTAACTTATGCTGTATTACTCACGATGAATACGATCTATTCATCTCTTCATTTCCATACTCAAAATGGAATAACCAAGTCTCATTTACTGCAATGAATAAGGATTTTAATCTATACAGTCTCTATCTAAAAAGGCAACAAAGCTTGGGGAAATTTTCTCTTTACCTTTACTTTTAATTTTTTCCCCAACTAAGGTCTATTTATCCCAATTACGTGTGTCTTACTATCTTACTAATATCACTTTACTATTCTTCTATAGTCTACACACATGAAGCAACATGCCTAGGTTCTTACTAGTGTCCTATTGTAACGACCCCGGATTTTATATATATTTAAAATGATAATTAATTAAATTTTGAATAAAAATTGTAAAATTTATTGTAAATTGAATGCGAGTTTCCCCGAGTTCAAATATATTATGTATAAATCATTTAAATTTAAAATATTTTATATATGTGAATGTGTATATATTTGGGTATATATGAGACAATTTGAAAGTATAAATATATATATATATTTGGTTTGAATTTAAATTGTATATAAATGGTTTGAAAATAAAGATACAAATTATATAAGCTGTATAAAGTAAATACATAGGATAAAATTTAATAACAAATAAAAATTTAGAAACTCACCTATATTACAAAACGAATATAAAAATAATTAGTATTAAATTTAGAAATTAATAATTGAGATTGAAATAAATATAAAAATACATAGGATAAATTATAGAAAATACACAAAGTAAACAAATACATAGATAAAATTTAACCACATATTAGAATATAAGTTCATTTATATTATCAAGTAATATTACAAAGTATAATTCACAAAAGTAAACAAATTAGCTATATTATAACGTAATAAAAATAGAACTTTATTTATATTGTAAAGCAACAAGAAAAATAAAATAAAATAAAATAAATATACACTCAAGTATAAACAATAACCATACTTTATATTTGTATATAGGGTATAAAAGCAAATCAGGCAAAGTAAAATATGTAGCCTGTAAGTAGTAATGCAAGGACAAGTAAGATAAGTATATACACATGGAAATAAAAGAAGACAAAGTAATAAAGGCAAATCTCTTTAGCCACCAACATTTCATTATCAGCCAACAAAGAAAATATTTCATATTGTACAGCCAAGAAAAAATATATGTTTGTACAAGCCTAATTAATGCTTGGCTACCAAATCAACATATCAGCCACTATGGAAAGGGAAATATCTCTGATGTATTGTACAAAACAATATAATCACTTGTACAAGAGTATAACTTTACCTGTACAAAAATAATATCAACTTGTAGCTTCTTTCCATACTTCAAACAATCTCATTTCAGTTTCGTTCATTATCACTAAGTAAAACTGAAACAAATACCATTTAAACTCAAACAAGAATTCAACTTAAAAACATCAAAACAACAATACAAAAATTCAAATCAGAGATCAGGGAAAATTCAGCTAGCAGTTCTACAACCTGTTTCAACTTGAAGCTCTGTTTGTTCTTCAAAACACGGTGAGTAAACATTCCTAAGTTCTGATGTCCGATGTGTTGTTATACTTAATGGTGTTATAAGCTCCGGTGAACCAGATTCGGCGTTTGAATCTTCGGCATTTTGAGTACAAGTGAAGTACGGGTGCCGATTTTCGAAGGCCGATTTCAGGGTCATTACACCTATACACTTTACGTGAACTTTTATTATTACTACTAAAAGTAATCACTACTATAGCCTTACACTTTCCCCGTCAAACCCAGAAAATGATTCCTATCTACTCCATATTTAAAAGTTTGGTTTGGTATTTATCATTTTGTTTCAAATATTAAAGCTTCTAAATTTTTGAAACATCAAATCCCAAAATTCTTGCCTTTAAAAGTGTTACTTTGAAGTTTTTATTAAATTCAAAGGTACTTGGTTACTTAACATTTTATCTTTCTAGACTTGTATCTTTACAGCTCTTTGAATTTAAATTATTCCCCAAACCTAGAGGGGAAGCTTACAAATTCTATGTTCAAAACATATTTCTCTTTTCCTTTTAAAGACCTTTACAGCTTTCCATAAAAATATTTTGGACTTTTTAAATTTAATTGTTTACTAAGTTTTTCTCAAAAACTTATTTACTTTTTTTCACAAAAACAAGCCTTACTTGTTCTTAAAACATTTTTTCTTTACTTCCAAAAATGTCGTAACATGTTTTCAAAACATCTTCTTTTCATAAATTTTCAAATTTACAAAAACTAGAGTAGATAAGAACAATAATTTATCAAAAATCCCTTAACTTTCCTACTCTTCCAATTACCTAACCTTGGAGGAGTTTCTAATATACTACAAATGAGGATTTTCTACAAAGGCAAGCAACCAACGCGCATAATCAATGGAAAAATATAAAATTTCCATTGCTTAGCCTTCCTACTGAGGCTCTCTATAATATCTCTTCTAACTAACACTGTCGCTAATTATTACACTTCTTAGTACAACTAATGGCTTTATACCTTAATTTATTGGAACTACTTTCTCTTATGAGAAACCATTAACGCTAAAACCTTCTATGAATCCTTTAAAATAGGATCTCATGTTTATGTGAAATTACAAGGAACTTATTTTATAATTTATCGAAATAGGCTATACAAAATATGATGCTTTCCATACCTTGTACATCTCTTTCACGTATTTCTTATAACTTGCACAAAACATCTTTATTTGTGATTTGGTTTCTATATCATTATTCATTTCATTCCAATAGATTAAAGTATGTTTAATTTATATTCACTTACAATAGACATTTTCTATGAAATTTATTCATTTCCTAATATTTAACTTACATCTTTTTTTCCAGAAGAATCATTTTCAAAACTGTTTTAATATTTTCATAACTAGAAAACATTTCTATATACTTATTTAAATAATAAGTGTACTTACAAACCACTTTATTTTTATACTTAGAAATTATCTTCAAAACACATTTTTATTTGGATCAAAACAGATGTTGCGTAAAACACCGTTACTACAACCCAAAAATACTAGTATATGGATTCAATTAAAATAAATATTAATGAATCCCTTATGTTATGTAAAAACATTTCCTTTGGGAGTCACCTACTATAACAATAGTGTCATAGTCCATGCTTCCTTTATTTTTTAGGAAACATCTATTACAATAATAAATGTTGTAACCTACGTTTTTGATACTTAACAAACTCTAGGTTTTTATATTTAAAATCTTTTTTTACCTACAAAGAAACTAGCGAGCTATACATGCTCTATAAATCTTCAAAAAGAATTTCACTTTTAACAAAATTTACATAATATAAAAATCAATTTAAATTTCATACCACTTTTTTTTTCAAAAACCCAATATTTACTTTCTCAAACATATTAACAATTATATTTTCCATCTTTTCAATTCCAAAGAGTTTCATTTTATTGGGCTAGAAGTGGATTTTCTTCTTACTACCCTAGGAATATCCTTCCTAAACTTTGGAAATCTCGTTCCCTTACTAAAATCTCTTATTCCTTCCAAAATAAAAATACTCTCCCTATTATCCCTAGGGAACTTTCCCACTTCTTATGACATATGGATACTAATCTTCTCTCAAAACATAGCTTATTGTACACTATAAATTGGTAATAACTTAGGGCTCAACACCCTTGGGTCATCCCAAACCCAACCGGCAAACTATGCACAATTGTACTTCTAAAAACTTTCCATATGTTAAAATCTATAATTGGGGACTATTTGGATTTTAGTACATAATATTTTAATATTTTATTCAAAAATACAAATATGTTCACTCACTATCTACCTAGGAACCCTAAACCTAGGCTCTGATATCAAATGTAATAACACGAATTCCAGTGGGTCCGAATTTTTCTCAACTATGCTAAAATCCAAGCCTACTGAAGCCCAAGTTGGGTACCTGGTATACTGCAAATAGACAAAGACAAATACATCAGAGCTCAAATAAATATCTCACAGCGGAACAGACTAAAATATAGTAGTAAGTAAATACTCACCAAGATAATAATGCTTTCTAAACAAGTGTCTCAAAGCTGAAAAGTCTCTACCATCTATCTAACCTGTGGGATGTTATGAGGAGGGGGTCAGAAATAAAGTTCCGGTGAATGGACAAATTATACACTTCTAAGCTTAATTCTACATATACCGTTTTATTTCCATTTTCTGCTATATTAGGTTTGTTGGGTTTATAATACTCTCGCCTATGTACGTGAATCGTACCCATCTACTTCCTAGTAGATTAAAACCTAATAACTAATATATATGTCGCTATATGCCCAATGACCGCATCGGTCCTAGGTACTACCCTTAGCACCTTCCGTATCCTCCTCGAAAAGGACTCCATCCTCTTGCTCCTAGAGCGTTCTGTAACTACATCTATAAAGGACAGCTTCGTGAGGCCTACAATACAGATGTTCGGTCGTCTACTATGAAAACGTAAAACTGCATCCGCACTAGCCTATACTAATGTTTGGACATCCACAATGTACCACCCACTGCATACCTTGAGGACTATACGTAATCGTTCTGTCTACTCCCGGAATTCCGCCAACAAGGTCTACCTTGTACGGAACTCGGTTGGGATTTTCTATATCTGTAAAGGACAGCTTCGTTAGGCCTACAATACAGATATTCTACTTGGTATGTCTCTTTTCTCATCGTGGTTATGGCCCTACGCAGCCACCCCTCAACTAATCGAAAGACCTCTAAAGAGCTAAGTGGATGTGCCCTAGTGCAAATAATCTAAACATCCAATTGGCCGCGCCCCTCATCCAATGTCTCGATAGTGAAAGAATCATTGGCCTGTTGGTTTAACTCTAGTCTTTCCCGAACTCGTTCTTGGTTGATGATGGCTTGATCTCCGCATGCGACTATCCTTTTGGGTCCTACCCATGGGTCCTGCCCACTAAAACCTGCTCGCAAGTTAGAGTACGGTGTCATACGAATATCCTACTCCATTCATCAACCTTTAGACTGACAACAAAGTTCCGCTTCGTTAGGCCTGCAATGCAAAAGCAGTCACGGCATACTCTCTTGATGGAACACCTACAGACCTACCTCCGAGGGTGCAGCTTCGTTAGGCTTACCCCAGAGGGCCATCCTAGAGTACCATCATGTCCCGTTGAAGTCTCGTACTTCCTTCTAGCCCAAATTAACTAAGTTGGACGTGCTATTTCTGTGTTAAAAATCTGTGATGAACTGCTTCGTTAGGCTCTTCATCCGTTGGGCTACTCCAAACGCATCTTACCATCTTATTGGACCCTACGTCTAATATTCTATTATGCGTTTAGTTTACTTTTCATATTCTTTTGGCTACTTATTACCCTAATCAGCAAGCCCAACCTTACGTAACTATTAAGGGACCATCAGTCCTGACTGAAAAGGAATGCTGCCAGTACGGGCCACTTCTATCATTTTGCTTATTAACTTAATCTAAGTTGATAAAATAAGCCTCTTCTATTTCTTTCTTTTTAATTATAACTTATGTTTTACAATTATACTTGCAATAGTTACTTTTATATTTTTTTTCTTTCTTTTATAACTTACGTGTTATAAGTGTAATTACAAGTGCCTCTCTTCTATTCTCGTCTGTCCTCTTTTATTATGATACTATATTAATTTTAGTTCTCTTATATTATATGACATCTTAGCTTGGGACTACGTCCAATTGTCACAAATTACTTATCATAATAACTGCTTTACTTTTATTTTACTATCTGTGCAGTAAATGTAGATCTAGGCACATTTCTATTTATTATTTCTAGTCTTGTCAAATAATAAATTGGTTTCTTCATTAATTTCTTTAACTCTTCACTTTATTCTCTTTTATTCTAGAAAGTAGTTCTATTCTATTTGGTTAGTGTTAGCACCAAAATTGGTCACTAACCTCGTTCAGAAAGATCGTGTAGAGATATAAGTGATGAAAGAAAATTAAACAGAGAAGACAATGCTAATTTAAATGCAGAAAGTAAGAACACCAAATTTATAGTGGTTCGGCGTAATTGCCTACGTCCACTTTGTTCAACTTTATTGATTTCCTTTATAGTTGATTACAAATACAATTCGTAAATCAAATGCTTGAATGAAGTTGTTTGAATAGAGAAGGTGAGTCTTGAAAATGGCAGAGTTTCCCCGTATTTTCTCTCTAAAAAAGGATCCCTTTCACTGTGACCCTGCCCCCCTATTTATAGGCAAATATGGGCTGGACTTCCCAAATGGGCTGGATAGCCGAACGGTCAAGCCTCAGTACAATGGTCGCTGCATGCCGATCCTGGTATGCCGAACGCTCTGATGCCGAGCAGTCTTTCCCACGCCGAACGATGCTTTCCCTGCCGAACGGTCCTTGTGAAGTTGTGCATACTGAATGCCTTCTGAATGTCGAGCGCTCTGATTGCCAAGTTATCCTATCGCCGAGTTCCACTGATGTCGAGTACCTTGCGATGCCGAGTACTCCTGTTGCCGAGTACTACGCCGAGTACCTATGGGTTCCGAGTGCCAGGGGACGCCGAGCGCTCTTGCAGCCGAGTGCCAGTTGATGCCGGACACCACTTGACGCCGAGTACCTTGGGATGCCGAGTACTCCTGATGCCGAACACCACTTGACGCCGAGTACCTTGCGATGCCGAGTACTCCTGTTGCCGAGTACTACGCCGAGTACCTCTGGGTTCCGAGTGCCAGGGGACGCCGAGCGCTCTTGCAGCCGAGTGCCAGTTGATGCCGGACACCACTTGACGCCGAGTACCTTGGGATGCCGAGTACTCCTGATGCCGAACACCACTTGACGCCGAGTACCTTGCGATGCCGAGTACTCCTGATGCCGAGTACCACGCCGAGTACTCCTGGATGTCAAGTGCTTCGCCGAACACTCCTGGATGCCGGCCACTCTCTGATGCCGAGTTCTACTGGATGCCGAACGCTAGCGCCGAGCATTGTTTGTCGCCGAACATTAACTGACGCCGAGCATTACGGATGCCGAACGTTTCTGATGCCGACTCCCACTGGATGCCGCGCGCTTCGCCGAGCCCTCCTGGATGCCGAACAGTCCTTCATGCCGAGTAGTGGCCAATGCCGAGCATTCAGTTGCCTGGTCAAATCACCAGGAAACACTTGCCCCCCAAAGTGTATCGCGTGGCCGAACGTGGTACGCTTTGAACCGTGCAACCTTTTCGTCACGTCTTAAACCCTTGGCTAACCTTGAACGGAGACGCCCCTTTTGTGGGATCGATGCGTGCCGGACGCGTTCCAAATGCCGAACGAGACATGCGCGTTCGAACGGTGTCTCCTCGCCGAGTGATGCTTCAGCGCCGAACCGTTATGCGCCGAGGCCGAACGCTACGACCTTGACCGGTTCCACCGGTCATGGCCTTTTCGACTTCCAACTCCCTCTATATAACCAGGCGCCCTTCCACCATTCTCTCTTTACGCTTTCTCTTCTATTATTCCCAGAGATTTACAACTCTTGCCACTCTATCAGACATAAAGTCTAGTTGATCCTTCCTCAACCTCGATCGTCGAACTAGGTATCATTCCCTCCACGATTACATTACTTCAACTTTAGGTTCATCACATGGGATTGTACAATGTGTGGTTATTTGAAGTGGTTCGCACGTTCGGAGTCGCCGAACGGTGCATGGTAGTTAGGCCTAGCTCCCTTGTGCTGATCAAGATTGGAAGAAAAAGGAAGATGGGGTGTCGAACGGTGCAACCTTCGCCGGGCGATCTTGTCTCTGTCGTTCGTCGTAAATGGAGAAAGAGCAGGGCGGAGTTATGATCGAGGGCGGAGCGCTGCCTTAGCCGAACGAACTAAGGCCGAACGCTACCCTTATGCCGAACAGACATATACGCCGAGTAGCATTTAGACCGAACGACATAATTACCGAACAACTGTCATGCCGAACAGCTACATACCTGCCGAACAATATAACTGCCGAACATTATATTCGCCGATCATCAAAAATGCCGAACAGTATAACTACCGAACATTATATTCGCCGAACATCAAAAATGCCGAACAATATATATACCTAGGCCGAACAATATATGTGCCGAACTATACTTAGGACGAACAATACAATTGTCGCACTATAATTCAAGCCGAACAACATTCAAATGCCGAACAAACATATATATGCCGAACAATTTCAATGCCGAACACTTGACAATGACTTAACCGAACCAAGATACATGCCGAACACTTCTCAGGACGAACAATGTAACTGCCGAGCGACCTTTAAATGCCGAACGATATAAATGTCAAATTAGACTTAAGCCGGATACTTCATAAATTACATGTTTTCTGAATCTTTAACTGTAATCACCTCAAGGCAAGCTTTTTGAGACGGTCAGCGATGACGGTCTTCGAAGGCGATGATGGTCTTCGAAGGCGATGATTCGAAGCTAATTATTATATCTTTAAAACCTTTAGATTCTTATTGTCTGTACACAATTGCTTGCACTAGTTCACACACCACGTGGGGGGAAAACTCGTGTTGCTAATTCTAACGCTCAACGTTTTTCAAGTATAGCTTTCTCAAGCATTTAGCCAGGTTCATTATTTATTCGGGATGTCAGGAAAATCTAGTTCTGCCACCATATCTGACAGGCCTGGGCCGTCAGCAAAGCAAGGAGCCGCAGATGCTTCCAACCCGTCAATCTCTCCCGCTCATAATCTGGCGCCCGATGCTCTGGAGTCAACCATCTTACTGGACAATCCGGTCGATTCTCAAGCCTCGAGGATCAACGAGGCCGCTCTGCGATGGATATGTTCCATTCACGGAATTCCCTTTACTGACGTGTTAGTTCCTTCGAGACACGACCGTCCTTATTTGCCCCCAGTCGGGTACACGGCCTGCAACAAGTTCATGTGCTGGATGGGCAGCGTGCCTCCGTTTAACCTATTTCTCCGGGATGTGCTGCAGTATATAGATATCGCTCCGTCGCAGCTGCACCCGAATGGTCATGCGTTCCTATATGGGACTTATTTACTCTTCATGGCTGTCTTCTCCAGACCTCCAACCCCCGGTGATATTCGATACATTTATATGTTCAAGAGACGGAAAGATAGCCCTTCCTTCATTTTCCTCGAGCCGTATCACAAGTGCCAGATCTTGACAGGGGCCTACAGCAAGTTCGCCCTGTACAAACAGGAATGGTTCTATGTGCGATGCCCGTCTGGTTTTGCTAGGAGATGGGTTGAAGGCAGTAAGTCTCTCCGCTGAACCGTTACTCGTACTTAATGGGAGTCATGTTTTTCTTAACTCTTCATCTCATCTTTTCAGGTATTAACCCGCGTCCGGAAGGCCGAGGATATTCTGATGCTGTCGACGCGATTAGAGCTCTTTCGGCCGAGGACCGAGATATTCGAGCTATCATTTCAAATGAATCGCTGTCGGGGTTCGGCTTGCTAGCTCCTGATCGTCGGGTCAGCCTTCCAGAAGGCGTTACAATTCCCAAACCTCCATCCGGTAAAGGGAAAAAACTTGCCGGCCCGTCGTCGCGTCGCGCTCCCGTCGCGCACGAAGAAGGCGAGCGTAGAGAGGGTGATGCACCCGACACTCAGGGCGAGAACGTGGGTCCTGCTTGGAATCCGGCAATCGAAGTTCAGGATATTGAGACGTCATCCTCCCCTTCGAAGGGAAAGAAAAAGCTGAAATATTCGGTTCAGAAAGAGAAAATTGGCGACACCTCAAAATCTACGCCTATCCCTCCTGAGAAAGAGGCTTCTTCACAGCATCTGGAGAGTTCTCTGAGGGGTCTCTCGAACCTCTCCATTCTCGAAGACATACTTAATTACGGGTTCGATGATCCTGAAGCTCTCAAATTCTCCTCGCCCGCTGGAGGCAATGTAGGAGTTCAACTCCCGACTCACAGAGATGATACTCCGATTAGCAAAGATAAACGCACGGGTCCGTCGGGGGGAACACTTAGGACACACACGCACATGCGCATTCCATAACATACTTCAAGTCTTTTTAATTCGTGAATTCTCCTTAATTCGTTGTTATCTTCCTTCTTTGCAGGTGATATGGGCCGCTCCCACGGACTTGATCGCCTTCAGGGGTCTTCAATATTTCATCACTCCGGACGGGATTCCGGTTCAGGCAGACGCCGGGACCGAGGTGATTATGAGGATAGGGACAATCGTCCGCGCGAATCGTCTCATCGCAAGAAAGCGCACTATCAATCTTCTCAGTCCCGTGATCTTCCTCCTACAACTGAGCCGGATAAAGAGAAGTCTCTGCAGAAGGGCTATCAGTCCGATGCTGCTCGAGAACAACATTCCAGTTCATCGAGTACGAGGCAAGTTCGAGAGCCGCGTAAAAGAACGGAATTCTCTAAGCCTCCTGCTCCTGCTCCTGCCGTGGACCCAACCGTTGCGGAAAAGATGGTCGACCTTAAGGCCAAGTTTCCGAAGATTTGTTTTGACGGTTTGAAATTCCTCCCGGCCATCCATCACATTCCTGGGCACGTGAAGCAAAGTGCGATTGCCTGTAACAATGACGTCTATGTTCAACATGACGCATTCGTGCACTTGGTGGAGAAGATCTCAGAAGTATCCGTTGAGCGTCAACACGAGATTGACCGTCTGAATCTGGAGGCTGACAGCGACAAGAAAATCATCAAACTCCAAGACGAAGAACTCGCCTCTTATAAGTTAAAGCTAGAAGCCGCTGAACAAGGCGCAAAAGATACTGCCGAGGCAGTTACTCGCTTAGAGGTGGCACACAAAAAGGAGCTTGACGAAGCAGTTCAGCGCAGCGGCACCCTTGCCCTAGAAAAAGACTCTGTCCAAAAAGAAAGGGACGCGCTCGCTACTCAAGTCAAAGAGCTGAAAGAACAACTCTCCAAGGAGAAAGAAGACAAAATAGCCGCTCAGGAAGAATCACAGCGGTATTGCGATGAGATTGTTGCTACCCGGCTTCTGAAGGCAAAGCTTGACGGTGAACTTGCCGGGGTCGAGAAAATGAAGGATGAGGCCCGTGAGGAGGGTAAAAGAATGGCTGAGGAGGAGCTTGATTCTCGCCTTGAGGCGGCCGCAGAGACTGGCAGGGAAGAGGTCAAAAGTATGTTTGACCCGTTGATCGCCGAGTACGGAGCCCGTGTCCTTATGCACCGCGACCTAACATTCTTGGGCGACGGCTACCATGAATCCCTTGCTGAGGCATGGGAGACTCTGATAAAGATCAAGAAAGTCGAATCAGGCTCCGAAGAAATTGACGAGGATGCACTGGTGAAGGAGTTCCTGAGGGGGAATGAGCCATCGGATTTATCCGTGGCATTGGCTCTCTATGGCAAAGGCTCTTCCCCTTCGAAAGAGAAGAATAACGAGGCTAGCCCGTCAGAGGCCGACGCTACTACTCCTCACATTGCCGCTCCTTATGCTGCTCAATCGGCTGGTCGGTCGACGCTTGATCCATTTGAGCAACATGCCACTTACGATCCCGAAGATCCCGGGCTTGGCGTTCATGTGCTGTCACCTATCCTGGAGGGTGAAACCCCGCGCGCCACCGATAGTCAACCTGATCCTGGTAGGAGATTCTTCTTTCTTTAGAAGTCGAAGTGATCCCGTCATTTTTTAGCAGTGGTTATTCGTTCTAATGCCCACTTCTTATATTTTTTCACAGGTTGTTCTGACACTGAGCCAACTCCGAGGAGCGATGACGCCAAGGAGGAAGCGGAGAAAGCAAGCGACGTTGCTCACGCGGGGGTAACTCCCGGACCAGACGCTCAAGTGATTGGGGCGCTTGACGATGACAAACTTGATACTTCGTCTCCTGCCGAAGGAAGCGACGAAGTTAAAATCACCGGCGCCTCTGAACATACTTCAGAGATGAGCATGAAGGATCGTCTTGCCGACGAGGAGAAGAGAAAGGTCAAAGTTAAGGTTGAATCTGAAGTCCTGGAACTTACTGACCCACGGAACAGACCTTTGAAAATCATTCTCCCGGGCAGGTCCAAACCACTAGATGTTCCGTCCCCTACTCCTGACTCCGTCTCTCTAGCAAGCAAAAAGTCCAAGAAGAAACGTGAGGGAGAGGAGTCGTCGGAAACACCAAAGGTAGACAAGAAGAAGAAGTCGAAGAAATGATCGATGCACTTGTTCAACAAGTTTTTGCTTAAGTTTGTAACAGTTTCTTTCTTCCATAACTTGTAGTTTGTATAGGCCCGAATTTTGTAGGAGTGATCTTGTATCCCCATTTTGGACTTATCGAATAAAATTTTAGTTTCTTCTTGTTTGAATGATTCTCTTGTCTTTATTTGGTTTGCTGACACTGTGCTCCGGGGACTTGGAGACTTGAGACTGTTCATACTCTAGTCCGCGCTCTGGAGACTTAGAGTACTCCGCTCCGCACTCTGGGGGTTCGGAGATTGGAAATTGTTTATACTCTAGTCCGCGCTCTGGGGACTTAGAGTACTCCGCTCCGCACTCTGGGGACTCGGAGATTGGAAATCGTTTATACTCTAGTCCGCGCTCTGGGGACTTAGAGTACTCCGCTCCGCACTCTGGGGATTCGGAGATTGGGAATCGTTTATACTCTAGTCCGCGCTCTGGGGACTTAGAGTACTCCGCTCCGCACTCTGGGGACTCGGAGATTGGAAATCGTTTATACTCTAGTCCGCGCTCTGGGGACTTAGAGTACTCCGCTCCGCACTCTGGGGATTCGGAGATTGGAAATCGTTTATACTCTAGTCCGCGCTCTGGGGACTTAGAGTACTCCGCTCCGCACTCTGGGGACTCGGAGATTGGAAATCGTTTATACTCTAGTCCGCGCTCTGGGGACTTAGAGTACTCCGCTCCGCACTCTGGGGATTCAGAGGTTGGAATCGTTTATACTCTAGTCCGCGCTCTGGGGACTTAGAGTACTCCGCTCCGCACTCTGGAGACTCGGAGATTGGAAATCGTTTATACTCTAGTCCGCGCTCTGGGGACTTAGAGTACTCCGCTCCGCAATCTAGGGATTCGGAGATTGGAAATCCTTTATACTCTAGTCCGCGCTCTGGGGACTTAGAGTACTCCGCTCCGCACTCTGGGGATTCGGAGATTGGGAATCGTTTATACTCTAGTCCGCGCTCTGGGGACTTAGAGTACTCCGCTCCGCACTCTGGGGACTCGGAGATTGGAAATCGTTTATACTCTAGTCCGCGCTCTGGGGACTTAGAGTACTCCGCTCCGCACTCTGGGGATTCGGAGATTGGAAATCGTTTATACTCTAGTCCGCGCTCTGGGGACTTAGAGTACTCCGCTCCGCACTCTGGGGATTCGGAGGTTGGAATCGTTCGTATGAGTCTGTACGCCGCACAGAATAATGTAATTTATCATTCAATTAAGAGATACAGAAACTTCATAGAAAATGTGGCTTCAAGCCTTTATTAATGAAAATCAACTAAATTGCTCGATTACAACTTCAAAAGGAAACTAAGTCATTATTGAATGGAAACATGCACAAAACAATAGTGCCTATAACAAGAAAGGGAAACATGCTAAATGTAATAGTGCCGCAAATGTTCACTGTTCCATGCTCGGGGGAGTGTCGCGCCATCAACGGTCGCTAGCTTGAAGGTTCCTTCTCCAAGCTTCCGTTCAATGGCGTATGGACCTTCCCAGCTGGGATTCACGCGTGATGGTACTGGGAAGACTCGTTTCAGAACGAGATCACCCACATCAAAGATTCTTGGGCGGACTCTGCCATCGTAGTAGCGCTTGACTCGATGTCTGTGCGCCGCCGCCCTTAACTCAGCTTCTTCACGCTTTTCGTCGATGCAGTCCAGTGATTCCAGCAAGAGGTTTTGGTTCGTCTTGGGGTCATAGTATGTCACTCGGTGCGATGGAACTTCAAGTTCCACGGGTATTACGGCTTCAGAGCCGTATGCCAAGGCGAACAGAGTGTGGCCGGTCGCGGACTTGTGGGTAGTCCTATATGCCCATAATGCTGTCGGGAGTTCATCTACCCACTTGCCTCCAACCTTCTCCAGACGCTTCTTTAGTATGGACTTGATTATTTTGTTAACGGCCTCGACTTGTCCGTTAGCTTTTGGGTGTGCAACGGCAGCGAACTTTTTCTCGATGCCATACTTTAAACAGAACTCTTTGAATTCTCTACTTTCGAATTGCGTTCCGTTGTCTGTAATGATGGTGCGCGGAAGACCAAAGCGGCATATAATGTTTCGTACGACGAAGTTAATGACTTTCTTAGAGGTGATAGTGGCCAAAGGTTCTGCCTCAGCCCATTTCGTGAAATAGTCGACTGCAACTATCGCGTATTTCGCACCACCTTTGGATAGGGGCAAAGAGCCGATTATGTCGATTCCCCAGATCGCGAATGGCCAAGGGCTGATCATTTGTGTGAGTTCCGTTGACGGAGCCCTCGGGATTTTTGCATATCTTTGACACTTGTCGCATTTTCTTGCGTAGTCCGCGGCATCCCGGTTTACAGTGGGCCAGTAATACCCATAGCGGAGGATCTGCTTTGCTAGCGTTTGCCCCCCAGTATGGTCGCCGCATTCCCCTTTGTGGACTTCCCTCAAGACTCGCTTTGTTTCATCATGAGCGATGCATCGTAACAATGGGATTGAGAACCCTTTCCGGTACATGGATCCATCCTGCATTACGTACCGCGCAGCCTTTCGAAGGACCTGTCGTCTTTCGCTTCTTCTTTCTGGTAAAGCCCCGGTTGTCAGGTACAGTTTGAATGGGGTTATCCACGAGTCCTTCTCGTTCTCTGTTTCCAACACAAGTTCGATTTTCATCTCGTCTGCACTCGGGGCATGCAAGACTTCCACGGGATACAATCCCATTTGTTGAACATCGTCGGTACTCGCGAACTTAGCCAACAAGTCGGCTTCTTTGTTTTGTTCTCGCGGGATATGTGAAATGTCATAACGCTCAAGATTTGATAGTAGTTCCTGGACCTGAACGAGGTACGGAGCAAGCTTTCGTCCTTTTGCTTGGTAGTCTCCTCGTACTTGGTAAACCACTAACTGCGAGTCACAAAAGATTTCGATTGATTTGATTCCGAGTTCTTTGATAAGCTTCAAGCCAGCGATCAATGCTTCATATTCAGCTTCGTTGTTCGTAGCCGGAAAATCGAGCTTCAGGGCATAACAGATTGATCGGTTTTCCGGAGTTATAAGAACTACGCCCGCGCCGGAGCAACGGTCGTTTGATGCACCGTCAGTGTATAATTTCCATCGAATGGGGGGAATGATGTCGTGATCGTCCGGTTTGATGGGTATGGTAAATTCAGCGATGAAGTCTGCTAACGCTTGCCCTCGGATAGCTCTCCGTGGTAAGTACGCGATATCGAATTGGCTCAACTCGATGTTCCATTTTAGCAATCTTCCAGAAGTTTCTGGTCGCTGAAGTACCTGCCTCAGGGGTTGATCGGTATAAACGCCGATTGAATGCGCTTGAAAGTATGGGCGTAGCTTGCGTGATGCAATCACCAAGCAATAAGCCAATTTCTCAATTTTAGGGTAATTCTTCTCTGCCCCCGTTAAACGCTTGCTAACATAATATACCGGCTTCTGGACTCGATCCTCCTCACGGACCAAAGCTGCGCTTATCGCATGAGGGGATATAGCCAAGTAAACGTACAGCATCTCATGGTCAACTGGTTTAGATAGCATCGGTGGGCTCTCCAGATGCCTTACCAGGTTCTGGAAAGCTTCCTCGCAGCTAGACGTCCATTCAAAATTCCTCTTTCCTTTCTTTATTATGTCGAAGAACGGGATGCACTTGTCAGTTGCCTTGGATATAAATCGACTTAGCGCAGCCACTTTTCCGTTCAAGCTCTGTACCTGCTTTACAGTCCTGGGCGCTTGTACGTCTCGAATGGCTTGGATCTTTTCTGGGTTGGCTTCGATTCCCCTAGCGTTGACGATGAATCCTAAAAACTTCCCTGATGCAACGCCGAAAGAACACTTCAGCGGGTTGATCTTCATTCCATAGGACCTGAGTATGTTAAACATTTCAGCTAAGTCTTGAATGTGGTCGTTTGACTGCCGTGACTTCACGAGCATGTCATCCACATAGACTTCCATGGTTTTGCCCAGCTGGTCCTTGAACATTCGATTCACCAGACGTTGGTAAGTTGCTCCAGCATTCTTTAATCCAAAGGGCATCACTACATAGCAATACAGCCCGACATTTGTAACGAAGCTGGTGTGTTCTTGGTCCGGAATATGCATTGGGATTTGGTTGTATCCCGAGTACGCATCCATAAATGACAATAATTCGGGTCCTGCCGTGGAATCGACCAACTGATCGATCCTAGGCAACGGGAAACTGTCCTTAGGGCATGCTTTGTTCAAGTCGGAATAATCTATGCAAGTCCTCCATTTCCCATTTGCCTTCTTTACTAGCACGGGGTTGGAGACCCACTCCGGGTAGAGGGCGTCGCGGACGAACCCATTTGCTTTGAGTTTGTCCACCTCCTCTCCAAGAGCGGCGGATCTCTCTGGATCCATTCCTCTCCTCTTTTGCTTGACTGGGACGTATTTCGGGTCTACGTTCAACATATGACTTGTGATGGCGGGAGAAATCCCACACATATCAGAATGCGTCCAGGCAAAAACATCAAGGTTTGCTCGGAGGAAATCGCTAAGGTCTTCTGTCATTGCGGGGCCTAACTGTGATCCGATCTTCAGTATTCGCGAAGGGTCGTCACGGCTAACCGAAATGTCAATTGTTAATTCAGCCGGTGCCGCCTTCTCTTCCCTGGGTTTCTCATCGTCGTCTCTCGGATCTATATCTCCGTAGATCCGAGAACTATGCCCGAGCCAGGGCTCGGGCACTACTTGTCAATTATTCGCGTTGAGGATGCGGACGGGATTGTCCGCACCCTTTCCTTTTTCCCTCCGGTGGGCTTCTCGGAGCTCGGCCACATAACAAGAACGACCAGCTGCTTGGTCTCCGTGAACAATGCCTACTCCTTTGTCAGTTGGGAACTTCAAAGTCAAGCACCACGGGGCTAGTGCCGCCCTAAATTCAGCCAGGGCCGGCCGACCCAAGAAAACATTATATGGAGAGTCCACATCCAAAACTACAAAGGGTAGAATTCGTACCCTCCGACGCTCGCCTTGTCCCAGTTCAACTGGTAACTCGACATATCCCACTGCATCAGTCGCAGCGCTGTTAAAACCGTGGATACGAGCTTTGGATGGTTTCAAGTCTTTTGTCTCTAGCTTCATCTGATCATATGCCTTCTTGAAGATGATGTTGACTGAACTTCCACAATCAATCAAAATTCTTTTTACATACGCTGGTCCGATTGTTGCAGATATGACCATGGGATCGATGGTCGGAGCCTCTATCTGATCAGCGTCTCTGTTTCTGAACACAATATCGTCTGTCATCACGCGCTGCTGCTTAGCAGGGGCCCCGTCCTCTACGTTTGAACAGCACTCGAAATCCGCATGCTTCAAGGAGCTCGCATATCGCTCCATCTCTTGCCAGTTCTTATCTGCGGGATGAGGTCCGCCGATAATTGTATTTATAACCAGTCTTCCAACAGTCCGGGCAGGTTCCTCTGGATGACGTGGAGCCGGTGCACGACCTGGGTCGGACGTTCCCTGTCCTCCTTCTTGCGGATCCTTCACAAATTCTTGCAACTTCTTTTGTCTGATCAATTTCTCGATAGCGTCATGTAGGTGTCTGCATTCTTCCGTGTTGTGTCCATAGGTTTCATGGAAGCGGCAATATTTCCCAGTCCGTTTCTGTTCTTCAGTTGATTCTTTCGGACGTGGTTTTCTGTACTGAAAAGTATTGCATGTGGATAGGTAAATGTTCTCAAGTGGGGCGTTTAGCGGAGTGTACTCACTGTAGCTTGGAATTCTCGACTTCCACTTTCCCGCTTCTTTCCTCTTTCCTTGACTCCTTCCTCCGGACTCTTTGGGCTGCACAGGCTTATTCTGGACGTTGACTTGGACTTTCCCTGAATTGTCTCCAGATTGCTTCACAGCAACGTTGCTCTTAATTGACTCTTGGGCAGGTCCCGGTGCCTTGTCTCGTCGTACCCACCTAGCTTCCTCTCTTCTTATGAACTGGTGCGCCTTGGAGTAGAAACGCTCTAGCGTAGTCGGAGGTTTTCCTGCCAGCCAATCTCCGAATTCAGAATCCGGATCAACACCTCTCATCACAGCCATTAGAATTGCATGGTCGTTGGGATTACTGACTTCAGTTGCCGCCATGTGGAATCTTTGTAAGTACTCCTTCAGCGACTCTCCAGGATTTTGGATTACACTTGACAGAGACATCACATCCTTCGGGCGTGTAGTGTGTATCCTGAATTGCTCAATAAACTTCTTTGCCAACTCCTCGAAATTTGATACGGATCGCGGAGGAAGTCGGGTGAACCACATAGTAGCGATCCCAGATAGAGTAATCGGAAAACACCTACACTTGGTGGCATCATTTGCTCTGGCTGAATCCATCATCCATTCATACCTCATTACATGTTGTCTGGGGTCAGTCTTTCCTTCGTATGCAGGAATGGTTGGCATGCTAAACTTCTTGGGGTAGGACGCTTGCAGCACAACATCCGTGAACGGAGTATGACTTCTTGACACTCCCCAATCGTCATTTGATAAGCCCTGATTCTCTTTCATCAGTTGCCTGATCATGGCTGTCAGATCGGGTGTCTGTATGGAAGCTGGGAGGTTGGAGTCAGTTCTACGTGCCTGTCCATGCTGATGCCTCCTTTCCTGGCGATCTGCCAATCGTGCGTCATGAGGTTCAACATTGTTAACATTTTGATGGTCTGGAGCTCCCTCCTCCACCTGTATTCCGGTTCGGAAGTTTCCAGTTCTGGCTTGGTCGCGGTCTCCTGCTGTTCGAACAGCGGCATCTGCCCTTGCAGTTTCAGTCTTACGGCGTCTGCGCCTGGGTGGCTCATCAGAAGAAGTTGAGCTATCAGAAGAGGAATAAGCAGCTGGATTGCCCCCAGCATTCTGTTGCTGCTGTTGAGTGAGTTGTGCCATCAGGTTGGCATTAGCTTGCATCTGTTCTCCCAGTTGTCTCCTGCTTTCCCTAAGTTCTCTCATCAAGTCGTTGAACTCCACTCTGGTGACAACTGGAGTCTGTTCTTGAGCGGCAATCCCTGCACTCGGGATTGCTGGTTGATTGCTAGGTCCTGCTTGTTGCACGCTAGCAGTCTCTCGGGCATCCGCATTAAGGGAAGCTGACCTGGTACGTGGTCTTGCCATTGTAGAGTTATCGGTATGAACTCTGAGTAGAATCAACGGATGTCCTATCAGTGAGTCGGATCTTCTTTGGGGGATTTATTCAATCCAGTAGCTTCAAAGCAGATCCTTGAGGTCTGAGAATTCAATTCTCAGTGAAAGCACCAAAGTGTTAGCACCAAAATTGGTCACTAACCTCGTTCAGAAAGATCGTGTAGAGATATAAGTGATGAAAGAAAATTAAACAGAGAAGACAATGCTAATTTAAATGCAGAAAGTAAGAACACCAAATTTATAGTGGTTCGGCGTAATTGCCTACATCCACTTTGTTCAACTTTATTGATTTCCTTTATAGTTGATTACAAATACAATTCGTAAATCAAATGCTTGAATGAAGTTGTTTGAATAGAGAAGGTGAGTCTTGAAAATGGCAGAGTTTCCCCGTATTTTCTCTCTAAAAAAGGATCCCTTTCACTGTGACCCTGCCCCCCTATTTATAGGAAAATATGGGCTGGACTTCCCAAATGGGCTGGATAGCCGAACGGTCAAGCCTCAGTACAGTGGTCGCTGCATGCCGATCCTGGTATGCCGAACGCTCTGATGCCGAGCAGTCTTTCCCACGCCGAACGATGCTTTCCCTGCCGAACGGTCCTTGTGAAGTTGTGCATACTGAATGCCTTCTGAATGTCGAGCGCTCTGATTGCCAAGTTATCCTATCGCCGAGTTCCACTGATGTCGAGTACCTTGCGATGCCGAGTACTCCTGTTGCCGAGTACTACGCCGAGTACCTCTGGGTTCCGAGTGCCAGGGGACGCCGAGCGCTCTTGCAGCCGAGTGCCAGTTGATGCCGGACACCACTTGACGCCGAGTACCTTGGGATGCCGAGTACTCCTGATGCCGAACACCACTTGACGCCGAGTACCTTGCGATGCCGAGTACTCCTGTTGCCGAGTACTACGCCGAGTACCTCTGGGTTCCGAGTGCCAGGGGACGCCGAGCGCTCTTGCAGCCGAGTGCCAGTTGATGCCGGACACCACTTGACGCCGAGTACCTTGGGATGCCGAGTACTCCTGATGCCGAACACCACTTGACGCCGAGTACCTTGCGATGCCGAGTACTCCTGATGCCGAGTACCACGCCGAGTACTCCTGGATGTCAAGTGCTTCGCCGAACACTCCTGGATGCCGGCCACTCTCTGATGCCGAGTTCTACTGGATGCCAAACGCTAGCGCCGAGCATTGTTTGTCGCCGAACATTAACTGACGCCGAGCATTACGGATGCCGAACGTTTCTGATGCCGACTCCCACTGGATGCCGCGCGCTTCGCCGAGCCCTCCTGGATGCCGAACAGTCCTTCATGCCGAGTAGTGGCCAATGCCGAGCATTCAGTTGCCTGGTCAAATCACCAGGAAACAGTTAGTTACAAAAACTGTGCTAAAAATCCATTTCCATATTTTAATACTAAATAATGCTATAAATAATAACTTGTAATTGCAAGATATTTCTTTTATTGTCTCTTTAATTATTGGATAATGCAAAATACAGAAATGTCTCTATTTTACACTAATTCCCTTTTTCTTTCTTTTATTCTTGCAATTACATTTATCGTTATTCTTACAATATTAAACTATGGAAATGTATTCTCTTTTCTAAACCAACCAAATAATCTATCACTAACTTCCAAATCAAGTTATTAAAATTTCCCCCTTTTAATTTATTTCTCCCGTTTTAGCATAATTTACTATAAGTTTCTTACTTTTAGGCTTATGCCTTTCTCTATAACTGTTAAACCTAATATTATTCATATTTAATTGGATTCCTATCTTTCTTTTCCATATAAATAATAATTAAATATAAGCTCTCTTATAGAATTTACAGTTACAACATAACTAATTATGAAATAAATGCTGAATTAAAATATTTAACAGGAATCTAACGATAATATATCATAAACGTAAAAGATATATAATTTAAATCCACTCACATGTCGTCCTTAGCTTTGCTCCATGGTCTTAGCTCTACTCCATGGCCTTCCGGATCCCCTTCTAAGGTGTCTAATATTTTTATTAAGAAGATCTTCTCCCTAGAAATATTTTCTATTTAGGGTTCATCCTTAGGCAATGAACCCAATTGGGAGCAAATATGATTGTGAGAAAATAGCTAGGCCTAGGGTTCTATTTATAGTGTAGCTTGGGGATCTCAGACCGTCAGATTATTGGTGCAACCACATCACAGGCTTTCTGCGAATCGTTGGATCCAGAAAACAACGCTCGAGATTGCGCAAAAACCAAATTATTAAACATTAACTTTTAACCGTTGCCTATTCATTTTAATTAATTTCCATCATTTGCAAATTTAATTTCCTTTACAATACATGTTTGTTTTGAAATTCAAACATTGCTAATTAATGTAAATTAATTTCCTTTAATTGCTGATTTGATTAACATTGCCTACTAATGTTAATTAATTATCTCTAATTGCCGATGTCAATTAATTTCCTTTATGACGCGCGTCTATTTTGAAATTCAATTGTGCATTATTTCTGCAACAAATACATTCATGTACGTTTACACGTATAATTATTTTTCGATACGGAACTTCGAACGTCAATAACTTTTTCATACGAAGTCCGTTCGAGGCATATTATATATGTAAATTAATTAGAAAATCGCCACGAACACAATGGTATAATTTTCATGGCCATATTCTAACAATTCCAAAAATGCTCATTTTCACTATTTAGAATTATTTTGGTTATTTAATTATCTAAAAACGCGGGTGTTATAAAACCCATGAAAACAATGATAAGGTAGTTATTGGTGCATACCAAAGATTCATAGTTAACCCATGAAAACTATGTATTAAGAGTAGTTAGTAGGGACTAATTGGTTTGTAGTGAACCCATGAAAACTATATCCGGATTAAGAATTGACATCAGTCATTCGTAGTAAACTTATGAAAACTAGGATAAGTGAGTGGTTAATGGATGTATCAGTAGGTTCCTAATCAACCCATGAAAACTAGGATATGAAGTGAGTTACTGGATAAATCCGTAGGTTCCTAGTAAACCCATGAAAACTAGGGTAAGGAGGTTAGTAATTGGAAAGTCCAATAGGTTCAGGAGGACCCATGAATTGATTAAGTTAACTGGCAGGAGCCTATAGGTTCTTAGTGTTCCCATGAAAACTTTGAATAAGACAGAGTGTCTATTAATTATGACAAGGTTATTAGTAAACCCATGAAAACTAAAAAGGTTAATAGTGACCCTAGAAACAATAATTATGATAGGGTGTCAGATTAAACTGGGAATGGGAATTCCTAATTATTCTCAAGTATGCATATCATCATAATATTTTGAAAATGTATGTTTTAACCGTTGCGGATGCAGGAGCACAGTATATGGTTTTATAAAGGTTTTTAGGATACTAGTTAGGGGGAAACTCATTCTGCTAAGCGGCATGGTCTCACTAGATATCCAAAAGGATTGAGATGTTAGATTATTATTCATACCAGACTTTATGTTTGACTGGAAGTTTTTGTTTTCCCCTTAAACTCTCGGGTACTCAATTGATTTTGAGTAGTTTGAGATTTAAGGTTTCCAGATTCTCTTCTTAGATGAATAAAGCTTCTGAAGGCATGCATGAGGCAGATTGTTATTTAGAGTTTTCTTTTCTGCTGTGTATTTGGATGTAAAGGCAGATTTATGAGGCTTACTATATACTTTGATCAACCAAGGGGGTGTCTTCATATGTCACTCCTAGCGTATTTGTAATAATTATATTTTGCTGAACATGGGTAACATGATTTGGGATTATGTAATGAACATGAAATGTTTTAATTTGAATATAGAAATACGTTTTTTGAATTTTTCCATATTTCTGTGATGTGTGTATCAATGTATCTTACACCATCGTATTTGGTCACCGAAGATTAATAACTATGGATGACTACAACATCTGTAGCCGTTAGTTTTGGGCCTCCAAGTAGGGGGATGTTACAATATAGGATGAAATTAGATCTCCTTGACGCAAACCTTGCTTTCCCTTGAAGTACCCTGAGGTAATACCATTATAATTGAGAGAATAATGGGGAGTAAACACACAAATATACAACCAGGCAACAGAAATCTTAGGAAAGCCCATCCTAAACATGATACGAACAATAAATGACCAGTGTATGCTATCATATACCTTACCGAGATCAAGCTTCAACATGGTTCTTAGGGAATCTATCTTCTGCCATCCCCATTTATTAATTCATGGGCCATCATTACATTATCCAGGATATTTCTTTTGGGAATAAAGGCAGACTGGTTATTAGATATAATAGATGGAAGAACCAAAACAAGTCTCGTAGCTAGGATTTTGGAAATACATTTGTAGACAACATTACAACAAGAAACAGGCCTAAATGATGAAACATTAATAGGAGGTCTAACCTTGGGGATTAAGACTAAATTTTTTGCATTTACTTCACCCAAGAGCTTGAATTTGTTGAAGAAATTATGTATTACAGCATAGAAAACATCATAAATCACATTCCAGCTACTCTAGAAGATAACCACATTAAAACCATCCGGGGCTCCACAAGAATTTGTGTTCATAGAAAATAAAGTTTTTAATTTCCTGATCTGTCACTCTACTAACCAATATAGTACTCAAAGAATGATTCAACAAGGGCAATGTTATATTGTTCAATCTATCAAGGTCGGGCACAAAATCAGTAGCATTACCAAGGTGATCAAACAAAAAGTCAAGCAAGTATTGATTAATTTCCTCCTTAGAAGAAAGCAATACCCCATCATCATCCCACAAAGTTGATATGCGCTCTCTAGCTCGATTGTCCTTGATTGAAGCATGAAAGAAGGCATAATTCTTGACACCCTCATTCGCCCACTTCTAATGATATTGTTGCCTTCTCTTGCTAGCCTCCTTATCAAGGGCATCATTTAGTTGTCGAAAAAGCTTAGATTCCTTCTGGACAAGGTCATGATTGGTAGGATCATCATCCAGGAGCACTTGAGCCTGATGCATCTGGGCTTTAAGAGATTTGGGGGGGGGGAGTGAGCCATCACCATACTTGTTCAAGGCCCACATCCTCAGAACATTTCTAGTTGCCTTCAGTTTCCTGCAAAGAATATACATTGGATTGCCATGAAAAATGGTAGACCAAGCATTAGCTATAATATTATGATAATCAGGGTCCAAGACCCAAGCATTATAAAATTTGAAGGCTCTCTTTCCTTTTCTAGACAGGTGAGAAGGAGATAAAATTAAGGGGGAATGGTCGGACAGAATGGGGTGAGGTAGAAAAGTTGAGAGGGATGGCCAAGTGGTCAAAGCAGAATCATTGCAAAAGGAAAGATCAATATTAGTGAATGTCCTTATCCAAGATCGACTTCTGTTGTTCCAAGAAAAAGTTACACCAAATCTAACAATGGGCAGGAGAGAAGAATCAGAAATGGAGTTGTTTAATGGTGCGATATCTATAGGCATAAGTGACAGACCACCCATCTTGTCCTGTAAGTTGTAGCAATAATTGAAATCACCTAAAACAAGCCAAGGGCGGGAGTATTGTCTTAGAGAAGGCAAAGTATTGAGAAGGGTTTGTCTTGAGGCAATAGCATTATTTGCATAAATAAAAGTAAGATAGAAGGATAAATGGTCAGGTAGAAAAGTTGCATGAAGATGGATCATTTGAGAGGTGGAAAGAATAGGGTTGAGATTGTAAATGGTGGTATCATGAACAATGAGAATCCTACAGTAGGAGCCTCACCCAAGTTGTGATTCAACTTCCACGTAGGATTGATATAATTGGTAGCCTTAATAGTTAAGTGATGTGCACGTAAATGTGTATATTTTTACCACCATATTTAATCTATTTAAATTAAATAAATGATCATATTGGGTATTTTAACTTGTTTAAACCAAAATTAAAATTATTTGAAATTGTCACATATTCATCTTCATATAGGGGCAAAATGGTCATTTTTATGCATTTATTAAATTGTGAAAATTTACTTGGAATTTTCTATGTTGTTTTGTAGGAAATTTGGTGAATTTTACAAGTGGTTATATGATGATATATGCATGCACAAGAGTGAAGAGAACAAATGAAGATGAAAATAATTCAAAGTGAAGATAATGGAGGACCCCACCTACCCACCTACCTTAATGTACAAATTAAAGGCTAATGCACATGCTTATGGAATTTATGGCTTCATGTACATTTAAGTGAGGGATTATTGAAGCTAATGATAACTTGGCCACCACACTTCCTAATAGGGTATTTTGGGCATTCCCCAAAAATATGAATTAGGATTTAACACATGTATAAAATCCCCTTATGTTTCATGTAACTCTCTCTTCTCTCTTAGTCTCTCTTTAGTTTAGTTGTAGGCTCAAAATAAAAGAAAGCTCTCTTTCTATTTTCATGGCTACTTAACCATTTTCTTTTCATGTAACTTTTTTATGCAATTTAATACATGTTATTTTCCTTTTCTTGTTTATCTCCTTTCATGTTGTAGTGTAGATCTCTTTTCTTTTATGCAAGTAGAATAGTTCTCTTTTCATTTAGCTTTCATTTTGCTTTTTTTTAGTTTCATGTTGCATGCTACTTGTGTTGATATGATAACACAAATGAGAGGCTAATCCCTTCAATTTAGGGGTAATGAAGCCTCTAATCATATAGCTTCAACATTTTGATGTTTTATACTCTCTTTTTGTGCTTTAATGAGAATGTATGAAGTGGCTAACTTGTTGTTTTTGCTTCGAATTTGATAGCCTATATTGTTGACACCAAATAGGCTATACTTAAACAATCACTAACACAAATTACCTCTTCATCTACATATGATGATGGTAATGAAGTGAATGTTGAGATTAAAATTTGATGGTCTATATTTCTAATTAATAGTTAATAGGCCATACTTAAAATAGATTTTGCTTTCAACTTTGTTATCATTTTTCATATGAGTTAGTAAGTGGTTTAAGGGGTGTGTTATAGTTTGATGGCTTATGTTGAGCTAATTAATAACACAAATAGGCCATACTTATGATAAGCACATCAATTAAGCTAACTAATGACAAAGAAAAGAGAGATCATAACTTCATTTTGTTGATTTATGTGATCTAGAGAGTGGAAGTTGCCTCTAAATTGTCTTAACACTCTCATATTTTTATCTATTTTCTTTTGTCATTTTTCTCCTTTTTTTAGCTTAACACTCTTCAACTTTGGTTAATTTGATTGAATAGAGATTTAAAATCATCAATTCCCTGCGGATCGACCCGTATTCGCCACGTGCTACATTCGTACACCGTGCGCTTGTGGTTATTTTTAATTTAAATTCGTTCGACGGTTTTCTAAACCGATAGACACTTCGTCGACGAACAAGTTCAACAAGATTTTGGCGCCGTTGCCGGGGATTTTCTTTAATTTTAGTTTTCTATTCTTCGAATTATTGTCATTTGATTTTTTATTGTGTGTTTGTTTTGTGTGTTCATTTGTATTTAAAAAAAAATTTGTGTTGTTCGTGTTTTATTTTTGTGTGCTTGTTGATTTTCTAGTTGTTTTTGCATTTCTATTAAAAAGACATTTAAAAAAAACAAACAAGCTTTTCATTTCATCACTTTCTATTTACATTCACAGTTTACAAGTTTGTTCACATCATTGTTTACATTCGAATTCACTGTTTACATTTACAGTGCTTTGCATTTCAATTTCCCCTCTCTCTGTCTATACCAACACATGCAGATACATATCTCATTGCTACAGTGCTCTGTGCATTTTCAAACCTCTGCCATACACCCAAACAGCTCCTCATCATTGCCGTCCTATACAACACTTCAACATCCTCCTCCCTGTCAATCAACCTACAACAGCCCGAACTCCTCTCAACAAATTCCTCTTCAACCTCACAACACTCCCTCTGCCTTCATTTTCCCAGTCATTCCCCTCAACCATAAAACTTCATATCACCCCATTCAACACTTCATCAAACTCCATTCACTGCCCTATCGACAGCAACACTCCACTTCTCTACCACCTTCACCATATCAGTACATTGCCCGACTATACAAACTACCAAACCATAAATTCAAACCACAACTGACAGCACATCACCATTCAATCACCATAAACTTCTTACATCCTACTACTGTGACATTTTCCCCACTGCTGTCATCTTATTTCCTACTACTGAACATCATTTCACCATAAAATTACATTTCACACAAACATACATCTTCAAAAAACCAACTCCTTCACCACTGCCTGCTGCTCTATACCACAGCCTTACCTCTTCCCCTTCAACGATACTGCGCTCTGTGACAAACTTCACCAAATACTGCACTTCCTCACATACAAGCCACCACTGCCTCATTCATCTATTCTACAAACTGTGCCTTTCATCTCCACTTCTGCCAAAACTCACCTCTGTCCCCTCTGCAAACTTCACTGTCCATTCCTATTTCATCTACATCAGTCTACTCATTACTTCCTCCTCCTGTCGCACACCAGACAACCCCCATCAGAGTGCCAAACAGCCTTAACTTCATTCTTCACCACATTTCAAAAGCAACTGCCTCTTGCATTCTTCTCCACTTTCACAAAACTTCCCACCAGCCCTCACCACCATCATTTACCACTTCAAGCAACTGTCAAACTGCATAGACCATCTGCATAGCCACCACCCCATACAACCATCAACTTCCCCTTCACCCGAAATAACAGCAACCAATCCCAAAAATCTGTAACACAATTCATAATCAGTATCACTTCACCTCCTCACATCCTCCAGTCACAAAGCAACTCCATAACAAACTGCCATCCACTACGTCGCAGCCTAACCAAACCAACTCGAAACCTCCAATCATCTTGCCTCAATCCAACGCCTGTACTCTCACATCCCCATTGTAAGCTCTGACAACCATCTCCAAGTCGCAAGCAACCCAAAACTCCTCCTCGAGAACAACAGTCCCAACCCGAACGTACAAGCTATCATCTACATTCGATCACATCTACCGCCAATCGCCGAAGCTACACGAAGCGAATCACCAATTCCTCGACCATCATAGCCAATCGCGAACATCGACGACTCCAAGCCAACGATCGAACACTCGAAAAACCTAAAACTCGAATTTCTAGTCTCTTTTCTCTTTTGATTTCTTGTCTCTTTTAAGTTGGTGATTTACTGGTTGTTTGATACTGGAAATAAACGATTTTGAACTCGGAAATTCATTTGGGAATTAATGATGATTTTCTTATATTGCCAGATTTGAGTGTTTATGCTAGTCAATTGCTTATATGTTGGTTTATATTAGTTAAGTAGGGCCGGGGCTGGTTTTGGGATCCTATTCAAGTTTGCTTAGTGAAGTTTATTTTGAACAGAAGTGAAAGTTTGTTTAGTGAAGTTGTTCTAAAAAAAACAAAAACAAACCAACAAGTTTCATTTTTTTTGTTTTGTTTTGTTGTGTTTTATTCTAATTTTTTTATCTTTTCTTTCAAAAAAAAAATCTTCTTTTTTTTTAAAGCAAAACCTCACTTTTAAGTTCCCTTTTCAAAAAAAAATTAAAATTTTTTTTTAAAAAAAACTGTATATATATTTTGTTTTTTTTTTCAGGTTGCCAAAGCAGAATTGCAGAAGTGCTTGCTAAAATAAATTGCTTGCGTGTTGAGCTTGCCAAAAAAAAACTGCTTGCTTGATATATCTATTGTTTTTATTGCATTGCATTGTATATATCTCTTGTTTTTATTTTAGTTGCATTATTGATTGCTTGCATTTGCATATATATATTTAAAAAAACAAAAATATTCAAAAATAAAAAAAAAACAAAAAAATTACATTCGTAGTTGCATTGTTAATACACGTTTATTTTCTGCTTTGCATTTCATCCTAGATTTTGATTAATAATAACAATTAGACATCGATAACTTTTAATTGTATATTGACAAGTTGTCTTTTTTGAACAATTTAATTTCTTGGTGTCTAGGCTACGGTAGAGTAATAACCATTTATAAATATTACGGTGATTCGTAAATATTATAGTGGTTGTTCCTCTGAAGGTACTTAAACCATCGGCTGCATTGCTACGGTGATTCGTGGTGCACCGATAACTCCTGCCCGTTACCTGGCTGAGAACTATCTTGTTTATTTAAGACAATGTGTGATTATACAATTTCGGGTTAACATAGGATAAATCATTTGTAATTAACCCTTGCATTCATTTAGTTGCATTAGTTCATGCATATTTTAAAACCAAAAAAAAAATTTCAAAATCCAAAACTAAAAAATATTGTAAATATTCCTTTTCCTTTTTAGTTTTTAAATCCTTTTTCTTTGAAATTTCAAAAATCCAAAAAATTATAAAACCTTTTCAAAAACAAAAAAAAAATTGAAAAATCAAAAACAAAACAAAAATCAATTTTCCATTTTGAAAATTAAATTCTATTTGTAAATATTTTTCCTTTATAAAAAAAACAAAACCCAAAAACACTCTTGAAAATGTCCGAGTTTCCCCACTCACATGAATTTTACAATAGTTGTGAAAATCAATATAATCCAAATGATTTCACTCCAAATTCGTATGGATATTTTAACACCAATTATTGTTTAAACAAGTCGAATTTTGAACAACAAAGTTTTCAAAATGAAGACCAACCCTTGAATCTTGAAAAGAGCATTTTGTCTTTACTTGAAATCTCTACACAACAAAATCAAATGATAAATGATTTGTGTAATTCATATTTGGGAAATGATTCAAATCAAAGTTTTCAAAATAATCAAAATTTGGATTCAATTAAAAATTCAAACGATTTCGAGTATAACCCATGCAAAAATGAATTTCAAAATCAAAACGAAAATGTGATCCACTTTTCAAATAATTTTGGCAATGGGAATAATCTCGACTATGATGCAAGTGAAAGTTTTTGTTCTCAACAAATGCAAATCGAAAATCCTCAAGCTAATAATTATAAATTAGATTTTGTTGAACAAATGAACGAAATTTACGATGAACACACGGAATCGTTGTTTGAAACATATATGGAACAACGTGATAAAAAAATCAAATCTCAACGTGTGACGAGTCAAATAATATTCCACCTTTTACCCAAATCGACGATTTTCAAATAACAACTTTTGAAATTGAAAACGAAAATCTTAAAGAAATTGTTGAAAACACGGTAATTGAGTTGGATTTTAATTCTTTTGAGGGTGTGGAACCAAATTTAAAATTCGATCTTCCTTTTCTCGATTTCGAAATTTTGAACACAACAACTTTGGACTTTGAACTTGACACGTGTAATAAAGTTGTTGATAATCCAACAAAGGAAGGCGAATTTAATGAACATAAATTTTTTGGACTTTTGGATGACGAGTTGTTAAACTTCGACGGGGAAGATTTAAATCACCACTTTGGTTTTGAAATCAATAATTTTGAAGAAGTTTTCAATGATAAGCTTGAATTTCAAATTGGTGAAAGTGAACTTGAATTTCAATCAATTATTCTATCAACCCCGAAAATCATCGAAAATAAAACAACTCGTAAGATTTTTAATAAAATGACATTCGTTTTCCCAAATCAACATTCAACTTTGAAATTATTTATGGTTTTTTTTTGAACTTAAGCTGTGTCTCATATACTTGACGAGACAAATGAATCGGTTTTTGGAAGACCGTTTCATGTACTTTTTGACGATATACTTTCTGATCTCGTGTAAATACCGTTAATTTTCATTTAAATAAAGGTCATGTTTTTATTTTTATTTTTTTCCTTCCACTTGGGTTGACTGTGGGGACACAGTCAAAATCAAGTGTGGGGGGAGACTCACCATCATTTTCAATTTTTCCAAAAAAAAAATTCTCAAAAACAAAAAAACAAACAATTTTTTTTAAGCATTTTAATTTATTTTTAAAGAAACACTATAAGATAAATATGTGGTTTTGGTTTATTAAATTGAAATTTTTGAAAATTTATTCGTCTTAACAAAAATAAAAATGAAGTTTGATTACAAATAATAATGGTTTAACTAGTATATAGGAAGATTCATACGTGATAATTATGAAATATATCCTAATTGAAAATCTTTGTTTTAAAAAAAAAGTGGTTGATTTAAAGTAAAGGATATAACATTTTTTTTGTCTTCTAAGTTAAGTGGTGCTAAGGTGATTTTGCAAAAACTCTCTTTCTATTAAAAAAAACTTGAAAAAGAAAAAAAAACATTTGTATATATGTAAATATTTTCTATTAACACCTACGGTCGACAAATGTGCACACTTGTGTGTACACTCGCCATGCTCTGTACCTTTCTCACGTAAGCCCGAAAGGCAGTGCATGATCGGTATATCTGGCCTCAGTTTATCTGAGCTAGGTGTATATATATAAAAATTCTTTTTAATAACGCCTACAGTCAATAGGTGTTCACACTCGTGTGTTCACTCGCCACGCTCTGTATTCCCCTCACATCAGTCCGCAAGGCAGTGCATGGGTAATATATCTGGCCTTAGTTTATCTGAGTTAGGCATATGTAAATATTGTAAATATCAATAAAATTTTCAAAAAATCGAGAGAGTAAGCAAATGAAATCCAAGCACTATTTTAACTTATTTGATTTGATTTGTTATTGAAATGAAATGAAATACCACTTTAATAAACTTTGATAATCAACTAAGGACCTATTTCATTGTTACACTTTGTTATCAACTGAAACAACGAGTTAAACTATTGTCTATTTGTTATGATAACTTAATTTTTGTTGGAAATTTTGACGAGTAAATGACTTAAATTTCAAGATAATGACCAAACCTATATTTAACTTATTTGTGTTAATTTAAAAGTAAATCCTTCATTGTAAATATTTTCAAAAACTCGCATTCATCTCTTTGTAAATAAATCTTGCATTTTGTAAATATTTTCATCCTGCATTTGGATTTTGTGGGTAGTATCCGCTGAAAACCCTCACGAGACAACACTCGTCCTACTGGGGACACCCAGAGGTTTAACGGCTTGTTGCATACGCTCAATGCAATCGTGCTCCCTACGAAAACAGATTTATCTTAGTTTTCCTTTATTCGAGGACGAATAAAAAGATAAGTGTGGGGGTATTTGATGTGCACGTAAATGTGTATATTTTTACCACCATATTTAATCTATTTAAATTAAATAAATGATCATATTGGGTATTTTAACTTGTTTAAACCAAAATTCAAATTATTTGAAATTGTCACATATTCATCTTCATATAGGGGCAAAATGGTCATTTTTATGCATTTATTAAATTGTGAAAATTTACTTGGAATTTTCTATGTTGTTTTGTAGGAAATTTGGTGAATTTTACAAGTGGTTATATGATGATATATGCATGCACAAGAGTGAAGAGAACAAATGAAGATGAAAATAATTCAAAGTGAAGATAATGGAGGACCCCACCTACCCACCTACCTTAATGTACAAATTAAAGGCTAATGCACATGCTTATGGAATTTATGGCTTCATGTACATTTAAGTGAGGGATTATTGAAGCTAATGATAACTTGGCCACCACACTTCCTAATAGGGTATTTTGGGCATTCCCCAAAAATATGAATTAGGGTTTAACACATGTATAAAATCCCCTTATGTTTCATGTAACTCTCTCTTCTCTCTTAGTCTCTCTTTAGTTTAGTTGTAGGCTCAAAATAAAAGAAAGCTCTCTTTCTATTTTCATGGCTACTTAACCATTTTCTTTTCATGTAACTTTTTTATGCAATTTAATACATGTTATTTTCCTTTTCTTGTTTATCTCCTTTCATGTTGTAGTGTAGATCTCTTTTCTTTTATGCAAGTAGAATAGTTCTCTTTTCATTTAGCTTTCATTTTGCTTTTTTTTTAGTTTCATGTTGCATGCTACTTGTGTTGATATGATAACACAAATGAGAGGCTAATCCCTTCAATTTAGGGGTAATGAAGCCTCTAATCATATAGCTTCAACATTTTGATGTTTTATACTCTCTTTTTGTGCTTTAATGAGAATGTATGAAGTGGCTAACTTGTTGTTTTTGCTTCGAATTTGATAGCCTATATTGTTGACACCAAATAGGCTATACTTAAACAATCACTAACACAAATTACCTCTTCATCTACATATGATGATGGTAATGAAGTGAATGTTGAGATTAAAATTTGATGGTCTATATTTCTAATTAATAGTTAATAGGCCATACTTAAAATAGATTTTGCTTTCAACTTTGTTATCATTTTTCATATGAGTTAGTAAGTGGTTTAAAGGGTGTGTTATAGTTTGATGGCTTATGTTGAGCTAATTAATAACACAAATAGGCCATACTTATGATAAGCACATCAATTAAGCTAACTAATGACAAAGAAAAGAGAGATCATAACTTCATTTTGTTGATTTATGTGATCTAGAGAGTGGAAGTTGCCTCTAAATTGTCTTAACACTCTCATATTTTTATCTATTTTCTTTTGTCATTTTTCTCCTTTTTTTAGCTTAACACTCTTCAACTTTGGTTAATTTGATTGAATAGAGATTTAAAATCATCAATTCCCTGCGGATCGACCCGTATTCGCCACGTGCTACATTCGTACACCGTGCGCTTGCGGTTATTTTTAATTTAAATTCGTTCGACGGTTTTCTAAACCGATAGACACTTCGTCGACGAACAAGTTCAACAAGATTAAGGGGATAGAGAGAGCTTAGTTTCCAATATAGCAAATATCTTTATACTATGGGCATGTATCAAAGTTTTAACTGATCAAGCTTCATAGGGTTGTGGGCACCCTTTATATTCCAAGAAGTAATTTGATGTGACATAATAAAACTAAAGAGATTGGTGAGACACTCCTACCCTACTCCTTGTTGAAGGAGGATCAGTTCTCACTGATTTTAACTTTGCTGACAAGGTGGAAGCCCTCAAAGATTTTGGGCTACCAGATTCTTGAATAAGAATAGGACAAGATGGTGGGGAAGTCCATCCAGGAATGGTCCCCAGAAAAGAATAAGATGAAGAGATAGATTGGGAAGGTGGTGGATGTGGAGAGGAAAGTGCTGTGTTGAAAGAATTATCATTGGCATTAGAAGAGGAAAAGAGTTCAAGGACATGATTTTCAATGACTTGTAAAAAGGTTTCCTCATATGGCAATAACTCCTTGCTTTTACTTATCACATTTGCATGTGATACACAAATGCTGGATGGTGGTTGGTCAGTAGAGTTTAAGTTCATAATGTCACTCCCATTACTACATTATGCTATATTATGTATGTCTCCCATAATAAAAAAGTTTGGATTCTTGCCAGGAACATTATTTAGTTTTGATACATCTGAAATAGCTGTTGAAGGAATAAACTTCCCTTCCTCTATTTCTTTGCATGTTTCCATGATTGGTTCATCCCCTGTTCCATCAATTTGAAGTGCAGCAAAAGGATTGTGATGCAATTCCACTTCGGGTAAATTAACATGTTTTACTACACCTACTTTGGGACAGTCTCCCACCTTAGGAAAATAAACAGTGTTTGCTGCACCTACTTCGGGGGAAATTGCTTTGTTTGTTGTACCCACTTCGAGATTTTCACCTACCAAAAATGAAGAACCATCAGTTTGCTCCTTACCTTTGATTAGCTTATTTTCATTGACATTCATTCCCCTTCTACCACCTTTTGATACTCTCTCCTTTCTAACTGGGACCTTTCTCCACCCACTTTTCTTAGCGTTCTCCTTTTCTACCACTACAACCCTTTCCTCATTTCTATTCTTATCAACAGAGTTGAGTATACCACATATTTCTTTAGCCATGACTACATCCCCTGCATCCTTCTTCCATTTCACAACCATACAACCCTGCATATCATGCCCAAACTCCCTGCACACCCCACATATTTATGGTTTCCATAAGTAATCTACCCTTACTACTTTCTTCGAGCCATCCAACAACTTTACTGGGAATGACTCGGGCAACTCATTTTGTGCAATTACCTTAACCATGCACTTCACATAACTAATCCTTTCAAGTTTTTCCATGGATTCATCCATATAGAGGAATCTACCCAGTCTTGTTGCCAACCAATTGATACCCAAATGCAACCAACAATACAATGTAATATTAGACGGTTTCAACCAAACAGGAAAAGATTTTATAGTACTAATATTGTTGCCAATCGATGGATCCCATTGCTTGACAATGAAAAACTTGTTTCTCATAACAATTGGGTCTGCCTGGATAATCTTCCTTCTATCTTCATTAGAGGATAGATTGAAGATGAACTATTTTCTATCAGACTTTACCTCGACAGAACCTTTCAACCTCCACACCCTCTTTAGATGATTCAAAACCACCAAATACGGAAGAGGCTTATCAAGGAAAAAACCAACAAGATACTGCCCCCAAACAGCATTACCAGCCTGAATTACCTCACGTGGTGGAACAAGAGCATCACCCTAAAAAACAAGAGGAAATTCAATCGGGACGAACTTCCCAGCGTTACGCGACTTTAGCTTAAAAAGAGAATTCCATGGCAAAGGAGAAGAGGAAGAGGGAGGGAATTGCGGATTGAAAGAAGAGGGAGACAAACCAGAACAAGGATAGGACTGGGAGGAGGTAGCAACGGGAGGCAAAAGGCTTGGAGTGAAGGAGGAGCAGCCAAAGGAGGTGGGGGAGGTTCGGGAGAGGGAGGAATGGAGGAGACAGAAGAATCAGAGTACGGAAGGTACGGAGGTAAGGTGGAAGAAGAAAAAAGTGGGAAACTTAAAAAAGGGTGAGAAGACGAGGCCATGAAAGAAAGGTTTGACTTTCAACGCTTTCTAAAGGTTTACTTACAAATGGTTTGGAAGTTATGCTTCTACTCTTACTTAATGATACTTTAACTAAGTCGAAAGGTTTCGAAGGAGGGGTTTTAAAGTATTATAAAGGCCGGAACCTATTGTTTTAAAATTTAGGGTTTATGCTTTCAAAGGGGTTTGAAAGGTTGCTTTCGAAAGGGTCAAAAGAAAAGCTTTCGAAGCAGATACTTTCGAAGGGGTTGAAAAATTGTTTTCTTTTAACCTTATAAAATAAATGTTGTTTAACCTTGGGGATACCGGGGAGGGCTTAATGAGTTCAACACAATAGTTGGGGATATCAACACTTATATGTTTTGACAATCATTGGGGATACTAATGTAAATTATAAATGAATATAACTAAATTAGTGATACTAATGGCAATAGGTTAATCATGTGGATAGCATGAGATAATTAGATTCATGTGGATAGCATGAGTTAAATGGCCAAGTGATGAGTTCATAGTTATCCTAGGAAAACTATGGGATGTATGATGGATAGTCAACATCAAGTTGGAGATGGATAGTTTCCATATGATTAAAGAAGGGTTCATAGTAATCCTAGGAAAATTATAGGATGGTGGATGGATAGTCAACATCATGTTGGGGATGGATAGTCTCCATATGTTTAATGGAGGGTTTATGGTCATCCTAGGAAAACTATGAGATGTGAGATGGATAGTCCACATCTGCTTAAGTAAAATGAATATAGGATGGATAGTCCCACTTTGAGGCAAATTAAAATCCAATAGGGGATGGGGAAATCAATGTTTGCAAGTATGCATATCATCATAATATTTTGAAAATGTATGTTTTAACCCTTGTTGATATAGGAGTACAGAATATGGTTATATAAAAGTTTTGGGATATTAGTGAGGGGAAAACCTGTTCCGCTAAGCGGCATGGTCTCACTAGATATCTAAAAGGAATGAGATGTTAGGTTATTATTCATACCAAGCTTTATGTATGACTCGAAGTTTTTGTTTTCCCCTTAAACTCTCGGGTACTCAATTGATTTTGAGTAGTTTGAGATTTAAGGTTCTTAGGTTTTCTTCTTTGATGAATAAAGCTTCCGGAGGCATGCAGGAGGTAGATAGTTATTAGAGGTTTTTCTTTTTTGCTGTGTGATTTGTTGTAAAGGCGGATTTATTAGCCTTACTATATACTCTGATCTACCAAGGGGGCATCTTCATATTTCGCTCTTGGCATATTTGTAATAATTATATTTTGCTGAACGTGGTTGATGTTTCTTAGGGTATGTAATGAACTTCAAAGGTTTTGAATGAAATGTGGAAATGTGTTTTTGAAATGTTAAATTTTTTCCATATTTCTGTCATCTGTATATCAATGTATCTAGCACCACCGTATTTGGTCGCCGAAGATTAATAACTATGGATGACTGCAGCATCCGTAGCCATTAGTTTTGGGCCTCCAAGTAAGGGGATGTTATAGTTCATATGGAAGGCCATGCAATCACCAGCATGGTGGTTAGAGACTGAAGACAGATTGGTCCTTGGTCTAGATATGCTAAGTGAAGCCACAAAGAAGATTGAGTTAATATGAGGTAGGATGAGAGAAGCTCGGTTAGACAGAAGAGTTACGCAGATAAGAGATGTAAATATCTAGAGTTCTCAGTTGGAGACAAGGTTTTTATCAAAGTATCACCGATGAAAGGTGTGGTCCGATTTGGAAAGATAGGAAAATTAGCATCGAGATATGTTGCACCGTTCCTTATTTATAGAGAGGATCAGAAAACTCATGTACCGAGTGGAGTTACCGAGTAGTTTGGTAGGTGTCCATAATGTGTTTCATGTTTCTCATCTTAGAAAGTATGTACATGATCCAGAGACCACTATTGCTCCGACATTAGTGGAAGATTTAGTAATAGAACCGGATCTAACTTTTGTGAGACAACCAGTTCGGGTTGTAGCGAGAGATAAGAAGAAGTTAAGGAAAAATACAGTCAGATTGGTGAAAGTCCAATGGAGTGACAAAAATAAATACTGTACTTGGGAAACAGAGGACGGGATCATAGATGCTTATCCTGAGCTATTATGATGGTATGTTCTGTACTTTTATATAGACTTAGTAGCCAGTCGGGTATACTAGCATTGGTTATACAGATGTTTGCATCTTTGATATGCTTGTTTTGTAGCCCTTACTGAATTTCGAAGACAAAATTATTTAAGGAGGGGAGCCTGTTACACCCTTATTTTTAGTTAAACATTATTCAGGATATTTAATTGGATAGATTAAATTGAATAATGTAAATGTTTAAGCAGAATGAGATTTGAAACTAATAAGGTCATGCCATACTTAATTAATTAAGTAAGATTGTTTAAACTTAGCATTTAAGAGAAAATATGAAAAGGACAAAATAGGAAGATCCATTTTTTAATCCCTTATACCCTCCCCCTCATATCATTCTCACTTTACTCATTCACAAAACAATCTAAGAAAAATATAAGGAGGTCGGCCATTAATCAACCAAGGGAGGGAAAAATTAAAGGAGATTCACAAATTCAAGCTTAGGGATTCAAGGGCTAAATCAAATTTCAACTCCAACATCTAAATCTAAGGTGAATAATACAAGATCGGTCTCTTTTATCTCTTGATTGATTCGGTTATGGATAATACCCGAATTCATCTTATTTGTTTTGCCAAGTTGAATAATCATTGTTTGGATAGAAAAATGATTTAGGGAATTATTATGAAATTATTTAAGTGGTTTGAAGGGTAAAACCTAACTTTTTAAGCTTTAAATGATTCGAATTTTAGGGATGTTGTGTTAAATGATATTTTAGAGATGGGCTTTTAATTTCATAATTTTCCAAGTTATATAGATTATTTATGAATTTTCTAAGGAGGAAATTGCTTAATTTTGGGTTTTAATTATTTAATATAATTGATTATGATTTTTGGCTCCGAAATTTTTATATGGCGAAGAGAAGGATATTCTCGAATTTTTGTGAATTTTTGGGATTTTTCTCAACTGATTTTGATTTATTATGAAATTATTATGCTAGAAAAGTGTTTAAATGGATGATTAATTATTTTAAAGTATGTTTTTGGAATTGAAATTCTATTTGCGGCAGATTTCTGTGAAGTTTTGGGTAAAGGAATTTTATTATCCAATAGGAATTAGCCAAAGTATAAGGTTTGGTGAAAAGTACTTACTTTTAATAGAAATAAACCAGTTTTTATGTTAATTATGACGATGTCATGCCGCATATACCCTCTTCGAGCCTAAAGGTATGCCGCTTCCATGAACGTCAATGTTGATAAGGATGGAAGCTTATAATGGCTACTTAAGAGCTACGAATTGGTTTCATTAGAGTCAACGCTGATATTATCGGTAACCTATCTTGAACGGCATAGCCTTTTCGTGATTATCAAAGTATTATAAATGATGCCGCATCTCGTCTCTTTGTTTGTTTTCCAAATCAAGGCAATGACGTTGCCTATTATGTCTTCAACTCCACATAAAAAGCAACATAGTAGCCGAAGTAACTTTAGTATAAATGTTTTATAACGTCGTCGAGGGTCTTGGGGGTCGATGTGCATCAAGGTCGGTGATCTTATGTTTTATTTTCCATGCCGCTTGGTCACGATGTCGTGCTTATCTTTTTGTAAATAACTTTCGTACTTGTAAACAATTGATTGGCTTTCATAAACTTTTAAATATTTTGGATAATATTTGCCGCATTTTCTCAGATCTAAAATCAAGTTAACCTTTAACAAATAAGCCTTTCCTATTTTCAAAACAATAAAATCATTCAAATCCCCCTTTCAAAATAATTTAATTTCCATACTAAATCACTTAGTAAAAATCCCCAAAAATTCAGTTTAATCATGTTGTCTAAGTTATCAAAATTCCAAACCCAAATTCTTAACATATTTTCCAAAATATATTTATAAACCCAAATAACCATATTTTCCTTTGAAAATTCATAACTAATTCTCCACGGCTTGGAAAATTATGAAAATTGAAACCCAACTCCAAAAACATGTTTTCCTTAACATAAAATTTTCCCATGGCATTTAAAAATCATTAATCCTCAGTTTTACCCTAAAACCGTGCCTTTCTCCATTTAAACAACCTTGGTTAAACCATGTAAGTCATAAATCAAGCATATCATCATTCGATATATCATAAAACAGATTTACCCTTAAATCCGAAACCATATGATTATAAAACCAAAATAGAGATGTAAAATTTATTATTAACCTTAGATTGGATAAGAAAATTGAATTTTGATTGAGGTTGATTTCTCCTAGCTTGATCCTAAGCTTTGACTTTGATTTTTCTCTTCTTCCTAATGGTCGGCCTTGCTTTCTTCTCACAGTTATAAATTTTGTTTGAGATTAATTGAACGTGTATGACTAAGGAGAATAGTATAAGGGTGGGAAATATGGGCGGCTATTTACCATAATGCCCTTATGTTTAATTACTTAATCATTTATTAGTTCATTTAGTTAAATAAGCATAACCACTTAATTTATTAATCAATCCTTAATCTCCTTATCTACATTACTCTATTTAATTTATCCAATTAAATATCCTGAATAATGTTAAACAAAAATTAGGGGTATTACAATATCCGAGATCCGTTATATGGGATGATCGAAGAGGAATTCTCTTCTTTTGAGGAGAGCTCCGTAGAAAAGGAGGAAGAGAAGGAGAAGGTGGCGAAGAGTTCAAGGAAATGCCATGCCAAACTTGAAATTAGGAGGAGCAAACACGAGGGATGGAAATATGCAATCATCTTGGTTTTTGGAAGATATTTTCCTATCCAACCTTTTGTGTTCTTTTGGAATTCCCTGTATATAGGCCATCATTATGCAGGGGTGGCCTCCGCAACTCATATAAAATGCTATGTAAATGAAAGTTCATTTTCTTCCAGCCTCTTTTGTATTTACATTTCTGTATTTTTTGTTTTATGACTATATATCTTCCTGCATATATAATATAATAATTTGTAATTCAATCACATTTATATTATACATGCATGTTTCTATGCAGTGCCATCATTTACTGTAACTCTATACATATAAATAAATCTCTGCAACTACTTAGTGCTATTTCAGTACTTAGCTATATTTATCATTTCCAATATAGATCTTTCTTGGCTAAATAGAAGTATATTTCTTTAGATAACTTTACTTGTCTTCGGTTGAGCGTATTTCGCCCAGCTGTAAGTAGGGCAACATTACTTTGGCCAATTGTATGACCAAACTAGTTTATTTTTGGTTGGGTTCCATTTAACCGTAATCAAGGTTGTATTTACAATAACCATTAACTTCGCATTATTTTCTTTCTTAGGGAAATGGGAGTGTGGACATCAATCTTTGGATATCCACACTTTATTTCATCTATTCTCTAGTGATAATTAAAATTATCTCTTCAATCAACCTCGTTTATCCTTAGTCGAACAAATGATGTTGGGCTATAAATGTGGTTGTAACTGCAAAAAATAGTTATATACTGACTTTTATCTTTAGGAATCGGTACTTTGGACGCTTATCTCTGGACATCAATCTTCAATCTCGCCAATCTTCGAGCATTAATCAAAAACATCCACCGACCATCTTTATTTATCTTCAACCAAACGTGTTTGGCTAGGCCGTAAGCATAGTCGTGTCTGCAAATGTTCCAATTATATAACGATTCCTATCTCTGGATATCAGTGTTTAAATATCTTTGGGCACTCATTCTTGATCTCACATGTCTCTAGGTGTCGATCAAGAGGATTCATCGACCATCATTGCTTATCTTCAGCCAAGTGCATCTAGCCAGACAATAAAAATGGTCTTTTCTACGAAAAGAATATAATTCTAAATTAGTTCCTATCTCCGAGATCCGACGTCTTAGATGCCTATCTCCAAGCATCGGTCCTTGAATTGGAAAATCTTTGGGCACTGGTCAAAGATTAGGCATGAAAGGGTAATCATTCAATCGAGCTTAGCACAATTATACTCTTTCATCTCGATCATGGATCAGAGGAGTTGATCGGTACCTGTCTCCAAGTACTTTGACACCTGATTTTGAAAATAAAAAATGCCTTATTTTACCGCTGATCTCACGGCTCAAAATCAGACTTTTAAGAACATGGTTTCATTGATTATAACAGCTAAATTTATTTATAAACAAAGGAAAATGGCAAGTCCTAAATTATTACAGTTCCCTTAGTCAATTAGGGCAACTTATTTGCAAAAACAAATAAATTTAAGTGAAACAATGTCGTAGATGCTTGCTATTCCATGCTTGCGAAATTGGTATCCCATCAACAATTGATAGCTTGAAAGTTCCATCTCCAAGTTTCTACTCAATCACACAAGGACTTCCCAATTTAGATCAAGAACCCCTACATCAAGGAGGACCCATTTCAAAATTAGGTCAAGTGCCTTAAAGGTATGGCTTTTGACCTTAGCATTGAAATGTCTTGCTACTCTTTTGTAGAGAGCAGCTACCTTGAGTTCAGCCTCTTCTCGCTTTTCGTCAACCAAATTGAGGAACTCAAGCAAGAGTTCCTCATTTATCCTGGGATCATAATACTTTCTTCGGTGAAAAGGGACTTCCAGTTCTACCAGGATTATGACCTCAGCTCCATAGGCTAAAGTGGATGGAGTATGCCCAATCGTGGACTTGTGCATTGTCCTATAAACCCACAATGCTAATGGCAGATCATCAATCCAGTTCCATTAGTTTTCGTCAATCATTTCTTTAGGATGGATTTGATGATCTTTTTCACTACCTCCACCCGTCCATCCGATTATGAGTGTGCTATTGCCAAAAAGCTCTTCTCAATTTGGTGTTGACTACAGAAGTCTTTGAATTCAACATTCTCGGATTGAGTTCCATTATCGGTGATGTTCTTCTTTGGAACTCCAAATCAGCATATGATATTTTTCACTACAAAATTGATCATTTTCTTCATAGTGATCATGGCTAGTGGTTTCGCTTCATCCCATTTGGTAAAGTATTCCATAACTACGATAACATACTTTGCTCCATCTTTTGACATCGGTAGCACACCGATTATATCAATTCTCCAAACTGAAAATAGCCACGGGCTAACCATTTGTGTAAGCTCTATAGATGTGGCTTTGGTACCTTCACAAACCTCTTGCATCTATCACACCATCTGGTATAATCAACCGCATCTCAGTTGGTCGTTAACCAAAAGTATCCATAGCGGAGAACCTTCTTCGCCACAGTCTACCTCTCAGCATGGTCACTACAGCTTCCTTTGTGTACCTCCATAAGGATTTTCTTAGCTTCATCTTTGGTGACACACTAGAAAAAGGGGGTCAAGTATCCTCTTCAATATATTACTCCTTCCTGCATAGTGTATTATGTTACCTTATGTAGGACTATTCGTCATTCATTCCTTCCATCCAGGAGAGTTCCCTTCAGCAGATACTCTTTTATTGGATTCATCCACGATTCCTTTTCTTCATCGGGCTCCAAGATCCAATCAACGTTCATATGGTCGATGCTTAGAGCCGGTAAAACCTCTATTTGAACGAGATGCATAAGTAATGCATCCTCGAAGTTGGCCAATTTAGCTAGCAAATCAGCTTTCATATTCTCTTCTCTAGGAATGTGCATTATCGTATAGTGTTCAATGTTACTTAGTAGTTCAAAAAATTTGTCAGGTAAGGGAATGTCTCGCTCCCATACCTAAAATTCCTTTTTTACTAAGCAAACCACTAACTTAGATTGCTAAATATACGCAATGTCTTAACTCTTAATGCCTTCATTGTCTTGAATCTTGCCATCAACGTTTCATACCCAGTTTCGTTGTTTATTGCCGGGAACAATAACTTCAAAGCATAACATATCTTTCATCCTTCTGGGGTTACAGGAAACGTTCTTGCCCTGGAACTACATTTATTGGAAGCTCCATCTACATACAATTCCACTCGGAGAGTTGGACTATATCTTCTTCCACTTCTTCATCCCAGATGGACAGTTCGACAATGAAATTAGTCAGTGCCTGTCCTTATATCATCCTTTTAGAATAGTATGATATGTCATGCTGGCTCTGCTTGTTATTCCACTTTAGCAATCTTCCTGAGGTATCGGTTCGATGTAGTACCTACCTTAGCGGCTTATTGGTAAGAACTTTATCGGGTGAGGCTGGAAGTATGGTTGCAACTTTCTTGATGCAATCAACAAGAAGTACACTAGCTTCTCCTAATTCTTTTCCACTCCCATAAAACACTTATGGGTATAATATACGACCATTAGATTCTGGACCCCTCACATATGAAGGATGCACTTGGTGTGTGAGAGGATAGTGTTAGGTAAGCAAATAGATCTTCCCCATTCAAAGGCTTTGAAAAAATTAGCGGTCTCTCCATGTGCTGTAGTAAATTATGGAAAGCTTCCCAGCATTGCTTCATCCAAAAAAACTTTCCTTCTTCTTTGTTGAGACATCAAAGAGCACTATACATTTGTTTGTTGCCTTCGAAATAAATCGACTCGGTGCTGCGACCTTTCCCTTCAAGCTCTACATTTCACTCCATTTCTTGGGACAGTAACCTCTTTAAATGCTTCAATAGTCTATGTTAGCTTAATTCCCCTTGAGTTTACATTGAAACCCAAATATTTGCCCAATGCAATCTGGAAAGAGCATTTCAATGGATTAAGCTTCATCTCATACTTTCAAAGCACATCAAACATTTCAAAGAGGTCATCCATATTATTCATCGATTGTTGTGACTTCACAAGCATATCATCCACATAAACTTTCATCTTTCGTCTGACTTAATCTTTAACATATTATTCACCAATCGTTGGTAAGTCGCTCTAGCATTCTTCAAACTGAACGGTATCACTTGATAACAGCATGGGTCTATATTAGTGATGAAACTCGTATGCTACTGATATGGAACATTAATTTCTATCTGGTTATAGCTAGTGTACACATCCATAATGGACGGTAGTTCATGTCCAACCTTGAGTCCACAAGTTGGTCGATATTAGGCAATGGAAAGCTATTTTTTGGGCATACTTTATTCATGTCCGAATAATCGATGCATGTTTGCCATTTTTCATTTGACTTTTTCACCAAAACAGGATTCGATACCCAATTAGGGTATAAGGCATCACAGATAAAGCCATTTGACATCAACTTATCTACTTATATTGATGTAGTGGATAATTTTGGACCTAGGCTGCATCTCTCCCACTTCACAAGAGGGCATCTTGGGTCCATATTTAATGCATGGAATGCCATCTCCAGTGAAATTCCACACATATCAGAATACATCCAGGTAAATACATCTAGGTTTCCCTAGAAGAAACCCTACCAACTCCTTTTCGATTTTCATGCCCAACTAAGATCCGACCTTGAGAACCTGAGTAGGATCATCATTATGGATTGGAATGTTGATCGTCCTCTCCACTGGTGCTGCCTTTGCATCCTATGGCTCTTATTAGGGGTTCTTAGGCTTGTAGAACTTACTATAAGACCCGAGCTAGGGCTTCGGTAGTAGCTGCTATGCATCAGTAGTCTTGATGTTGAGAATCTTCTCCACATCCATTCCTTTCTGGCATCGCTTTGTCTCTTTAAGCCCAGTGATATAGCATTCTCGACCAATGCTCTAGCCACTGTGAATAGCTCTAGCTCCATTCTATATGGTGCACTTCATTATTAAACACCATAGAGCTGGTGCTATCCTGAAGCCATCAAGGGTCGGTCGACCCAAAAAAGCATTATATGCAAAGAATTCATCAACCACCACAAAAGTCTGAACCCGCACAATCTTACGGTCTCCCTCACCTAGTTCTATAAGAAAGTCAATACCTCTAATGGGTTCTTTAACATCTTTAGTAAATCCCTGGATGCAAGATTTATGTAGGTTCAAATCCTTTGGGTTGATATTTCATCAATCAAAGGTTTTCTTGAATAAGATAGTAACTAAGCTTCTACATTCAATCAAAACATGATGCACTATCATCGACCCTACAATGGCCGTAATGTCCCGAGACCCACATTAACAAAGAGTATTACCGAGTAATACTGTCTGCTAATGCGGAGAATATGGCTGGTTAGGAGCGACCATCCATAGCTTTGTCTTAAACATCTATTAGATATGTCGAATTGGTGCTCTAGTTTTTTTTTCTTTCTCAAGTGGATCGACATATTCAATAAATGCTTAATACAAAACTACAGTGGTTAACGGATCTATCAGAACAAAATACAACAACAATATATATAACATATCACAGGACAACAATCAACCATATATATGCATATACACAGGTACATCCCAGTACAATACAAAATGATACAGCAGTGGTGGTACAAGGACCACAAATATACAACGAGTCAAAATAATAGATACATATTAGAGTTTTACAAAGCGACTACAAAACTACACAAAAGGTGACAAGTAGATATCCAAAGGTATCAACAAACTCCCTCGATACGAATGAGTATCAAGCACCTGTATCGAAGAGAACTCGAATAGAACAATCATGATTAGGATTACTCATAGGGTAAGATATCGATGATTCAATTATGGGATACTACGGAATAAAAAATGTATTCCTAGATGTATTCCCAACTTATATCTACCCTAAAGGACATAAAAGGTTAAGGACACGATGATAAGGGAATAAGTAACACTTATATTGTACTTTGATGTACCGTAATATATGTTCTGTTCTGTGTTTATCATATTTTGTTCTGAACTCAGCTCTGATACCATGCTATGACGCCCCACCCCGAGACCCACATTAACAAAGAGTATTACTAAGTAATACTATCTGCTAATGCGGAGAATAGAGTTGGATACCAAGTTGTGACGCCCCACCCTTAGACCCACATTAACAAAGAGTATTACTGAGTAATACTATCTGCTAATGTGGAGAATAGGACTGGTTAGGAGCGACCATCCATAGCTTTGTCTTAAACATCTATTAAATACGTCGAATTGGTGCTCTTAAATTTTTTTTCTTCCTTTCTCAAGTGGATCGACATATTCAATAAATGCTTAGTACAAAACTACAGTGGCTAACAGATCTATCAGAACAAAATACAACAATAATATATATAACATATCACAGAACAACAGTCAACCATATATATGCATATACACAGTTACATCCCAGTACAATACAAAATGATATAGTAGTAGTGGTACAAGGACCACAATATATACAATGAGTCAAAATAATAGATACATATCAGAGTTTTACAAAGCGACTAAAAAACTACACAAAAGGTGACAAGTAGATATCCAAAGTGGAAGTAGCATAGCAAAGTCCTATGGCAGGTATCTAACCTGAAACAACTCGGTCTAACCCAAGTATATAAAAAATACACGGGTCAGTCTAGCTTAAACAACTGATTAGTATAAGATAGGAGTAATAAAGGGGTAAAAGGGTAATGATTCTTCTCGAATGTGAAGAAGTAACACTAATGATATGTCAACTCTTCAAGTAAGGTAACATCACAAAGTAAACTAACCACTAAGTATGCTAAGAGGATATCTCGAAAGAGGCAAGAATAACAATATCAATTAAGCTCAATTAATCGCCTCATATCATCGGCACATATAAAAATCAATATAATGGTTTTCATAAACTATAACTGCTAAATAGAAGATCACAAAACTCAATATTCGCCAAAGAATGGCAATCTCAAATAATTCCCAAAATAGGAAATCTCAAAATCTCAAAATACGCTAAAAGATGGCAATCACATATAACTCCTAAACAGAAGGATATAAATCTCCAAATAAATGCCAAAAGATGGCAATCACAAAGCATGAAATGTAGAACTCGATATGAGTTCAATCCCAATAATGTAATTGCCATGTAGTAGTGTCTCAAACGGCTCAAATGGCCAAATAATCTCGAAATGGCGATACATTTGGAAAATCACAATAAATCATGAAAGCATCATAAAAGATAGCACATGCTTATAAAAATGATTTACATAATATACATCGACCATTAGGTCGGAAACACAAAATATATCATCATTTAACTCTTAAAATTTTAATCAAAAACATACCTTTCTTTTTAGCATTTTAAAGTGAGTTTGCACATTCTTAAATATAATCTTTTTTCTCAAAATATAGTCTAACTATCCTCTTTCACCTGTACTTAACTCAAGTAGATGATATTAGTTCATCTTCATAAATAAGAAGCACTACATTAACTATTAAGGGGAAATATGCCATTTTTTTCATTTCAGACCTGCTGTAAAGAAGATAAGTTTTGACATAGCAAACAACAAAATCTGAAAACTTTTTAAAATGAAAGTTGTTCTACTATGTCTAAGCTTTCCAGCAATGTAAAGATCATCAAAATCGGATTTACAATTTGAAAGTTATGCTAAATTTACTTTCTACTTAAATCTTAGAAAATTTGTAATAGTTATAACAACCGTTAAATTTAATATTACAGGTAATCACCAAAACCAAGGTTGTTACAGACTCCCCCTTATAAAAATTGCATCCTCGCAATTTCTAGAGAAGAGCTGTATTCAACATGATTTATTTTATCAAGCAAAAGAAAATAGATAATCTTGAGTTTAAAATTCTCACCTTCAACACGAGAAGAAAGAAAACCAGGATAAGATTGCTCGATAAATTGTCTGGTCTCCCAAGTGCAGTCATTGGGATTAGCGGACCATTGAATCTTCATGAGCGGTATATCCTTATTTCGAAGGCGTCTCACCTCCTAAGCAAGTACATGAACTAGATGTTGCACAATAGATAGATCAAGTGAGATCTCAAGCTCTTGAAGACAAGGAGGATCAATGACGGAATCTGAATCACGAAGACACTTCCGAAGCTGAGAGACGTGAAACACGTCATGAATACTAGATAAATGAGCTAGAAGTGATAATATAAGCAACTAGGCCAATACGCTCAGTAATAGGAAATGGTTCTATAAAGCGAGAAGCCAATTTCCCAGTCATACTGAAATGCATTCCCCTTTCAAGGGAGATACATGAATATAAACAAGATCACCAATAGAGAACTCGAGAGGCTTCCTACGGTTGTCCGCGTAGGATTTCTGACGACTCTGTGCCTCTTTCATTCTCTGATGATTAAGATCGATCTTCTCTGAAGCTTCTTGAATAGAATCGGGGCCTAAAATCAACTTCTCCCCGGATTCCAACCAACAATAAGGTGATCGACATGGCCGTCCGTATAGGGCTTCGAAAGGAGCCATATCGATACTGGATTGAAAACGAAGAAGATCCTCAAGAATACGATTCACCCGTTTAGTCTGTCCATCAGACTGCGGATGATAAGCTGTGCTGAAATTAAGCTTTGTACCTAAAGCTTCCTGAAGACTCCGCCAGAAATGACTCGTGAAGAGTGGATCACGGTCACATACAATAGAACTAGGAATACCGTAAAGTCTCACAATTTCCTTAATATAAAGCTTAGCTAGTTGAGAAGCTATCCTATTAGATTTAATAGAAATGAAATGAGCATACATAGTCTAGCGATCCACGATAACCCAAACATTGCTATGGCCCGATCTCGAACGAGGTAGGCCATCGATGAAGTCCATAGTGATTCGATCCCATTTCCACAACGGGACCTCAAGAGGCCGAAGAAGACCACTAGGGCGCTGATGCTCGGCTTTGATGAGTTGACAAGTCATGCAATTACTCACATAACTTGCCACATCATGCTTCATGCCTTCCTAATAAAATAAGCGTCTCATATCGGCATACATTTTGCTACTGTCGGGATGAATAGTATACTTAGAACGGTGACAATCATCAAGAATGTCCCGCCTAAGATTAGAAACACAAGGCACGATCACTCGGTTCTTCTTACGAAGACAACCACGAGTACCAATGCTGAAATCCCTCAACTCATCGTCACGGAATTTAGACTTGCATAGCTGAATAAGATGTACATGATTTGGATCTTGCCGCTGAGCATCGGCAATACAATCCAATAAGCTGGGACGAGCTTCCAAACTATATAATAAGATAGGAGAATCAGAAGCTGGAGCACGATCACGAATATCACAAAGAGATAGAGTCTCCAACATATCCCACACGAATAACATCATAGAAACAACAGCCGAGTGTTTATGACTTAGCGCATCAGCAACTCGGTTCCCCTTTCCAAGAGTGTACTAGATATCGAAATCATAAGAGGCAAGAAACTTGAGCCAATGATGTTTCCGCTTATTAAGCTCCTTCTGGGTGAACAGATATTTCAATGATTTGTGATCGGTATAGAGAATGAAGCGCTCGCCTAAAAGATAATGACGCCAAATCTTCAAGGCAAAGACTATGGCGGCTAACTCTAAGTCGTGTGTGGCATAGCGAACTTCATTCAGACGCAATTACCTAGAAGCATCGGCAACTAACCGATCTCTCTGCATAAGCACGACACCGAGGCCACATCCACTAGCATCGGTGTAGACAACAAGATCTTAATTCCCTTCGGGAACCACAAGAATAGGAGCATTAGTGAGAAGCTCCTTCAACTGCTTAAAAGAAGTTTCACACTTATCGGACCAAATAAATCGAATGCCTTTTTTAGTAAGTCTAGTAAGAGGAAGCACGATGCGGGAAAAATCCTTAATGAATCGACGGTAATAACCCCCCAATCCAAGAAAACTACGAACCTCAGAAACATTCTCTGGCCTTTTCCAATTCTGAATGGCTTCTATCTTCGATGGATTGATAGAAATGCCAGAAGATATACCATGGCCAAGGAACTTCACCTTATTCTCCCAAAAGTGGCACTTGGAGAATTTGGCTTTAAGTTGATGCCGACGAAAGGTAGTCAAAACAATGTACGTACACTACATTCTCATTTTACCAGAAAACAAAAGAAATTGGGAAAAACATTTCCTCTTTCAAACCTAAAGCAAAATCCACCATATTCTTCAATTAATTGCTGAAATTAATCAAATTAAGGCAACTAAATTCAGGTAATCCATTCCAAAACAAAGTTTAATTCATCAAATTTTGAATTTGTGTTTGGGTATTGTTTGTAACTTTATTTTCTTGGTTTACATGTCTCTGTACTGCTTCTTTTCAGGTTGCTGAAGCTTCCTCTTTCCAAAAGCCTTCAACTTTCTCTAATTTATTCAAGTTAATCTTCAAATTTGCAAAGGTGAGTTGCTAACTCACATTATATGCTAAAACAAAGCTCTGCTTGCTGAAAACTGTGCAAAAATAGTTTACTGTAAACATTTCTGTTGATTTTTAATTTACAGTCAAAATCTGTTTTGAGTTGATTTTTTGAGTGTCCATGTCTTCTTATTCCTATGATGAAATGCTGCTGGAATTCTTCCGGATTGTAGTTTGTATGTTGTAGTTTATGTACGTAAATTTTCATATGCAAATTCGTCCAGAAAATGCCTCATACAGTTGCTCGAAAATGGGTTCAGACAAGGCCGAAACTGCCTGTTGCATTTGGGTGCTACAGGTTCACCATCATAGTGCTCAGGTCGACCTAAGCATCCATAGGTCGGCCTACGGGTCGACCTGGGCTTTGTAATTTGCCCAGGTCACTTCTTTTGCTTCCCGTGTCTTGTTTTGATCAATTTGCTTGTTTCCAGTAACATTCTTAACTCATTTTCGTGATAATTTTGAGATGTTTTGATGGCCATGAAGCCAATCAATAGATGAGCCAAAATTTTAGTGAATTTGTGATTTGAATTGAATCGTTTTTGAGTTGATTTCGAGTGTTGGTTTTTGGTATTTTCGATGATTTTCCTTGATTTCGAGCACGGGTTTTTCTAAACAATTTTGAAATGATTTTTAAAATAAAATGGCTTTGAAATAAATATTTTATAGTATTTATAAATTATTTTAAAGCTATTAAAATTATATATTCTCTATAATAAAGAGAAATTTCAAAGTTCCAAACGATTTCAGAAAATTATTTTAAAAACAAGTTTTCTCAAACAAATTATTTTCTATATAAAATACACATTTTTGCACTCTTCGAGCGCATGAGAAAGTGAATAACGACCCGACTTTCCAGTCCCGGAAAATCGAACCATTTTAGTTAAGAAGAAGAGGTAGAAGAAGAAAAATAGAAAACAAAATCAGAATCTAACCATCGCAGCGGAATAAAATATAATATATTAACAGATCTTTACACAAATCAAAAACTATATCTGCTTATACAATACATCATCAGAGTACATCATCAGAGTACATCAACATCCATAACATACAACTGAATACACAGCGGAAAAATAATAGCAAGTACGAGAGTACGTATCGTCATCCAGCTCATCTCCTGAGCTCCACAGCATCATATCCTGTAACCTATAATACTCGGTCTGACCCGAGCATCATATAAAACAATACCCGAGTCAGTCTGGAATACCAGCGTGAGAAAATCACACTCAATTGATTATTAAAGTTTCAAAATCCTTTTGAAAATAAAAGCATCTCGTAAGACCACGCCACAAATAAACATGTCGGGTTTTTACCTTACGATAGCTAAAACACTTTTTATCAAATTCCTCTGATATTATAATAGTGTCTATATACAAATACTTATTAAAATAGCTGAAATTGTTACATTATTAAATTCCAGCATACTAGCCACAACGTGGGTAATACAAACAAAACTCGTACAAGGCACGTAGGGAGAATGGATTTCCAACGAATGACTAGGCACTGGGGTACCACCTGTCACAGTACGTGGCCTAGATCACAGTACCGAGGAGTACGCCCGCTCCCCTGCAACACAAGACCGGAATCATCCCTTACTGGATAATTCCAAATAAAATCACCCCACGGTTGGGATCAGCAACCGCACCACTAAGCCGAAATAAAAGGGACATCTAGACAGGGATGACCTTACTCTCAAGTGGGTGCTACCCACGAAGCCTTGCTGCATAACCCCTGATTTTCAGTCATTCCCGGTTGATGAGGCTCGAGGCTAAACGATACCTTTATAGCACATATCCCTTAGAATGCCCATCGTCCACCTGACGATGTCACGAAAGCATTCGTCCATACAAGTCCGTCCCGGGTCTGAACGGAACCGAAGGCACTATTCCTACTACATCCATTTTGGAAATATCCTCAGAATTAGTAGCGACTAGCCCTTGCACTTCATAGCTCCATCTTCGACTCCGAACACGTTACACGAAACGTACAACCGGATCGAAGTGGTATTCGAGTCTCCAGACCTAGAATCCCGGTATACGGAAACTCGATCCCGGTCTCTTCGAAACGATCAACGCATTTGGCCAATATTGATAGTCGGTTATTTAACTATCAATTCACATCCACAAGCAACCATCACACAATAAATAATTTCCCACATTATTTATTTGCCCAAATATCTTTCCAAGATATATTTCTATTTTCAAACTCCTTTTGAAAACAATTTCAAACAGTTTCCGCTTACGGAATACATTTCCCCAAATATTTATTTCTCTGAAACACCAAGTACAAAATACTTTAGATTTAAAAACAATTTAAAAGCACTTTACTATAAATATACTTTATAATATTGAAATTTAAAAACTACTTTAATACCTTAACAAAATATATACTTAAGGAATATTTAAAATGAAACCATTTTACAAATATAAACTAAATTTCTCTTTTAAAACATAATAGAAAATCACTTTTTATATAATTACTACAATAATAGATTTTTGAAAATACTTACTTTAGACTTTAACATTTAGAAATAATCAATCTTCTAAAATATGCTTTTTAAAACATATTTAACTTTTAACTTGTATTTAAAATTGCCTTGGAAAAACGTACTTGGCAATCCAGAGAAATACACTTCTCATTTCCATCTTTTAAAAATAAACCAACATTTATTTTTAAACCAATCCATATCCTTTTATAAATTCCCATCTTGAATTTATATTCTCAAATATCCACTGATATTTTATTTTACTTTATAAACCCAGTTTATATCTCCAAAATCTCATTTCTCTTTAAAAAAAATCCAAGTTTTTAAACACTTAAATCAATTTCCAATTGATTTCCATTTACTTTACTTTGAAGTAAATTTCCCTATTTACTTCAATTATTTCAAATACATTAACTTTCACCTTTTATTTCCTTATTATGAGTTAAAACCCTTTTTTAACTAAAATACCAATTCCGGATTTCCAAACTTCTTCAATTAATATTTTAATTAAATTAAATCTTTAAATTTCAATAAAATCAATTCTTTTATATTTTTAAATAATATCACTTTAGTTAAAGATTTATTTCTTCATTATTAAATTCAAAATCCTCTTTTCCCATATTTGTTCGAATTAAGAAATTTCTTTATTTCTTTTACAATTCCTTATTTAATTTTTTCGAATCCACTAGAATTATTTAACTTAAATTTTACTCTTTTATTTCTTCCCAAAATTCAATTCAATTGCTTTTGATAATTCATTATGCTGGGAAATTCAATCCAACCAGATTATCCAATATAAATCATCACAGGATATCAAAAATCATATCACAGAATATTTAAACAAAATTAAATATTTTGAGGAATCCAGTTGGATCCCTCCAACCTGTTTCCCTGCATCCACAGATGTTAGCACAATACCAATTCCACTTCAAGGTGGAATATCGCGGTATATGGGTTTTATAAAATATCATCCGCTATTATACGGCGCATAGGGTCTCATCCGCTATATAATGCGGGAATATCAACAACTCCAATATATACATATGCCAATATGTATATATTGATATATGCTACTATATATAATATAGCACATCCAAATCAATTCAACCATTAAATCAATTATTTAAATTTAACCAATTAAATTTAAATTATAATTTAACTGAGTGAGATTAACTCACCTTTGCCCCTTATATTAGCAATCTGATCCATCTTGCCAATTCCTCCATAAATTTTAGACCTTAAATAACATTATATGACTTATCAATATTCGAAATAGTCAACAGTTAATTACCATTTAATTAGTTACCCTAAACAATCAATTACTTCTTAGATTGCTTAATAATAAATTTTAACCCATTTTCTTAAGATAAATAATTCCTAGTAACTAAAATAATCTTATAAGTAAACTGATCGAGTTAATCACCTATATATATATATTACTTTAAATCTAAACAGTAAATTTAATACGTGTATAAGTATATTTATTTTATTTCATTTTCTTAGAACTACTATACTAAAAATCTATATACAGATTTGAGAATCCACTAACTTTATATAAACTTTTATATCCTAAAATCTTATGTTTATATATACATATTTTCTGTTTTAAACCATGTATATGTAACTTTGAAATAAAATTACCATTACTGAAAAAAATACCAATACATTAAATTAAAAATCTAAACTAGCTTAAAATAAATTTTAAATGTATTAATATTTTAAATTACCTGAAAACGTACAGGAATTCGAAATCGCGAGCTCAACCTCCACGAGATCTGCCCAAACGAACCCTACTGTCTCGACTACGGCCATCCTTGCTTCCTCGAAAATCGCGACCGCTTTTCTGACCTACGGCGCCTTCGTACGCGAAGACTCGCGAGCTCATCCTCATGGAAAACTAACCCTAACCCCTCGCCCTACCCTACTGCCTCGATTCAAAGATGGAAACCCCAGCTTGCAAATCGCCGATACCACTCGTGCTAGGTCGCGACTATCCTCGAGTCGCCCCACGCGAATCAAAACCCTAGTCGATCGAACGCCCGCTCCTCCTCTGGCCTTGCTCGAGTACGAATCTGACTCCCCATGTCTCGCGTCCAAGCTCGATTTCTATATATATATTTTTCGAACTGTCTTCGTTTTGAAAAAGGAGGTAGAAGAGTCACGCGATGATTTCGACTGAACGAATAGTTTAAATTCTTTTCTCTTATACGAACGAATTAGTTCGATTACAGAAAGGAACGAACGAGATCGCTACTATTTCGGCCATTTTATTCCTTTGAATTTCTGAATTGAACGATAAAGGAAGAAAGGGAACCAGACATTTAAAATCGAACGAGGTATGCTCTGCACGATTTGTTTCGTGATACTAGGCGTATTTTTAGGGCGTAATTTAAGGAGGGAACAGTGGTTTGATTTTGACCAAATTTAAAAATTAAATTTAAATTGAATTCGATTAAATTTCAACGCGTTTACTCACCGTGTGCTCACATAACAATTCCGAAAAATATGAAATTTAAAATCCGGTAATAATACAATATTACGGATCCCATGGCACTGGTTCCGTCGAATTCCGAGACTGTGCCTCGGAAGGCTATTTTTAAAACGTCAATCAAACGATAAAATTCAAAGCTGAACAAACACTTTTAAATTCAATTTTAACACTTCTATTATCTTCAGTATTGTTAATACGAATTTTACAAGCCTTTAAATTATTTTTAACAGGCTTAAATTTCAGATTCAATAATTTTACCAATTTCGATAATTTAAATTCAACAATTACTTGTCTAATCAATAATGATATTTGAAATTAAAGTTAATAATTATCTTTTGAATATTTAAAATTAATTAAATATTCCCATTTCAAATGCTCAAAAATTCCGGGTCGTCACATTCCTTCCCCCTTAAAAGAATTTCGTCCCCGAAATTACTAGTTAGGAAGAATGGTTCAATCCCCGTTCTATTTCCCCAATCCAAATAGTTTTAACAACTTTCCATAACAATCTTTTAATAAAAGACACAACATTCCTCTTATTAACTTCCCAAACCTATTCATAAGTTCAACCCATATCACCTACTTATCAATTCAAATTTAAATTTGAATTCAAATTTTAACTTATCAAAATTTCTCAAAATTTTTCTAACTCCCTAAATTTCCGAAAATTTTTGCCAGCGTCTCCTTTGCGCGGCTAGCTCGGTACAACTACAAAATGGCTCTACGGCCTCCCAATCTCAAGAAGAAAACAAAACGCCAAGTGGCGGGATAAAAAACCCAATCAAATTTCATACAGAAATTCAAATACATACCTTTTTGTCGGGCCATTAAATTTTATCTTCAAAAATCAAAAATCTCAATTTATCCATTGTTTTTATACACCTGTATATCCTATTAAGCAATAATATTCAATCACAATTCCAAAGTCATTTTATACTTTTCTTTACAAATTTCCAATCTTTGTTTTACTTAAGCCCGTACGATGCACATATATCATCCGTACGCAATATCACATTTGATCGCTCAATCGATCACACAATTTCACTTCCGAACTAGTATCGTCCACCCGACTTCCTAGTGCGGACTCAGATCTGGTTTCTTGATCAGAAACCGTCATTCTCCTTGCATAGCCACCAACTATGATAGAGAATTTCCAGAATCAATCAACAATCCATATCCAGGTTTGCCGTCGAAAATCGAGTGAAAAATCCCGATTCGGATCGATAAAACTATCTCAAAATTCTGTGTTCGACATCTGGACCAAATAGCTATGCGAATAAAATAATATACGTACATCTTACGTATAAATTCCAATTGATTATCAATTTCATCAATTCTTTTTTATTCACATTTCTTTTTGATTGTTATCCCTTTATTCACAACTATCTCATTTCACAACTTCAAATTTTAATCGTCATTTAATTATTCATCTACAATAATTTTCCTCAATACAAATTTACTTAAGAACTCACTATTCATTTCTTAAGTTCAATATAAATATTTTACATACTACTTATACTTATTTTCACTTCACTATTGAAGTTCATATCCTTTTCTATTCACTTTTGCCTTTACCATTTCATTTGATTCCAATTTGGCTTCCACTTGAATTTTTAATTAGTTGCACTTACTAATTAATTTAACCCTCAATTAAACATTTATTTGTGAACTTTTCTTTCATTAGTTCCTTCGATTTCACTTACTTTACATTCATATTTGAATTAGATTTCAATATCCAGTTTTAATTTCATTTGCTTAACAAATTTAAATCATTTATCGTAAATGAAAATTTTCAAAAATTTTCTAACTCCCAAAATTTACGGAAAATTTTGGCAGAGTCTCCTTTGTACGGAGGGACTTCTGCGATATCGCAGGATGCACAAATATATATATACATCGGCCTCAGGCCGGAAATCACAATATATATCAATATATGCAGTTCATATTTCCTATTTTGAATTTTTGCGTAAGCGTACCTTATTTTAGCATTTTTAAACAAGCGGCTATTTATTTTAGCATTTAGCGCAGTCAAAACCAGCAAAGCGACTTCCATAAACCTGTACTTACTCAATTTAAACAGGTTAGTGACAAATATTCAAAGTTTATTAACATCTTACTAAATTTCAATAGCTAACATTTGTATAACCTAAGCAATATCCACTAAACACCTCCATAAGTAAGTTTATAAGGTTCCAATGCAAATTTAAATGCTTTCAAAACCATTTACACACCATCTCATTCAATTCATTTCAATTTATTCCTTCCCACTTGAATTTTATTTTCAACTCAGACCATAGTTATTCAATCCATCTCTATTTAACTTGATTCTATTTCAATCAAATCTCATTTCACTCTACAAATTTATTTGATTAATAGCAAGGCCATTTCAATTTATCTCTACTAAATTGGATTTTATTTGCAATACAAACCATCACCACTTTAATCCAATTCCGTTTTATTTTTACAACACCTTTGCTAAATTTTAAATCATTGTCAGCCTAGGTCGAATTCTATTTAAACTTCGAGTTTATTTCCAAACTCTATTGCTAACTCACAGTTTAATCTAAATTTAACCACTTTAAATTCCATTAACTAACTTATTATCAAATTAGTTTGTTTCCAAATTTTAAACCCAATATTCGATTTTTATTTCAAAAATCACTCTTAACAATTTTACTTGAGTTCAATCTATTTCATAATTTAAAATTTGGATTTTTATATTCATTACCGTTACAAGCAATTTTATTTGGCTTATTTATCTTACTTCCAAATTTTATAAGTCACATTCTTTTATATTCATACTTCCATCTATTTAAAATAAATTTTATTCACATTTTATCTTTTAACTCAGAATTATACATTTTATTTAGCCAATAAATATTTTTATTATTCCATAAATAACTTTAAATAAGATTCCAGAGTTTTAAACAATTTTCCAAAATTTCAAAATCACTTTTGAAATCAATCACATCCAAACTCCTTTGGTAAATTTAATTATCCCTTTGAATTTCAAAACCAACCCAGTTCACAATCAATTCCAATTTAAAACACTTTGGTAGCAATTTCTCTTTGGAAACTCGAAAATGAACATCGATGATGCTGCAGTCATCACCGAAATTATTTCCCAGCGACCGGAAGAGAATTAAATGCTTTTATCTCTTTAAACCATTTCAAATATTTTTAAATTTCAAATCCTTCCAGATTTCAATTCAATTTCAAAAATATTCATGAAATAATATCACCATTATCTCCCCAAAGCCTTTGAAAACTATTTTTAAATCCAAAGGAATTTAAACCTTTCCCAAAACTTCAAATTCAAAATCCATTCAACTTAATATCCAAACATTACTCTGGAATGCTATCACATTTGTATATAAAGTTTATTTCAATTTATAAATTTCATTTAGTCTATATTTCAAATTCCATTTTGTTATATAAATTTATTCTTCAACTTGGTTATAAACTTTCAATTTCTTATTCAATTTTACACTTACATGATAATAATTTAATATTATCACTTCGTAACAACCAAGCAATCAAATACTATAATAATTTACAAAAATTATACCTTTTTGTATACAAAAATAATTTGGGTAAAATTATTTCATTCACCCTATTTAAAACAATACTGTGTCGAACTGTTCTATTCAAGTGTTTAGAAACCCCTTCGATCCAGTTTTCGAGGCTGTGCCGACGAAGGTTCATATGCCACTCAATAAACCAACCAACACAATATAAAACCATTTTATATTCACTAACAAATACGCGCTCATATCTATTAATACTCTCAAAATTCCCACCAGAGCCAAGGTTATCGCCAGCCTAAGCTCTGATACCACTGTAACGACCCGACTTTCCAGTCCCGGAAAATTGAACCATTTTAGTTAAGAAGAAGAGGTAGAAGAAGAAAAATAGAAAACAAAATCAGAATCTAACCATCGCAGCGGAATAAAATATAATATATTAACAGATCTTTACATAAATCAAAAACTATATCTGCTTATACAATACATCATCAGAGTACATCATCAGAGTACATCAACATCCATAACATACAACTGAATACACAGCGGAAAAATAATAGCAAGTACGAGAGTACGTATCGTCATCCAGCTCATCTCCTGAGCTCCACAGCATCATATCCTGTAACCTATAATACTCGGTCTGACCCGAGCATCATATAAAACAATACCCGAGTCAGTCTGGAATACCAGCGTGAGAAAATCACACTCAATTGATTATTAAAGTTTCAAAATCCTTTTGAAAATAAAAGCATCTCGTAAGACCACGCCACAAATAAACATGTCGGGTTTTTACCTTACGATAGCTAAAACACTTTTTATCAAATTCCTCTGATATTATAATAGTGTCTATATACAAATACTTATTAAAATAGCTGAAATTGTTACATTATTAAATTCCAGCATACTAGCCACAACGTGGGTAATACAAACAAAACTCGTACAAGGCACGTAGGGAGAATGGATTTCCAACGAATGACTAGGCACTGGGGTACCACCTGTCACAGTACGTGGCCTAGATCACAGTACCGAGGAGTACGCCCGCTCCCTTGCAACACAAGACCGGAATCATCCCTTACTGGATAATTCCAAATAAAATCACCCCACGGTTGGGATCAGCAACCGCACCACTAAGCCGAAATAAAAGGGACATCTAGACAGGGATGACCTTACTCTCAAGTGGGTGCTACCCACGAAGCCTTGCTGCATAACCCCTGATTTTCAGTCATTCCCGGTTGATGAGGCTCGAGGCTAAACGATACCTTTATAGCACATATCCCTTAGAATGCCCATCGTCCACCTGACGATGTCACGAAAGCATTCGTCCATACAAGTCCGTCCCGGGTCCGAACGGAACCGAAGGCACTATTCCTACTACATCCATTTTGGAAATATCCTCAGGATTAGTAGCGACTAGCCCTTGCACTTCATAGCTCCATCTTCGACTCCGAACACGTTACACGAAACGTACAACCGGATCGAAGTGGTATTCGAGTCTCCAGACCTAGAATCCCGGTATACGGAAACTCGATCCCGGTCTCTTCGAAACGATCAACGCATTTGGCCAATATTGATAGTCGGTTATTTAACTATCAATTCACATCCACAAGCAACCATCACACAATAAATAATTTCCCACATTATTTATTTGCCCAAATATCTTTCCAAGATATATTTCTATTTTCAAACTCCTTTTGAAAACAATTTCAAACAGTTTCCGCTTACGGAATACATTTCCCCAAATATTTATTTCTCTGAAACACCAAGTACAAAATACTTTAGATTTAAAAACAATTTAAAAGCACTTTACTATAAATATACTTTATAATATTGAAATTTAAAAACTACTTTAATACCTTAACAAAATATATACTTAAGGAATATTTAAAATGAAACCATTTTACAAATATAAACTAAATTTCTCTTTTAAAACATAATAGCAAATCACTTTTTATATAATTACTACAATAATAGATTTTTGAAAATACTTACTTTAGACTTTAACATTTAGAAATAATCAATCTTCTAAAATATGCTTTTTAAAACATATTTAACTTTTAACTTGTATTTAAAATTGCCTTGGAAAAACGTACTTGGCAATCCAGAGAAATACACTTCTCATTTCCATCTTTTAAAAATAAACCAACATTTATTTTTAAACCAATCCATATCCTTTTATAAATTCCCATCTTGAATTTATATTCTCAAATATCCACTGATATTTTATTTTACTTTATAAACCCAGTTTATATCTCCAAAATCTCATTTCTCTTTAAAAAAAATCCAAGTTTTTAAACACTTAAATCAATTTCCAATTGATTTCCATTTACTTTACTTTGAAGTAAATTTCCCTATTTACTTCAATTATTTCAAATACATTAACTTTCACCTTTTATTTCCTTATTATGAGTTAAAACCCTTTTTTAACTAAAATACCAATTCCGGATTTCCAAACTTCTTCAATTAATATTTTAATTAAATTAAATCTTTAAATTTCAATAAAATCAATTCTTTTATATTTTTAAATAATATCACTTTAGTTAAAGATTTATTTCTTCACTATTAAATTCAAAATCCTCTTTTCCCATATTTGTTCGAATTAAGAAATTTCTTTATTTCTTTTACAATTCCTTATTTAATTTATTCGAATCCACTAGAATTATTTAACTTAAATTTTACTCTTTTATTTCTTCCCAAAATTCAATTCAATTGCTTTTGATAATTCATTATACTGGGAAATTCAATCCAACCAGATTATCCAATATAAATTATCACAGGATATCAAAAATCATATCACAGAATATTTAAACAAAATTAAATATTTTGAGGAATCCAGTTGGATCCCTCCAACCTGTTTCCCTGCATCCACAGATGTTAGCACAATACCAATTCCACTTCAAGGTGGAATATCGCGGTATATGGGTTTTATAAAATATCATCCGCTATTATACGGCGCATAGGGTCTCATCCGCTATATAATGCGGGAATATCAACAACTCCAATATATACATATGCCAATATGTATATATTGATATATGCTACTATATATAATATAGCACATCCAAATCAATTCAACCATTAAATCAATTATTTAAATTTAACCAATTAAATTTAAATTATAATTTAACTGAGTGAGATTAACTCACCTTTGCCCCTTATATTAGCAATCTGATCCATCTTGCCAATTCCTCCATAAATTTTAGACCTTAAATAACATTATATGACTTATCAATATTCGAAATAGTCAACAGTTAATTACCATTTAATTAGTTACCCTAAACAATCAATTACTTCTTAGATTGCTTAATAATAAATTTTAACCCATTTTCTTAAGATAAATAATTCCTAGTAACTAAAATAATCTTATAAGTAAACTGATCGAGTTAATCACCTATATATATATATATATTACTTTAAATCTAAACAGTAAATTTAATACGTGTATAAGTATATTTATTTTATTTCATTTTCTTAGAACTACTATACTAAAAATCTATATACAGATTTGAGAATCCACTAACTTTATATAAACTTTTATATCCTAAAATCTTATGTTTATATATACATATTTTCTGTTTTAAACCATGTATATGTAACTTTGAAATAAAATTACCATTACTAAAAAAAATACCAATACATTAAATTAAAAATCTAAACTAGCTTAAAATAAATTTTAAATGTATTAATATTTTAAATTACCTGAAAACGTATAGGAATTCGAAATCGCGAGCTCAACCTCCACGAGATCTGCCCAAACGAACCCTACTGTCTCGACTACGGCCATCCTTGCTTCCTCGAAAATCGCGACCGCTTTTCTGACCTACGGCGCCTTCGTACGCGAAGACTCGCGAGCTCATCCTCATGGAAAACTAACCCTAACCCCTTGCCCTACCCTACTGCCTCGATTCAAAGATGGAAACCCCAGCTTGCAAATCGCCGATACCACTCGTGCTAGGTCGCGACTATCCTCGAGTCGCCCCACGCGAATCAAAACCCTAGTCGATCGAACGCCCGCTCCTCCTCTGGCCTTGCTCGAGTACGAATCTGACTCCCCATGTCTCGCGTCCAAGCTCGATTTCTATATATATATTTTTCGAACTGTCTTCGTTTTGAAAAAGGAGGTAGAAGAGTCACGCGATGATTTCGACTGAACGAATAGTTTAAATTCTTTTCTCTTATACGAACGAATTAGTTCGATTACAGAAAGGAACGAACGAGATCGCTACTATTTCGGCCATTTTATTCCTTTGAATTTCTGAATTGAACGATAAAGGAAGAAAGGGAACCAGACATTTAAAATCGAACGAGGTATGCTCTGCACGATTTGTTTCGTGATACTAGGCGTATTTTTAGGGCGTAATTTAAGGAGGGAACAGTGGTTTGATTTTGACCAAATTTAAAAATTAAATTTAAATTGAATTCGATTAAATTTCAACGCGTTTACTCACCGTGTGCTCACATAACAATTCCGAAAAATACGAAATTTAAAATCCGGTAATAATACAATATTACGGATCCCATGGCACTGGTTCCGTCGAATTCCGAGACTGTGCCTCGGAAGGCTATTTTTAAAACGTCAATCAAACGATAAAATTCAAAGCTGAACAAACACTTTTAATTTCAATTTTAACACTTCTATTATCTTCAGTATTGTTAATACGAATTTTACAAGCCTTTAAATTATTTTTAACAGGCTTAAATTTCAGATTCAATAATTTTACCAATTTCGATAATTTAAATTCAACAATTACTTGTCTAATCAATAATGATATTTGAAATTAAAGTTAATAATTATCTTTTGAATATTTAAAATTAATTAAATATTCCCATTTCAAATGCTCAAAAATTCCGGGTCGTCACAAGAAAGTGAATTAAATGATTTAGTAAAACGACACATGCGTTTACTTTTTTGGTTAATTCCGGACTTGTCCGTTCAAGGCAAATATTTGTGATTTAAATGATTTTGTTTTCTAGTGTGGCATTGGCTAACAGTTAGCAACCCGATAAGTGAGAACGTGTTGTATAGGATGCTCTATTAACACTTTTCGGGTTCCTATCTGAGAGTTTGTGACACATTCACGAGTTATTGTCAGTACTAGACCTTCGGGATGTTTTGTCCATTGAGACGTATTTGTCCTTCGAGATGTGGTCCTTCGGGATGTTTTGTCCTTCGGGATGTTGTCCTTCGGGATGTTTGTCCATTTGAGATGTGGCACCTTATTTTGAGAGACAGTACTTGGCGGGCTTCGGCCATTTTATAAGCACGTGCTATCTTTTGTGATGATTTCATTGATTTGTTATGATTTTCCAAGTGTATCGCCTTTTTAGATTTATTGGCCATTTGAGTCGTTTGAGACGTTATATGTGGCGATTACATCTTTAAAAATTTGAACTCCATATCGAGTTCCATATATATTATGATTTGTGATTGCCAATCTTTGGCGTTTATTTGAGATTTATAATCTCCTTCTTTTTAGGAGTTATATGTGATTGCCATATTATGGCGTATTTCCAAGATTTGGGATTTCTCTATTTTCGAAATATTTGTGGTTGCCATTTTTGGCGATTGAGTTTTGGGAACTATTATTTAGGTGTTATGGTTTATAGAAACCAATATATTGGCTATTGGTATTATGCCAATGATATGAGGCATTCCATATGCTTAGTTGGTAATATTGTTGAGTTTACCTCTTTTGAGGAAATATATATACTTAGTTAACTAGCTCACTTGAAGTATGGACATGTTCTTAGTATTACTTCTTCTCATTCGAGAAGAATTAGTACCATTTACCCTTTATCCTTTATTTCACTTATCATACTAATCAGTTGTTTAAGCTAGACTGACCCGTGTATTTTTATATACTCGGGTCAGACCGAGTTTTTTCAGGTTAGACACCTGCATATGACTTTGTTATGCTACTTCCGCCTTGGATATCTGCTTATCACCCTTTTGTAGTTTTGTTGTAGTTTGTGACTCTGATATATATCTATTTTTTGACTCGTTGTATATAGTGTGGTTCTTGTACCACTTCTGTTGTATCATTTTGTATTGTACTGGGATGTATCTGTGTATATGTATATATATGTTTGGCTGCTGTTCTATGATGTGATGTACATATTGTTGTTGTATTTTTTTCTGATAGATCCGTTAGCCACTTTAGTTTTTTATTAAGCATTTACTGAATATGTCGATCCACTTGAGAAAGAAAAAAAAATTAGAGCACCAAATCGACGTATTTAATAGATGTTTAAGACAAAGCTATGGATGGTCGCTCCTAACCAGCCCAATTGCTTATAGAGTAGCACTTCCCAATCGATTTTTTGGAGTTCATGACGTGATTCACGTCTCTCATTTGAGGAAGTATCTATGAAATTCTGATTCTGTGATGGATACTCATGCATTAGAAGAGCTTGAGGTTTTCTCCTGATTTATCATTCATGCAACACCCTATGCGTGTTCTTGCTTCGGAGGTTGAGCACCTTCGAAACAAGAACGTGCCGCTCGTGAAGATTCAATGGTCCGATAATCCCAATGACTGCACTTGGGAAACCATAGAATTTATCGAGCAATCTTATCCTGGTTATCTATCTTCGAGTATTGAAAGTGAGAGTTTAAACTCAAGCTTATTTGTTTTTCCTTTGCTTGATGAAGTGAATTCTGTTGAATACAGCTCTTCTCTAGAAATTGCAAGGACACAATTTTTATAAGGGGGAGTCTATAACAACCCTGGTTTTGGTGATTGCGTGTAATATTAAATTATAATGCTGGTTATAATTTAATATTGGAAAAATAAAATAAATTGGAGATAGAAATTTGTTAAAATTGTTTATTTCAAATAAACAATGAGTTTTGGAGAATAAATTGGGTTTAAGATTTGTTTGGTTGGGGATTTAGTTAGAATAAATTGTGAACTATGGTAATATGCTGATTTGGGGTTAATAAATTAATTATGTAATTTAATCCAACATTAATTTATTGAAATGAATGTAAACTGTTGGAAATAAAGCTTTAAAAACTTTAATATATTAGTTTGTGATGGAAAATGAACATTTTATGGTTTTAATTAGAGAAAATGCAATAATTTTGCAAATTATTGCCAAATATTGGTTTTTGTAGATTTTAATGAAATATTTGAATTTAATATGTTGTATATTGTAAATAAAAATGTGAAATTTTGTTTAAAAATAGTTTTTGGTTGTAAATAAGATGTTAATATGATTTGTTGTATTTAATTATACAAGAAAATAATTTTTATGTAATTTTTAATGTTAAAAGTGGTGTTTTATGTAATAAAAGGTGTAAATTGTTGTATTTAATTAAAAATGGAGTTTTAATAATAGAAATTTATTTTTATAGCTAAAAATATTTTTAATTATGTTATGAAACATTTTTTTAGTTGACATAAACAATTGTTGTATAAATTTGTTTGGTTTAGAAATGTGAAATATTGTGTAATATGTGAATATTTGGTGAAATAGAGTGAAAAACATAAAAATAACTTAGTCATTTTTTCACTAAGTATTTTAAATAGCTAAAGGATAATGGGTTTAAGCCCAAAATCCACTTCTGGAAAGATCAAGAGAAAGATACTGTACATATTTCTCTTTTGATTGTTTCTTCCTTCTCAAAAACAAAAACAGAAAAAGAGAAATGGCCACCTCTTGAATCTTCATAAAACTAGCTTCATTTTTAGTGAAATTAAAAGAGAAAATTTGCAAAATCAAAGTGTATTACAGGTAATCAAAAACCAAAATCCCAAATCCTCTCCTCAATTTTTAGTTTTGAGAAGATATTGTCTGTAACCCATTTTCTTCTTGATGCATGCTTCTTTTCTTGTCAATAACAGGTTATTAGAGCTTCTTATGGCCATAAAGATCCAAGCTTGCAGGTTTAATTGCTCAAATCCTTGTTAAGGTGAGTAAAAACTCACATCTCTAGCAAGAACAAGCGGTTTGTAAAATCTGGATGCAATTTACGTTCATTTTTTTATTTACTATGAACTGAATGTTTTAACTTATAGTTTTCAATTAAATCTTGTTCTGGGTTCATCTTTGAGGACTCATATCTCTTTGTCTTTATACCGGAATGGTGTGAAACCTTTTCCGGATCATTTTCTGTGTTTTGTAGTTTATGCATGTAAAATTTCATGGCCTAATTCATCTGGTAGCCACCTGAAACATTTGCTCAAAGTTCGAATCAAACAAGATTGCACTGCCTGTAGAAATTGCATTCTGGGGTCGAACAACAACCCATAAGGGTCGACCAACAACCCATAATGGTCGACCCAGGCTTTTGATAGGTCGACCTTAGGTTTGACCTATCCACTTATAAGGTCGACCTTAGCCTTGAATTTTCTAATGTCTATTTTCTTTTGTTCTAGTGATTTCTTGAGCTCGTTCTAGCAACTTTTACAGCTTGTTCTTGTGTTATTTTGAGATGTTTTTGAAGGCTCTAACCTATCAATAGGTAAACCAATAATTTGGTTGATCCATACTCTAGATTAACGAGCTTTTGGAGACATTTCATTTGCTGAAATTTTAGTGTTTTTCCGATGATTTCTGTTATTTTCGAGCACAAATTTTCTAAACGATTTTTGAAATGATTTTTATTTTAAAATAGCTTTTGAAATAAATATTTTACAATATTTAAAATTATTTTTAAAGCTATTAAAAATTTATATTCTCTATAATAAAGAGAAATTTTCAAAGAATTGTTTTCCAAATGATTTCAAAAATTGTTTTGAAAACTAGTTTTCTCAAGCAAATTAATTTCTATATAAAATACACTATTTTGCACACTTCGAATGTATGAGAAAGAGAATTAAACGATTTAGTAAAACATGTGGTATGGGACACATGTGTTACTTTTTCGGTTGATTTCGGACTTGTTTGTTTGAAGCTATGAACCTTCGGGTTGTTATTTGTGATTGTTATTCTTTAGCGTGTTTCGAGATTTGTGAATTTCTATTTTTAGGAACCATTTGAGATTGCCATACTTTGGCGGATTTTGAGATTTGAGGTCTCCTATTTAGGAGCTATGGTTTGTTAAAACCATTGTGTTGTCTTTTGTACTTGCCGATGATATGAGGCGAGTTACGAGATTTTTGAGATTTGTGATTTCAATGATTTTGTTTTCTAGTGTGGCATTAATTAGCAGTTAGTAAACCGTTAAGTGAGAACGTGTGGTATGGGACGCACCGTTAACACTTTCCGAGTTCCTACCTGAGAGTTTGTGACACATTCACGAGTATATGCCAGTACTATAGACCTTCGGCTCCCACAAGTTATATATGACTTCGGTCATCACGAGTTATATGTGACTTCGGTCACCATGAGATTTATGTGACTTCGGTCACCACGAGATTTATGTGACTTCGGTCACCACGAGATTTATGTGACTTCGGTCACCACGAGATATTATGACCTTCGGGTCCACGAGATAGGTACCTAATACATAGTACTGGACACGAGTATAGCACGTGCATCATTGCTTTGGGGCAATCAGGGATTTAGATCCAATCCGGGTTATTTTTTGAGTTTTGAGTTTTATTATGATTTCACCATTTTCTAGATGATTGTTATTTATATTTATAGCATAGAGCTATATGAGATTTATATGTATATGGTGATTTCATTTATGAGGTTTTGAATTCTTAATTGAGTTCCACGAGTTATGAGATTTATGATGTTCTAAACTCTTAATTGAGTTCCACGAGTTATGAAATTTTCTGAGTTTTGAACTCTTAATTGAGTTCCACGAGTTATGGGATTTTTGATGATTTCAGTTGTTTCCTTCTGAGATTTTATATGATTTTATCGGAATTTATATTTCGAGTAGCTTCTAAGAAGGAAACATTCATATTGAATTGAAGTTATTTAGGATAGGTTGACCCTAAGGTCGACCTATCAAAAGCCTAGGTCGACCCTTATGGGTTGTTGGTCGACCCCCAAAATGCAAATTCTATAGGTAGTGCAATTTTGTTTGATTCGAACTTTAATAAAATGTTTCAGGTGGCTACTAGATGAATTAGGCCATGAAATTTTACATGCATAAACTACAAAACACAGACAATGATCCGGAAAAGGTTTCACCCCATTCCGGTATGAAGACAAAGAGATAAGGGTCCTCAAAGATGAACCCAGAACAAGATTTAACTGAAACTATAAGTTAAAACATTCAGTTCACAGTAAATCAAAAATGAATGTAAATTGCATCCATATTTTACAAACCGCTTGTTCTTGTTAGAGATATGAGTTGTTGTGATGCCCCACGCCAAGACCCAAACTAACAAAGAGTATTACTAGGAAATACTGTCTGTTAGTGCAGAGAATAGGGCTGTTTAGGAGCGACCATCATAGTATTGTATTAAATAAGTATTAAGTATGTCGATAATGTGCTCAATTTTTTTTAATTTTTCGTTTCATCTTAAGTGGTTCGACATACTTAATTCTTATCTAATACAATACCATGGTGGCTACAAGATCTATTAAAAAAAACACAATAGAAATAATATACACAGTTCACAGAACAGCAAACACAATCTTATATATATACAAATAAAACATTTCCTTTTAAAAACTCAATTTGAAAGAGATAATTTCCTACACCTCCGACACCTAATATTCCTACATAGTGCGCTTTAACAATGCCCGGTCAACGTAGGACGATTGTCAGGGTTTGTAAAGTAAATAAATTGATCATAGAACCTGTCATACATCTCATAACGCATCAAATAAATATAATAATAAGTTTAGATATAAAATATGTGAAATGGTAATAATTAAATAAACCACAAAATCAAAGTGCATATGTTCATACATTTATAAAAAATAGTAATAGAGTTTATACAACTGATAAATAACTAAAATCATAAATTATCTCTGATCATAATAAGTGAAACACTATTAAGGCTCCATAGTGTCGCACAATGAAATAAGCAATAATAAGCCCAAAACAAAATTATGAGAAAGCATCACCTCCTGCTAGTCACTCCATGTGCCATTTACACCTGCTATCCAATCTACTCATTAAAGAGTACCTGAGATAATATGAAGCAAAGCATAAAACCTTGAGTCAGACAATAGTCTGGTGTGAACGATAAAAAATCTCAAAATAGTATGAAAGTTTATATAGTATATGGGACATAGGGTATAGAAAATCATACCAGACCTGCCCCTGCATCCAAAGAGTTAGCATATAAAAGTATATGCTAATCTACTACATCATCATGTAAATGTACTATGAGTCTAAGTACCACGTTTGGTGTCTAGGTATCCAAGTCTACAATATCTATGTTTTATGATATCCTTAGAGTGATAAGAAAAACATATCAAACATAGCATCCATCAAACAATCCTCGTCAATTGTGTGCTTTAAATATATGATAACTCATATGACCATTCCTTTGTTAGGGTTTAATGGAAACATCCTATTTCTAGGAACTCAAACACCAGCCAAACAAATGCCGGATAATATACCCATTCAATGATCGAGGGCAAACTCCCTTCAACGATCTAGAGTAACCAACTAAGTACCCAGTGAGCATCCTCACATACCCATGCTTTACGAGTACACTAAAAATACTCTGATTATCTACAATCCCTTTACACGTGTATTTAAGCCCTTCCTCGCTCCATTTGTTTCAATTCATCATAGCAGAACCTTCATCTTTCCACTTTCCATCATAGAACCTTCCCTCGTTCTACTCATGAGTTCCCTTAAATGAACCCGTCCTTATGGACCATCATCACTAGTTCTTCGATCAACTCATCATCATCGAAACACTTCTAGATGTTCACATCGATCGTAGAATCAACGCATCAAAATTCCAAAGCCATCATGTTGAAGTGTCGCAGCTTTGCCTCGTTGTTTATCATTATTCTTCATCGCACAAAAATAATTGAATATGAATGTTAAACGAACGAATGCACATGACACGACCTCTAAAGCATCGCTTGCACGCCTCCAACGCCTCACTTTGATCCTCCAACACTTAACATGGTCGGCACCGACCATATATGGTCAGCCTCAACAATGTGCGGCTACTAAAAGTGGCCAGAGTTGAAGTCTACCCTTTATCGTCTTGCCTTGAGCCAACCCAAAGCCAATCCCCCCAAAACTCTAAGTATTTGCTTAAAAAACACGTAGTACACGTGGTAGGTACCGACCATGTGCTAACCCTTGAAATTTGGCCAAGTCTAAATTTTGCCTCCACATTACTTCTGGGCCTGCTCCGAAGATTTCATGCTTTTTCCCCGAAGTCCTTCCCACTTTGACCCGAAGCTTGCTAAATGTTGACATGATTTTCCAACCAAAATTTTCCTAAGTCCAAACTCCACCACTGATCATATTTTTTGGCATTACTTATAGTTTTAGCCTTCAAAATCTTAAGCAACCTACATCGTGACTCGAAGAACTCCAACGCTGACATGATTTTGGTCACCACCGACCATATTTCGATGACCATAATATGAGCTATCAAACCAAGTCCAAATGATATGCGACTTGTTTTAAGGTTTCCTAGGACTTTAAACAACATCATAATCCAACTGCATCATGTATCGAATACTTTGATGCTACTTTGCACCAAATGATGCATTATATTTATATCTACACAAAACAACTAGCAAACACATCAAAATAATTCATACAACCATCAAACATCATCGCATAACATCCAAGTAATACATATAATTCATCCAGACACAATTTACGAGCATAAATCATCCTAGATTCGATTTTCTACAAAATGACAACTAAGTTTGGTAAATGGTGAAAAACAAGTTAAAACCCAAATCTATTTTTTAAATATGGTTTTAATGTGTCAATAACATTAGATCTAACTTTAAAACATTTTAACTTGAAAATCATTTCAAAAACCATAATTTAAGCATATATATCAATATAAAATAGTGAGGGAAGCAATATCACTCACCTGAGTACCAAATTTACCTATATCCCAATGCAAATATGAGATTGTATAATAGTGACATGGATTTCATAGTGGTCTAAACGGTAATATCTATATTCCCTTTGCTAATCACCCTTTAATGATGCATTTAAGCTAATTAAAGTAAGGACATTTGAAGCTTTTTGGTTGAAAAAAAATTAATGGAGGTTTAGTTTTGGGAAGTGGAAAAGTAATTAGGAACTGTCCCCTTATCCCCAATTATGGGTTAGTGGGCCTAATTCGAGCCTAACTAATTACCCACTAATCTGGCCAGAAACTGTTCAAACTTCAAATGGCTTATCTCATAAACGGTAAGTCCAAATTCCTATTATGACCACTCCACGAGAAGAGAAACCATCATCCCAGTCTAATGAAAGTAGTTTCATACCTTAATTCGGTTTTTCTTAAAAGTTATAGGCCTCATAAGGTTTTCAGGTTCAAAATGTCAGGTAAAAATCCTAAGGATAGAAAATGCACTAGTAGACATTTCCTAAAGTTATAGTGGCATGACCTCAAATGAATAATTTTTATGGTCATCCGATACGTAAAATATGGGTTGTTGAACTCTCACCCTTTAGGATTAATCCCCTTGAAATCCTCAAATAAATCATGGGAAAGTCAACCATATTTACCCTGCATGCCTAGCAATCATAAACAATCATCTCAAGCATCAAACATGCTTCCATGCAATCAATAATATAAATATACCTACCATAACATGTGAGATACTAAACTATCCTATGATATCAAAATGCAAAAGTAAATGTGATAAGCAGAAAGCCTTGCCGAGTAAAGAGCTCTGGATATGCCATCCTCATACTCTTCTCAATCTTCTTTGCTTTCATTCCATTAAACCTTCACTAATTCCATCGTCTTCCTCCTAAGTTGTGCCATATCATGTCCGACAATGCGAATGGCCTACAAGTCTCAAAGCTTCTGGTTTAATTTTCATATCATCAAGTTGATTCAATGTGATATGAAATTCTAGTATATCATGCATATGGCTAAGCTAATTTACTATAAATATATAATAAACTAACTGATAGATGAAAAGTAAAGTAAAAATAAACACGAACACCGAGATATTTATACTAGTTTGAAGCACCATCATACTTCCAGCCCCAGAATCGCTATTCCAGTTTTTCACTAACTAACACCCTCTCTTCCCCAGAGGAACAAGGTTACACAATGCCTGAGCTGCTTAATAGGTCTTTACAAAATCTCAAAAAGGAAACATTCGTTGACAATAAGTGTATCTCAATATACTGATTTGTCGATTTGAGTACAAAGGTCTTATCACTTACAAGAATCTTTTGGAATTAAATAAACAAGAGTATAGGACTGAAAACAACCAGTGAACTAATGTTGAAATTTAAAAAGCGATGATTTGATCACATTTTTGAAATAAGGAATGGCCGCTAAGTCCCCAGAGTTGAAAGATGATGGAAGAAAAGTCCCTTCTAATAAAGTTGTGAAAATTTGGTCCCTATTTTTAGTTTTTGGTTAATTTATGCTACTTTTGCCCTTGATTTCAATGCTGGGACGATTTTCTGGGAGGGGACAGTTTAGTAAAAAATAACAAAACAGGGACTTAATTTACATGGATTTATGAGCAGGGACATTTATGTATGAGCTTTGAGAATAGGGACCTTTGGTCCAAAACTCGTTTTTGAAATCTAGAAAGCCTTTTGAGATCAAGAGAATAAGAATAAAAAGGTAAGTTATGATTTCTCAAAAAAGCATACATTATATGGATATTGAAAAGTCTTCCCGAAGAGAAGTGACCGAAGCCATGAAACTTTGAGAGGAAGATCGTAACCTTTTAAAGAGATGTGATATTTTAAAAAAATTTATGGCTTTCAAACATCTGGAAATCCCGTGTCTACCGGTGTATTGATAACCCCTGTTGATCCATAGGTGTACATGTCTTTTCCAAATTTCCCAAGACTTTAAAAAGGCTTTACAAAGTATTAAAAAGTTTTAAAAATGAATAAAAATCATTTTAAGCAACTTTAAAGCCCTGAAAAGTTATGGTGAGTTTCTTATGAGTTGGCTATGATTAGAGACTCACAATGTTAAAGTGTTCACTGAAATCTTCTTTTGTTGATACTCCAATAAGGCTATAAGCATTTTCCACTTCAATATAAAGCTCTATTTGTATGTCTGCTTATATTTTTCTGCTATACACGATGTATGAAGTTATCATCATCAAAATCCAAAAAATCTTGCTTCAACGTGATCATCACGCCTGAGTTGTGCATAAACTTCCGTAAATGAGAGACGTGGAATATATCGTGCATGCCCACCATCTTCTGAGATAAGTCGACTCTGTATGTTAGGTTCCCAATCCTCTCTAATACCGAAAAAGGACCTACGAACCTCTATGCCAACTTCCTACTATTACCAAATCAAACTACATTTTTCAGTGGAGAGATCTTCATAATACCGTATCGTTTACAAAGAACTCTAAACCTTTGTCTTCTATCAGTATAGCTCTTCAATTTATCCCGAGCAGCCTTTATTCAATATCAAATGACTCGATCTTCTCCAAAGTTTCTTTGATTATATCTAGCCCAAGTATTAGTTTCTCATCTGCTTCCTACCGACATAGAGGAGCGTTGCATGGTCGACCATACAACGCCACGAATGGTGCCATACTGATACTAGGCTGATAACTATTGTTGTATGCGAACTCTACCAATTGCAAATGATTATCCCATAAGCCTCCAAATTCAAGTATCCAAAATGAATTGATGGAAGTTTTGATCGGTTTTGGAAAGTGGGAAAGTGACTAGGAATGCCCCCTTATCCCTTATTAAGCATAGTTCCTAATATGGAGTGGGCCTAATCTAGGCCTAATTAATTACCCACTAATCCGACTAAAAACTATCCAAACTTCAAACGACTATATCTCATAAATGGCAAGTTCAAATTTTTGTTATGACTATTCCACTGGAAGAGAAACTATCATCCCAGTCTAACAAAAGTGGTTTCAGAGCCTAATTCGGCTCCTATCAAAAGTTATAAGCCTTGTAAGCTCTTTAGGATAAAAACTGCCCAATAAAAATTTAAAGGATAAAATATGTCTCCAGTAGACATTTTCCAAAGTTATAGAGTCATATGACCTCAAATGAATTTAAAAAAATATTTTATGATCCTCCGACACTTAAAATATGGATCATTACACGTAATCGCCATGGGATCAAGTGTCGGTGCTTCAGCCCCATTCAAATCTTTGTTTCGATAAACAATTTCACCATTCATTGTTCTTTGTTCTTTGTTGTTTCGTCGGAGATCTATCTTCAACAATGAAACAACTGTCCGAAGTCACATGCTTCAATGAATTAACATATCTTTCTATTTCATTCTAGCTTTTCTCTATCAAATAGGGTCCTACAGATATGGTGTTGATCATAATCCTACTCTCAGATTGCCTCGGTCCCTTTCATTGGACCCAAGCCAATCCATTTCGGCATTTCGTCTTTGGGGACTATCATTTTGTCTACCATCTTGCGAATTCCTCACATATTATTTCAATCGATTACATCTCTTAGGAGATGGCACTCATTGGTATTATGCCCATAAGTTTTATGGAAGAGACAATACATATCGAGTGCCATTCAACTTTAGTTGCCTCCATCCGAGGTGACATCTTAATTCTCTATACCCTATGTGACAAGGTAGATGTTCTCAATAATATTATTTAAAAGAGTGTAATCTTTTAGTCTCATATACCTTGAACGCTTCTTGATGTCCTGATTCTTCCCTACAGTGCCTTAGTTTCTCCTTTTCTGATTGTTATTCCCAACATTCATTACAACATTTCTGGTGCTCTCACCAGTCTGCTTAATAGAAATATTGCTATGCAATACCTTACTTAATGGTCTACCACCAATTGGTCATATGGTCGGGTCTATGTCTTATAAGCATAGAAACCAGGATGCTTTTCGATAAAAAATTTCTATAGTTGGACGCTACTTTCTTTTAAGCCATCTACCAAAGTCCGTATTAGGGTGAACCCCTCAATCAATGCCATCAAAACTATGTCCTCCTGCAGATTACTAACTTCAGTTACTACATGTAACATCCCCCATTTGGAGGCTCAAAATTAACTACTACGGATGCTACAGTCATCTATAGTACTTAATTCACAGTGACCAAATACGGTAATGTTAGATACATTGATATACCAAAAACACATGAACATGAAAAAAAAATTAAACCCAAATTAAAAAAAATCTCTCATTTCATTACAAATAGTATTTCAGATTCATTACATAATCCCACTTCGTAAACCACGTCTAGAGAAATAAGTTAGTACAAAATATGCTAAGAGCGACACATGAAGATGCCCTCTTGGTTGATCAAAATCTAAATATAGGCAATTAAACAACTTTGCCATTACATCCAATTACACAGTTTAAATCAAACAGAAAGAACTCCTAATAGCTAGTTTGGCTCCTGCACGTTTCTGGAAGCTTATTCGTCTAAACGAGAACCTGAAAACCTTAACTCTCAAACTATCGAAATCAATTGAGCACCCGAGAGTTTAGGTGTAAAATATAAACTTCGAGTCAGACAAAAAGTCCGGTGTGAATAATAACCTACCATCTCGTATGATATAGATATCTAGTAAGACCATGTCGCTTAGCAGAATAGGTTTTTCCCTCACTAATATCTTAACCCATTTTGTAATAACCGTATACTGTGCACCTGCATCCACAATGGTTAAGACATAACATAATAAAATGTATCATGATATGCAAACATGCAATATGCTTTGGACTTCCTATCCCCATCCACTTGACTATCTGTCTCATGTTATAGTTTCTATGGTCATTATTAACCTATTAGTTTTCATGGGCTAACTAATAACCAATTCCAAGCTTACAGACTATCTGTCCAGTTTCATAGTTTTTATGGGAACACTAAGCAGTCTGAATGCACTTTTATAAAGAGTTTGGCGCAGTCTTATATTAAGGGTTTCCTTTTGAATGGTTCAAAGAGATATTGGATGCAATTTTGGCATACTTGTGAGGAAAAGAGTGAATTGTCATCTTTACTTCATGAAGTAACATCAAAAAACAAAATTATATAAAATACTAGTAGATACTTACCATTGAATAAGAATCTGATTTACATTCCAAGTGCATTATTATAGAAAATTGTTTTCTCTAAGAGTTATCTCTTAAAGTTCAAGATATTTGATAAAAATTTCTTGACTATAAACTAGTTATAGTAGATGAAATAAATTGACCATAATAAGTGGCCGAATGGAGCTTTACATTTCATACATTGTTTTTGTAATGGCGGAAATAGTGGGAGCATACCATATGACACTTATTACTGGATGCATCAAATTACAAAATATTATCTTCATTGATGTAGTTTTATTTTAATATGAATATTATAAATATTCATTATAAAATAAATCTATTATAACGAAATAATTTTTTTACAACCACGGTGTTGCATTTTCTATAAAACATATATAAAAATCTAAATTTTATTACAATTATTTTGGAATTATGGATTGAAGAATCCGGGCCAATCGAAAGCTGGTTAAATGTGTAATGCCCTTGAATTTTAATTAACATTATTCGGGATATTTAATTGGATAAATTAAATAAAATAATGGGAATAATTAGGGAGACGAGATTAATAAATCCAATGGCCACGTCTTAATGAATGAACTAAAATAAGACTTAACTAAATTTAGAAGAAGGAATTCCTAAGGGTAAACTTGGAAATGGGGCTACATTTCTTAGTATAAATCTCTTCCTCCACTTTAATAAATTTTCACTCTCTCATTCATAACTTCTCACCAACTTTTGGCCGGCCACTAAAAGCTCCAGGAAGACTTTAAATTGAAGAAAAAGCTAAGGAATTAAAGCTAGGAAATTATCTCGTTCTCCAATCAACTAATCAAGGTGAATAATCATGTTTATCATCTCATTTTTCTTTGTTTGGATTGGCAATGGGTTATACCCGATTTATGTTTGTGATTTGGTTAAAATATAACCATTTAAACCTTTGTTTGGATAAGACATAGGTGTTTTAAAATTTAATGGGCTAATTAACATGTTTTTATTGGGTTTTGGTTAAACTCCAAGTTGTTTTGATCTTCATATGCTTTGAAATTTTAATATGTTGAATATAACATATTAGTTGATTTTCTGGAATTTTTCCAGATTTTTCTATGGTGTTTTAATAGTTATATAACATTATTTAAGGAATGGGACTTAAATGTTTTATATAATTATAAAGGAGAAAGGGGCTTTTTCAAATTTATTTAAATTTCCAAATAAGGAAAGTCGGCAGCAATTTTGAATATAAAATTCTGACAACCAATCAGATTTAGACAAACAAGGCAGGTGGGGTACAAAAGAACCGTTTTAAAGTACAATTTTCACTATTTCGACTCTTTCGGCAAGGGCTTCCGCCTTTATTCCAGACCTTCCGACAAGGTCAAAAGGTATCAAACCTTTTGACTAGGTCAAAATTCAATGCACATTGTATCAGGCGACTGGTACATAGTGAATCGAAAGGGTCGAAAGGTTTAGGTACGAAAGGTTAGAGCTTTTGAAAGAGATGAGGTTTTGTTTTGATTTTAAAGAAAATACGCCTGCTTGCTTTCGACAAAGAGCTTTCGACATTGTCAAATGGTTTAAAAGAAAAAGGTTTCGATTGGTTTGCTTTCTTGTTTTAAATGAAACCTTTCGATAAAGTCGAAAGGTATAGCTTCC